>CM059781.1:14984484-15589484 GCA_030435695.1 Brachymystax lenok tsinlingensis
GCGCGTAAGTGTGTGTACATGTGTGTGTGCACACGCACAAGCATATCAGTCTATTCCAGCAACACTTGAGGGAGAAAGGTCTTGGAATGAGGGAACATCCAGGCATAGGGTGAAGTCAGCCACTGGAGGGGTTTGGGGTACACTAGGGGTTTGTGTGTGTAGATGTTTTGACCAGATCTGTGTCTGATCACAGCTTGTTCCACTGCTTGTCTGTAACAGGAAGAAGGAGAACAGAGGGTAGCTGTTTCATACAGATGCTATTTAAATCACAGATGAATACAGAAATCCCCTCAGAATGTCACAGTGAGAGGAACCCTGTTTGTCTTAGCCTTAGGACTTCAGGGAATGTCCTGTTGCTAGGAGAGGACAGGACTCTATCTCTCTCTCTCTCTCTCTCTCTCTCTCTCTCTCTCTCTCTCTCTCTCTCTCTCTCTCTCTCTCTCTCTCTCTCTCTCTCTCTCTTTTGCTCTCTCTCTCTCCCCTCTCTCTCTCTCTCTCTCTCTCTGCTGACACTTTGAGAGAGATGCTATCTGTCTGTTTGTAAACAAACATTGGAGCCCATTGGCCCTGTCCAGCATAGACCATGGATTAAACACTCACAAACACACACTCACATCCACAATAACCCACTCATGCATACACACACGCAATATGCTACAGGCATGCACATAAAAACGTCCATAACTTTCATATATACATATAAAACATTTAGAACTGCACAGGTTTGACAGACAGATACACAAGCATCAACATGATACACACTCACATGTTCACAGACCTGTGTGGTTTCTGTTGAGGTGTTAATTTGAACCTCTCCAGACCTGGATACCTAGAAACCCATTACACTCCTCTCAACATCCAGGGACCTCTCCAGACCTGGATACCTAGAAACCCATTACACTCCTCTCAACATCCAGGAACCTCTCCAGACCTGGATACCTAGAAACCCATTACACTCCTCTCAACATCCAGGAACCTCTCCAGACCTGGATACCTAGAAACCCATTACACTCCTCTCAACATCCAGGAACCTCTCCAGACCTGGATACCTAGAAACCCATTACACTCCTCTCAACATCCAGGGACCTCTCCAGACCTGGATACCTAGAAACCCATTACACTCCTCTCAACATCCAGGGACCTCTCCAGACCTGGATACCTAGAAACCCATTACACTCCTCTCAACATCCAGGGACCTCTCCAGACCTGGATACCTAGAAACCCATTACACTCCTCTCAACATCCAGGGACCTCTCCAGACCTGGATACCTAGAAACCCATTACACTCCTCTCAACATCCAGGGACCTCTCCAGACCTGGATACCTAGAAACCCATTACACTCCTCTCAACATCCAGGGACCTCTCCAGACCTGGATACCTAGAAACCCATTACACTCCTCTCAACATCCAGGGACCTCTCCAGACCTGGATACCTAGAAACCCATTACACTCCTCTCAACATCCAGGAACCTCTCCAGACCTGGATACCTAGAAACCCATTACACTCCTCTCAACATCCAGGGACCTCTCCAGACCTGGATACCTAGAAACCCATTACACTCCTCTCAACATCCAGGGACCTCTCCAGACCTGGATACCTAGAAACCCATTACACTCCTCTCAACATCCAGGGACCTCTCCAGACCTGGATACCTAGAAACCCATTACACTCCTCTCAACATCCAGGGACCTCTCCAGACCTGGATACCTAGAAACCCATTACACTCCTCTCAACATCCAGGGACCTCTCCAGACCTGGATACCTAGAAACCCATTACACTCCTCTCAACATCCAGGGACCTCTCCAGACCTGGATACCTAGAAACCCATTACACTCCTCTCAACATCCAGGGACCTCTCCAGACCTGGATACCTAGAAACCCATTACACTCCTCTCAACATCCAGGGACCTCTCCAGACCTGGATACCTAGAAACCCATTACACTCCTCTCAACATCCAGGGACCTCTCCAGACCTGGATACCTAGAAACCCATTACACTCCTCTCAACATCCAGGGACCTCTCCAGACCTGGATACCTAGAAACCCATTACACTCCTCTCAACATCCAGGGACCTCTCCAGACCTGGATACCTAGAAACCCATTACACTCCTCTCAACATCCAGGGACCTCTCCAGACCTGGATACCTAGAAACCCATTACACTCCTCTCAACATCCAGGGACCTCTCCAGACCTGGATACCTAGAAACCCATTACACTCCTCTCAACATCCAGGGACCTCTCCAGACCTGGATACCTAGAAACCCATTACACTCCTCTCAACATCCAGGGACCTCTCCTCTCCTCAGAAACAGTTTATTTTCTCTTGAAGTCTGCTTGGAATCTGTTGGATTGAGTATGCATGCAACCGCTAGTTCCAGGAAAATGGCGTCACTACAGCCAAGTCAAGACTCATAGAGAATCTTCAACTCCTATCCTTTAACATTCATTTCATTCCTAATATCCTCCTTTCTCATCATGTTAACACTCATTTCATCCCTGCACGCCCGTTGACCTCATTCCAGACACACACAGAGAGATGGTTTATACATTCTACTGCTTTCTGTTAGTCACAATAGCCCCCATTGACCTGTAAACCTGGGAATCGTCTTAAGATCCCCTTTCATATAGGACCAGATACTGAATCAGCCTCAGCTCTCTCTATAGAAGCACAGGCCATTAACTAGAAGTCTGTTTTGTGTGGATGTCAGTTTAGTCTGGCTGCCATCTCACCCATCTGGTGTTTGGGTTTAGAGAGATGCGTAACAGACTAAGAAGGCATAACAAAAACGAGATCAAAGACACTCCCCTTCCTCTGATCTCCTGTCAGATAGCATGTTGGGGTTGGAGACGTGTAACAGACATCAAAGAATGGCAGAGTGTGAGAACATAACGGGATGGAACACACACACATGAACCAGCACACACATTCACACACATTCACACACATTCTCTCGTCATGAGTGTCAGAGTGTGTTCTGGATCAGAGGGCCGGGACGTCTCAGTGTGAAGAGCCTGCTGGAATGTCTGATCAGAGAAAGATGAAGTTTTGTCTAACAGGAGGATGGAGGGAAAGCGATAGAGAGGGAGGCCGAGAGAGGTGGAAGAATGAAGAATGATTGATCACTGACTCTAGTTGCATCTGTGTCAGACTAAATACAATTTCAATAGGTGGTTTCATCCTAAAATCCGTCCCTACAGTATCTAATAACCGTGGTGATAGGTGGAAATAGTGGTGCAGTAGAAAGGTTCTGTGCATCAGAAGCCATCCTGGTGTGAGCTATAGTGGATGTTGCCAATACAAGTAACACATGTACACAGTTAGTTCATTACAGTCTCTCTTGCGCTCTCTTGCGCTCTCTTGCGCTCTCTTGCGCTCTCTCTCTCTCTCTCTCTCTCTCTCTCTTGTCTCTCTCTCTCTCTCTCTCTCTCTCTCTCTCTCTCTCTCTCTCTCTCTCTCTCTCGTCACTCTCTCTCTCTCTCTTGGCTCTCTATTTCTCTCTCTCTCTTGGCTCTCTCTCTCTCTCTCTCTCTCTCTCTCTCGCTCTCTCAGGTCTCTGTCTCTCTTGGCTCTCTCTCTTATGTGAAAATATTTAGTACAAAAGGGAAAATAAATAAACTTAAATATGGGTTTTATTTACAATGGTGTTTGTTCTTCACTGGTTGCCCTTTTTACACAAATTGTATTTCACCCAATAGATATGGGAGTTTATCAAAATTGGGTTTGTTTTCAAATTCTTTGTGGATCTGTGTAATCTGAGGGAAATATGTGTCTCTAATATGGTCATACATTTGGTAGGAGGTTAGGAAGTCCACCTCATGTTGTGGGCAGTGTGCTCTCTCTCTCTCTCTCTCTCTCTCTCTCTCTCTCTCTCTCTCTCTCTCTCTCTCTCTCTTGTCACTCTATCTCTCTCTCTTTGCTCTCTATTTCTCTCTCTCTCTTGGCTCTCTATCTCTCTCTCTCTCTTGTCTCTCTCTCTCTCTCTCTCTCTCTCTCTCTCAGGTCTCTGTCTCTCTTGGCTCTCTCTCTTATGTGAAAATATTTAGTACAAAAGGGAAAATAAATAAACTTAAATATGGGTTTTATTTACAATGGTGTTTGTTCTTCACTGGTTGCCCTTTTTACACAAATTGTATTTCACCCAATAGATATGGGAGTTTATCAAAATTGGGTTTGTTTTCAAATTCTTTGTGGATCTGTGTAATCTGAGGAAAATATGTGTCTCTAATATGGTCATACATTTGGTAGGAGGTTAGGAAGTCCACCTCATGTTGTGGGCAGTGTGCTCTCTCTCTCTCTCTCTCTCTCTCTCTCTCTCTCTCTCTCTCTCTCTCTCTCTCTCTCTCTCTCTCTCTCTCTCTCTCTCTCTCTCTCTCTCTCAGCAAAACCTACACATTGATCCAGCCAGGACATGAGATGGAGCGGAAGTAAGGCTGTGTGAGAGGGAAGGAGTGGGGAGTGAACGGGTATTGAGAAAGGAAGTGAGGGGTGGATGATGGAGATGTGTGTGTGTGTGTGTGTTTGTGGTGTGTATATTTGCCTATTTTTGTATGTGTGTACTATATTTTGGGGGTTCCGCTAATTTTGGGGGTTCCGCTATTTAGATTTAGTCACACATATGTATATGTTTGTGTGTGTGTATGTATGTTTAGGGGTACTGCTCCTGTGTTCTCTGTAGACCCAGTGTAGTGTCAGTTGATAGACTCCAGCCTGCCCTGCCTGGCAGGACTCTAGCAAGAAGCAAAGGAACAGCTGGATGACAGAGGGAGGGAAGAGAGGAGAGGAAGATTACAGGCCAGTTCCCTGGCTCTAGTCCCTGGGAGAGGAGAGGAGGGAGGGAGAGGGACAAGAGGGGAGAAGGGAGAGAGGAAGGAAAGGGGGAAGAGGGAAGGGGAGGGAAGGGGAGGGGAGTGAGAAGAGAGGAAGGGAAGGGAAAGGTGGGTAGGGAGAGGAGAGGAGGGAGAGGGGATCCCGTTGAGAGAGTAGTGAGGCCAGCTGGTAAACTGTCATGTTGGTAACTGCCTGGTAGGATTTCTGCAGGAGAGCTGCTACAGAGCTGAAAAGCAAATGACAGCAGTTTACAACACTTTTGCCTCCTGAACTGATCCTGGTTCACACAGTGTGTGTATGTGTGTGTGTTAACATGTCGGTGTCTGTTGTCCGTAGCCTCTCTGACATGGGCAGGAGAGGAAAACGCTGTAAGATAAATCAGAATGCGTTGGAATACTAGGGGGGATTATGTTGCCCTCTAGTGTCAAATGCTGTCTCAGTCTCTACTTGGTTACTGATGTCTATGTAATGACTGTAATATGGACTTTTATAATATGGACTTTTATAATATGGACTAAAAACGGAGGACTTTTAATAGCTAAATTAATGCTATACTAGTCAGTGATTAAATGTATATTGAGGCATGTGTATGGTTTAGAAAACAGCCCTTCTGTGTGTAGTGTATCATTCTCTAACCTGTCTCTCTCTCTCTCTCTCTCTCTCCCTCTCTCTCCCCCTCTCCCCCCTCCCTCTCCCACTTTCCCTCTCTCTCCCCCGCTTTCTGCCTCTCAACCGCTATCTCTCCCTCTCCATCTCCCCCTTCCCCTCTTTCGCTCTCTCTATCCATCTCTCTCTATTTCTCTCCCTCTCTCTCTCTCCTCTCTCTTCCCCCGCTCTCTCTCCCCCCTCTCCGCTCTCTCCTACTCTCTCTCTCTCTCTCTCTCTCTGTAGGGGTGCTCTGGGTCATCATGCGAAGGAAATTGTGACTGCAGTGGAGTGAAAGGAGCAAAGGTGAGCATTCTACCCATAAGTTCCTCATTGTCTACCAGTTTCATATTGGTTGTCTTCTCTCACGCTCTGTTTTTTTGTTCACATTGTGTCTCACTCTTTCACCTACTCTCTCTTCTCCTAAGATCCCCACCAAGAAACTACATATTGTAGAACTTCAAAACAGTCCAGAATCCCTGATAGGCTCAAAGGGGCGTGGTAGAGCGTTGTTTGTGGGTTCCGGATTAGGGGTCAGGGGTCAGCCAGTCTGTTGAAAGGTGTTGAAGACTGGCAAATCAACCGCTGTTTCAATTCTCCCTGCATGCGTTCACTGTGATGATGTCACTTCCTGTCGCCCATGACGGGGCTTCTGTTCCCTTGGCAACCAGCCCGTGTCCTGGTTCCCGTGGCCCAGAATGTTGTGTTTGTGAGCTTTAGGAATGGAGGGATGGAGGTAGAAGAAAGAGACAGACGGCAGGGCGAGAGAGTAAAGGCGTCAGCATGCTTCCCATTCAAAGCAGTTCAGAACAGTCCATGTATTATGATTGCATTTTGTGACGTTTTTGTTCATTTTGGTTTTCGATAAGGCTGTTCTTGCACACAACATTTTAAAAGTCTACGCCCCTTTGTCGGTGATTGGTCAACATTGGGGATTCTTCAATGATGTGTTTTGTTGTGATTCAATGAGAACAAATCGTTTTCATGCAACAACAAAAACCAAATCACTTGAGAAACACTGCACAAAACATCTTAGTTAGATGTAAGATTGAGCGACTAAGATCTCCTCTACCAAAACGTCAGAATGAATGGCAGATTTCTTTATCTTAGATTAATTCTGAATATTTTGAGGTGTAGATGGATAAACTTTACTATTGACACTTTTTTCTCGTTTTTCAAGCGTAGGTCGTTTAAGGGAGTGTGGCCAGCCGAACCGAAGCATGCTGACGCCTTAAGAAAGACAGACACACACAAAAAGGGCTCCAAAAACCAACATTTTTCCATGCCTCCTCTCCCTTCTAGTTCCCTGTCTTTCACTCTTGGCAGCTCGGAATGTAGTTCAATGAGCAAGAGCCAATGATTTACACAGTTGAAGTTTACATACACTTAGGTTGGAGTCATTACATATTGTTAGGACATCTACTTTGTGCTTGACACAAGTCATTTTTCCAACAATTGTTTACAGACAGATTATTTCACTTATAATTCACTGTGTCACAATTCCAGTGGGTCAGAAGTTTAGATACAGTAAGTTGACTGTGCCTTTAAACAGCTTGGAAAATTCCAGAAAATGATGTCATGGCTTTAGAAGCTTCTGATAGGCTAATTGACATAATTTGAGTCACTTGGAGGTGTACCTGTGGATTTATTTCAATGCCTACCTTCAAACTCAGTGCCTCTTTGCTTGACATCATGGGAAAATCTAAAGAAATCAGCCAAGTCCTAAGAAAAAAAAATGTAGACCTCCACAAGTCTGGTTCATCCTTTGGAGCAATTTCCAAACGCCTGAAGGTACCACGTTCATCTATACAAACAATAGTACACAAGTATAAACACCATGGGACCACGCAGCCGTCATACTGCTCAGGAAGGAGACGCGTTCTGTGCAAATCAATCCCAGAACAACAGCAAAGGACCTTGTGAAGATGCTGCAGGAAACAGGTACAAAAGTATCTATATCCACAGTAAAATGAGTCCTATATCAACATAACCTGAAAGGCCGCTCAGCAAGGAAGAAGCCACTCCTCCAAAACCGCCATAAAAAAGCCAGACTACGGTTTGCAACTGCACATGGGGTCCAAGATCGTACTTTTTGGAGAAATGTCCTCTGGTCTGATGAAACAAAACTGTTTGGAGGAAAAAGGGGGAGGCTTGCAAGCCGAAGAACACCATCCCAACCGTGAAGCATAGGGGTGGCAGTATCATGTTGTGGCGGTGCTTTGCTGCAGGAGGGACTGGTGCACTTCACAAAATAGATGGCATCATGAGGAAGGTAAATTATGTGGCTATATTGAAGCAACATCTCAAGACATCAGTCAGGAAGTTAAAGCTTGGTCACAATTGGTCTTCCAAATGGACAATGACCCCAAGCATACTTCCAAAGTTGTGGCAAAATGGCTTAAGGACAACAAATTCAAGGTATTGCAGTGGCCATCACAAAGCCCTGACCTCAATCCTATAGACAATTTGTGGGCAGAACTGAAAAGGTGTGTGCGAGCAAGGAGGCCTACAAACCTGACTCAGTTACACCAGCTCTGTCAGGAGGAATGGGCCAAAATTGACCCAACTTATTGTGGGAAGCTTGTGGAAGGCTACCCGAAATGTTTGACCTAAGTTAAACAATTTAAAGGCAATGCTACCAAATACTAATTGAGCGAATGTAAACTTCTGACCCACTGGGCGGGGGTGTGTGCCTTATGATTAATGAGACGTGGTGTGATCATAACAACATACAGGAACTCACGTCCTTTTGTTCACCTGACATATAATTCCTTACAATCAAATGCCGACCGCATTATCTACCAAGAGAATTCTCCTCGATTATAATCACATCCATGTATATCCCCCCTCAAGCTGACACATCGACGGCACTGAAAGAAATTCGTTGGACTCTATGTAAACTGGAAACCACATATCCTGAGGCTGCATTTATTGTGGCTGGGGATTTTAACAAGGCTAATCTGAAAACAAGGCTCCCTAAATGTTATCAGCATATCGAATGTGCGACCCGGGCTGGTAAAATCCTGGATCATTGTTATTCTAACTTCCGTGACGCATATAAGGCCATTCTCCACCCTCTTTTCGGCAAGTCTGACCATGACTCCATTTTGTTGCTCCCAGCCTACAGACAGAAACTAAAACAGGAAACGCCAGTGCTCAGGTCTGTTCAACGCTGGTCCGACCAATCTGATTCCACGCTTCAAGATTGCTTCGAGCACGTGGACTGGGATATGTTCCTTACAGCATCAGACAACAACATTGATGTATACGCTGAATCGGTGAGCGAGTTTATTAGCAAGTGCATCGGTGATGTTGTACCCATACCAACTATTAAAACCTTCCCCAACCAGAAACCATGGATTGATGGCAGCATTTGCGCAGAACTGAAAGCGCGAACCACTGATTTTAACCAGGGTAAGGCGACCGGAAACATGACTGAATACAAACAGTGTAGCTATTCCCTCCGCAAGGCAATCAAACAAGCTAAGCGTCAGTATAGAGACAAAGTAGAGTCACAATTCAACAGCTCAGACACAAGAGGTATGTGGCAGGGTCTACAGTCAATCACGGACTACAAAAAAACCAGCCCCGTCGCGGACCACGATGTCCTGCTCCCAGACAAACTAAACAACTTCTTTGCTCGCTTTGAGGACAATACAGTGCCACTGACATGGCCCGCTACCAAAACCTGCGGGCTCTCCTTCACCGCAGCCAACGTGAGTAAAACATTTAAACGTGTTAACCCTCGCAAGGCTGCCGGCCCAGATGGCATCCCTGGCTGTGTCCTCAGAGCATGCGCAGACCAGCTGGCTGGTGTGTTTACGGACATATTTAATCAAACCTTATCCCAGTCTGCTGTTCCCACATGCTTCAAGAGGGCCACCATTGTTCCTGTTCCCAAGAAAGCTAAGGTAACTGAGCTAAATGACTATCCGTCATCATGAAGTGCTTTGAGAGACTAGTCAAGGATCATATCACCTCCATCCTACCAGACACCCTAGACCCACTCCAATTTGCTTACCATCCCAATAGGTCCACAGACGACGCAATCGCAATCACACTGCACACTGCCCTAACCCATCTGGACAAGAGGAATACCTATGTAAGAATGCTGTTTATCGACTACAGCTCAGCATTTAACACCATAATACCCTCCAAACTCGTCATTAAGCTCGAGACCCTAGGTCTCGACCCAGCCCTGTGCAACTGGGTCCTGGACTTCCTGACGGGCCGGCCCCAGGTGGTGAGGGTAGGAAACAACATCTCCATCCCGCTGAGAACACACCCACAAGGGTGTGTTCTCAGCCCTCTCCTGTACTCCCTGTTCACCCATGATTGCGTGGCCAAGCACGCCTCCAACTCAATCATCAAGTTTGCTGACGACACTACAGTGGTAGGCTTGATTACCAACAACGACGAGACGGCCTACAGGGAGGAGGTAAGGGCGTCAGGAAAATAACCTCTCACTCAACGTCAACAAAACTAAGGAGATGATCGTGGACTTCAGGAAACAGCAGAGGGAGAACCCCCCCCTATCCACATCGATGGGACAGTAGTGGAGAAGGCAGAAAGTTTTAAGTTCCTCGGCGTACACATCACAGACAAACTGAAATGGTCCACCCACAGAGACAGTGTGGTGAAGAAGGCGCAACAGCGCCACTTCAACCTCAGGAGGCTGAAGAAATTCGGCTTCTCACCAAAAACTCTCACAAACTTCTACAGATGCACAATTGAGAGCATCCTGTCGGGCTGTATCACCGCCTGGTACGGCAACTGCTCCGCCCACAACCGTAAGGCTCTCCAGAGGGTAGTGAGGACTGCACAACGCATCATCGGGGGTAAACTACCTGCCCTTCAGGACACCTACACCACCCGATGTCACAGGAAGGCCAAAAAGATCATCAAGGACAACAACCACCCGAGCCACTGCCTGTTCATCCCGCTATCATCCAGAAGGCGAGGTCAGTACAGGTGCATCAAAGCTGGGACCCGAGAGACTGAAAAAACAGCTTCTATCTCAAGGCCATCAGACTGTTAAACAGCCATCACTAACATTGAGTGGCTGCTGCCAACATACTGACTTAAATCTCTAGACACTTTAAATAATAGAAATTGGATGTAACAAATGTATCACTAGCCACTTTAAACAATTTTGTATATAATGTTTACATATCCGACATTACTCATATCATATGTATATACTGTACTCCATACCATCTACTGCATCTTGCCTATGCCGGTCAGCCATCGCTCACCCATATATTTATATGTACATACTCGTATTCATTCCTTTACACTTGTGTGTATAAGGTAGTTGTTGTGAATTTGTTAGATTACTTGTTAGATACTACTGCATGGCCTGAACTAGACGCACAAGCATTTCGCTACACTCGCATTAACATCTGCTAACCATGTGTATGTGACAAATATTTATATATATATTTTTTTTATGAAATAAATAATTCTCTACTATTATTCTGACGTTTCACATTCTTAAAATAAAGTGGTGATCCTAACTGACTTAAGACAGGTAATTTTTACTAGGATTCAATGTCAGGAATTTTGAAAAGCTGAGTTTAAATGTATTTGGCAAAAGTGCATGTAAACTTCCGACTACTACTGTATATACAGTGCATTTTGAAAGTATTCAGACCCCTTGATTTTTTCCATATTTTGTTACATTACAGCCTTATTTGAAAATGTATTAAATCGTTTTTTTTCCCCCTCATCAATCTTCACACAATACTCCATAACGACTATGCAAAAGCAGTTTTCCCAAAATTTTTGCAAATGTATTAAAAATAAAATACTATTCATACCCCCCATTCATAACTACTCTGTTGAAGCACCTTTGGCAGCGATTACAGACTCCAGTCTTGTTGAGTATGACGCTACAAGCTTGGCACACCTGTATTTGGGGAGTTTCTCTCATTCTTCTCTGCAGATCATCTCAAGCTCTGTCAGGTTGGATGGGGAGCGTCGCTGCACACCTATTTTCAGGTCTCTCCAGAGATGTTCGATGAGGTTCAAGTGCGGTCTCTTGCTGGGCCACTCAAGGACATTCAGAGACTTGTCCTGAAGTCATTCCTGAGTTGTCTTGGCTGTGTGCTTAGGATCGTTGTCCTGTTGGAAGGTGAACCTTCGCTCCGTTCTGAGGTCCTGAGCACTTCGGAGCAGGTTTTCATCAAGGATCACTGTACTTTAATCCGTTCATCTTTCCCATCTCTCCCAGTCCCTGCTGCTGAAAAACATCCCTACAGCATGATGCTGCCACCACCATGCTTCACCGTAGGAATGGTATTGGCCAGGTGATGAGCGGTGCCTGGTTTCCTCCAGACGTGATGCTTGGCATTCAGGTCAAAGTGTCCAATCTTGGGTTCATCAGACCAGAGAATCTTGTTTCTCATGGTCATGTCATGTGCTTTTTACTGAGGAGTGGCTTCCGTCTGGCCACTCTACCATAAAGGCCTGATTGGTGGAGTGCTGCAGAGATGGTTGTCCTTCTGGAAGGTTCTCCCATCTCCACAGAGGAACTCTGGAGCTCTGTCAGAGTGACCATCGGGTTCTTGGTCACATCCCTGGCCAAGGCCCTTCTCCCCCGATTGCTCAGTTTGACCAGGCGGACAGCTCTAGGAAGCGTCTTGGTGGTTCCAAACTTCTTCCATTTAAGAATGATGGAGGCCACTGTGTTCTTGGGGAACTTCAATGCTGCAGAAATATTTTGGTACCCTTCCCCAGATCTGTGCCTTGACACAATCCTGTCTCAGAGCTCTACGGACAATTCCTTCGACCTCATGGCTTGGTTTTTGCTCGGACATGCACTGTCAATTGTGGGACCTTAAATAGACAGGTGTGTGCCTTTCCAAATCATGTCCAATCAATTGAATTTACCACAGGTAGACTCCAATCAAGTTTTAGAAACATCTCAAGGATGAGCAATGGAAACAGGATGCACCTGAGCTCAATTTCGAGTCTCATAGCAAAGGGAATGAATACTTATGTTAATAAGGTGTTTAAAAAATAAATAAATACCAACCTGTTTTCGCTTTGTCATTATGGGGTATTGTGTGTAGATTGACAAGGATTTTGTTTTCATCTAATCCATTTTAGAACAAGGCTTTAACATAACAAATGTGGAAAAGTGAAGGGGTTTGAAAACTTTCAGAATGCACTGTACACTAAATGATCTATAGGGGGCGCTGTGTTGAAGCCACTTTGCCTTCATCTTGGCACTCCCCCACCGTTGTAAAGAAATAAATGTTTTAGCTATAGAAATGCATTTGTTAATATGTACATTTGTTTTTGCCCCATTTTTTCTATTACAGACACCTTAATGCATACTCATACATTATATTATGTCAGCTAAACATACAAACAAAACATTATAAAATATATAAAACATTTTTCTTAAGGTATACTTATTTGAGATTACTGATGTTACTACAACAAAAAAATACTTAAATGGATGTAATTTTGTCCTTTTAATGTGTTATTTCATAGTTTCATAGTGTTATTTCATAGTTTTGATGTCTTCACTATTATTTTACAATGTAGAAAATAGTAAAAATAAAGAAACTTTTGACAGGTACTGTATATATATATATTTTAGGATGCTAAACCTAACCATAATGTTGAAAAACACGAAACTGACCAGCCTCAATGGTAACTTCACACAACTCTGTTTAACTATTGTCTCCTGTAGGGTGAGCGTGGGTTTCCTGGTCTCCAAGGCAACATGGGGTTCCCGGGCATGCAGGGCCATGAGGGACCCGCTGGGCCAATGGGCCCTAAGGTGAGTGACACCTAAAGACCACACCCCCTTCACAGTATCACCCACCCACTAAGAGACCCTACTTGGGACAGCACAATAAGGACAATTACCATGATTAAAACAGATATTTAAAAATATATATTCGCAAACAATAAGTCATGTCACAACTATATCTTCTCTATGTCACATTAATATCACTTCAATGTCACTCTCCTCAGGGAGAGTATGGCGAGTCTGGAACTCCCGGTATGAAAGGAACACGTGTGAGTATAGTAATGCTATCAGAGAAGACCCACCTGGTCTGGAAACCAGTGTTTACTTTCTTGTAGCATTTTAGATTTTGTTTGGACCACCTTTTCCAACAATGCAGAGTTAAAGATTAAGTAGAAATAAACAAAACATGTGGAATAAATACACAGTGAATAACGAATAACAATAACGAGTAAAAATAACATGGCTATATACAGGGAGTACCAGTACTGAGTCGATGTGTAGGGGTACGAGGTAATTGAGGTAGCTACAGTATGTACATATAGGTAGGGGTAAAGTGACTAGGCACAGGAAATATAATAGACAGTAAAGCAGGGTATGTGGTGAGTGTGAAAATGTGTGTGTGTGTGGCGTCAGTATCTATGTGTATACATGTTATTTGTGTGTGGGCTCATATAGCGTGTGTGTATGTTTGTGTTGGGGTATCAGTGTAAGAATGTGTGAGTGTGTGGGTAGAATCCAGTGTGGGTAGAATCCAGTGTGTGTGTAGAATCCAGTGTGTGTGTAGAATCCAGTGTGTGTGTAGAGTCCAGTGTGTGTATGTTTGTGTTGGGGTATCAGTGTAAGAATGTGTGAGTGTGTGGGTAGAGTCCAGTGTGTGGTTAGAGTCCAGTGTGTGGGTAGAGTCCAGTGTGTGGTTAGAGTCCAGTGTGTGGGTAGAATCCAGTGTGTGGGTAGAGTCCAGTGTGTGGGTAGAGTCCAGTGTGTGGGTAGAGTCCAGTCTGTGGGTAGAGAGTCCGGCTATCCATTTGATTAGCTATTTAGCAGTGTTGTGTAGCAGTCTGATGGCTTGGGGGTAGAAGCTGTTTAGGGTCCTGTTGGTTCCAGACTTGGTGCATTGGTACCGCTTGCCATGCGGTAGCAGAGAGAACAGTCAATGGCTTGGGTGGCTGACAATTGTCATTTTTTTGGGCCTTCCTCTGACACTGCCTGGTATAGAGGTCTGCCATAATAAATCTGTATGATGTCATTCTACCTTCTTATTGGAATGTAACTACTTGTATTCAAAGTGGATCTGCTACATTTTTCAAATGTAAATTATGTTTGTAATGATGTGATGTGTTGCAGGGTCCTAATGGTTTGCCAGGCTCCCCAGGAAATCCAGGGCTTCCGGTACGTTCTAATGTCTCTGTAAACCACTATTTACCCTTACATACCAGCGGTCTTGACTGTTTAGGCCTCTTTCCCTTCCACACAAATGTCTTACCTGTGTGTGTGTCCTCGCCTCTCCCCCACAGGGCATCCCCGGACAAGACGGCCCCCCTGGATCGCCAGGTATCCCAGGGTGCAATGGAACAAAGGTGAGCATTCTGCTTAGCATCAACTCTCTGCTGTTATACACCTGTGTAGCACCAACTACTTACTATTATCACCTGTTACCAAGCCATGCTCTCAACCCATCCTCAGTCAAAGCTGACATCTCTCTCTCTCTCTCTCTCTCTCTCTCTCTCTCTCTCTCTCTCTCTCTCTCTCTCTCTCTCTCTCTCTCTCTCTCTCTGTCTCTCTGTCTCTCTCTCTGTGTCTGTGTTCCAGGGAGATCGAGGGACAGACGGACAGTCTGGGTTCCCTGGTCTGCAGGGTCCTCCTGTAAGTACACTTTGTCATCAACATGGTCACATGTTCACTTCAACACTGCCGCATACTTAACCTTATACCAGCATTTCATACTAGACCTATATTAATTAACAAGACACTAGACTGGAATATGTTGTAAAGATTCATAAAATGTATTTATCATTCAATCAGGATGAGATTTACAACTCTATCTCTCTCCTCAGGGTATCCCCGGACTTATGGGAATGAAAGTAAGTAAAAACGGAGGACTTTTAATAGCTAAATTAATGCTATACTAGTCAGTGATTAAATGTATATTGAGGCATGTGTATGGTTTAGAAAACAGCCCTTCTGTGTGTAGTTTATCATTCTCTAACCTGTCTCTCTCTCTCTCTCTCCCCCGCTTTCTCCCTCTCAACCGCTCTCTCTCCCTCCCTCTCTCCCCCCTCTCTCCCACTTTCCCTCTCTCTCCCCGCTTTCTCCCTCTCCCCCTGCTCTCTCTCCCTCTTTCTCTCCCCTCTTGCCCCCCCACTCTCTCTCTACCTCTCCATCTCCCCTTTCCCTCTTTCTCTCTCTCGCTCTCTCTATCCATCTCTCTCTATTTCTCTCCCTCTCTCTTCCCCTCTCTCTCCCCGCTCTCTCTCCCCGCTCTCTCTCTCTCTCTCTCTCTCTCTCTCTCTCTCTCTCTCTCTCTCTCTCTCTCTCTCTCTCTCTCTCTCTCCCTCACTCTCCCCCGCTCTCTCTCTCCCCTTCCCTTCTCTGTCCTTCTCTCTCCCTCTCTCCCCTTCCTCTCTCTTCTCTCCCCCTTCCTCTCTCTCTCTCTCTCTCTCTCTCTCTCTCTCTCTCTCTCTCTGTCTGTCTGTCTGTCTGTCTGTCTGTCTGTCATTCTGTCTCCCAGGGAGACGCAGGTGGTGTTATTGGAGTCATCCCACTGAAAGGAGATAAAGGATTCCCTGGAACACCTGGTTTACTGGTGTGTATGCACACGTGTGTGTATGTTTGTGTGTGTATGCGTGTGTATGCGTGTGTGCGTGCGTATGTGAGTGCGTGCGTGTGTTCGTGACTGACTGACATCAGAATATTCGTGACATACAAAATATTCCTCCTATCTTTCCCACAGGGTCCCAATGGCCCCTCAGGGCCTGAAGGCCCACCAGGAAACCAGGGATCAGATGGACCCAGAGTGAGTGACCAGACTAACACAAGATCACTTAGACTATAGCTTAGACTGGTTCTCAAATGATACCCTATGGCTATGAATGTTAGTATTAGCATCATATTAGCATGGCTGTGTTTGATTAGGATTTTTCTAGGTCTTTGAACACTGACTGACTGTATTCCTCCCTCCCTTAGGGTTTCCCTGGCCCACCTGGCCCCAAAGGAGAAAAGGTAAGCTGGTCAATGATCTGCCGATAATAGCCTAACGTTAACCCACATTAGATGCTGTTGTTCATCCAATCAGATTACTCTCAGTCGTGACATCTCAGTAGTGATGTCCAATCAGATCTCTCCTAGTTGTGATGTCTCAATAGTGATGTCCAATCAGATATTTCCTAGTTGTAATGTCTCAATAGTGATGTCCAATCATATGTCTCTCAGAAATGACGTTTGTTTTCTCTCTCAGGGTGACAGGCTGTCTTTCCAAAGTGAGAAGGGAGACAAGGTGAGACATGCACACTTTCGTGTTCATAACAGCTTTATAAAGGGTTTATAAGCAGCAATATATAGAAAATAAACCAGTAGTAAACAGTTTCAACTTCCTTCCTTCACCTTTGAGGGACAGGCTTGGTCCCCATCTCCCTTCACCTCTTCTTCTTCCACAACAAAGCCCTCTCCACTGTATACAGTTTTCTTTGTTCCTGTTTCTGATCCGTACCCCTGGTATTTTCCTCTCCTGATAGGGTCAACAAGGGTTCCGTGGCCCCCCTGGCCCCCCTGGCCCCCCCGGACCTCCATCACAGGAAGCGGGAGGAAATGCTGTTTTGCATTACCTCCCAGGACCACCGGTACCCAGCTCCTCATAATCAATGACAAAAATAGACAATGATGACCTACTTTGACCTAAACCCTTGACTCCTTCACGGAGCATAGGCCACTGACGAATGTCCTCAATCTCACTGTGTTAACAAATCTATGATTATCAATGGATGGGTGGATGGATGGTTGGGTGGATGGATGGATGAATGGATAAAGGAATGAATGGATGAAAGGAAAGTAGGCCTACCTCCTTACTGAAGTTGTTTGTGTCTGTCCTTCAGGGTCAGAGAGGAGAGACAGGAGACAGAGGAGAGAAAGTGAGTGTTTTACTTATTTTCAAGTCCAACCTTCATCTACATGCAATGACATTACAGTACAGCAAACCAACACTGAACTGACTTGTGTTTTGATGGCCACTATAAGTAACATTGATGTCATTTTTGTTTGCAGGGTTTTTGCATTCCACATCTAAACGGGGTCAAGGGTGAACAAGGCCCACCAGGACCAAGGGTGAGTGACGATGATCACTTCAATTTAATTTAATTTTGCTTTTATTGAAGAAAAACTAAAACAGTATTTGCTTTCCTGGTAGAACTGAATTTCTGTGTATTGGATTTCAGGGAAAACCTGGCAAAGATGGAGACAATGGATTTAAGGTATAGAATGATACACATCTACACCTAGCCTTCTCACATTCTCACTCTCTCATCCACCATGTCAGGTTGTGCGCTACTGGGGTAGAAGTCAGTTGCAGGAGAGCGGAGAGTATTGTACAGGCGCACACTTTAATGGCAGAAGCAAACAACAGAATGAACGCAACTGCGCCAAACACACCTCCAGCCAAAAGCAAAAGCGCGACAAAGTCACAAAACATGTTAACAATACAAAAAGACTACGGGTGAACGCGGTACCCGGTAGAAACCCAGCCTGGCTCGTCACACAAAGCACGAAACACAGAACAATACCACACAAAGACATGATGGGGAACAGAGGAATACATACATGCAGTGTGATTGGGGAATGAAAACCAGGTGTGCAGGGAACAAGACAAAACAAATGTATCAATGAAAAATGGAGTGGCGATGGCTAGAAAGCCGGTGACGTCAACCGCCGAACGCCGCCCGAACAAGGAGAGGAGCTGACTTCGGCTGAAGTCGTGACACACCACCTTTCTTATCTCTCTCTCTCTCTCTCTCTCTCTAGTTGTTTTATCTCAATAGTTCAGTTGTGTTCTATGTATTTGTCCTGATCATTGTGATGTGCCTGTTGTCATACAGGGAGAGAGAGGCTTTCCTGGCGGCCCTGGATACCATGGAACACCGGTAACTACATAAACATGTACCTGACATCTGCTTATTTTATACCAATGCTGAGGCTAATTAAATATATGTCTCTTTGTGTTTTAGGGTGAAAAAGGAGAGAGAGGCCCTCCAGCAAATGTAACTACTGTATTCTCTCTATCTGTAGTCTTGCTTAATGCTCTCAGCACCTCATATATTGAACATTCAGATGCAATTCTTTTTTTTATTCACCAGATGCCGCCATAGACTCTTTAAAATGAGAGTAACATGCTCAGCACTATTATTGAAAAGTATAGTCATTTATTAGTTTTCTATGCAGGGGGATGAACTTTGATGAACTGTGATTTCTGTGATTTTAGGGTGATGGTGCTCCTGGCTCTCCCGGACCCCCTGGTCTCCCAGGCTTACAAGGAGAAAGAGGTGCAGTACACCCACCACCCCTCACCCCTTTATAAAACTACAGCTGTTTAGTTCATCATTTGACTAGCATCCAAAGAAGAAGTCCTTCTAAGTGTTTATGTAGGCCTATTAGACCAACTCTGAACATGCTCCTTTATCTGACAGGTTTTCCTGGTATTCAAGGAGCTCTGGGCCTACCAGGTAAGAGAAGAAACACACACTTTGACACATCAGTAATCCGTGACCTATTTTATGTCATATTTTATGTCCTCTCTGTCATGTATTTCTTTAGTTGACATCCCCATACCTCACTGTGTCCCTCTGGGGTATATTTTAGGCAGGCACATTGAGGGACCCCCCGGAGAGAAGGGCCGGCCAGGAGAGGTCGGTCAGAAGGGTGACAGAGGTGCAGAAGGGGAGTCTCTCAGAGGAAAGCCTGGACAAGATGGGCTTATTGGACACCCTGGTCCTCCCGGACCCCCTGGTAGGTGTGGTTACACATTCATAGTGTGACCTTTGACATTTGTCCTTGTGGAGTCATTTGCTGATTATACATTTAGCAATAGAGTCTTTTAGGTCACTCAGTGTTGTCTAGGCTGTCTCTCACCTGTGTGTGTTGTGCTATGTGTATAGGGGATGAGCCATGTGATCCGGCCCTTGAGAAGGGACCACCTGGGCCCCCCGGCCCACCTGGACTACAGGGGGAGTTAGGACAGAAAGGTACGGCGGGTAGGGAGGGGGTGGTGGGACAATCACTCTTATCAGTCTCTGATGTTCTGTCCAATCACAATGTACTGCACATTTAGTTACGTCTGTAGTCAGTGCATGCATATTGTATGCGCTCTCTCCCCCTTTCTCTCTCCCTCTCTCTTTTATCACCATGAAACTCGGTAGTGCTCACATACTGATTACATACATTACGTAACATTATCACATATTACAATATATTACTCCATTCCATATAGTACAGCTCAGATTCACTTCAAGGAATCCATCGTATCCCCTGCTGTCACCTACATGTTTGTCTGATATAACTTGTATTGTGATGTACCTCCAGGTGACCAGGGAGACACTTGTGTGCAGTGCGAAGCCTTCGGCCCACCTGGACTCCCTGGCCCCCAGGGGTCTAAAGGACTGCAAGGTGAGCTGACAAGCGATACCCCCACACTACTGACTGAATCATAGCTGGAGATAAACACATGCAACTGAAACCTTTGTGTCACTGATTTAAACGAATGTTTGGCACTAAAATTGTGTTCCACATCTTCAGCATGTATCTCAGGTTAGGATCCTGACCCTAGGGCCTATATTAATCCACCTCCACACTATTTCCTATGAGATGGTGTTTTTGTGTTTGACTGAGAAGTGTTGTTCGTCCCCTGTAGGTTATCCTGGAGCGGTAGGCAGTAAAGGAGACAAAGGTGTGCCTGGACCTGCAGGGCCTGATGGAAGCCCTGTGAGTTATCTTCATCACATCACCACTCACTCTTCTAATAGAACCTGAGAAGACATGCTGCATCACTGTAGCTCCATGAAGACCATTATGGTGGACATGCTGCATCACTGTAGCTCCATGAAGACCATTATGGTGGACATGCTGCATCACTGTAGCTCCATGAAGACCATTATGGTGGACATGCTGCATCACTATAGCTCCATGAAGACCATTATGGTGGACATGCTGCATCACTGTAGCTCCATGAAGACCATTATGGTGGACATGCTGCATCACTATAGCTCCATGAAGACCATTATGGTGGACATGCTGCATCACTGTAGCTCCATGAAGACCATTATGGTGGACATGCTGCATCACTGTAGCTCCATGAAGACCATTATGGTGGACATGCTGCATCACTGTAGCTCCATGAAGACCATTATGGTGGACATGCTGCATCACTATAGCTCCATAAAGACCATTATGGTGGACATGCTGCATCACTGTAGCTCCATGAAGACCATTATGGTGAACATGTTGCATCACTGTAGCTCCATGAAGACCATTATGGTGGACATGCTGCATCACTATAGCTCCATGAAGACCATTATGGTGGACATGCTGCATCACTGCAGCTCCATGAAGACCATTATGGTGGACATGCTGCATCACTATAGCTCCATGAAATCCATTACGGTGGACATGGTACATCACTGCAGCTCCATAAAGACCATTATGGTGGACATGCTGCATCACTGCAGCTCCATAAAGACCATTATGGTGGACATGCTGCATCACTATAGCTCCATGAAGACCATTATGGTGGACATGCTGCATCACTGTAGCTCCATGAAGACCATTATGGTGGACATGCTGCATCACTATAGCTCCATGAAGACCATTATGGTGGACATGCTGCATCACTGGCCATCCACATGTCATTACTCTGTACTGTATGTTTGTCCAGTAGTTTTCTTCCAATAAAGAGATTGTTTATTGACCCTGCTATCTCTTGTCCTCTCCCCAGGGTAATTCAGGTAATCCTGGGTTGGTAGGTGCTCCAGGAGCCCATGGTGAACCTGGCGACATCTACCTGGCTCCAGGGCTGAAGGGGGACAAAGGTCTGCCTGGTTTCGTTGGCACACCAGGTCTGCCTGGTGTGGATGGAGTGCCAGGGAAGGAAGGACTACCAGGCCTGCCTGGATCCAAAGGAGAACCTGTATGTGTGTGTGTGTGTGTGTGTGTGTGTGTGTGTGTGTGCATGTTAGCGAGCACTAGAAGGCTCCTAAAACTTGTGTTCGGACAGTGCTACAGTCAGTCATCCATCTCTATCTCTGATCTCTTCTTGTAGGCCAGAGAGGGCATCAAGGGGGACCGTGGTCTGGATGGGGACCCTGGTTTCTCTGGACCCCCAGGAGAGAGGGGTCCCCCTGGGGTACCAGGGTTTGGCCGGCCGGGGGAGCCTGGAGAGAAGGGTACATCTGGTCAACAAGGCCGACCTGGAATCCCTGGACAACCAGGTGGGTACAGGCTACAGCTACAAACACCCTCAAAAGAACACACACTTGTTAGTTAAAAGGAGCCTAAATTATGATGTGCACATGCTCTCTCTGCCTCTCAGGAGTGAAAGGTGAACCAGGTAAAGATGTGAGCTCACCTGGACCCCAGGGCTCCCCCGGACCTCGAGGACAATCTGGCATACCTGGACTACAAGGTGAGGTTCAGCTTATTGGTATTGATCTGACATACCTGGACTACAAGGTGAGGTTCAGCTTATTGGTATTGATCTGACATACCTGGACTACAAGGTGAGGTTCAGCTTATTGGTATTGATCTGACATACCTGGACTACAAGGTGAGGTTCAGCTTATTGGTATTGATCTGACATACCTGGACTACAAGGTGAGGTTCAGCTTATTGGTATTGATCTGACATACCTGGACTACAAGGTGAGGTTCAGCTTATTGGTATTGATCTGACATACCTGGACTACAAGGTGAGGTTCAGCTTATTGGTATTGATCTGACATACCTGGACTACAAGGAGCTTATTATTATTGATCTGACATACCTGGACTACAAGGAGCTTATTATTATTTATCTGACATACCTGGACTACAAGGAGCTTATTATTATTATTGATCTGACATACCTGGACTACAAGGTGAGGGTCAGCTTATTGGTATTGATCTGGTTTATGGTAGGCTATGGTCCTGCTTGGTCCTGCTTGGTCCTGCTTGGTCCTGCATCATGAACATCTTCTACATCCTGACCCCAGGTGACAGAGGACTTCAGGGAGACCCTGGAATGCCAGGATTCCCCGGACAGAAAGGTGACTCAGGTGTCCCCGGCATTGGATTCCCAGGACTACCTGGGCCTAAAGGATACTCTGGAGCTCCAGGAGCCCCTGGGTTGCCAGGAGAGCCTGGAAGATCTGGACAGGATGGATTCTCTGGAAAACCAGGCACACCTGGTCCAAAGGTGTGTGTTTCTGTATCTGTGTCTTTGCTTCACTATCTACTGTTTCAAACTCAATCAATCAAACAATCAACCAATCTTCTTCTGCCCTCTCTAGGGTGAGCCAGGTCGGGGTCTACCTGGTCCTAAAGGTGCTCAGGGCCCTCCCGGAGAGACAGGTTTTCCTGGAGATAAAGGCAACGTTGGTCCAACTGGTATTCCTGGACAAGAGGGACACACAGGACCACCTGGACCTCAGGGAATTCAAGGTGACCCTGGCCCCCCTGGTCAGCATGGTGGCACTGGACCCCCTGGACCCCATGGAGCAGGAGAACCTGGGGCCCCTGGACCAATAGGACCCCCTGGAGCACCAGGCCCCTTCGGTCATGACGGTGTGAAAGGAGATAAGGGCTTTCCTGGCTCTCCTGGTCTAGACATGCCCGGCCCCCAGGGAGAGAAGGGAGACTCAGGATTCCCTGGACTGTCTGGATCAAAAGGGTGGCCAGGAAAACCTGGCCCGGCTGGCAGAGACGGATTCCCCGGAGACCCAGGTGAGACAGATCTCAGAACAGTGGAGGAGGTCTCATGTAACTGGAAGGAAATTAACGCTCATTGACTGGACTGGTCTGGGTTAATTTTCGTAGATTTTTATGAGAATTTGGTGACAACCTTTATAATGTATAATCGCTAATATTTTCCTATTCTATTTATTTGTTGATGTGTGTGTGTTCCCCAGGCCTCAAGGGAGAGATGGGAGTCATGGGAATGCCCGGAACACCAGGATATCAGGGTTCTGCTGGGAGCCCTGGAACTCCTGGACAGAGAGGTGGGTAGAGTAGAACTGCTGCCGCTGTACTACCAGACTACCCATCAGTGTGTTTTGCACCACTATACTATAGCGTCTCAAACCACTCATCTCTCTCTCAGGCAACCCGGGTGTCTCTGGACCTAGGGGGGAGTTTGGTGAGCCTGGACCCAAAGGAGTGACGGGAGAGCCGGGTCTGCAGGGTCCTCCTTGCAACATGAGTGGGCTGAACATGGAGCACATGAAGGGACAGAAAGGAGACAGTGGAGACCCAGGTATACAACATGAACATGCCCCATACAACTGAGATGTATCATACATCATACTACACTGTATCCTACAGCACTGTATCCTACATCATACTAAATGGTATTCTACAGCACTGTATCCTACATCCTACTACACTGTATCCTACAGCACTGTATCCTACATCATACTAAATGGTATCCTACAGCACTGTATCCTACATCCTACTGCACTGTATCCTACAGCACTGTATCCTACATCCTACTGCACTGTATCCTACATCCTGCTGCACTGTATCCTACATCATACTGCACTGTATCCTACAGCACTGTATCCTACATCATACTAAATGGTATCCTACAGCACTGTATCCTACATCATACTACACTGTATCCTACATCATACCACACTGTATCCGACAGCACTGTATCCTACATCCTACTGCACTGCATCCTACATCATACTACACTGTATCCTACAGCACTGTATCCTACATCCTACTGCACTGTATCCTCTATCCTACTGCACTGTATCCTACATCATACTACACTGTATCCTACAGCACTGTATCCTACATCCTACTGCACTATATCCCACATCTTACTGCACTATATCCTACTGCACTGTATCCTACATCCTACTGCACTGTATCCTACATCCTTCTGCACTGTATCCTACATCCTACTGCACTATATCCTACATCCTACTGCACTGTATCCTACATCCTACTGCACTGTATCCTACATCCTTCTGCACTGTATCCTACCTCCTACTGCACTGTATGTCTATGTCAGGTGGTCTGCTTTAAACAGGAACTGGGAATCGTTTAGGTACGCTAAATCCCACTTTTTCCCATTAGGTGACCCTGGACACACTGGAGAGAAGGGTTATCCTGGACAGGCCGGAGCACCCGGTATGCCAGGAAAGGATGGAGAGCCCGGTACAGCTGGTCAGCCAGGTTGGTCACCTATGTAGGCTTCGCCACACCCCTCTGTTTATTGTAAATGTCCCACACATAGAAAGGAATTAGAGTAATTTATAGGATTTCAATGGTTACAAACCTGTGTACTACCTGTTATGAAATGATGTACTGGTCTTGCACAATGTATAATATGCTAGTGGATAGTATTTGGGACACAGTCAATGTGATGATTAAATGACACCCTCTTTTAAACGTTATGATTCTTGTTTGTCAGGTGAGAAAGGAGACACAGGTGTTCCTGGTGAGCCCGGCAGTACTGGGTATCCTGGAAACAAAGGAAGCATTGGAGAAATGGGATACCCAGGTAAGAAAACAACACACAATCCACTCACTGAGCGGAATCATCCTTTAAATCGAACATCCGCTGTGGTGTGGATGGTTAGACTGGTTCTAACCGGATTCTCATGTATGGTTCTACAGGTTCTGTGGGTCCGAAGGGTGCTAAAGGCGTTATGGGCACAACGGGTCACCCAGGGTTCCGGGGTACAGAGGGGGTGAAAGGAGACAAGGGAACAGCCGGTTTGCCAGGTGTTGGAGTGCCAGGACCCCCTGGAGAGAAGGTAAGTCACAACCACTTTTAGTCTCCCAGAGAGCTGGCTCCATGAAAGTTTCACACAACCAAGGTTTGTTGTTTGTGTCTTCATGGATGGTGCTAGCTAGCTTCGGTATATCCTTTTTTTCATTGCAATTGCGCCACTAACTGTCTCTCTTTTTCAATCAATACACTGTATCTACCATTTCCCCCTCATTTTCCCACTCTCTTTCTCTCCCTCCATCCCTCTCTTTTTCTCTCTCTCTCTCTCAGGGTCAGTCGGGTCTGACTGGTTTCCCTGGTAACGCAGGAGAGAAGGGTCAGAAGGGAGGAATGGGAGTCCCCGGGATGCCAGGAACACCAGGAACCAAGGGAGACACTGGTTACATTGGTCACCCAGGTGAGGGTCCGGTCTCCATGATGACAACTGCCCCTACTTTGACCTGACTGATTGGAGTTTAAAAAAGACAAGACAAGATTAGAATACATGTTGGCCCAGGGAATAACACTTGAACGTATTATTTCCTATATCGACCAGGTATTCTCGATCATCTTACAAACCCAAAACCTTACTTTTTGCTTAGCAACCTCTAGTCTAACCGAAGGTGCGTGCTGTGTTGTGCAGGTCAGCCGGGTTGGCCAGGAGAGAAAGGTGTCGGTGGGCTGCCTGGGTCAACAGGAGAGCCAGGTCAAACAGGTCGACCAGGTAAGGAACACATGGAGCACAGTAACAATCCCCCAGGTGCCATTGGTTCCTGTTAGTGCAGTATGACAGCTAGTCATGAAGCTTGGACTAATTTCCCATACTGTAGCTACTGTACAACAGTGGGTCAAGACGCACACTCAGGTAACCTATTGTTTCCCAGGTGAGCCTGGTCTACAGGGTCCCCCAGGTCCGACCGGAGAGAAAGGAGAGTCAGGAGTGGACGGCATTCCTGGATCATCAGGAGACAGAGGAGACCAAGGTGAGTGACCTCTCCTGACCTTTAGAATACAGTCAGCCGGGGACGTTTTTCCGTCAATGGCCTGGAGTTTGATCAACTCTGTTCTCTGTGTCCCTCCTATAGGTTTACCCGGCAGAGGCTTCCCAGGAACACCGGGGTCGTCTGGGTTTAAAGGTGATAAGGGCAGTCCAGGTTTCCCAGGTTCCCCAGGTATCCCGGGTATCCCAGGGACCAGGGGAGAGAAGGGTACGACAGGCTTCCAGGGTTCCCTGGGCCAGCCAGGAGAACAGGGCCACCCAGGACCCGCCATGGAGGGGCCCAAAGGAGACCAAGGAGTGCCAGGAAAGCCCGGAGAACCAGGTACTGTATACTGCACACTTGACTCCTGCTTGATTGTACATTTTGATACATATCATCCACTGGTTCTCATTCTCCTTCCTTTATCCTCCTCTTCTCATCCCCCTCCACCCCTCTCTCCCTCCATCCTCCTCTTCTCATCCCTCTCTCCCTCCCTCCATCCTCCTCTTCTCCTCCCCCTCCATCCCTCTCTCCCTCCATCCTCCTCTTCTCATCCCCCTCCATTCTCCTCTTCTCATCCCCTTCTATTCCTCTCTCTCTCCCTCCATCCCTCTCTCCCTCCATCCGCTTCTTCTCACCCCCTCCATTCCTCTCTCGCTCCATCCTACTCTTCTCATCCTCCTCCATTCCTCTCTCCCTCTCTCCATCCTTCGCTTCTCATCCCCCTCCATCCCTCTCTCCCTCTATCCTCCTCTTCTCATCCCCTTCTATTCCTCTCTCCCTCCATCCGCTTCTTCTCACCCCCTACATTCCTCTCTCCCGCTATCCTCCTCTTCTCATCCCCCTCCATTCCTCTCTCCCTCCATCCTCCTCAACTCATCCCCTTCCATTCCCCTCTCCCTCCATCCTCCTCTTCTCATTCCCCTCCATCCCTCTCTCCCTCATCCCCCTCCATTCCTCTTCCTCCATCCTCCTGTTCTCACCCCCTCCATCCCTCTCTCCCTCTCGCTCTCCATCCTCCTCTTCTTCTCCTCCTCTCTACAGGTACCAGTGGTGTTCCAGGTCCTGCTGGTGTTCCCGGCAGCGTGGGTGGGAAGGGAGACAAGGGAGATCAGGGTGGACAAGGAGCACAGGGCGAGCAGGGCTTAAAGGGAGAACGAGGATACTCTGGACTTCCTGTAGGTCACTTCCTGTTGCTCACTGACTGATCCATGTGTGATGTCATGACAGTCTAGTCGGTTTATCATGACACGTGACTAGTGTCCACCATCTGACTTGTGTGTGTGTGTGTGTGTTACAGGGGCAATCTGGCCTTCCAGGTGTTGATGGACTGAAGGGAGAGATGGGACTGCAGGGTGTGCCTGGTTTCCCAGGTGAGTGGTGCAGATCATTTAGACAGTGTACAAAGTGTCCTTGTATCTTCTGGGGGCGGGGGGCGGGTGGTCGGGCGCTGATTGGCTGAATACCTGGGGCGGGGGTGGTTGGAGCATGACAGAAATATGTTGCCAAGTTTTCGAACTACCAGTAGTATGTGAACCCTTTGGAATTATCTGCATTTCTGCATAAATTGGTCATAACATTTGATCTGGTCACAACAAACACAGTCTGCTTAAACTAATAACACACAAACAATACGTTTTCAAGTCTTTATTGAACACACCATGTAAACATTCACAGTGCAGGGTGGGAAAAGTATGTGAACCGTTGGATTTAATAACTGGTTGACCCTCTTTTGGCAGCAATAAACTCAACCAAATGTTTTCTGTAGTTGCAGATCAGGCCTTCACAACGGTCAGGAGGAATTTTGGACCATTCATCTTTACAAAACTGTTTCAGTTCAACAATATTCTTAGGATGTCTGGTGTGAACCGCTCTCGAGGTCATGCCACAGAATTTAAAAATGGGTTGAGATCAGGACTCTGACTGGGCCATTCCAGAAGGCGTATTTTCTTCTGTTGAAGCGATTCTGTTGTTGATTTACTTCTGTGTTTTGGGTCGTTGTCCTGTTGCATTACCCAACTTCTGTTGAGCTTCAATTGGCAGACAAATAGCTTTACATTCTCCTGCAAAATGTGTTGATAAACTTGGGAATTCATTTTTCCGTCAATGATAGCAAGCTGTCCAGGCCCTAAGGCAGCAAAGCAGCCCCAAACCACGATGCTCCTTCCACCATACTTTACAGTTGGGATGAAGTTTTGATGTTGGTGTGCTGTGCCTTTTTTTCTCCACATAGTGTTGTGTGTTCCTTCCAAACAACTCAACTTTAGTTTAATCTGTCCACATAATATTTTGCCAGAAGCGCTGTGGAACACGCAGGTGCTCTTTTGCGAACTTCCGACGTGCAGCAATGTTTTTTTTGGACAGCAGTGGCTTCTTCCGTGGTGTCCTCCCATGAACACCATTCTTGTTTAGTATTTTACGTATCATAGACTTGTCAACAGAGATGTTAGCATGTTACAGAGATTTCTGTAAGTCTTTAGCTGACACTCTAGGATTCTTCTTAACCTCATTGAGCATTCTGCACTGTGCTCTTGCAGTCATCTTCGCAGGACGGCCACTCCTAGGGAGAGTAGCAACAGTGCTGAACTTTCAAAATGTATAGACAATTTATCTTACTGTGGACTGATGAACATCAAGGCTTTTAGAGATATCTTTTTAACCCTTTCCAGCTTTATGCAAGTCAATAATTCCTAATCGTAGGTCTTCTGAGATCTCTTTTGTTCGAGGCATGGTTCACATCAGGCAATGCTTCTTGTGAATAGCAAACTCAAATTTTTTGAGTGTTTTTAATAGGGCAAGGCAGCTCGAACCAACATCTCCAATCTTGTCTCATTGATTGGACTCCAGGTTACTGACTCCTGACTCCAATCAGCTTTAGGAAAAGTCATTAGCCTAGGGGTTCACATACATTTTTCCAACCTACACTGTGAATGTTTAAATGATGCATTCAGTATAGACAAGAAAAATACAATCATTTGTGTGTTATTAGTTTAAGCACACTGTGTTTGTCTATTGTTGTGACTAAGATGAAGATCAGATCAAGTTTTATGACAAATTTATGCAGAAATCCAGGTAATTCCAAAGGATTCACATACTTTTTTTTGCCACTGTATATAAAGCGTTCTGTCCATTTGAACAACAGAATAAATACACCTATTTCACTTTCTTGTGTCAAAAACTGAATGAACACTGCTGCACATGCTGCCACTGTTTTGAACAGATTAGATTATTCTATTTAGAATGAGCAGCCAGCTCACGAATGAATGCAATAAGTGAAAACCCATTATCTAACTGGGGATAGCTACCTAACATAACATCACAAAGCATGATGCGCTAACTTCATATTTCAGAGTTATTCAGATATTAGTTTAGAAAGACGTGAAATTTAGTGTACACAACATGTCACCCTATCACCTACAATAGAACCTAATGAACACAGTCAGGGGAAACAATCAATTTGGCCTGCCACCTTCATGCTTTTTTGTCAGACCAGATCCACAACGAGTTTCTAGCTAGTGTATCCCTCTTTCCTCTGACTCTTGTTGGATGTAGATGTTCGGTTTATCAGGTCCCAGGCTCCCATGACTGTTATGATTATTTATATCCAAGTTAATTACAATTCACTTTTTGCTTTAGCCCCATCTGTACTTGATAGAGCAGATCTAGTCTTGCGTACTGAAGTAAGCCGTCTGGCACGTTTGAGGCTCATTGTGAGGGAGACTAGAGCAGACCCAGAAGTTCTGATTGAGGTCACATTTAAGTACCCCCAGGACAGTCCATTTACTTTGTGCTGTTATAATTTATGTAATGAAATCCTGTAATTTCATTGGGGCAGTTCCCCATAGCTGGCAAAACAATCCAAGCAATGTTCGCGCAGCCTATGCGCCCCCGGAGCTGCTGCTGCTGGCAGGAGTAGGAGCTGAAGAGCTTGTTTTTAACAATATATTTTTCAAACAGAAAAATGTACACATTTCTTTTATGAGCATTTAAAACATAATATATATATATATTTTATATACAGTACCAGTCAAATGTTTGGACACACCTACCCATTCAAGGTTTTTTCTTAATTTTTTACTATTTTCTACATTTTAGAATAATAGTGAAGACATCAAAACTATGAAATTACACATATGGAATCATGTAGTAAACAAAAAAGTGTTAAACAAAACAAAATATATTTTAGATTTTAGATTCTTCAAAGTAGCCATGCTTTGCCTTGATGACAGCTTTGCACACTCTTGGCATTCTGTCAACCAGCTGTCAACCAGCTTCACCTGGAAGCTGAATGCTTTTCCAGCAGTCTTGAAGGAATGCCCACATATGCTGAGCATTTGTTGGCTAATTTTTTCACTCTGCGGTCCAACTCATCCCAAACCATCTCAATTGGGTTGAGGTCGGGTGATTGTGGAGCCCAGTTCATCTGATGCAGCACTCCATCACTCTCCTTCTTGATCAAATAGCCCTTACACCGCCTGAAGATGTGTTGGGTCATTGTCCTGTTGAAAAACAAATGATAGTCCAACTAAGCGCAAACCAGATGGGATGGCGTATCGTTGCAGAATACTGTGGTAGCCATGCTGGTTAAGTGTGCCTGAAATTCTAAATGAATTACTGACAGTGTCACCAGCAAAGCACCCTCACACCTCCTCCTCCATGCTTCACAGTGGGAACCACACATGCAGTGATCATCCGTTCACCTTCACGGTTGAGACCAAAGGACAGATGTCCACCGGTCTAATGTCCATTGCTCGTGTTTCTTGGCCCAAGCAAGTCTCTTCTTATTATTGGTGTCTTTTAGTAGTGGTTTCTTTGCAGCAATTCGACCAGGAAGGCCTGATTCAGGCAGTCTCCTCTGAACAGTTGATGTTGAGTTGTGTCTGTTACTTGAACTCTGTAAAGCATGTATTTGGGCTGCAATTTCTGAGGCTGGTAACTCTAATGAACTTATCCTCTGCAGCAGAGGTAACTCTGGGTCTTCCTTTCCTGTGGCGGTCCTCATGAGAGCCAGTTTCATCATAGCGCTTGATGGATTTTGCGATTGCACTTGAAGAAACCTTCAAAGTTCTTGAAATTGTCCGCATTGACTGACTTTCATGTTTTAAAGTAATGATGGACTGTCGTTTCTCTTAGCTTATTTGAGCTGTTCTTGCCTTAAAATGGACTTGGTCTTTTACCAAATAGGGCTATCTTCTGTATACCACCCTTACCTTGTCACAAAACAACTGATTGGCTCAAACGCATTAAGAAAGAAAGAAATTCCACAAATACATTTTTAACAAGGCACACCTGTTAATTTAAATGTATTCCAGGTGACTACCTAATGAAGCTGGTTGGCAATCTCCTTGCCAAGAGTGTGCAAAGCTGTCATCAAGGAAAAGGGTGGCTACTTTAACTTCTTAGGGATCGCACCTACGACAACATCCGGTGAAATGCAGAGCGCCAAATTCAAATGACAAAAATAGTCATATTAAACATTCATGAAAATACAAGTGTTGTAATCATTCAAAAGCTTAGAATCTTGGTAATCGAACCGCGTTGTCGGATTTACAATAGGCTTCACGGCGAAAGCAGAACATTCAATTGTCTGAGGACAGCGCCCCACAACAACATAATTATTCAAACCAGCACAGGTGTTACAAAATTTAAAATAGCGATAAAATAAATATCTTACCTTTGAAGATCTTCCTCTGTTTGCAATCCCACGGGTACCAGGAACACAAAGAATGGTCGTTTTGTTCGATAAAGTCCTTCTTTATATCCCAAAAAGTCAGTTTAGTTGGCGCCATGGTGTTCTGTAATCCAGTCGTTCAACATGCAGACAAAGAAATCCCAAAAGTACCCGTAAAGTTCGTCCAAACACGTCAAACGATGTTTCTAGTTAATCCTCAGGTCGTCAAATATCTAAAAAAATTATAATATTTCAGACGGAAAATAGTCTGTTCAATAGGAAAGAAAAATAACGAGGAGCCCGCACCCATTCACACCCGCCAAATCAGTAGTGTCCTTTCATGAACCACTTGGAAGAACTTCAATTTCTTGTTTATTTTTCAAAAAACAAGCCTGAAAACATGTCTAAAGACTAAATTCCCCATATAGTCAATAGCAAGTCAATAGAAAGACTGTGACCTCAAAAAAAACAATTTTCCGGAAGGATTTTCCTCTGGTTTATGCCTGCCATATCAGTTCTGTTATACTCACAGACATTATCTTACCAGTTTTAGAAACTTCAGAGTGTTTTCTATCCAATACTACCAATTATATCCTAGCTTCTGGGCCTGAGTAACAGGCAGTCAGACTCTCCGTACGTCCGAACACTGCCCCCTAGCCTGAAGAGGTTAACACTTTTTTGGTTACTACATGATTCTATATGTGTTATTTCATTGTTTTGTAAAAATAAAGAAAAACCCTTGAATGAGTAGATGTGTCCAAACTTTTGACTGGTACTGTATATACATATATATATACAAATAAATAAATAAACATTTGGGGGGACCAATCACAAGTGGGGCACCACCCCTATCACCCCTAGGGCAGGCCGCCACTTTATCAAACACATCAAACATATAGAAACAGGGTTTCCCAAAGTCGGTCCTCAGGACCCCAAAGGGTGCACGTTTTGATCAAGCTTTGATCATTTGAATCAGCTGTGTAGTGTTAGGGCAAAACACAAAACGTGCAGCCCTTGGGGTCCTGAAGACCAAGTTTGGGAAACGCTGCATTGCAATGTCTTCCAATATCTTCCTATATCTTCCCCACCAGCCTCTTCTGATTCTTACAATGTGTTCATGTGACTGTTGGTCTATGTTGTTCAGATGGTTTCATCAGGTGGATAAATCAAAAGTTCCTCTCTTCTTCAGGGACAAAGGGTGAATTGGGTGTGTTTGGATTGAAAGGAGAGCTGGGAGACAGAGGATTCCCAGGAACCAAAGGTGAGTGGAGAGACACCACATTTAACCAAACAGCCATTAAACCAAATCACTGTGAGCTTCATAGCATCAAACACCTACTGTATAGTGGCCATTGAGTGCTGACATGTATATTCCGAATATATGCCATGTAGCAGACACTTTTACCCAACTATGAATTATAATACGATTATCTGAATGGCCTTTCCTTGTTCCAGGTAATGATGGCCCCCCTGGTCCTCCTGGCCTCCACACCTTCATCAAGGGAGAAAGCGGCTTCCCAGGTAATCAGGGCCCTCAGGGGCCTGTGGGGCCCTCAGGTTTCCCTGGGCTGAAAGGACAGCAAGGTGAGAGTTCAAACCATCCTATCTACAATGAGACGATATATTATGACCAAACATCAGCTCCGATCACCCCATAATATATAATATTACACCCCCTCTTCCATCCGTCCATACATCCATCCATTCTCTCTCTCTCCCTCTCTTTTTTCTCTTTCTCTCTCCATCTCTCTCCTCTCTCGCTCTCTGTCTCCCAGGTATGACAGGTATTCAGGGTATTAAAGGTGACGAGGGGAACCCTGGGATTAACGGTCTCCCCGGAGCCAAGGGAGAACCAGGCCTGCTTGGTCCCTCAGGTGAGAGTCACATCCCCTTTGTCCAGTTAATAGCCACACTGACAAGGATACTACACTGTATGTAGAATAGAGTACTATCTGATGTACTATTTTTATCCGGACGTGTGATTCTCAGACTGTGCACTAATGTTCCATTTGACCCTGACCTTCATCTTTGACCCTTGTCCCTATAGGACCGAGAGGGTATCCCGGACCCCCAGGACCTGACGGTGTTCCAGGTCAGGTAGGTCCTCCCGGCCCCTCCTCCATGGAGCACGGTTTCCTGGTAACCAGGCACAGCCAATCGGTGGAGGTTCCACAGTGTCCAGAGGGAACATCGCTGATCTATGATGGATACTCCCTACTCTACATCCAGGGCAATGAGCGTTCCCACGGACAGGACCTGGGTAAGAGAGAGCTAGGAAGAGAGATAGATGTTGTATCTCTCTTGTGATTCAATCAATCAATCAAATGTATTTATAAAGCCCTTCTTACATCAGCTGATGTCACAAAGTGCTATACAGAAACCCAGCCTAAAACCCCAAACAGCAAGCAATGCAGATGTAGAAGCACAGTGGCTAGGAACAACTCCCTAGAAAGGCCAGAACCTAGGAAGAAACCTAGAGAGGAACCAGGCTATGAGGGGTGGCCAGTCCTCTTCTGGCTGTGCCGGGTGGAGATTATAACAGAACATGGCCAAGATGTTAAAATGTTCATAGATGACCAGCAGGGTCAAATAATAATAATCACAGTGGTTTTAGAGGGTGCAACAGCACCTCAGGAGTAAATGTCAGTTGCCTTTTCATTGCCGATCATTCAGAGTATCTCTATCACTCCTGCTGTCACTAGAGAGTTGAAAACAGCAGGTCTGGGACAGGTAGCACGTCCGGTGAACAGGTCAGGGTTCCGTAGCCGCACGCAGAACAGTTGAAACTGGAGCAGCAGTATGACCAGGTGGACTGGGGACAGCAAGGAGTCATCAGGCCAAGTAGTCCTAAGGCATGGTCCTAGGGCTCAGGTCCTCCGAAAGAAAGAAAGAAAGAAAGAAAGAAAGAGAGAGAAAAAGAGAATTAGAGTGAGCATACACACAGGACACCGGATAAGACAGGAAAAGAACTCCAGATATAACAGACTGACCCTAGCCCCCCCAACACATAAACTATTGCAGCATAAATACTGGAGGCTGAGACAGGAGGTGTCGGGAGACACTGTGGCCCCGTCCACGGACAGGGCCAAACAGGCAGGATATAACCCCACCCACTTTGCCAAAGCACAGCCCCCACACCACTAGAGGGATAGTTTCAACCACCAATTTACCATCCTGAGACAAGACAGAGTATAGCCCATGAAGATCTCCCCCACGGCACAAACCTAAGGGGGGGCGCCAACCCGGACAGGAAAATCACGTCAGTGACTCAACCCACTCAAGCGACGCACCCCCCCCAGGGACGGCATGGAAGAGCACCAGTAAGCCAGTGACTCAGCCCCTGTAATAGGGTTAGAGGCAGAGAATCACAGTGGAGAGAGGGGGAACAGGCCAGGCAGAGACAGAAAGGGTGGTTCGTTGCTCCAGTGCCTTTCCGTTCACCTTCACACTCCTGGGCCAGACTACACTCAATCATAGGACCTACTGAAGAGATGAGTCTTCAATAAAGACTTAAAGGTCGAGACGGAGTCTGCATCTCTCACATGGATAGACAGACCAATCCATAAAAATGGAGCTCTATAGGAGAAAGCCCTGCCTCCAGCTGTTTGCTCCTTACTGTCTAGGGACAGTAAGGAGGCCTGCGTCTTGTGACCGTAGCGGACGTGTAGGTATGTACGGCAGGACCAAATCGGAAAGATAGGTAGCAGCAAGCCCATGTAATGCTTTGTAGGTTAGCAGTAAAATCTTGAAATCAGCCGTTGCCTTAACAGGAAGCCAGTGTAGAGAGGCTAGCACTGGAGTAATATGCTAAAAAAATTCTAGCAGCCGTGTTTAGCACTAACAAAAGCATGGATACATTTTTCTGCATCATTTCTGGACAGAAAGTTTCAGATTTTTGCAATGTTACGTAGCTGTCCTTGAAACAGTCTTGAAATGTTCATCAAAAGAGAGATCAGATCAGCATCACACATAACTACTTGTCTGTATCTCTGTCTGTGTGTAGGTACGGCTGGTAGCTGTCTGAGGAAGTTCAGTCCCATGCCCTTCCTCTTCTGTAACATCAACAACGTCTGTTACTTTGCCTCCCGTAACGACTACTCCTATTGGCTTACCTCCCCTGAGCCCATGCCAATGAACATGGACCCTATCACCGGCCAGGGCATCAGGCCCTTTATCAGCAGGTAGCTGGGTGTGTGTGTTTGTGTGTGTGTGTGTGTGTGTGTACAAAAGTTCCTAATGTGTACAAAACATTAGGAAATGTTTCTATGACATAGACTATGATCCCTTATTGATGTCACTAAATCCACTTCAATCAGTGTAGATGAAGGGGAGGAGACAGGTTAAAGAAGGATTTTTAAGCCTTAAGACAATTGAGACATGGATTGTGAAGGTGTGCCAATCAGAGGGTGAATGGGCAAGACAATAGATGTAAGTGCCTTTGAACGGGGTATGGTAATAAGTGCCAGGCTCACCGGTTTTCACACTCAACAGATTCCTGTGTGTATCAACCATGGTCCACCACCCAAACAACATGATTAATGCAACTGTGGGAAGCATTGGAGTCAACATGGGCCAGCATCCCTGTGGAATGCTTTCAAAACCTTTTGAAAACCCGACAAATTTAGGCTGTTCTGAGGACAAACGGGGGTGCAAATCAATATTAGGAAGGTGTTTCTTATGTTTTGAACACACATATGTTACTGCACTCACCTAGGATATATGTGTGTGGGTATGTTTGTAGGTGTATGTTTGTGTTGTGTGCATCCATGTAAGTGTGTGTGCATGGATAGTATGTTTATTGACCTCTACCTATGCCAACAGGTGTTCTGTGTGTGAGGCTCCTGCCATGGTGATAGCAGTACACAGTCAGAATATCATGATCCCATCATGCCCCAATGGCTGGGACTCACTCTGGATTGGCTACTCCTTCGTCATGGTGAGAGAGACAAAACGAATATTACAACACCAGGCCTGCTGTATCAATACTTACCTTCTGTATCAGTACTTACCTTCTGTATCAGCACTTCCCTTCTGTATCAGTACTTACCTTCTGTATCAGCACTTACCTTCTGTATCAGCACTTACCTTCTGTATCAGCACTTACTTTCTGTATCAGCACTTACCTTCTGTATCAATACTTACCTTCTGTATCAGCACTTACCTTCTGTATCAGCACTTACCTTCTGTATCAGCACTTACCTGCTGTATCAGTACTTACCTTCTGTATCAGCACTTACCTTCTGTATCAGCACTTACCTTCTGTATCAGCACTTACCTTCTGTATCAGTACTTACCTTCTGTATCAGCACTTACCTTCTGTATCAGTACTTACCTTCTGTATCAGTACTAACATTCTGTATCAGCACTTAGCTCCCTGTATCAGTACTTACCTTCAGTATCAGCACTTAGCTTCTGTATCAGTACTTACCTTCTGTATCAGTACTTAGCTTCTGTATCAGCACTTAGCTTCTGTATCAGCACTTAGCTTCTGTATCAGCACTTAGCTTCTGTATCAGTACTTATCTTCTGTATCAGTACTTACCTTCTATATCAGTACTTACCTTCTGTATCAGTACTTAGCTTCTGTATCAGCACTTAGCTTCTGTATCAGCACTTAGCTTCTGTATCAGCACTTAGCTTCTGTATCAGCACTTAGCTTCTGTATCAGTACTTATCTTCTGTATCAGTACTTACCTTCTATATCAGTACTTACCTTCTGTATCAGTACTAACCTTCTGTATCAGCACTTAGCTTCTGTATCAGTAGGTACCTTCTGTATCAGCACTTACCTTCTGTATCAGCACATACCTTCTGCATTTTTTTTATTATATTACATTTTTTATTTAACCTTTATTTAACCAGGTAGGCTAGTTGAGAAAAAGTTCTCATTTACTACTGCTACCTGGCCAAGATAAAGCACAGCATTTCGACACATACAACAACACAGAGTTACACATGGAATAAACAAACATACAGTCAATAATTCAGTAGAAAAAGAAAATAAAGTATATATACAGTGAGAGCAAATGAGGTAAGATAAGGGAGGTAAGGCAATAAATAGGCCATGGTGGCGAAATAATTACAATATAGCAATTAAAAACTGTAATGGTAGATGTGCAGAAGATTAATGTGCAAGTAGAGATACTGGGGTGCAAAGGAGCAATATAAATAAATAAATACAGTATGGGGATGAGGTAGTTGGATGGGCTGTTTACAGATGGGCTATGTACAGGTGCAGTGATCTGTGAGCTGCTCTGACAGCTGGTGCTTAAAGCTAGTGAGGGAGATACGAGTCTCCAGCTTCAGTGATTTTTGCAGTTCGTTCCAGTCATTGGCAGCAGAGAACTGGAAGGAATGGCAGCCAAAGAAGGAATTGGCTTTGGGGGTGACCAGTGAGATATACCTGCTGGAGTGCGTGCTACGGGTGGGTGCTGCTATGGTGACCAGTGAGCTGAGATAAGGCAGGGCTTTACCTAGCAAAGACTTGTAGATGACCTGGAGCCAGTGGGTTTGGCGATGAGTATGAAGCGAGAGCCAGCCAACGAGAGCATTCAGGTTGCAGTGGTGGGTAGTATATGGGGCTTTGGTGACAAAACGGATGGCACTGTGATAGACTGCATCCAATTTGTTGAGTAGAGTGTTGGAGGCTATTTTCTAAATGACATTGCTGAAGTCAAGGATCAGTAGGATGGTCAGTTTTACGAGGGTATGTTTGGCAGCATGAGTGAAGGATGCTTTGTTGCGAAATAGGAAGCCTATTTTAGATTTAATTTTGGATTGGATATGCTTAATGTGAGTCTGGAAGGAGAGTTTACAGTCTAACCAGACACCTAGGTATTTGTAGTTGTCCACATATTCTAAGTCAAAACCGTCCAGAGTAGTGATGATGGACGGGCGGGCAGGTGTGGGCAGCGATCGGTTGAAGAGCATGCATTTAGTTTTACTTGCATTTAAGAGCAGTTGGAGGCCACGGAAGGAGAGTTGTATGGCATTGAAGCTCGTCTGGAGGTTAGTTAACACAGTGTCCAAAGAAGGGCCAGAAGTATACAGAATGGTGTCGTCCACGTAGAGGTGGATCAGAAAATCACCAGCAGCAAGAGCGACATCATTTATGTATACAGAGAAGAGAGTCGGCCCAAGAATTGAACCCTGTGGCACCCCCATAGAGACTGCCAGAGGTCCGGACAACAGGCCTTCCGATTTGACAAACTGAACTCTATCAGAGAAGTAGTTGATGAACCAGGCGAGGCAATCATTTGAGAAACCAAGGCTGTTGAGTCTGCCAATAAGAATGTGGTGATTGACCGAGTCGAAAGCCTTGGCCACGTCGATGAATACGGCTGCACGGTAATGTCTCTAATTGATGGTGGTTATGATATCGTTTAGGACCTTGAGCGTGGCTGAGGTGCACGCATGACCAGCTCTGAAACCAGATTGCATAGCGGAGAAGGTACGGTAGGATTCTAAATGGTCGGTAATCTGTTTATTGACTTGGCTTTCGAAGACCTTAGAAAGGCAGGGTAGGATAGGTATAGGTCTGTAGCAGTTTGGGTCTAGAGTGTCTCCCCCTTTGAAGAGGGGGATGACTGCGGCAGCTTTCCAATCTTTGGGAATCTCAGACGATACGAAAGAGAGGTTGAACAGGCTAGTAATAGGGGTTGCAACAAAATTTTGGCTAATAATTTTAGAGAGGGTCCAGATTGTCTAGCCCGGCTGATTTGTAGGGGTCGACATTTTGCAGCTCTTTCAGAACATCAGCTATCTGGATTTGGGTGAAGGAGAAATGGGGGAGGCTTGGGCGAGTTGCTGTGGGGTGTGCAGGGCTGTTGACCGGGGTAGGGGTAGCCAGGTGGAAAGGATGGCCAGCCGTAGAAAATGCTTATTTAAATTCTCAATTATAGTGGATTTATCGGTAGTGACAGTGTTTCCTAGCCTCAGTGCATTGGGCAACTGGGAGGAGGTGCTCTTATTCTCCATGGACTTTACAGTGTCCCAGAATCTTTGGGAGTTTGTGCTACAGGATGAACATTTCTGCTTGAAAAAGCATAACCTTAGCTTTCCTAACTGCCTGTGTATATTGGTTCCTAACCTCCTTGAAAAGGAAGTGTATTTAAATGTATTTCAAATCAAATCAAATTTTATTTGTCACATACACATGGTTAGCAGATGTTAATGCGAGTGTAGCGAAATGCTTGTGCTTCTAGTTCCGACCATGCAGTAGTATCTAACAAGTAATCTAACAAATTCACAACAACTACCTTATACACACAAGAGTAAAGGAATGAATACGAGTATGTACATATAAATATATGGATGAGCGATGGCTGACCGGCATAGGCAAGATGCAGTAGATGGTATGGAGTACAGTATATACACATATATATGAGATGAGTAATGTAGGATATGTAAACATTATATAAATGGCATTGTTTAAAGTGGCTAGTGATACATTATTTCATCCAATTATAATTATTAAAGTGGCTAGAGATTTGGGTCGATGACCGAACGGCATAGGCAAGATACAGTAGATGGAGTACAGTGTATACATTTGATATGAGTATGTCGGATACGTAAACATTATATACAAAATTGTTTAAAGTGGCTAGTGATACATTTGTTACATCCAATTCCTATGTATAAAGTGGCTAGAGATTTAAGTCAGTATGTTGGCAGCAGCCACTCAATGTTAGTGATGGCTGTTTAACAGTCTGATGGCCTTGAGGTAGAAGCTGTTTTTCAGTCTCTCGGTCCCAGCTTTGATGCACCTGTACTGACCTTGCCTTCTGGATGATAGCGGGGTGAACAGGCAGTGGCTCGGGTGGTTGTTGTCCTTGATGATCTTTTTGGCCTTTCTGTGACATCGGGTGGTGTAGGTGTCCTGGAGGGCAGGTAGTTTAACCCGGTGATGCGTTGTGCAGTCCTCACTACCCTCTGGAGAGCCTTACGGTTGTGGGCGGAGCAGTTGCCGTACCAGGCGGTGATACAGCCCGACAGGATGCTCTCGATTGTGCATCTGTAAAAGTTTGTGAGTGATTTTGGTGACAAGCCAAATTTCTTCAGCCTCCTGAGGTTGAAGAGGCGCTGCTTGCGCCTTCTTTACCACGCTGTCTGTGTGGGTGGACCAATTCAGTTTGTCCGTGATGTGTACGCCGAGGAACTTAAAACTTTCCACCTTCTCCACTACTGTCCCCTCGATGTGGATAGGGGGTGCTCCTCTCCTGTTTCCTGAAGTCCACGATCATCTCCTTTGTTTTGTTGACATTGAGTGAGAGGTTATTTTCCTGACACCACACTCCGAGGGCCCTCACCTCCTCTCTGTAGGCCGTCTCGTCGTTGTTGGTAATCAAGCCTACCACTGTAGTGTCGTCAGCAAACTTGATGATTGAGTTGGATGCGTGCTTGGCCACGCAGTCATGGGTAAACAGGGAGTACAGGAGAGGGCTGAGAACGCACCCTTGTGGGGCCCCAGTGTTGAGGATCAGCGGGGTGGAGATGTTGTTTCCTACCCTCACCACCTGGGACCGGCCCGTCAGGAAGTCCAGGACCCAGTTGCACAGGGCTGGAGTCGAGACCCAGGGTCTCGAGCTTAATGACGAGCTTGGAGGGAACTATGGTGTTAAATGCTGAGCTGTAGTCGATGAACAGCATTCTTACATAAGTATTCCTCTTGTCCAGATGGGTTAGGGCAGTATGCAGTGTGATTGCGATTGCGTAGTCTGTGGACCTATTGGGACGGTAAGCAAATTGGAGTGGGTCCAGGGTGTCTGGCAGGATGGAGGTGATATGATCCTTGACTAATCTCTCAAAGCACTTCATGATGACGGAAGTGAGTGCTACGGGCGATAGTCATTTAGCTCAGTCACCTTAGCTTTCTTGGGAACAGGAACAATGGTGGCCCTCTTGAAGCATGTGGGAACAGCAGACTGGGATAGGGACTGATTGAATATGTCCGTAAACACACCAGCCAGCTGGTCTGCGCATGCTCTGAGGACACGGCCAGGATGCCATCTGGGCCGGCAGCCTTGCGAGGGTTAACACATTTAAATGTTTTTCTCACATTGGCTGCGGTGAAGGTGAGCCCGCAGGTTTTGGTAGCGGGCCGTGTCGGTGGCACTGTATTGTCCTCAAAGCGAGCAAAGAAGTTGTTTAGTTTGTCTGGGAGCAGGACGTCATGGTCCGCGACGGGGCTGGTTTTCTTTTTGTAGTCCGTGATTGACTGTAGACCCTGCCACATTCCTCTTGTGTCTGAGCCATTGAATTGTGACTCTACTTTGTCTCTATATTGACGCGTATTTGGCTAAGGTGTATGTAAACCTCCGACTTCAACTGTACCTTCTGTATCAGCACTTACCTTCTGTATCAGTACTTACCTTCTGTATCAGTAGCAGTACTCTCTGTCTCTCCTTCCCTCTCTCTCTGCCTCCTCTCTGTCTCTCTTGCCATCCTTCTCTCTGTATAGCATACCAGTGCAGGTGCTGAGGGCTCTGGCCAGGCCCTGGCCTCTCCTGGCTCCTGTCTAGAAGAGTTCCGGAGCGCTCCCTTCATCGAGTGTCACGGGCGTGGAACCTGCAACTACTACGCCAACTCCTACAGCTTCTGGCTGGCCGCCATCGAGGACGAGGAGATGTTTACGTAAGCCAAGAACAACTCTCTTTCTCTCTCTCTCCCTTTATCTTTCCCTTTCTGGCCACCAGAACTTTGACATGGTCTTGATTGATGTCGTCTCATATCTCGTTACAGGAAACCCGTGCCCACCACGCTAAAGGCAGGAAGTCTCCGGACTCACATTAGCCGTTGCCAGGTGTGCATGAAGAGGACATAGGCCTCGCCGCTGACCTCTCTGTGACCCTTAACCTCCCACAACAACCCGTGACCCCACCCATCTGTCCGCGGTGTGGCTTGACTTCTTGTTATTGATCAAAGGATGGTGCTATTTCACTGTGTGTGAGGGAGGAGAGGGACAGAGACACACAGACACACACACTCTGTGAAACAGAACAACAAAAATACCCAGAGATCGCCGAAAGAACCCACACACACGCACACATACACACACACACACACACATGCACTCACACACACACACACCGGAGACCAAGCCATAACACCAACCGGCCCTTCGCTCCATTATGCAGAACACTTTACTAACATTATCACAACGTTTCTCTAATGAATGGCGCCCAGTTTACGACTGCACTGAGTACACCCCCCCTCCCCATTTGTAAACTGGCGTCCATTTTGAAAGGGGGTGTTTGTGCAAGTCAGGTGCTATTGAATCTTATCTATTTGCCTTATTATTTTCACTCAATGCCACTGACTTTCATCTCTGAGTTACAGTTATAGATATTGTTATTGTTCTTCACTTCTTTTATCTTTTTACTCTTGAAATAACACAGTACTAATTTAAGGATGGGAGTTACCACTGGCTACAGATGATTGTCACAGTGTGAGATCACCATAGGTTAAGTGTTTCTAGCACACAGGCATAGCAATGGTTATGTTGTAAATATATTCCTTTTCTTTTTCCTACCTAACATAACAGCCAATATAATCTCTATTTCAATTTGTATTTTATTTATGAGATTTATGACAATATGTAGAGCGGATTTGAGTTGCCAAAGAACCATAAACAATGTGAGATATGAAAGTACAGTATGTTATTCTGGTCCAACCGGACCCAGGCACTTAAAGTTACAATACTGCGTTTAGCATTACATGTTACATTTAGCATTACATGTTACAATAGCATGACATGTTACATTTAGCATTACATGTTACATTTAGCATTACATGTTACATTTAGCATTACATGTTACATTTAGCATTACATGCTACAGTTAGCAGTACATGTTACATTTAGCATACATCAGTCCTGCCGCTATAGGCCAACACCTTCAGTGCCTTGTGGTTCACTATGAAAAACAGAACAGTGAAATAAAGCTGTGGCAGCATCACTGAAAGTGTGTGTGTGTGTGTGTATGTACAGTGCATTCGGAAAGTATTCAGACCCCTGTCTGAATTTTTCCATATTTTGTAGCCTTATTCTAAAATGGATAACAAAAAAAATCCTCATCAATCTACACACAATAACCCATAATGACAAGCGAAAACAGGTTTTTCAAAATTTTTGCAAATGTATTAAAAATAAAAAACTGAAAAACATTATTTACATGAGTATAGTGTCGAGGCACAGATCTGGGGAAGGGTACCAACAAATGTCTGCAGCATTGAAGGTCCCCAAGAACACAGTGGCCTGCATCATTCTTAAATGGAAGAAGTTTGGAACCACCAAGACTCTTCCTAGAGCTGGCTGCCTGGTCAATCTGAGAAATCGGGGGAGAAGGGTGACCAAGAATCTGATGGTCACTCTGACAGAGCTCTAGAGTTCCTCTGTGGAGATGGGAGAATCTTTCAGAAGGACAACCATCTCAGCACTCCACCAATCAGGCCTTTATGGTAGAGTGGCCAGACGGAAGCCACTCCTCAGTAAAAGTTTGCCATAATGCACCTAAAGACTCTCAGACCTTGAGAAACAAGATTCTCTTTGGTCTGAATGCCAATCGTCATGTATGGAGGAAACCTGGCACCATCCCTGCGGTGAAGCATGGTGGTGGCAGCATCATGCTGTGTTTTTTTTTTCTTCATCGGCAGGGACTGGAAGACTAGTCAGGATCGAGGCAAAGATAAACATAGCAAAGTACAGAGAGATCCTTAATGAAAACCTGCTCCAGTGCGCTCAGGACCTCAGGTTCAACTTCCAACAGGACATCGACCCTAAGAACACAGCCAAGACAACGCAGGAGTTGCTTCAGGACAAGTCTCTGAATGTCCTTGAGTGGCCCAGCCAGAGCCCGGACTTGAACCCGATCTAACATCTCTGGAGAGAGCTGAAAATAGCTGTGCAGCAACGCTCCCCATCCAACCTTACAGAGCTTGAGAGGATCTGCAGAGAAGAATGGGAGAAACTCCCCAAATACAGGTGTGCCAAGCTTGTAGCGTCATACCCAAGAAGGCTCAAGGTTGTAATTGCTGCCAAAAGTGCTGCAACAAAGTACTGAGTATAGGTTCTGAATACTTATCTAAATGTGATATTTCTGTTTTTTTATTTTTAATAAATTAGCAACAACTTCTAAAAACGTGTTTTTGCTTTGTCATTATGGGGTAATGTGTGTATATTGATGAGGAATATTTAGTTTTTTTATAAATATTATAACAAGGCTGTAACCTAACAAAATGTGGATACTTTCCGAATGCCCTGAATGTGCATGTCATTGGAGTCCACACTGGCACATATTCACACACATTCACACACACGCTCTTAGTACGGAGGGTGGGGGGGTGGGGGTGGGGGGGTAAGCTTGCCATGTCTATGCAGAGTGTTTGTGTGTTTTACAAGCCGAAGGAGTTTCCACACACGCTCACACACACTTGCTCTTGTTGACAAAGGAAATGCATGGCTTGTAGTTTGTGTGCAGAGGAATCCTTAAAAAGAAGAAGAGAGTCGTCAAACACTTATCTGTTCACTCGGCCACTCAATCTACTTAGTGTGCAGCAATAGTTCTGTGTATGTTTCCGAATACGTCTTTCACATTATTTTATATGTTGAAGATGATTAATCATATGCTAGAACCCAAAGAAAGGCACATGTATATTCTTATTATTACACTGATATACTTGACCATGCCAACTGAATAGCCTTACTCTTCCTGTACATACAGAACATAGAGGGAAAGGGGATACCTAGTCAGTTGCACAACTGAATGCATTTAATCAAAATGTGTCTTCCGCATTTAACCCTCTGAATCAGAGAGGTGCAAGCTGGGAGCAGTTGTTAGGGGTTAACTGCCTTGCTCAAGGGCAGAACAGCATATTTTTCCACCTTGGGATTTGAACCAGTGACATTTCAGTTTCAGTTACTGGTTCAACACTCTTAATCACTAGGCTTCCTGTTGCCCCCTAGATAGGCCTACTTCAATAGTCTTCCTGTGACAATTAGATAGATAGATTTAAATATACTAGATTTGCCATTTTGGTCAAAGACCAAACTCCTTAGAACTCTAGAACCCTAGAACCAAGACTCTCCTCTCCCAGCCCTGAATCAGTCAAGTATCAAATTAATGAGATGGAATAAATTAAGCTACCAGACCTTACAAGCTACTTGTAACCAACAATCTTTCATATAATTAGCTTTGACCCAATTTAAGCCTTTTACAAGTGGAAGGCTCTTACTGGGTAACATGACTCATCCTGCCCTTTGGTCTTGGCCAATGAGGGTCAGATTCAGAGATGTATTTCCATATCACCTATAAATCCTCTTCTCATATTATGTCATTACTCAACCATATTTTATGTGTTTTGTTATTATTCTTCCCAAAGGCTCATACCGTATTAGCAGGACCTTGAGGAATAAGACAAAGTTTGGAGACCAATTTGGCTGGAGAGTTCTCGGTTGTAGTCCCTAGTTTATGATGAGTAAACAGACCAAAACTATTCTCCTCACCTCCCAGTCCCCATACTGTGTAACTTATTCAATAAAATAATTTCTATAAAATATCATGCATTTTCATAACTGTGTCCTAGATATATGATATGAATCATATTGGTGGCAGCGTTGGGATACAGACTACAGTTAGACTGTGTACCAGTCTGTTTAGCTAACATTCCACTCTTTGTACTCCGTGTCATATGCGAAAGTTAAGCAGGAATGTTAGCTAAACAGACTTCTATAGGCATGGGTAAGCCTGTCTGTAGACACAGATCTCCGTTTATGTTAGTTATTACAGACAGATCTGGCATTTCTCCATCTGGAAATTACTACTTACAACACAACTGCAATTATTTTATTTTATTAATGTCCAAGATAGCTAGCTGCAAAGCTAGCTAGCTAGTTAATTTAAGATGCCTCTAGATCCAGTTCGCCAGCAGAGCACCACTCGCCAAAAAGACAGGTATGTCACTTTTGCTTTTAGAACTTTCTAATCGTCTCTAAAGTTGTTTGATATGCAATCGCACTAGCTATATATATTTAGCTGAAAATACTTTATGAAATGGATTGTTTCTTTGTAGCTAGCTATCTAGCTTGGCTGTAGGCTACAGTAGGCAAGTACAGTAACATTGCAGTAGCTAACGTTGCACATAGCTAACGTTGCACATTTACTGAATGACAACAATATAGCCTGAATACTGTTCTGTCTTGCTAGTTGGGCTTAGAAATTGACAAATGAACATATGGAGAGATCACACATACATGTAGCTGTGGTGGTCACTTTTTAGCTATCTACCTGCTTTAAATAGTGAAAATCCAGCCTTTGGTGCTCCCGAGTGGCGCAGTGGTCTAAGGCACTGCATCTCAGTGCTAGACCCCTCACTACAGATACTCTGGTTCGAATCCAGCTGTATCACAACCGGCCGTGATTGGGAGTCCCATAGGGCAGCGCAGAATTGGCCCAGCGTCGTCCGTGTTTGGCCAGTGTAGGTCGTCATTGTAAATAAGATTTTGTTATTAACTGACTTGCCTAGTTAAATACAGGTTAAATAAAATAAAAAACAGCTGGTCTCCCATGAACAAGTGATGTTGTCCTCAATGGGACAACCAGGTAATTAAAGCTACAATGTTCTGTGCATTCTCACTAGGTAGAAGTGTGTGGTTCAGTGGAAGATTTTCAAAAGAAAATAGGTAATAATAGTCTGCAATTTTCAATCAGATGAGGCACCTGGTCTCATTCATTTACAGATTGAGAATGATTTCCATATCTGTTATTGCTAATGGTCTAACTATGTGCTGTTGTTTTTAATAAACACACAGCAAACCAAAAGCTGCCACCATTGCAGTCGGTGTCGGATAGACAATAGTGGTAAATATCTAATTCAATTTGAATTCATTAATGTGGCCACTTAATTTACTGTATGGTTATCGTTATAAGTTATGCATACTTAATGTTAATATTCCTTTACCCTAGGTCCATTCTCGAATGTGAAGCCGACTGACCCTAGCAGGAAGGACCAGAGAAAAGTGTTGGCTTAAGGTATGACTTCATATTGAGTCAAATGTAATTCCACTCAAGTTCAGATTTAGAGTGACTGACATTAATTGGTACCTAAAAAGCATTAGCTGGCGCACACCCAGATAAAATGATTTTCTGTCGAGGTGGTGACTATTGGTGAATAAACTCTAAGCTATAAAAAATAAATAAAAATAGTATAATAATTTATATACAGTTGAAGTCGGAAGTTGAACCACACACCTTAGCCAAATACATTTAAACTCAGTTTTTCACAATTCCTGACATTTAATCCTAGTAAAAAAATCTTAGGTCAGTTAGGATCGCCACTTTATTTTAAGATCGTGAAATGTCAGAATAATAGTAGAGAGAATTAGTTATTTATTTCATCACATTCCCAGTGGGTCAGAAGTTTACATACACTCAATTAGTATTTGGTAGCATTGCCTTTAAATTGTTTAACTTGGGTCAAACGTTCTGGGTAGCCGTCCACAAGCTTCCCACAATAAGTTGGGTCAATTTTGGCCCATTCCTCCTGACAGAGCTGGTGTAACTGAGTCAGGTTTGTAGGCCTCCTTGCTCGCACACGCTTTTTCAGTTCTGCCCACAAATGTTCTATAGAATTGTGGTCAGGGCTTTGTGATGGCCACTCCAATACCTTGACTTTGTTGTCCTTAAGCCATTTTTCCACAACTTTGCAAGTATGCTTGGGGTCATTGTCCATTTGAAGACCCATTTGCGACCAAGCTTTAACTTCCTGACTGATGTCTTGAGATGTTGCTTCAATATATCCACATAATTTACCTTCCTCATGATGCCATCTATTTTGTGAAGTGCACCAGTCCCTCCTGCAGCAAAGCACTCCCACAACATGATGCTGCCACCCCCGTGCTTCACGGTTGGGATGGTGTTCTTCGGCTTGCAAGCCTCCCCCTTTTTCCTCCAAACATAACGACAGTCATTATGGCCAAACAGTTCTATTTTTGTTTCATCAGACCAGAGAACATTTCTCAAAAAAGTACGATCTTTAGTTGCAAACTGTAGTCTGGCTTTTTTACGGCGGTTTTGGAGCAGTGGCTTCTTCCTTGCTGAGCGGCCTTTCAGGTTATGTCGATTTAGGACTCGTTTTACTGTGGATATAGATACTTTTGTACCTGTTTCCTCCAGCATCTTCACAAGGTCCTTTGCTGTTCTGGGATTGATTTTCATTTTTCGCACCAAAGTACATTCATCTCCAGGAGACAGAACGCGTCTCCTTCCTGAGCGGTATGACGGCTGCGTGGTCCCATGGTGTTTATACTTGCGTACTATTGTTTGTACAGATGAACGTGGTACCTTCAGGCGTTTGTAAATTGCTCCCAAGAATGAACCAGACTTGTGGAGGTCTACAATTTTTTTCCTGAGGTCATGGCTGATTTCTTTTGATTTTCCCATGATGTCAAGCAAAGAAGCACTGAGTTTGAAGGTAGGCCTTGAAATACATCCACAGGTACACCTCCAATTGACTTAATTTTCTGGAATTTTTCAAGCTGTTTAAAGGCACAGTCAACTTAGTGTATGTAAACGTCTGACCCACTGGAATTGTGATACAGTGAATTATAAGTGAAATAATCTGTCTGTAAACAATTGTTGGAAAAATTACTTGTGTCTTGCACAAAGTAGATATCCTAACCGACTTGCCAAAACTATTTGCGTCATGATCACTCTCCGCCTCTCAATCACACGCTCACTCACATAGTGTAGCTTTATGATTATTCTCGTTTAAGGTAATTGGGCCTCTATTTCAGGAGAGGAACGACATGCGTTGCCTTCTGGCTCTCCTCTCTGCTGAGACCGATCCGGCCACAGCAGCGCAGGCCCAGCTCTAACAATGGTCTTCCCAACCGGCTGTCCTGTTCTGCTCCCCTTTGGCAACAGCTACTGCCACAACAACAGAGGATTGCTCTGAAGGGTACCTGCTGGATACAGGTAATTGAAATGATATCACACACATATTTATGTGTGCAAGTCATTATGTCTTTCACACACACACACACACACACACACACACACACCTGTTGTATTTGGCGCAGGTGACTAATAAAATTAGATTTTGATTTGAAAATTTGATTTGATTCAGGTTAGTGTATAGTAAAAGCTTTGTCATTAAAATAATATTGTGCCTCTTTTAGATCTGCCTAGAACACCTCTGCCAGCCACACCACCACTGCCCTTGACAGTTTCTCCACTGGGCCCATCAAGAGATGAGGTCGCGTCTTCATCTTGTACCACTGCCGATGGACAGAGCCCATTAGAGCTGCCAGTGATGGGCTACTGGCCAAGCACCACGGGGAAGAAGATATCCTGACGCGGCGAATCTGCTCTGCTCTTAACACCAGCCCAGAGAAGCTCCTAGAGACACACATCTGTGGCATTATGTTACTGTAGAGAGTGAAACGGTCAGTGTCCCAGTCATGTCCACAGTCATGCCACCTGCATTTACCCAGCAGAAGGCCTCACCAACTCAACGTTGCCATTTGAGGATTTAGCTTCCACTGCCTTCTTTCAGTGGGAACTGGAGGCCTCGAAGCAGAGGGGGCAGTGAGGAAGGAGCGAACAGAGGAAAGAGAAGAGCATCCCTTCGGCCGCCTCTACAGGTTCTGCCACCAGCCGCTGAAACAAATCTCCAACAGCCCATATAAGCTTTCCTTGAGTGGTAGGAAAATATCTCCTGCCTAGTGTTTTCTCTGTACCTTGTACAGGGCATTGGAGGGAGCTCAAACAGTCTGCCTTTTATGAGACTGAAAAGAAGAGATGGATGGTGGAGAAGGGGTAGTGACTATACACACATACACACAGAAATAAATAAGAGCTGCAAATCTATTGTCATGGAAATTACCACCATGGACTCAAAGTCAAACTTAAATGAATAATTCTTTATTTTCAGTTAACTGGAGAGGTTCCAACAAACTTAATGCACCATAGTACACGTCGGTCGGGACTTCTGTCCCTCAATTGTTCGCGGATGATGTGTCTCCTCCTGGGCAGCTCACAGTAAGGGTCTGGGTGGGTCCTCGTTGTCTTTTGGTCAGATGGAAATTTCCCTCATGCTTCAGGAAATGCGCCACCGGTTTTCCTCGCAGACCCCCACTGGAAAGCTCCGCAGGCAGAATCAATCATCCGGTTCTTGATGCCAAATTGTCATGGAAATTACCACCAGGGACTCAAAGTCAAACTTAAACGAATAATTATTTATTGTCAGTTAACTGGAGAAGTTCCAACAAACTTAATGCACCATAGTACATGTCGGTCAGGAGCTCTCCGGGGCAGTCCCGTTAGTTCTCTTATATACTGCTTACACAGACAAATTATATTTGCATGATTTATATTATACATTATTCCTGATTAATTCATTTGGTTATTGCTTAAACTATCAAAGGAGGTTCTATCAAAATGTGTCATTATGAGTAAGCGAAATGAACACATAAAACTAGACACTTCATCCTTTTAAACCCTTCATTCTGGTTTGTGCAATCCAACTTGTAAAACCATTGCAGTATAATGTTTTATGCTTCACTACAGGACACTATTTCCATTGATGGAAGTGGTTTGGACTCTCATTTGATTTGTATCTATTTCACTGTCCATTCTTTTACATGTAATCAGTAAGGCCAGAGGAGGTGTGGTATATGGCCAATATACCACAGCTAAGGGCTGTTCGTACGCAAGACACAACGCGGAGTGCCTGGACACAGCCTTAGCCGTGGTATATTGGCCATATATCACAAACCCCAGAGGTGCCTTTTTGCGGTTATAAACTGGTTACCAATGTAATTAGAGCAGTAAAACGAAATGTTTTGTCATACCCGTGGTATACAGTCTGATATACCAGAATTCAGTACTCAAACAACCCAGTTTATAGTACTGAACATACATTGCTGTATATCAGTGTATATATTATTGCTCATTGCTATTATTTGTAAATGTTGCACAAAGACCAACATTTTATTATAAAGCATTTGCTATAGTTAGTGTGTGAAAAAGTTTGTTGTACAAAGATTTGTGCTCCAACACTATCATAAATATGCCTTTGGTTTAAGTTCAGGTTTAACTTAATGAAATCAATCTTCTCCTAGTTTTTTATATTGTTTTATATGCACTAAAATGGAAATGGAACGTCCTCCAAATGCAAAACGTCCTCCAGCTATTTCTGAACTTTTACTTTTGAAAAGCGATATCCCAACTATAAATATAGTAAAGTACACACACATTTTTTACAAAAGTGATTTTTTTTTACACAACTTTTTAGGCATTGAAGGAGTTGTTCTGATGGGAATCGTGATGTCATAGGCCTCCTCCTTGCTTGAGGAACAATAGAGGAGCAATAGAGAACAAAAGAGGAAGCATTTATGCAAATGCATTTACATTCGCATATCAAACTGCTATGCTAAACAGACCTTAAAACCACTATCCAGCTTTGTTGCATGAAAAAATTAACAAATACAGTGAGGGAAAAAAGTATTTGATCCCCTGCTGATTTTGTATGTTTGCCCACTGACAAAGAAATGATCAGTCTATAATTTTAATGGTAGGTTTATTTGAACAGTGAAAGACAGAATAACAATTAAATCCAGAAAAACGCATGTGAAAATTTTTATAAATTGATTTGCATTTTAATGAGGGAAATAAGTATTTGACCCCTCTGCAAAACATGACTTAGTACTTGGTGGCAAAACCCTTGTTGGCAATCACAGAGGTCAGACGTTTCTTGTAGTTGGCCACCAGGTTAGCGCACATCTCAGGAGGGATTTTGTCCCACTCCTCTTTGCAGATCTTCTCCAAGTCATTAAGGTTTCGAGGCTGACGTTTGGCAACTCGAACTTTCAGCTCCCTCCACATATTTTCTACGGGATTAAGGTCTGGAGACTGGTTAGGCCACTCCAGGACCTTAATGTGCTTCTTCTTGAGCCACTCCTTTGTTGCCTTGGCCGTGTGTTTTGGGTCATTGTCATGCTGGAATACCCATCCACGACCCATTTTCAATGCCCTGGCTGAGGGAAGGAGGTTCTCACCCAAGATTTGACGGTACATGGCCCCGCCCATCGCCCCTTTGATGCAGTGAAGTTGTCCTGTCCCCTTAGCAGAAAAAACACCCCCAAAGCATAATGTTTCCACCTCCATGTTTGACGGTGGGGATGGTGTTCTTGGGGTCATAGGCAGCATTCCTCCTCCTCCAAACATGGCGAGTTGAGTTGATGCGAAAGAGCTCCATTTTGGTCTCATCTGACCACAACACTTTCACCCAGTTGTCCTCTGAATCATTCAGATGTTCATTGGCAAACTTCAGATGGGCATGTATATGTGCTTTCTTGAGCAGGGGGACCTTTGCGGGCGCTGCAGGATTTCAGTCCTTCGCGTAGTGTGTTACCAATTGTTTTCTTGGTGACTATGGTCCCAGCTGCCTTGAGATCATTGACAAGATCCTCCCGTGTAGTTCTGGGCTGATTCCTCACCGTTCTCATGATCATTGCAACTCCACGAGGTGAGATCTTGCATGGAGCCCCAGGCCGAGGAGATTGACAGTTCTTTGTGTTTCTTCCATTTGCGAATAATCACACCAACTGTTGTCACCTTCTCACCAAGCTGCTTGGCGATGGTCTTGTAGCCCATTCCAGCCTTGTGTAGGTCTACAATCTTGTCCCTGACATCCTTGGAGAGCTCTTTGGTCTTGGCCATGGTGGAGAGTTTGGAATCTGATTGATTGATTGCTTCTGTGGACCGATGTCTTTTTATACAGGTAACAAGCTGAGATTAGGAGCACTCCCTTTAACTTCTTGGGGATGGGTGCATGAGGGGACCGTTTTGGAGAGCCTGGCGTGCCCAAAGTAAAATGCCTCCCATTCAGGCCCAGAAAATAGGATATGCATATATTATGGTACCATTGGATAGGAAACACTCTGAATTTTCCAGAACTGTTAACCATTTGTCTGTGAGTGAAACAGAACGTATATGGCAGGCAAAACCCCGAGGAATTTCTGTCCTGGAAAAAGTGATTTTGACACATTGCTCATTTGGGAACCCCTCCCTAATGAAAATGACCATATAAGGGCATATGAATGCAGTACCCATCGCTTCCTTTAGATGTCAACAGTCTCGAGACAGTGTATTTTTTCCATTTTGGATGAGTAAGATCAGAGAATAAGACCAAACAAGGAAGTCACTCTTTGATGACAACAGTAGGCTGCTCGCGTTCCCCGTGAAAGCGCGCAGTGTCTTTTTTACCGTCGTTATCGATCAGTTTATCAGTTATATTCCGGTTGATTTATAATAGTAAATATACGTAAAAGTGTTCCTAAGGATACATTTAAAACTATGTTTGATTGTTCTTGGACAAGTTTATAGGTATAAGATGAACGAGTTCGCGTCATGTTTCAATGGACTAGTGGAGGCTGTCGTTTCTGATTATAACGCGCGAACCAAATGGAGGATTTATGGATAAAATACGTTACTTTTTCTAACAAAAGAACCATGGATTGTCTTCGTTGGACACTTAGGATGACCTCAGCAGAAGTTCTTCAACAGGTAATTGATTTGTTTTCGCTGTGAAATGTGTTATGTGTGTGCCATGATGGTTAATCGATTCATGGCTATGGGAAAAATATGTGAGGTGCTACTCTCAAACAATCAAATGTGCTGCTTTCGCCGTAAAGCCTTTTTGAAATCTGACAAGGCTGTGATATTGCCAAGAAACAGAGCTTTTGATGAGTATGGAACACTTGTATATTGGTGGATGTTTAATAATTCAACTTTTGGATTTTGAATTTGGCGCTTTACATTTTACCTGGTAGTGTCGGGAGGAGCCCGCTAGCGCCCCACTGATCCCCAAGAAGTTTTAAGAGTGTGCTCCTAATCTCAGCTCGTTACCTGTATAAAAGACACCTGGGAGCCATAAATCTTTCTGATTGAGAGGGGTTCAAATACTTATTTCCCTCATTAAAATGCAAATCAATTTCTAAAATTTTTCACATGCGTTTTTTCTGGATTTTGTTGTTGTTATTCTGTCTCACTGTTCAAATAAACCTACCATTAAAATTACAGACTGATCATTTCTTTGTCAGTGGGCAAACGTACAAAATCAGCAGGGGATCAAATACTTTTTTCCCTCACTGTAGGTGTTGATCATGAAGCATGTATCTGCCGAGATAGAATATTGAAAGTAGAACAATCCACTTGATGTGTTTATCTTCAGATTGAGCTTTTAATTGACCTACTTTGCATCTCACAGGGTATGGATGTCACTGCTCTGAAGAGGCACTCAGTTAATCACAATGTGTCCCATCCTCTCATGTAAAAGGATTTCCTCTGAGGTAATAAACATTATTAAAGACAAAAAAAATCTATAAACTGATTAAACTTTACTAAAACTTTATCACAAGTTGTAATGTAATTATTGTTTTAAGTACAGTGTACCAACCTTTTGAGGGAATAAACTCTCTTATGTTCATTTCTTAAAGTCATAGTACAGTGTAACAAGTATTGTAAATACTCATGTATTATCCTGGGTTTGGATCGAACCAAGTCTAAAAAAACGTCAGAAAAGGTCAAATAAGGTCACCAAAATTGTGCTACAGCTATACACCACTGCCCAGCTCGATAGTCACCATTGGGGAGCCCAACAGTGCACATCCATTTTTTTTCTGTCCATGTAAAAGCTGTGTGATGTAGTAGTAGATTAATTCACTAGAGGGCAAACTCAGTCCACTGTGGTGAAGACTACAGTTCAGTTGAGTTCAACCTTCAGCTGTCAGAAAGATCTTATTGTGAAGCTATATTAACTTAATTTCCACATTGCCATTTAAGTCATTCAGCAGAAGCTATTATCCAGAGTGACTTATAAATGTGACAATAAGTGCATTCAACTATGCTAGTCAAGACTACAATGCAGCCAAGCCACCAATAACAAGGAGGCCTAACAATGAACTTGGATGTCCACCTTGACTGTGTCTCTCCCTGTTCCAGTTGCAGTGTATGCACCTTCACACCGGGGCTGGGGATAGGAGCCCTGACATCAGCACTTCTACTTGGCCCAGGGCCAACAAACCCACTCACCCCAGGCTGCTAAACACTAACGGATCAATGCACTCCGGGGAAAGAGAGGGAGAGAGAGAGAGAGATAACCTCCTTTCATCTCTCCATCTCTCCGCTTCTAGTCTTTAATCCCTTACCGGAATCCTACCCCTTCTTTTCCTCTCCTGTCACCAGCAGTGAGACAAATATGAACTTTGGCCACGGGTTGTCTGGAAAAACAGACCTTGACCTTTCACCTGGAAGCGTAAACAGAGACTGAGGTAACCCAGGTAGAGCAGAGAATAGAGACTCCTATCATGTTCTAAAGCTGATCCTACAGATGTAGGAACTTCATTTGAGTCAGTTTGCCACAGCAGGAAAATAATCCTGCAGCAACAGGACATTTTCATTATGTGGATTATACACTACATGACACTACATGGATTATACAATAAAAGTATGTGGACACCTGCTCGTCGAAATTTCATTCCAAAATCATGTGCATTAATATGGAGTTGCTCCCCCTTTGATGCTATAACAGCCTCCACTCTTTTGGGAAGGCTTTCCACACGATGTTGGAACATTTCTGCGGGGACATACTTCCATTCAACCACAAGAGCATTAGTGAGGTTGGGCACTGATGTTGTGCGATTAAGCCTGACTCGCAGTCGGCGTTCCAATTCATCCCAAAGGTGTTCGATGGGGTTGAGGTCAGGGCTCTGTGCAGGCCAGTCAAGTTCTTCCACATCGATCTTGACTAACCATTTCTGTATGGACCTCACTTTGTGCACAGGGGCATTGTCATGCTGAACCAGGAAGGGCCTTCCCCAAACTGTTGCCACCAAGTTGGAAGCACAGAATCGTCTAGAATGTCATTGTATGCTGCAGCGTTAAGATTTCCCTTCCCTGGAACAAAGGGGCCTAGCACGAACCATGAAAAACAGCCCCAGGCCATTATTCCTCCTCCACCAAACTTTACAGTTGACTCTATGCATTGGGGCAGGTAGCGTTCTCCTGGCATCCGCCAAACCCAGATTAGTCCGTCCGACCGCCTGATGGCAAAGCGTGATTCATCACTCCAGAAAACGAGTTTCCACTGCTCCAGTGTCCAATGGCGGCGAGCTTACACCACTCCATCCGACGCTTGGCATTGCGCATGGTAATCTTAGGCTTGTGTGCGGCTGATTGGCCATAGAAACACTCCTGATGAACAGTTCTTGTGCTGACGTTGCTTCCAGAGGCAGTTTGGAACTCGGTACTGAGTGTTGCAACCGAGGACAGACGATTTTTATGAGCTACGCACTTCAGCACTCGGCGGTCCCGCTCTGTAACTTTGTGTTGTTGTATGTGTCAAACTGCTGTGCTTTATCTTGGCCAGGTCGAGGTTGTAAATGAGAACTTGTTCTCAACTAGCCTACTCTGGTTAAATAAAGGTGAAATAAAAAATGTATACAAAAATGAAGGCCTGATTCACGCACTCCTCTGAACAGTTGATGTTGAGGTGTGTCTGTTACTTGAACTCTGTGAAGCATTTATTTGGGCTACAATTTGTGAGGCTAGTAACTCTAATGAACTTATCCTCTGCATCAGAGGTAACTCTCCTCCTCTGAGTTGCCAAACGTCAGCCTCGAAACCTTAATGACTTGGAGAAGATCTGCAAAGAGGAGTGGGACAAAATCCCTCCTGAGATGTGTGCAAACCTGGTGGCCAACTACAAGAAACGTCTGATCCCTGTGATTGCCAACAAGGGTTTTGCCACCAAGTACTAAGTCATGTTTTGCAAAGGGGTCAAATACTTATTTCCCTCATTAAAATGCAAATCAATTTCAAAAAAATTTCACATGCGTTTTTCTGGATTCTTTTGTTGTTATTCTGTCTCTCACTATTCAAATGAACCTACCATTAAAATTACAGACTGATCATTTCTTTGTCAGTGGGCAAACGTACAAAATCAGCAGGGGATCAAATACTTTTTTCCCTCACTGTAGGATGGCTATCTTCTGTATACCACCCCTACCTTGTCACAACACAACTGATTGGCTCAAATGCAGTATGAAGGAAAGACATTCCACAAATTAACTTTTAACAAGGCACACCTGTCACGATCCTCGGAAATGACAGACCAAGACGCAGCGAGGCATCCAGTATACATCTTTTATTAAACAACAATACTGGGCAAAACAACAAACAAAACTAACGAAGATCGTAACGAAACATAGACTTAACACACGAACAACGCTATGCATAAACAATAACCCACAAAACCTAAATGAAAACCCCAAACATATACATGGTTCCCAATTAGAGACAACGACACACAGCTGCCTCTAATTGGGAACCATTACCCCAACATAGAAATAGAACATCTAGAACTCAAAAAACCCTACACCAAAACGAAACCTAAACACGCCAGCCTAAAACTCTGGCCTGGACGTGACAACACCTGTTAATTGAAATGCATTCCAGGTGACTACCTCATGAAGCTGGTTGGGAGAAGAATCTTTGAAGAATCTCAAATATAAAACTTTTAGTAACCAAACACTTTTTTGGTTACTAGATGATTCCATATGTGTTATTTCATAGTTTGGATGTCTTCACTACTATTCTACAATGTTGAAAATATTAAAAATAAATAAAAACCCTTGAATGAGTAGGTGTGTCCAAACTTTTGACTGGTACCCTATATCTTTATAGTTGTCAAGGGAATTCAAGACTCCAAAAACAATACATATTTACAAAATAGAAGAATAGAAGAGCCCTAGGTAATCAAGGGAATTAATGCTGTTACATTTAAAAGCATTTAGAGTATAGTATAACATATACAGTGGGGCAAAAAAGTATTTAGTCAGCCACCAATTGTGCAAGTTCTCCAACTTAAAAAGATGAGAGAGGCCTGTAATTTTCATCATAGGTACACTTCAACTATGACAGACGAAATGAGAAAAAGAAATCCAGAAAATCACATTGTAGGATTTTTAATTTATTTATTTGCAAATTATGGTGGAAAATAAGTATTTGGTCAATAACAAAAGTTTGTCTCAATACTTTGTTATATACCCTTTGTTGGCAATGACAGAGGTCAAACGTTTTCTGTAAGTCTTCACAAGGTTTTCACACACTGTTGCTGGTATTTTGGCCCATTCCTCCATGCAGATCTCCTCTAGAGCAGTGATGTTTTGGGGCTGTCGCTGGGCAACACGGACTTTCAACTCCCTCCAAAGATTTTCTATGGGGTTGAGATCTGGAGACTGGCTAGGCCACTCCAGGACCTTGAAATGCTTCTACGAAGCCACTCCTTCGTTCGGGCGGTGTGTTTGGGATCATTGTCATGCTGAAAGACCCAGCCACGTTTCATCTTCAATGTCCTTGCTGATGGAAGGAGGTTTTCACTCAAAATCTCACGATACATGGCCCCATTCATTCTTTCCTTTACACGGATCAGTCGTCCTGGTCCCTTTGCAGAAAAAACAGCCCCAAAGCATGATGTTTCCACCCCATGCTTTACAGTAGGTATGGTGTTCTTTGGATGCAACTCAGCATTCTTTGTCCTCCAAACACGACGAGTTGAGTTTTTACCAAAAAGTTATATTTTGGTTTCATCTGACCATATGACATTCTCCCAATCCTCATCTGGATCATCCAAATGCTCTCTAGCAAACTTCAGACAGGCCTGAACATGTGCTGGCTTAAGCAGGGGGACACGTCTGGCACTGCAGGATTTGAGTCCCTGGCGGCGAGTGTGTTACTGATGGTAGGCTTTGTTACTTTGGTCCCAGCTCTCTGCAGGTCATTCACTAGGTCCCCGTGTGGTTCTGGGATTTTTGCTCACCGTTCTTGTGATCATTTTGACCCCACGGGGTGAGATCTTGCGTGGAGCCCCAGATCGAGGAAGATTATCAGTGGTCTTGTATGTCTTCCATTTCCTAATAATTGCTCCCACAGTTGATTTCTTCAAACCAAGCTGCTTACCTATTGCAGATTCAGTCTTCCCAACCTGGTGCAGGTCTACAATTTTGTTTCTGGTGTCCTTTGACAGCTCTTTGGTCTTGGCCATAGTGGAGTTTGGAGTGTGACTGTTTGAGGTTGTGGACAGGTGTCTTTTATACTGATAACAAGTTCAAACAGGTGCCATTAATACAGGTAATGAGTGGAGGACAGAGGAGCCTCTTAAAGAAGAAGTTACAGGTCTGTGAGAGCCAGAAATCTTGCTTGTTTGTATGTGACCAAATACTTATTTTCCACCATAATTTGCAAATAAATTCATTAAAAATCCTACAATGTGATTTTCTGGATTTTTTTTTCCCTCATTTTGTCTGTCATAGTTGAAGTGTACCTATGATGAAAATTACAGGCCTCTCTCATCTTTTTAAGTGAGAGAACTTGCACAATTGGTGGCTGACTAAATACTTTTTTGCCCCACTGTAAAATACACATTTAGAAAATACAACCCTTACCTTGCTGTCATGTGCATTTTTGTCAGGAGTGGCTTCCGTCTAGCCACTCTCCCATGAAGCCCAGATTAGTGAAGTGCTGTAGCCAAGGAACTCTGTAGTTCTGTCAGAGTGGCCATTGGGTTTTTGGTCACCTCCCTGACCAAGTTCCTTCTTGCCCGGTTGCTCAGTTTGGTCGGACGGCCAGCTCTAGGCAGAGTCTGGGTAGTTTCATATTTTTGGGGGAGACCACTGTCCTCTTGGAAACTTTCAACACTCTAGAAATAGTTTTTTTTACCCTTCCCCAGATATATGCCTTATCACAATTCTATCTTGGAGATCTACGGACAGTTCTTTGGACTTCATGGTATAGTTTCTGCTCTGACATGCACTGTCAACTGTGGAACCTTATATAGACAATTGTGTTTCTTTCTAAATCATGTCTAAACAGTTGAATTTACCACAGGTGGACTCCAATAAAGTTGTAGAAACATCTCAAGGATGATCAATGGAAACAGGATGCACCTGAACTAAATTTTGAGTCTCATAGCATAGGGTCTGAATACTTATGTAAATAAGGTATTCCTGTTTTCGTTTTGTCATTATGGGGTATTGTGTGTAGATTGAATTGAAAAATAAATAATTTAATCAATTTTAGAATAAGGCTGTAACGTAACAAAATATGTAAAAAGAAAAGGGGTATGAATACCTTCCAAATGCACTGTACGTCAACGGGTACGAATACTTTCTGAAGACAATGTAGCACATAACATCCAAAAAACTAATTTACAAAATACAACCCATACCCTCCACCCTTAAAGTAATTTAGCACTATTAGTAAGTAATACCTCCAAAAATGTTCAGATGTTTACGGATTGTAACTGATGTAGAGGCTCTCCATTGTAAAATGTACTTTGAAGTCAGAGAAGAACTCAACGTTATCAAGGGAACTAATGCTGTTACATTTAGATGCATTTACAGTATAGTATAACATATAAAATACACATTTTGAAAATACAACCCTTACCCCCACCCTTAATCCATAACATCATTATACACTGTCAATAAGTAATATTGTCAAATACTCCAGTTTATATATTTTTTTAAATCATCAGTTAAGCATAGCAACTGATATGTAGATGTTTTCCAATGTAAATATATTGTGACGCCAGAGTATAGTGGGAGGTCTTACAAGAATCCCAGCGACCCACGACAGGCTCCATACACACATGTCCTCTTTGGACATCTGTGGAGAAAAAAAGGTGACAAATCAGTGTGTGTGTGTGTGAGAGAATTTGTTTTGTTGTTTCACATTCACATTCCACGTAACTCTACATATAGCTGCACACACACACACACACACACACACACACACACACACACACACACACACACACACACACACACACACACACACACACACACACACACACACACACACACACACACACACACACACACACACCACACGCCCACGCACATACCACCATCACCACCACCACAAACATGAATCTCTCTCCCAACAGATCATTGAGTCGCAGCCCCACTCACTCTTAGAATCTGTGCAGATGAAGTTGAGCTTGTCCGTCTCTGGCCTGGCGATCCACTGACGGTCGTTGTCTCTCTGCACAGCCCCAGTCTTCCCACACTTCTCACTTCTGAACCCGTGGCCAGGGGCCCAGTCCTGGTAGCCATGCCTATTCCACTCACCCAGAACCAGAAGTCCAGTGTGCAGGTGTAGTGCAGACCCAGCCAGACGTGGACAGTGGAGGCCCTGCTAGTTCTCTGTTAGAGCCAGTCCTGGATCTTCTGGGAGTGGACAGACACCAGGTCAACATGGTTCTCTCTGCAGTACTCCAGGGCCTCATCCCACATCTTGTTCTCCTGAACCAGAGTCAGCTTGTTGTCTGGGAGACAAGAGGGACTGGGAATGTTTTGATCAACTTCTGTTAGTCAGTGAATTCAACAGTTCAAATATAGAAAAAATCATTCTAATTTGACTTAGAAAACATAGAAAACGTTGTTGCTCCTTTTTTAAATCCTTTTTAGGAGGAATATTTATAGTGGTGGTAAAGTGTTAAAAATAATCCTTGTTGTCATATCTTTTATATGGTATTTCAAATCTTCAGCACTTGTAGGATCTTAGTGCAGGAAAATAGTGCAGCAACAGGAAATGTGAATTATTATGTGGATTATAATTCACATACATTTTTGTAGGGATTGATACATTTTTCGTAAGGGAAATTCAAGTCTGAAATTTCAAAGTGGAAATTACAAACTTCAGAAGCGTTTTTAAACCACAAGTTTTAAATGTCCTGTATTGCAGGAAAGGTCTCCTGCAACAGGCTGATAGACATGTCAGCCAATTACTTTAGCAGGGGGATGCTCAGCCCAACGCTATGGAGGGAAACAAATCTACTCACCACCATAGCAGAAGAAACAGTGTCTTTTATTACATGGAACATCCTCCCATATTCCCTCATCCTGAAGACAGGACAAAGCACAGTATGCCTCCCTGTTCTTATTGTCTGGTTTTCCCTTCCTCCAGTTGGTGAATGAGGAATTCCTCTGATCAGACCACCTCCAGGTGCCTGATCAGAGAAAGACCAATCCATGTGTTTTCTTCAAGAAACAGTGCCCCACCTCCGTATTCCCAGTCAGGTTCCTCAACTCTAGCCAGGTCAGTGTGATGCTCTCTGCAGTGAATCTGAGCTTCTTTCCAGGTCATTACTACGTTTACTGGGATGTATTTATCATTTGAACCTTTAGATTTGAAAAGACAATTTCAGAGACGATGATTGCAGCGACATAATTAGTTTCTGAGTTATCCTTTAATTCTTCTGGACAGGGTAAGGTATCTGTTATTTAACTTTCAAACTGACTAATATCACACACACACACACACACACACACACACACACACACACACACACACACACACGCATACACAGCTTAGTTTAGGATGATTACACAGGCCAACCACTCCATCTCTGAAAAAATCTAGAGGAAAGGGACAACATGTAATTGGATGAACAAACAACCAATAGGCTGTTCCAGCATAATAGGCTGCATTATAACACTTCTCTGTGTGTTCGGCCAATGGTTTGTTGTGTAACACAGAGAACTTCTGTAACCCCCAGTATGACCGTTATAAGTATAGAGAGAAGAGCTCACCTGTTGTTATCAGTGTGTTCCTCTTCCAGCCTGTCTTGGTCCTCCTGTGTCTTGGTCTTATCCTGTTGTTATCAGTGTGTTCCTCTCCCAGCCTGTCTTTGTACTCTTGTGTCTTGGTCTTATCCTATACCCTTATATGACCATCCTACACTTCCTGTTCATGACCACTCTGGATCTATGTGATATTCTGTTGAGAGGCTTTAGCTGTTTGATGCTATCTCTGTGTGATGCTATTCATTCCTTCTGAGCAGCATGCAACAATACATCATGCAAACGTGATGCTCCTATTTTCCCTGGAAAGAGGACCAATAAAAGGGCCTTACTGTTTTATTGAGGCAAAGGAAACACCATGCAAAGCAGTGTTTAGTTTGATTTTGTCCTACTATTTGAAGATGTTTATACCCTGTAATGTCCTGGACTGTACCTCTACTGTATTGAGTTACATGTTTCACCAACAGTAGAACACAGACAGTTGTATTATGTGGCAACTCTATGATAACATATCCAGGGGCTCTGGGATGTCCCTAATGAGCCTTGGGCAGCCTCATGCATTCATAACATTGTTCTTATGCCATCTGTCTTAACAGTCTCATGTATGACAGCGATATAGGGAGTATGCCTGGGGTCATAGCCAGAGACTGTAGATTTACCCTGAATCCTGTGTGTGTGTGTGTGTGTGTGTGTGTGTGTGTGTGTGTGTGTGTGTGTGTGTGTGTGTGTGTGTGTGTGTGTGTGTGTGTGTGTGTGTGTGTGTGTGTGTGTGTGTGTGTGTGTGTGAGTGTGTGTTATACTGTGCGTGTCTGCGTGCACATAGAAAGTGGATGTCTCACCCTCCTCCTTTACCTCTCATCCCTGTCTCACCCTCCTACTTTACCTCTCATCCCTCTGTCTCACCCTCCTCCTTTACCTCTCATCCCTCTGTCTCACCCTCCTCCTTTACCTCTCATCCCTCTGTCTTACCCTCCTCCTTTACCTCTCATCCCTCTGTCTCACCCTCCTTCCTTTACCTCTCATCCCTGTCTCACCCTCCTCCTTTACCTCTCATCCCTCTGTCTCACCCTCCTCCTTTACCTCTCATCCCTCTCTCACCCTCCTCCTTTACCTCTCATCCCTCTGTCTCACCCTTCTCCTTTACCTCTCATCCCTTTGTCTCATCCTCCTCCTTTACCTCTCATCCCTCTGTCTCACCCTTGTCTTTTACCTCTCATCCCTCTGTCTTACCCTCCTCCTTTACCTCTCATCCCTCTGTCTCACCCTTCTCCTTTACCTCTCATCCCTCTGTCTTACCCTCCTCCTTTACCTCTCATCCCTCTGTCTCACCCTCCTTCTTTACCTCTCATCTCTCTGTCTCACCCTCCTCCTTTACCTCTCATCCCTCTGTCTCACCCTTGTCTTTTACCTCTCATCTCTCTGTCTCACCCTCCTCCTTTACCTCTCATCCCTCTGTCTCACCCTCGTCTTTTACCTCTCATCCCTCTGTCTCACCCTCCTCCATTACCTCTCACCCCTCTGTCTCACCCTTCTCCTTTACCTCTCATCCCTCTCTCACCCTCCTCCTTTACCTCTCATCCCTCTGTCTCACCCTCCTCCTTTACCTCTCATCCCTCTCTCACCCTCCTCCTTTACCTCTCATCCCTTTGTCTCACCCTTCTCCTTTACCTCTCATCCCTTTGTCTCATCCTCCTCCTTTACCTCTCATCCCTCTGTCTCACCCTTGTCTTTTACCTCTCACCCCTCTGTCTCACCCTTCTCCTTTACCTCTCATCCCTCTCTCACCCTCCTCCTTTACCTCTCATCCCTCTGTCTCACCCTCCTCCTTTACCTCTCATCCCTCTTTCTCACCCTTCTCCTTTACCTCTCATCCCTCTCTCACCCTTGTCTTTTACCTCTCATCCCTCTGTCTCACCTTTCTCCTTTACCTCTCATCCCTCTGTCTCACCCTCCTCCTTTACCTCTCATCCCTCTGTCTTACCCTCCTCCTTTACCTCTCATCCCTCTGTCTTACCCTCCTCCTTTACCTCTCATCCCTCTCTCACCCTCCTCCTTTACCTCTCATCCCTCTTTCTCACCCTTCTCCTTTACCTCTCATCCCTCTCTCTCACCCTCCTCCTTTACCTCTCATCCCTCTGTCTCACCCTCCTCCTTTACCTCTCATCCCTCTGTCTCACCTTTCTCCTTTACCTCTCATCCCTCTGTCTCACCCTCCTCCTTTACCTCTTATCCCTCTGTCTCACCCTTCTCCTTTACCTCTCATCCCTCTCTCACCCTCCTCCTTTACCTCTCATCCCTCTCTCACCCTCCTCCTTTACCTCTTATCCCTCTGTCTCACCCTTCTCCTTTACCTCTCATCCCTCTCTCACCCTCCTCCTTTACCTCTCATCCCTCTGTCTCACCCTCCTCCTTTACCTCTTATCCCTCTGTCTCACCCTCCTCCTTTACCTCTTATCCCTCTCTCTCACCCTCCTCCTTTACCTCTTATCCCTCTGTCTCACCCTCCTCCTTTACCTCTTATCCCTCTCTCACCCTCCTCTTTTACTTCTCATCCCTCTGTCTCACCCTCCTCTTTTACTTCTCATCCCTCTGTCTCACCCTTCTCCTTTACCTCTCATCCCTCTTTCTTTCTTTCTTTCTTTCTTTCTTTCTTTCTTTCTTTCTTTCTTTCTTTCTTTCTTCTTCCTTCACTTCTCAGGCCTCACGTAAGGCAGCAGCTCTCTCTCATGGAATGGCTTGGTGTATGTGTATGTGTATGTGTATGTGTATGTGTATGTGTATGTGTGTCTCTGTGTGTGTGTCTCTCTCTCTCTGTGTGTGTGTGTGTGTGTGTGTGTGTGTGTGTGTGTGTGTGTGTGTGTGTGTGTGTGTGTGTGTGTGTGTGTGTGTGGGGGGGTTATCTGTCCTATGTTTATATGACAGTACATAGGGCGTAAGGGGTGGAATGTCCTGAAGGACTCATGTCGTTTTGGCTTTTCGGTTTATGTTACATCTTGCTGTATGGCTACTGTATACATGTAGGTCTTCCAACCTTTGGCTTGAGATAACTCTATGGTTCTGGGCTAAAGTCTGGGACTCAGCCTTTACTATTGGAACTTGACACGCAAGCTAACTTGTCTCCACATGGTAATCCCACACACTCACCGGCCATACATGCCTTGTGGTGGGGATCAGCAGTGAGGCTTATGCCAGGCTGTTTGCAGATCAAAACATGAACCCCTTTAGCGACTTAATCATATTGGCTGATTACTACATCTGTGGATAAGGCAGACTTAGCAGGGTGGATATGGTACCATTTTAACTAAGGGGCCCTAAACAAAGATACTAATCTATGTTGGTGGTGTAGTAAGGTATTATAACAAGTGGCCTAGAGTCAAATTCAATGGTGATGCAAGACATATTGTAGCATCACTAGTAAATGTATTTGAGTAGCCTAAAGGTATGGGTGTGTGAGAAGCTTAACATTGAATGATATACAGTATACCCGTATAGTGTGTAATTGTTATTTCTAGTGGTATTGTTTAGAATGTATACAGTACATATAGCCATGTGTCTTTTGTATTTGTCTACATGCTTCTGCGTGGGTATATACATACGATAGGAAAAACTGTAACTGTATGTATGTTGTGTATATGCACCTATGTATGTTCATGTCTTGCACTGCACATTACGACCTTTTGACCTTTCTCGTGTGTGTGTGTGTCTGAAAACTAGCCATCAAATTCTTGCTTCCTCTGTCCTTGTTTCCTCCACTCCTTGCCTCTCCTTGAAAGTGCATTGTAGCCTCAGGGAGGAACCTTCCCTCCTCTCCCCCCAATGTGCTTTTTTGAGGGAGGTGAGGAATGGGGAATAAAGGGGAGAATCTCAATTGCATTTCTTTGATTCCTCACTTCCTCTCTCCTCGGCTCCTTCGCAAAACCCATTGGATAAGAAGGTGAGAGGGGGAAGGACCTCTGACCTTCTCACCCAATGGGTTTTGAGAAGGAGACGAGGAGAAAGGATGAGACAAATCAAGGAAATCCAATTGAGATTCTCCCAAGGACAGAGGAGGCAAGTATTTGAGAGCTATTAAAGCCCCCATGCAGTCTTTGTAAAAATGTTTTGTCATCACTGTATGCCTAGTAAATGACTGTGTGTGTGTTTATTTTATTAAAATAACTCCAAAATATGTTTTTTATTGTTTATTTCCCTGAGCCTCCTTTGGTTCTTGAAATGCTCAGTCTGATTGTGTGGGCATTAGGAAATAAATTGATAGATATTTACATACACAGCCCTGATTGGCTGATATGATGGTCTAGAGCCCACCCTCTTACCCAGATCAACAGTCATTGGTCTATTATAATCAGATCACATTGTGAAATCATGAACAGGCTGAAATTGTGGGCATTTTTTGAAACAGCTCTTACACAAAGGGCATTATCGTTTTCACAATTTTAGAGTATTATTTCGACCTCATAGTAGTGCCGGGACGATACCAATACCGCGATACTAGTTAGTATCGTAGCAAGGAAACAAAACACTTAGCGGATTTAACTTCTTTAGGAAAACTCCTAATGTTGGATACAAACATCATTATGTTGTCAACCAGAGTCAAATGTATTTATTTTCTAAGCTACAGCAGGTTTTTAAAGGACCAAAGAGTTTGGTCTGATTCGTGTTATCATTTTTGCCATGGAAAAAATATTGCGATACTGATATCGTCCCGGCCCTACCTCATAATGTGAGCGTGGTAATATCATTAAACACAAGAAAATCTCGTTTTTAACTGCACTGCCCCTATAACATTTTTAGACAGTGCCAGACTGACTGACCGTGTTAAACATAATACCCATGGCCTGTCCAGAAACAACCCTTAGCCCTTAATGCCCAGAGTCTAGACACTTGTGGAGTATGGTTTGGGCAACAATTCATCGATTAATTAATAGATCATAGATTCATAGATTCATAGAATGGAGTTAGAAGGGTGAACTCCTACTTTGAAAGGACAGGAAGTGTTGGCTGTGCACTTAACCAATGACATGCATCCTACATTTAACCCCACTCACATGTGAAAATCAAAATGTCAAGTCGTTTCTTTGGTTTTATATTCTAAAAGAAAAAATAAGCAATTAAAGATTTTGTCTCTCTCTATTAAAAAACAAATAAACAAGCCGTTTTTCAAGTTCCCGATTGCTCCATTTTAACTTGGAAAACAAACGATCAAAACGTACACAGACCGTAATCTTACCTCAGGAATATCGGCATAATGTTGTCCACAACATAGGCAAATTATCAACATAGACACCCCATTTTCTGTAAATTCTCCAGATCAGCATTAATTCCCACACTTGTTCATTTGCATGCTGTATCACCAGGGTTGGGTAGGTTACTTTCTAAATGTAATCCGTTACAGTTACTATTTACCTGTGCAAAAGTGTCATCAGTTACGTCACTTTTGGATTACCCAAACTCAGTAACGTAATCTGAATACATTCGTTACTTTTAGATTACTTTCCCCTTACGAGGCATTAGATGGACACAAAATCCATATTACCAATTGAACCACATGTATTGCAGGATAAATCAATGTTAAAGTTTACATAGCTTCCCATATATGGATATTACATTTTACTTTATGGGTTGGTTATGTAGGCTTCTTCTAACCCATCGCTTTCTACTACATATAGTAATACGATAAAATTATATCTTTACATTAAAAACTATCTATCAGAATTCCAGTCATTCCAATAAATGTTATACCCATTGATAGAATAGGACTTGGACATATGGAAGTATAGATGAGCCAAATTGTTTTACCTGAGTATGACCCCAAAACCAAGGATTTATTATCCAGCCCTACTCTGTTGTTTATGATTTTGTTGTCATGGAGTACTGATTGGGGTCATTGACTGTAATGCGTCTGTGTGTAGCTGGTGTAGAGGAGTCAGCCCACAATAATGGACCGCAATACAATAAACAAACACTCACAACCAAACATGGGGGGAACAGAGGGTTAAATAATGAACAAGTAATTGTGGGATTGAAACCAGGTGTGTAAAACAAAACAAAACCAATGGAAAATGAAAAGTGGATCCGCGATGGCTAGAAAACCGGTGACGTCGATCGCCGAATGCCGCCCGAACAAGGAGAGGGACCGACTTCGGCGGAACTCCTGACAGTACCCCCCCCTTGACCAGCAGCTCGCCGACACCGGCCTTCGGGACGAGGCGCAGGGCGATCCGGATGGAGACGGTGGAACTCCCGCAGCAACAAAGGGTCCAGAACGTCCTCCACCAGCACCCAGCATCTCTCCTCCGGACCGTACCCCTCCCACTCCACGAGGTACTGAAGGCTTACGGCACCATCAACAAGACCGAACTGGACAACCTTATGAGGAGTCGACACCACCAGTAACCACCACACTATGCTGGATGTATGGGACACTGTCTGACATCAGACGGGGCAAGAGATAAGGGGACAGGGAACAGGAAGATATAGGCTAGTGGAAAGTTTGGGCAGGAAAACATTATTGCAAGACATAAGAGTTCAGCAGCACAGATTGAAGTAACCATGGATACATGGAAATCCATGGAGTAAAGTGGCAATGATTTAATTCAGTTAATTTAACCCCGGTAAGGTGTAGACCTTACGGTAAATGCTTTCTTACAAGCCTTTAACCAACAATGCAGTTCAAGAAGAGTTAATAAAATATTTACTAAATAAACTAAAGTAAAAAAAAATCTATTCAATCAAAAAGTAACACAAGAAATGTACTTAATAATAACGAGGCTTGTCACTTGCTAGCTAGCTAGCCAGCTTCAGCTAACTCAGTCACGTCAAATATTGAATCTGGAAGGACAGTACAATATCTACAATATCTTTTTTTTTAAAGCTTTTTTTCTATTGGCATTTAGTTGGACATGTTCACGATTAATGATTTCGACTGGCCCAGAAAAAGTTGTGTATGGTACTACAGAGATCGACATTCAAAAGTGAAACATTGTTTCTGAGGTCGGAGAAGCAGACAGCAAGGCATATTTTAACCCCCGCTGTAGTGCTAGGCTTATATTAACCCCCGCTGTACCAAACTAAATGCTAGGCTTATATTAACCCCTGCTGTACTAAACTAAATGCTAGGCTTATGTTAACCCCCGCAGTACCAAACTAAATGCTAGGCTTATATTAACCCCTGCTGTACTAAACTAAATGCTAGGCTTATATTAACCCCTGCTGTACTAAACTAAATGCTAGGCTTATATTAACCCCCGCAGTACCAAACTAAATGCTAGGCTTATTTTAACCCCCGCTGTACCAAGCTAAATGCTAGGCTTATATTAACCCCGCTGTACCAAACTAAATGCTATGCTTATATTAACCCCGCTGTACCAAACTAAATGCTAGGTTTACATTAACCCACACTGTACCAAACTCAATGCTTATATTAACCCCCGCTGTACCAAACTCAATGCTTATATTAACCCCCGCTGTACCAAACTAAATGCTTATATTAACCCCCGCTGTACCAAACTAAATGCTAGGCTTATATTAACCCCGCTGTACCAAACTAAATGCTAGGTTTACATTAACCCACACTGTACCAAACTCAATGCTTATATTAACCCCCGCTGTACCAAACTCAATGCTTATATTAACCCCCGCTGTACCAAGCTAAATGCTAGGCTTATATTATCCTCTGCTGTACCAAACAAAATTCTAGGCTAATATTAACCCACTCTGTACCAAACTAAATGCTAGGCAAGGGGAAATAATGTGTGAGATAAATACAAGAGATGGGACAGCAACATGAACATGATATTCTGATGGAGACGCAGTGATCATTTTCAGATGGAACTGTTAGCAGGCATAGATGTGTCTGTGACAGCCAATACAGAACAGATTGGAACGCTGCGCGTCCAATTAGAATCCAGGATCCAAACAACCAGTTTTATAAACCCTATTAAAGTTCTCCTCTGCCCATTCTCCACCCTCTCTGTCCCTTTCTGTCCTCCCCCCTCTCTCCCCCTCTCTGTCCCTTTCTGTCATCCCCTCTCTCTCCCCCTCTCTGTCCCTTTCTGTCCTCCCCCTCTCTCCCCTCTCTTACCCTTTCTGTCCTCCCCTCTCTGCCCCTTTCTGTCCTCCCCCTCTCCCCTCCCTGTCCCTTTCTGTCCTCCCCCCCTCTCTGTCCCTTTCTGTTCTCCCCTCCTCTCTGTCCCTTTCTGTCATCCCCTCTCTCTCCCCTCTCTGTCCCTTCTGTCCTCCCCCTCTCTCCCCCCTCTGTCCCTTTCTGTCCTCCCCCCTCTCTGCCCCTTTCTGTCCTCCCCCGTCTCTCCCCCTCTCTCCCCTCTCTGTCCCTTTCTGTTCTCCCCTCTCTCCCTCCCTCTCTGTCCCTTTCTGTCCTCCCCCCCCTCTGTCCCTTTCTGTCCTCCCCCTCTCTATCCCTTTCTGTCCTCCCCTCTCTCTCCCCCTCTCTGTCGCCCTCTTCCCTCCTCTCTCTCCCCCTCTCTGTCCCTTTCTGTCCTCCCTCTCTCTCCCCCTCTCTGTCCCTTCCTGTCCTGCCCTCCCCTCTGCCTCCCCTCTCTGTCCCCCTCTGCCCCTTCTCCCCCTCTCTGTCCCTTCCTGTCCTCCCCTCTCTCACTTTTCTGTCCTCCCCTCTCTCTCCCCCTCTCTGTCCCTTTATGTCCTTCCCTCTATGTCCCCCTCTCTCTCCCCCCCTCTCTGTCCCTTTCAGTCCTCCCCTCTCTCTCCACATCTCTTTCCCTTTCAGTCCTCCCCTCTCTCTCCCCTCTCTGTCCCCCTCTGCCCTCCTCTCTCTCCCCCTCTCTGTCTCCCTTTGCCCTCCTCTCTCTCCACCTCTCTGTCCCTTTCAGTCCTCCCCTCTCTCTCCACCTCTCTTTCCCTTTCTGTCCTCCCCTCTCTCTTCCTTCTTGGTCCCCCTCTGTCCCCCTCTCTCTCCCCCTCTCTCTTACCACTGAGCTGCCAAATACAGAAATGGGCTATTAAACACTCTCTTTTCCCTCTACACTATCTCTCATCCTTGTGGTCGTTTCACACTTTGTATCTTCAGACACTCTCACTCTGAGCAACGCTGGCATCAAGGTGTGTGAGTCTGAAAACCACAAAGCTATTTTAAGATAATCAACATGTGGCTGGTCTGGGATCAAGTGTGAACACACACACCATCCATGTGCCAGAGGGGGACATATCTCTACTACTTAACCTTTAGTTAAGAACAATTATTATGAACAATGGACGGCCTAACCCAGCCAAACCCTCCCCTAAACCGGACGACGCTGGGCCAATTGTGCGCTGCCCTATGGGACTCCCGACTACGGCCGGTTGTGATACAGCCCGGGGTCGAACCCAGGTCTGTAGTGACCGCTGCGACACTCAGGATCTGAGGTGGCCAAATCGAATGATGAAAATGAATCCAAAGTATTCGTTGTCTTGCCAAAGTACACACAATATTCACATGCAAACACACACGTTCAAGCAGTATCTGCACGCAAATACCCACAACAGACATGGACACACAGACATCAACACATGTACTCTCACATACACATACTGTATCTTTCTACGTGTACAGTAGGCCTATATGGCCCAATTTCCAGAGGAGCATGATCTGTGTTATTGACATTCACAACCACCAATCGATGGCACCAATCCAATACCCTATCATGAATATGCTAATGCTGTTACAGATGCGCCTCTCTGGCACTCATTATTGGTGTGTGTGTGTGTGAGCAATCCCCTGTCCCAGCAAATGGGCTATTATAACCTCTGGGCTCAGGAAGACACATGGAGCTCCAGAATATTCAATAGAAATATATTCAGAACAGACAAGGTTTTCTGTCATGTAGGATAAGGAATCCTGTCTGATCTGTAGCATTGGGATCATCACCCCCCACTGTAGGATGAGGAATCCTGTCTGATCTGTAGCGTTGGGATCATCACCCCCCACTGTAGGATGAGGAATCCTGTCTGATCTGTAGCGTTGGGATCATCACCCCCCACTGTAGGATGAGGAATCCTGTCTGATCTGTAGCGTTGGGATCATCACCCCCCACTGTAGGATGAGGAATCCTGTCTGATCTGTAGCGTTGGGATCATCACCCCCCACTGTAGGATGAGGAATCCTGTCTGATCTGTAGCATTGGGATCATCACCCCCGACTGTAGGATGAGGAATCCTGTCTGATCTGTAGCATTGGGATCATCACCCCCCACTGTAGGATCAGGAATCCTGTCTGATCTGTAGCATTGGGATCATCACCCCCCACTGTAGGATGAGGAATCCTGTCTGATCTGTAGCGTTGGGATCATCACCCCCCACTGAAGAAGCCCGGAGGTGTGAGCCCACTGACAGAGCCATCATGCAATCAGCACCTGATTCACACCTTGACCAATTACATCCTTATTCTCAGCTCAACCAATCAGATTCTTATTTCCACCTAGACAAGCCTGAGCCGTCTGCGTATTCCACAACCCCGCCAGTTAAATGAGCCCTCTTATTTTATTTTAAATGTAATCTTTATTTAACTAGGCAAGTCAGTTAAGAACAAATTCTTACAACTCTGGGCCAATTGTGCACCACCCTATGGGACTCCTAATCATGGCTAAATGTGATACAGCCTGGAATTGAACCAGGGACTGTAGTGACGCCTCTTGCAATGAGAAGCAGTGACTTAGACCACTGCGCCACTTGGGAGCAAATCAGATCTGATGCAAATCTGATACACCCCAGCCAGGCACTGTGACATCCACAGGCACACTGATTTCTTCTGGATGCTAACTCAAGGGTGAACTCTATGGCCCAAACTCTATGGTGGTGTAAATCGATGTACTGTATACTGGTGTATAAAGGTGTATTATGTTATATAATGGCGATACATTATAACCATGGTTACTCCAGCTTGGCAGTCTTGTGAACAACGATCACGATCTCAGTACGATCGGACATCCGATGAGTTAAGCCAAACATGGTCTCCTCTTCATCCTCCCCCTCTTCCTCCTCCTAATTCTTACACTCCATCTCACTCCTCCAAAACAAAAAGACAGAAACAGCTCTCATGGGGGTGCAGAATTGTGCGGACGGATGAACGAAGAACAGAGTACCCACACAGCGAAGCGGAGGAGTGGAGAGGAAGAGAGGATGAGAGGACGTCACAGCAACAGAGAGTGTGTGGGCGCAGGGAGATGAGTGGGAGTGATGTGGGCTGCATTCCAGCACTGCTCCTTGTCTCTCCAGTTCATTCATATGTCCTTCTGTCTTCAAATAATTTCCTCTTCTCTCATTTCCTCTCCATCTCTTTATCTAGGATCTTTATTTCTGAAAATGTAAATCCCACATGCCAGTAACGACCCACAGTTGAGACTTTTACACGGCCAATCTTTTTATTTCTCTCTATCTATAGATTTATTTTAATATGCACTCACATAGGCCAGTAGTGATGGGGTGTCCTCCTTACGCTCTCCCATACCCTGGTTCCTGGCACCTCACAGCTCTGTGACCTTCATCTGTAGATAATGCACCCATTATGGCTTACACTCATGGAAAGTCCTGTGTGTGTGTGTGCGCACGCGCGTCTTGAGGCTGGTTTTATGATCAATATTCCCTCACACTACTGAGCCTTGTGTCTCTGCTTGTCCTGCTGATGACACACACACTGAGATGAGGAATGAGGATCTAAAATGCTGATTCATCACACAAAAACATAGAGAGAGATTTCAACAAGGACTATGATTTAATTTCATAATGTGTTTTCTGTATCTACCTTCCAAAAGAAAAATAGTTGAAGAAATGCCTGAGGGTCTGCCTGGTCCTCCTGGAGTGTCACTGAGGGTCTGCCTGGTCCTCCTGGAGTGTCACTGAGGGTCTGCCTGATCCTCCGGGAGTGTCACTGAGGGTCTGCCTGGTCCTCCGGGAGTGTCACTGAGGGTCTGCCTGGTCCTCCGGGAGTGTCACTGAGGGTCTGCCTGGTTCTCCGGGAGTGTCACTGAGGGTCTGCCTGGTCCTCCTGGAGTGTCACTGAGGGTCTGCCTGGTCCTCCGGGAGTGTCACTGAGGGTCTGCCTGGTCTTCCGGGAGTGTCACTGAGGGTCTGCCTGGTCCTCCGGGAGTGTCACTGAGGGTCTGCCTGGTCCTCCGGGAGTGTCACTGAGGGTCTGCCTGGTCTTCCGGGAGTGTCACTGAGGGTCTGCCTGGTCCTCCGGGAGTGTCACTGAGGGTCTGCCTGGTCCTCCTGGAGTGTCACTGAGGGTCTGCCTGGTCCTCCGGGAGTGTCACTGAGGGTCTGCCTGGTCCCCTGGGAGTGTCACTGAGGGTCTGCCTGGTCCTCCGGGAGTATCTGAGGGTCTGCCTGGTCCTTCTGGAGTGTCTGAGGGTCTGCCTGGTCCTTCTGGAGTGTCTAAGGGTCTGCCTGGTCTTGCAACAGATGGCTGAGAAGCCCCTCCATCTCTCCCCCTCTCTCTCTCACACACACACACACACACACACACACACACACACACACACACAAAGCACACACGCACACACATCATACACACAGCGAGTTCTGAAAAAAAAACTTTCATACAAGACTCTTTGACTATCATTCTATTTCATATGATAAAAAATGACATTTTCAATATCTCAGAATCATTTTAGTGCAGAAGTGATCAAGAGTCCTCTTTTACCTATCATGACACTAGGCGAAACCCAAATGCAGACGCAGGTGGTTAGCGTTTAAGATGTTTAATAAATCCAAAGGGAATAGCCAAGAGAATGGTCATGGACAGGCAAAAAGTCCTAACCAGATCAGAGTCCAGGAGGTACAGAGTGTCAGGCAGGCTCGAGGTCAGGGCAGGCAGAATGGTCAGGCAGGCGGGTACAGAGTCCAGAACAGGCAAGGGTCAAAACTGTGAGGACTAGAAAAAGGAGAAACCGCACCGCAGGAAAAATGGAGAAAAACCGCTGGTAGGCTTGGAAATACAAGACGAACTGGCACAGAGAGACAGGAAACACAGGGATAAATACACTGGGGAAAACAAACGACACCTGGAGGGGGTGGAGACAATAACAAGGACAGGTGAAACAGATCAGGGTGTGACATTACCAGAAAAATCTGATTTCTCTCTATGGAAACTCAAGCCTTGTTCATATTGGAAGTTTGAAGTGGCTCAAATCCTCAAAAGATGTTTCCTGCTTTGAATATTCAAAGCAACTGAAAATCATCCATGGCAGGCATTGTAACTTGCTACATAACGTCTGAGTGATAGGAAGCAGGAGCACCACCACCAATCAGCACACACCACTGCGCACACATCCGTCGTTACTATGACAACTAGCATAGCCATGTCAGCAAATGACTGCTGTCTGAACACAACAAATCTGATTTGGTCACTTGTATCTTGCTGTTTGGACAGTCAGTATTCTAAAACAAATTTTGTGTTTACTGATATGAGCAGTGTGAACATGGATTTAGAGACAGACAGGGGTGTGGGGGAAACTACCTAACCTTGAGGCAATGCTGTTGACATTTTCTACGGATAGACAGGGTGTGTGTGTGTTTGTGTGTGTGTGTGTGTAAGTGTGCGTGTGTGCATGTGTATGTGTGTACGTGTTTGTGTGTGATTGTGTTTACACAGACAGATGAGGAGTCATTAAACAGGGAGTTGAGTACCTGAGGCTGATGGATTGGATGTAGAAAAACAAGGACGACTAGACTGCTTATTTGGACAAGGATCATACAAGGCTAGAGACTGGGAGGTAAGGAATGTGTTTGTCTGTGTGAGTGTGTGAGTGTGTGTGTGTGTTTGTGGTAGTATGTGGTGATTGGGGAGGAGGGGCAGGCAGTAAACTTTGACCCAGTTCAGAGAGAAATCATGGGTAGGGGTCATTTGGTTCACAACAAACAGTTCAGGCATGTTTTATTAATTTAACCTTCATTTCGACAGGGAGTCATGCTGAGACCAAGGTCTCTCTTTCAGATGAGCCCTGCATACACGTCAGTACACATCAATAAACATCAATACACATCAAAAACATCAATATACACTATACACATCCACCCTGATTCAATACCATGATCACATTAGCAGTCCTTGGCCCCTTATACAATCAAGTTGTACAACTAATGTAAAAAGCATTTGGCACAATGATACAACAGAGAGTTTTTCTGCGCAAATATAATGACAAAAGCATTGTGGAGTCAAACCTTGTGCTTGTCATTGTGGGGACCACAGCTTACTTCAGGTCATTCTATCATAACGGCCCATTCTTTTATATGAACATGTCGCACATGAAGTGTCTGCCACATGTAGATAACATATAGACTACTTGTTCCCATCTGTTAGTACAGACACATCGTCTTTGCTGAGATCACAAGTGCCTCTGGGTGAGGAAGGTACAGTAGAAGGCATGCCAGTGGGGTGATGTTCTGTAGCTCTGTCCGGACTGTCAGAAATGCAAAGGTAAATCAATCACTCTCTGTTTGATTAGTAGGTACAGAACATGGGGGAGGAACCCTTGTTCATGGATGTTTTGACAGTCAAGAATTAATCCACACACTTATATTGTCTACTGCATTGTTGGGTGTGGAGCTTGCAAGATAGGCATTTCACTGTACTTGTGCATGTGACATTAAAACTTGAAACTTGAAACAAACACGCACACCCACGCGTACACGCACACGCACACACACACACACGTGTTCTCTCCTCTTCTGCTGAGTTGTGGACAGAGAGTCTGTGGAGGATAATGAAGGCCTGTCAGTGAGAAGGTCTGTCAGTGAGAAGGTCTGTCAGTGAGAAGGCCTGTCAGTGAGAAGATCTGTCAGTGAGAAGGCATGTCAGTGAGAAGGCCTGTCAGTGAGAAGGCCTGTCAGTGAGAAAGCCTGTAAATGATAATGATGGTAAAGTGAGAAGGTCTGTCAGTGAGAAGGCATGTCAGTGAGAAGATCTGTCAGTGAGAAGATCTGTCAGTGAGAAGGCCTGTCAGTGAGAAGGTCTGTCAGTGAGAAGATCTGTCAGTGAGAAGGCCCGTCAGTGAGGAGGTCTGTCAGTGAGAAGATCTGTCAGTGAGAAGGCATGTCAGTGAGAAGGTCTGTCAGTGAGAAGATCTGTCAGTGAGAAGGTCTGTCAGTGAGAAGATCTGTCAGTGAGGAGGTCTGTCGGTGAGAAGGTCTGTCAGTGAGAAGATCTGTCAGTGAGAAGGCCTGTCAGTGAGAAGGTCTGTCAGTGAGAAGGTCTGTCAGTGAGAAGGCATGTCAGTGAGAAGATCTGTCAGTGAGAAGGCCTGTCAGTGAGAAGATCTGTCAGTGAGAAGGCCCGTCAGTGAGGAGGTCTGTCGGTGAGAAGGTCTGTCAGTGAGAAGGTCTGTCAGTGAGAAGATCTGTCAGTGAGAAGGTCTGCCAGTGAGAAGGTCTGTCAGTGAGAAGGTCTGTCAGTGAGAAGATCTGTCAGTGAGAAGGTCTGCCAGTGAGAAGGTCTGTCAGTGAGAAGGTCTGTCAGTGAGAAGGTCTGTCAGTGAGAAGGACTGTCAGTGAGAAGGTCTGTCAGTGAGAAGGACTGTCAGTGAGGCACAGTATGCCCCTACATGGAGTTGTGGAGCTGGGCTTGATGATTAACACGCTGTGGAATAATGGTATGGATGTTGGATCAGTTTTGAATGTGCACAACATCTTAGTAGTTTAAGCGCTGTGTTAAGCATTGAGAGACGTTTTGAGGTTGTTTGAGGATAGAATGTGTTTGAGGATAGAATCCATTTGCAAGACAGAGAAAGAGAAGGTGATCTATTTGGGTAGCCAGGGGAATCTCTCCTATTTAGACTTGATGTGTCTTCAACCAGTCAGACATCACAAGACCTGCCATAGACCCTCTCCCCCTGCTGCTTTTACAGCACGGAGGCATTTTAACAGATATTATGATGAACTAATGATCATTAAGGTAAGTGTGGAAAAAGGACCGCTCAGCTCTGTGCGTTGTAGCGTAGCTAATCTATCTGGATGGCAGCATCCCATGTAGTGGGTTATGGTAAAGTTCCCACCCCACTGCACACGTGTGCAGTGACTTAGTGTTAAAACACTCCACAGTAACTTACATTCTCACTATACAGGCGAGACAGATCTGCATCACTATACCACACTCAATAAATAAACTCTTACTGGGTTTCATGCTAAATTACACCAGTTAATATGAAGTACAGGCTGCATGCATATCTTATCTCTCTACTGCATTGCATGGCGTACTAGTCATTTGCATGTTGAGTGAAGTCATCATTTAGCGGTCTCTCTCCATGCAGTCAAGCACCATTAACATAGCCTCTCACCCCTAACACAAGCTCAGTTACACCAACCTTCCAGCTGTCTACTGGACCCTATTCCAACTAAACTACTCAAAGAGCTACTTCCTGTGTTTGGCCCTCCTATGTTGAACATAATACACGGCTCCCTATCCTCCGGATGTGTACCAAACTCACTAAAAGTGGCAGTAATAAAGCCAAACCTTGACCCGGAAAAAATATATATACTGTATCTACACACACGCTACGGTCACAAGAAGCAGGCTTCCTTATTCTTCCTAGAATTTCTAAGCAAACAGCTGGAGGCAGGGCTTTTTCCTATAGAGCAACATTTTTATGGAAAGGTCTGCCGATCCATGTGAGAAAAGTGGACTAGATCTCAACCTTCAACTCTTTACTGAAGACTCTTCTCTTCATTAGGTCCTATGATTGAGTGTAGTCTGGCCCAGTGGTGCGAAGGTGAATGGCAAGGCACTGGCATGACGAACCACCCTTGCTGTCTGTGCCTGGCCGACTCCCAACTCTCCACTGGGATTCTCTGCTCTGACCCTATTACGTGGGCTGAGTCACTGGCTTGCTTGCGCTCTTCCATCCTTCCTGTCCTCGGGCTTGTGCGGTGGGGGGAGATCTCCGTGGGGGGCTGTGCTTTGTCAAAGTGGGTGGGGTAATGTCCTGCCTGGTTGGCCCTGTCCGTGGGTAACTTTGGACGGGTCCACAGTGTCCCCTGACCCCCCCGTCTCAGTCTCCAATATCTATGCTGCAATAGTCTATGTGCCAGGGGGCTATGGTCAGTCTGTCATATTTGGTGTAATTCCCCACACACCTGCTGTCTTGACCTCTGAATGCTCGGCTATGAAAAGTCCACTGCATTTACTCCTGAGGTGCTGACCTGTTGCACCCTCTATAACCACTGTGATTATTATCTCACCCTGCTGGTCATCTATGAACGTTTGAACATCTTGAAGAATGATCTATCCTTAATTAATGGCTATGTACTCTTATGACCTCTACCTGGCACCGCCAGAAGAGGACTGGCCAACCCTCAGAGCATGGTTCCTCTCTATGTTTGTTCCTAGGTTCCTGCCTTTCTAGGGAGTTTTTCCCAGCCGCCGTGCTTCTACATCTGTATTGTTTGCTCTTTGGGGTTTTAGGCTTGGTTTCTTTATAAGAACTTTGTGACAACTGCTGATGTAAAAAGGGCTTTATAAATAAAATGGATTGATTGATAGATAAAAAAAATAAAAAAATACAATATAAGTTTTAAATGTCTTGCATTAAAGGAAAGTTCTCCTGCAACAGGGGGATCAAATTAAGATCTTGAATCTGTACTCAGAGTACATGGATTTTGATCCCATTACTGAGGGTACTGAGAGACAGACAACCTTGAAGACTAGTCTTCTGCTTACCATAACTATGCAACAAGCCATCACAGTCTCACTGCAGAATTAGACGTTTATCCACGTTTCTCCAAAAGTGTTTTAAACACTCTGTGTTGACTCCTCCTGTTCAGCATCGTTCCGTTTCTCCAAACGTTACATTTCAAAGTGTTTTTAAGGTTTACGTTCTGGGATAGGGCTAAAACATGACATTTAGGCATTCATTCCAAGTGGTTAATTTAAGGGTTAAGGTTTGGGATAGGGTTTGAACACGAGACCTTCCGATCCACAGTCATTATGGTACACAGTCATTATGTAGTAGAGCACACTTGCCCATAGTGGCCGGTTTTGAAGGCATTTCACAACGTCCAATTTCGAAGTCACTCTTGAGCAATCTGGGCTATGACCATGGGTTTAAATACTTCACACATATTTTAAGTGTATTCTTTAACTGTAAATAGCAGAGAGTATAATATACTGTAATGGTTCTGGCTGTGTGTATTGGTGTTTGTGTGTTGGGCTATATATTTGTTTTAGTGTGGGTGGTAGAATGGAAAACCTACTGTATGTCAGCAGTGTTGAATTATTGAACAAATGTATCACCATGAGTGTAGTCATTCAGATAGATTTGAGTGTATACTCTTAATTGTGTGTGTTTACTTGCCTGTGTGTGTGTACTAATGTAAGGATGTGCATTAGGTGTGTACCAGCAGCTGTTGAATTATTGAACAAATCCATTATCACTTTGGCAGATTGTGATATTTGCAGTTCTATTAGTGTTGCCATGTCGATAATGGGCCTCAACATTACTCCTTTGGAAGAACAGGGTAACACCTTTGTCAGTTTAACTTAAGGATGCTCTTAAGGATCGGACCCGTTTTTTAAATTTTCGCCTAAATGACATACTCAAATCTAACTGCCTGTAGCTCAGGACCTGAAGCAAGGATATGCATTTTCTTGGTACCATTTTAAAGGAAACACTTTGAAGTTTGTGAAAATGTGAAATAAATGTAGGAGAATATAACACAATAGATCTGGTAAAAGATAATACAAAGACAAAACCAAACGTTTTTTTGTATTTCTTTTGCACCATCATCTTTGAAATGCAAGAGAAAGGCCATAATGTATTATTCCAGCCAAGGTGCAATTTAGATATTGGTCACAAGATGGCAGCAGTGTATGTGCAAAGCTTTAGTCTGATCCAATGAACCATTACATTTCTGTTCAAGATTTTGTATCAAGACTGCCCAAATGTGCCTAATTTGTTTATTAATAACTTTTCATGTTCAAAACTGTGCACTCTCCTCAAACAATAGTATGGTATTATTTCACTGTAATAGCTACTATAAATTGGACAGTGCTGTTAGATTAACAAGAATTTAAGCTTTCTGCCAATATCAGATATGTCTATGTCCTGGGAAATGTTCTTGTTACTTACAACCTCATGCTAATCGCATTAGCCTACGTTAGCTCAACCGTCCTGCAGGGGACCCACCAATCCTAATTAACACACACACAAACCCACGCTTGCGCACACACACACATATGTCCCATGTCCCCATGTCCCCACGTCCTGCTACATTTCTTTGTATCCCAGGGGGGTGGAGAGCCACAGTAGGATAAATGAACTTATCACCATTTCACTGTCTGCCCTTTTTTTTTGCCCTGAGTGATGGATGAACTAAATCAAATCAAATTACATTTTATTGGTCACATACACATGGTTAGCAGATGTTAATGCGAGTGTAGCGAAATTCTTGTGCTTCTAGTTCCGACCATGCAGTAATATCTAACAAGTAATCTAACAATTTCACAACAACTACCTTATACACACAAATGTAAAGGAATGATTAAGAATATGTACATATAAATATCTGGATGAGCGACGGCCGAACGGCATAGGCAAGATGCAGTAGATGGTATAGAGTACAGTTTATACATATGAGATGAGTAATGTAGGGTATGTAAACATTATATAAAGTGGCATTGTTTAAAGTGACTAGTGATACATTTATTACATCCAATTTTAATTATTAAGTGGCTGGAGATTTGAGTCAGTATGTTGGCAGCAGCCACTCAGTGTTAGTGATGGCTGTTTATCAGTCAGATGGCCTTTAGATAGAAGCTGTTTTTTAGTCTCTCGGTCCCAGCTTTGATGCACCTGTACTGTACTCTATGATAGCGGGGTGAACAGGCAGTGGCTCGGGTGGTTGTTGTCCTTGATGATCTTTTTGGCCTTCCTGTGACATCGGTTGGTGTAGATGTCCTGGAGGGCAGGTAGTTTGCCCCCGATGATGCGTTGTGCAGACCTCACTACCCTCTGGAGAGCTTTACAGTTGTGGGCGGAGCAGTTGCCGTACCATGCGGTGATACAGCCCAACAGGATGCTCTCGATTGTGCATCTGTAAAAGTTTGTGAGCCTCCTGAGGTTGAAGAGGCGCTGTTGCGCATTCTTCATCACGCTGTCTAAGTGGGTGGACCATTTCTGTTTGTCCGTGATGTGTACGCCGAGAAACTTAAAACTTTCCACCTTCTCCACTACTGTTCCGTCGATGTGGATAGGGGGGTACTCCCTCTCCTGTTTCCTGAAGTCCACGATCATCTCCTTTGTTTTGTTGACATTGAGTGAGAGGTTATTTTCCTGACACCACACTCCGAGGGCCCTCACCTCCTCCCTGTAGGCCGTCTCGTCGTTGTTGGTAATCAAGCCTACCACTGTAGTGTCGTCTGCAAACTTGATGATTGAGTTGGAGGCGTGCATGGCCACGCAGTCATGGGTGAACAGGGAGTACAGGAGAGGGCTGAGAATGCACCCTTGTGGGGCCCCAGTGTTGAGGATCAGCGGGGTGGAGATGTTGTTTCCTACCCTCACCACCTGGGGCCGGCCCGTCAGAAAGTCCAGGACCCAGTTGCACAGGGCGGGGTCGAGACCCATGAGCTTAATGACAAGTTTGGAGGGTACTCTGGTGTTAATGCTGAATTGTAGTCGATGAACAGCATTCTTACATAGGTATTCCTCTTGTCCAGATGGGTTAGGGCAGTGTGCAGTGTGCAGTGTGATTGCGATTGCATCGTCTGTGGACCCATTGGGGCGCTAAGCAAATTGGAGTGGGTCTAGGGTGTCAGGTAGGGTGGAGGTGATATGATCCTTGACTAGTCTCTCAAAGCACTTTCTGATGACGGTGAGTGCTATGGGGCGACAGTCGTTTAGCTCAGTTACCTTAGCTTTTTGGGGAACAGGAACAATGGTGGTCCTCTTGAAGCATGTGGGAACAACAGACTGGGATAAGGAATGATTGAATATGTCCGTAAACACACCAGCCAGCTGGCTGATCAAACCATGTATCACACACACATGCACGCACGCACACACACACACACACACACACACACACACACACACACACACACACACACACACACACACACACACACACACACACACACACACACACACACACACTGACTGCTTTGGGGCACTAAAAGAACCACGAGGGAGTGTTTTTCAGCGATGGCCTATGCATGTCAGAATATGTGCTTACACCATGGCAACATGCGCTGGCTCAACAGTATTACAGAGCACGGCTGTCCTTTAATGTCTCTGAAGACTAGAGATTAAACAAGTCTCACACACCCACGCACAGAGGAGGTGGCTGTTGGGCTGAGGTGGTAGTATTAAGTGTAACGTACAGATGTAGAATCTTCATTTGATCAGCCTGTTGCAGGAAAAGTAAAACTTGTGATGTATTTGAGGTTTAAAAAAGGCTTCTGAAGGTTGTAATTTCCACTTTGAAAATGTCCAACTTGATTTTTCCTTATGAAAAATATAACAACCCCTACAAAAATGTCCATTAATTATAATCCATATAATAATTCACATTCCTGTTGCTGCAGGATAATTTCCCTGCTGTAGCAAACTGGCTCAATTAAGGTCCAACATCTGTATATACGTATGCATGTGTGTGTAGTCTAAACATATGTTTGTTGATGTTTACGTAACCAGGGGTGTGAGAGTGCCTCTCCTCTCACTCAGAGGTGGTGGAGAACAGCTGAGGCAATGGAGGGTAACTGCTTCTCTCAGGAGAGATATGTGAGAGAAGTGTGTGCATGTGTGTGTGTTTGTGTGTGTACCACATTTTTACATAACCTGGGGTGTGAGAGGGTATTTCCTTTTACTCAGACATATGAGAGAACAGCTGAGGGTAACTCTGATCCTCTGTGGTTGGATGTGTGGCATCTGGGATACGTGTCTGGCCTTTCCCTCGTGGCGGAAACCTTTCACTCCAGGTTTAGAGTCACCTCTGACCCCTCTTACCACACTGAGGTCCACATCACCTGACTCCTATGAACCTGACAGGCATTACACAACACAACAGAATAACAAAACATGATCTCTCTCTGATGAACTGACCCTGAACACAGGGGCGCCCCAGGGGTGTGTCCTTTCACCATTGTTGTTCTCTATCTACACTAACAAGAGGAAACAATGTGAGGCTTTTCAAGTATGCGGATGACATGGCTCTGGTAGGACTCTTTTTTAAAGATGCTACGTCAGATGGGGACAGCTATTTTAAACAGACCAACAATGTTCAAGAATGATTTCGGTCAAGTGCCCTCCACATCAATGTGGAAAAGACAAAGGTGCTGATCATCAATGGCAACAACTTACCAATGTCCCAACCACTCTCTCTGAACAACCAACCAGTGGAGGTGGTTAAGTATTTTAAATACCTAGGGACACAAATTGATAATATTCTGAGTTTAACAGAGAATGCAGACTGTATTTGTTTAAAGCAAGCCAACGCCTGTTCTTAGTCAGGAAATGAAAGGGGTTTGGGGTCAGCCAGGATGTTCTGGAGAGGGTGTACAGCAACTTGGTGGAGAGCATCCTCACGTTCAATATGACAGTCTGGTAATCTGAGCTGGTAGTTCAATATGACAATCTGGTAATCTGAGCTGGTAGTTCAATATGACAGTCTGGTAATCTGAGATAGTAGTTCAATATGACAGTCTGGTCATCTGAGCTGGTAGTTCAATATGACAGTCTGGTCATCTGAGCTGGTAGTTCAATATGACAGTCTGGTCATCTGAGCTGGTAGTTCAATATAACAGTCTGGTAATCTGAGCTGGTAGTTCAATATGGCAGTCTGGTCATCTGAGGTGGTAGTTCAATATGACAGTCTGGTAATCTGAGCTGGTAGTTCAATATGACAGTCTGGTAATCTGAGCTGGTAGTTCAATATGACAGTCTGGTCATCTGAGCTGGTAGTTCAATATGACAGTATGGTAATCTGAGTTGGTAGTTCAATATGACAGTATGGTAATCTGAGCTGGTAGTTCAATATGACAGTCTGGTAATCTGAGCTGGTAGTTCAATATGACAGTCTGGTAATCTGAGCTGGTAGTTCAATATGACAGTCTGGTAATCTGAGTTGGTAGTTCAATATGACAGTCTGGTAATCTGAGCTGGTAGTTCAATATGACAGTCTGGTAATCTGAGCTGGTAGTTCAATATAACATGTCTGGTAATCTGAGCGTGAGGAGCAAAAGTAAACTGACCAGAATAGTAAACACAGCCAGCAAAGTAATTGGCTGAGCACAGGCACAGTTGAGCATTCTGTTCCACAAGGCAACCAAAAAGAAGGTATTGGCTGTCGTTGGTGACCCCTCTCACTCTCTACACCCTCAGTTCGAGAGTCTTTCCTCTGCGCTTCAGAATTCCCATGGGCAAGAATAACCTTTTCAAACATTCATTCGTTCCTTTTGCTGTTGGACTACTAAATGCAAAGTAAATTGTATCGGTATATGTACTTATCTATCTAGCGCAGTTGGGACTGTGGTTGTTTGTGAGTGAATGTATTAACATCCTCTATGTTGTTAGTGTATGTAACATAATGGACTGACTGGTTTAAATGTGTCTGATGTGTGAATGTATGTTTGTGATCCTTTTAATGAAGGTGATGCCAAAGAAACAGTTCCATGCTGGATGGACAATAAAGTTTTGTTTTATTCTCTCTCTCTCTCTCTCTCTCTCTCTCTCTCTCTCTCTCTCTCTCTCTCTCTCTCTCTCTCTCTCTCTCTCTCTCTCTCTCTCTCTCTCTCTCTCTCTCTCTCTCTCTCCTTCTCACTCTCGCTCTCTCTCGGGCTCTCTTTCTCTTTCTCTCGGTCTCTCGCTCGCTCTCTGGGTTTTAGATGTTGTTGACATTGAATTCCAGCACAGACTGATTGTTTTGTTGACAAATTGTTCTTAGAGAGTAGAGGTGAGAAAATGGGTGAATTTGTGAATGGGTGAATGGGTGGAGCCCTAAACACCTTTTCAATGTTAAGTCAAAAAGACACATATGATACACACACTACTATGTGACTGTTCTTTTGTGGCACAGGCGTTTTCAAGGTGGAAGTGTTAGGAAGGGGTGTGGTAACCTGTCACCTAAAACCACTTAAATCACAAAGAGACAGGCGGAGAGCCATATGCACTCTTTAAACCCACTACTGATCTATCTCTCTGTTTTATGTTTTTATTTTCATTTCTTCCCTTCTGTTCCTTTATTTCTATACATCTGCTAATGACCTCTACTCCTGCATCTGTTATCTCTCTTCATCCTTCTCTCTTTCCATCTCTGTCTTTCTTCAACTAGGGTATCCTCTGATGTGAAGGATCCTTTGTCTCCAGATTAAGAGGCTTGGCTGGGTTATTCCTAATCATCTCTTTATTTTTTGTTATTTCTCTTCAGGAGAGGGGGAGAGATGAGAGGGCTCCTTCCTTTGATTTTAATCTGGAGATCATTTTTGATAGGGGGCCCCAACCTGCGCCGTTGTAGTGTTACGTTCCCATAACACAAAATGTCATCGCTCACAGAAAAAGGAACTAACAAAGAAAATCACTTTGACAAACAAAACAAAACAGATAAGGGTTTCAAAAGGGGTTCTGAAAGGCAGAAAGTGTGTGTTTTATGTGTGTGTGCGTTTCCTATTTAGGTAAGCAGGGGGGCACGGCAGAGTAATTAGAGGAATAGAGAGAGAAGAGAGAGAGAGAGAGAGAGAGAGAGAGAGAGAGAGAGACTGACAACTTAAATTGGGAGAGATTATAGTATAGTCAAGATAGATTTTAAAGCTTTTGATCGTTAGAAAAATAAAAAGTTGAAAGTAAATGCCTTTGAAATGGAAGGAAGAGGAACACAAGGGCCTCAAACTGTATCAATGCCATCCATTCACCTTGGCTTTTACGCTTAGTGAACTAAACCTCACGCTTCCCTGAAAGAAAGTGTATGTCTATAGCTGTGCTGTCACACATCACACTCCTGGTTGCTTTGGTAACCATACCTTGAACCTTGCAACATGTGTTGCATGACACTGTGGCACTAATGCTTATCCTTGATGTCAGGCACATACCATATCAACGGTTGACAGGGTGTAACTGTACAACAGTGGAGGCTGCTGAGGGGAGGACGGCTCATAATAATGTCTGGAATGGAGTGAATGGAATGGTATATAAACACATGATTTTCATCTGTTTGATACCATTCCATTAAACTCCATTGTAGACATTATTATGAGCCGTCCTCTCTTCACCAGCCTCCACTGCTGTACGATATTGTTCACAGCCTTCCTTACAAAGATGTACATCAATAGAGTGTTGAGCTGAGCTGTGCTGTATGTGGCAGGTGGAATAGCAGAGACAATACGGGTTTGAAAGTATTATATTATATTATAGAAGTCATTCTGCTGCACAGCTTTCTATGACCTCATATCTACCACTCAATATTGAACCCACCTATCCCATCTCTTATCTGCCTTATCTGCCACAGCCCCACATATCTCCACCCAACTCCCATCCTCCCACCTGCCCTGTCCTAACCCATCACATCTCCCCTCCACCCCCCCAAGTCCACCCAAAAAACAAAAGTACCTAATCACCCCCTCCACCACCCCCCACCCCTTAAATGTGTAATATATTCCATACACATGGGACTAAATACTACACTTTTGACTACTTTAATACACATATAAGTGAATTTGTCCCAATACTTCTGATCCCCTAAAATGTGGAGACTATGTACAAAAAGTGCTGTCATATGTCAAGGTTAACCCGATATGGATGAAAATACCCTCAAAATAAAGCAAATCTAACCTCAGTCATTGTATCATTTAAATCCAAAGTGCTGGAGTACAGAGCCAAAACCCCCAAAAATGTGTCACTGTCCCAATACTTTATTTTTTGATTTCACCTTTATTTAACCAGGTAGGCCCGTTGAGAACAAGTTCTCATTTACAGCTGCGACCTGGCCAAGATAAAGCCAAGCAGTGCGACAAAAACAACACAGAGTTACACATAAACAAACAAACAGTCAATAACACAATAGAAAAATCGATGTACAGTGTGTGCAAATGTAGAAGATTAGGGAGGTAAGGCAATAAATAGGCCATAGAGGCGAAATAATTACAATTTAGCATTAACACTGGAGTGATAGATGTGCAGATGATGATGTGCAAGTAGAGATACTGGGGTGCAAAGGAGCAAGAAGATAAATAACAATATGGGGATGAGGTAGTTGGGTGTGCTATTTACAGATTGGCTGTGTGCAGGTACAGTGATAGGTAAGCTGCTCTGACAGCTGATGCTTAAAGTTAGAGAGGGAGATGTATGTCTCCAGCTTCAGTGATTTTTGCAATTTGTTCGAGTCATTGGCAGCAGAGAACTGGAAGGCAAAAGTTTTGGAACTCACTGTATATTCCATACACAAGGGTGCCCATGCATAGGTTGAATCTCTTCTTTCTACCCACTCACAGTATTTAGGATGACTGGTCTCAGTTGTAATTCTTGAGCATTGGGGAAATGGGCTTATTTGTACATATCTTACCCTCATAAAATCAAAATCAACACACACACACACGCACGAGTGCACACGCACGCACACACACACACACACACACACACACACACACACACACACACACACACACACACACACACACACACACACACACACACACACACACACACACACACACACACACAGTGTAGGTACTATTAATCTCATTGTCCTATACTATGCCAGTATTGATAAAAACCTATTAAAGAGAGAACTGAAGAAGAGTAACGTTGACATATAAATGTATGCAAATGCAAACCTTCTCCTCACCAAGTGCCTTCAGTCATCATACCAACAGTCTTAAAGTCCCAGCTTAAAGCACTGCCTTCTGCCTTTAACGCTTTAAAGATGAAAACAACATCCATATCTGAGGTTTCTCATGGAATCTTTTAACACAATCATCATATCTCAAAAATGAAATTACTTTTAACACAACTGCAATATGTCCTCCTGATCCTAATCAATTATGATAATCTACATTTCAGCAGGGATTACATATTGATCAGATAATCATGACCTGGGAGCTTCGCTGTGACCTTAAGTGCTCTTGAACAACAGAAAACATGTTGTGTCGGAAGGTCTGCATGTCTGCAGAACATTAGCAACATTAATGTGTGTATATATCTATGTGTGTGTGTGTGTGTGTGTGTGTGTGTGTGTGTGTGTGTGTGTGTGTGTGTGTGTGTGTATGTGTATACTCGTGTGTGCAAGTGTCTGCTTCCCATTAGCACAGCTATGCCATAACAATCCATAGCCCACCTCACAGGAGACCCTTACTGCCTTCCAGTGTAGAATAAGTTAAACCCACTGACAGCAGGGCATGGTTCATGCTAACTGGAAGGGTTATGGCCAGTAACAGGAGCAACCTAACTGGTAGGGTGCCTGAGGAAGGCTCTCTGCACACCAGCAGCTCTGAGCTTGTACCCATACATTCATTATCCCAACTTTACTGCTCACTTCATCTATCTAACATGCACACGAACACAGACGCACGCACGAACGCACACATGCACACGCACCCCATATAACCCGATATAACCCCTCTTAATACTGCATCAACTGTCAGTGGAGGTCTAAGGGTAAACAAGGCTACCTGGATCCAGGGGTGGACTGGGATAAGAATTTGGCCCTGCCATTTATCCACACCAGCCCACATCACTGGGCGCACCGCCAACTTGACCAGCCCATCTGGTATCTGCCAGTGTTGCCAGATGGCCAATCCGCCCCTGCCCGGATCACTGTGGACCGGGAGTCGTTCATTTATCTGTTTAATATTTAAGAGTAACGAATATCTGAGAAGGAGGAGGGAAAGAGGGAGTGAAAGGATGTGAGGAAAGAGGGAAGGGAGGGGAGAGAAGAGAGGGAACTGAGGGGAGAGGAGAGAGGGGACTGAGGGGAGAGGAGAGAGGGAACAGGGGGGAGAGGAGAGAGGGAACGGGGGAGAGGAGAGAGGGGACTGAGGGGAGAGGAGAGAGGGGACTGAGGGGAGAGGAGAGAGGGAACGGAGGGGAGAGGAGAGAGGGAACTGAGGGGAGAGGAGAGAGGGGACTGAGGGGAGAGGAGTGAGGGAACGGAGGGGAGAGGAGAGAGGGGACTGAGGGGAGAGGAGAGAGGGAATGGAGGGGAGAGGAGAGAGGGGACTGAGGGGAGAGGAGAAAGGGGACTGAGGGGAGAGGGGACTGAGGGGAGAGGAGAGAGGGGACTGAGGCAAGAGGAGAGAGGGAACGGAGGGGAGAGGAGAGAGGGGACTGAGGCGAGAGGAGAGAGTGGACTGAGGGGAGAGGAGAGAGGGAACGGAGGGGAGAGGAGAGGAGAGGAGGGACTGAGGGGAGAGGAGAGAGAGGACTGAGGGGAGAGGAGAGGGAACGGAGGGGAGAGGAGAGAGGGAACGGAGGGGAGAGGAGAAAGGGGACTGAGGGGACTGAGGGGAGAGAGGGGACTGAGGGGAGAGAGGGGACTGAGGGGAGAGGGGACTGAGGCAAGAGGAGAGAGGGAACGGAGGGGAGAGGAGAGAGGGGACTGAGGCGAGAGGAGAGAGGGGACTGAGGGGAGAGGAGAGAGGGAACGGAGGGGAGAGGAGAGGAGAGGAGGGACTGAGGGGAGAGGAGAGAGAGGACTGAGGGGAGAGGAGAGGGAACGGAGGGGAGAGGAGAGAGGGAACGGAGGGGAGAGGAGAAAGGGGACTGAGGGGAGAGGAGAGAGGGGACTGAGGGGAGAGGAGAGAGGGAACGGAGGGGAGAGGAGAGAGGGAACTGAGGGGAGAGAGGGGACTGAGGGGAGAGGGGACTGAGGCAAGAGGAGAGAGGGAATGGAGGGGAGAGGATAGAGGGGACTGAGGCGAGAGGAGAGAGGGGACGGAGAGGCGAGAGGAGAGAGGGGACCGAGGGGACTGAGAGGAGAGGAGAGAGGGGACTGAAGGGAGAGGAGAGAGGGAAAGGAAAGGAGAGGAGAGAGGGGACTGAGGGAGAGGAGAGAGGGGACTGAGGGGAGAGGAGAGAGGGGACCGAGGGGACTGAGGGGAGAGGAGAGAGGGGACTGAGGCGAGAGGAGAGAGGGAAAGGAAAGGAGAGGAGAGAGGGGACTGAGGGGAGAGGAGAGAGGGGACTGAGGGGAGAGGAGAGAGGGAACTGAGGGGAGAGGAGAGAGGGGACTGAGGGGAGAGGAGAGAGGGGACTGAGGCAAGAGGAGAGAGGGAACGGAGGGGAGAGGAGAGAGGGGACTGAGGCGAGAGGAGAGAGGGGACTGAGGGGAGAGGAGAGAGGGAACGGAGGGGAGAGGAGAAGAGAGGAGGGACTGAGGGGAGAGGAGAGAGAGGACTGAGGGGAGAGGAGAGGGAACGGAGGGGAGAGGAGAGAGGGAACGGAGGGGAGAGGAGAAAGGGGACTGAGGGGAGAGGAGAGAGGGGACTGAGGGGAGAGGAGAGAGGGAACGGAGGGGAGAGGAGAGAGGGAACTGAGGGGAGAGAGGGGACTGAGGGGAGAGGGGACTGAGGCAAGAGGAGAGAGGGAACGGAGGGGAGAGGATAGAGGGGACCGAGGCGAGAGGAGAGAGGGGACGGAGAGGCGAGAGGAGAGAGGGGACCGAGGGGACTGAGAGGAGAGGAGAGAGGGGACTGAAGGGAGAGGAGAGAGGGAAAGGAAAGGAGAGGAGAGAGGGGACTGAGGGGAGAGGAGAGAGGGGACTGAGGGGAGAGGAGAGAGGGGACCGAGGGGACTGAGGGGAGAGGAGAGAGAGGACTGAGGCGAGAGGAGAGAGGGAAAGGAAAGGAGAGGAGAGGAGAGAGGGGACTGAGGGGAGAGGAGAGAGGGGACTGAGGGGAGAGGAGAGAGGGAACTGAGGGGAGAGGAGAGAGGGGACTGAGGGGAGAGGAGAGAGGGGACTGAGGTGAAAGGAGAGAGGGAACGGAGGGGAGAAGAGAGAGGGTATACATCGCCATCCTTCTTATTTGGCATAGTAGACCTCATAACATATTCATGAGCAAGAGTGTTGAGTTTAATGTGTGAGTGTGTGTGTGTGTGTGGGGGTACCATAAAGGAACCATCAGAGTCATTGATCATGCTCCCTCTGCATGTAGGGCTATGCTCTCAGTTTAGTTGATCATGCTCCCTCTGCATGTAGCGCTATGCCCTCAGTTTAATTGATCATGCTCCCTCTGCATGTAGCACTATGCTCTCAGTTTAATTGATCATGCTCCCTCTGCATGTAGCACTATGCTCTCAGTTTAATTGATCATGCTCCCTCTGCATGTAGCACTATACTCTCAGTTTAATTAATCATGCTCCCTCTGCATGTAGCACTATGCTCTCAATGTAATTAATCATGCTCCCTCTGCATGTAGCACTATGCTCTCAGTTTAATTGATCATGCTCCCTCTGCATGTAGCGCTATGCTCTCAGTTTAATTGCAAGTGTCCCAGACAGAAAAAATGTGTGGGAACAGCAGCTGATATCAATCATTCTAAAAATACATGAAAGTGAATATGCTCATTCTTCAAATCATTTGGTTGAATGCATAGTGGGATGTGTGTGTGTCTGTGTGTGTGTGTATCTGTGTAGACTTATCCTATTAATCCTTATATTAGCCTGTGTCCCTCATTTCAACTCATTTCAGACCAGACCACACTTAAATGTTAGATGAGGACATTGAGGCTGAGGCTCTTCCACCATAAACCCAAAAATGTGTGCGTGTATACAAAGATGTGTGTGTATACACAGGTGTGTGTGTGTGTGTGTGTGTGTGTGTGTGCGTCTGTGTGTGTCGACAGCTAGGCAGTATTATGACTGATTCACGTATTAGAGGGATGCGTCACAGCCTACTGTGTGTGTGTGAGTGTGTGTTACGTGTGTGTATGTGTCTGTGTATGCACCCTGCCGTCTCCAGTTAGATTTGCATTACGATCTCAAACGCCCAATTCATCAACAGAGCCTCCCCATGTTCCTCTCTCCCCAGCCTACGCTCCTACTAAATATAATCACTGTCTCATAGTGGGCCTGAACAACATGGGCCGCTCAATAAATCAAATCAAATCAAACTGTATTTGTCACATACACATGGTTAGCAGATGTTAATGCGGGTGTAGCGCAATGCTTGTGCTTCTAGTTCCGACCATGCAGTAGTATCTAACAAGTAATCTAACAAATTCACAACAACTACCTTATACACATAAGAGTAAAGGAATGAATACGGGTATGTACATATAAATATATGGATGAGCGATGGCTGACCGGCATAGGCAAGATGCAGTAGATGGTATGGAGTACAGTATATACATATGAGATGAGTAATGTCGGATATGTAAACATTATATAAATGGCATCGTTTAAAGTGGCTAGTGATACATTTATTTAATCCAATTATAATTATTAAAGTGGCTAGAGATTTGAGTCGATGGCCAAACGGCATAGGCAAGATTCAGTAGATGGTTTAGAGTACAGTGTTTAAGTCATTATGTTGGCAGCAGCCACTCAATGTTAGTGATGGCTGTTTAACAGTCTGATGGCCTTGAGGTAGAAGCTGTTTTTCAGTCTCTCGGTCCCAGCTTTGATGCACCTGTACTGACCTCGCCTTCTGGATGATAGCGGGGTGAACAGGCAGTGGCTCGGGTGGTTGTTGTCCTTGATGATCTTTTTGGCCTTCCTGTGACATTGGGTGGTGTAGGTGTCCTGAAGGGCAGGTAGTTTATCCCCGGTGATGCGTTGTGCAGTCCTCACTACCCTCTGGAGAGCCTTACGGTTGTGGGCGGAGCAGTTGCCGTACCAGGCGGTGATACAGCCCGACAGGATGCTCTCGATTGTCCATCTGTAGAGGTTTGTGAGTGATTTTGGTGACAAGCCAAATTTCTTCAGCCTCCTGAGGTTGAAGAGGCGTTGTTGCACCTTCTTCACCACGCTGTCTGTGTGGGTGGACCATTTCAGTTTGTCCGTGATGTGTATACGCCGAGGAACTTAAAACTTCCCACCTTCTCCACTACTGTCCCATCGATGTGGATAGGGGGGTACTCCCTCTCCTGTTTCCTGAAGTCCACGATCATCTCCTTTGTTTTGTTGACATTGAGTGAGAGGTTATTTTCCTGACACCACACTCCGAGGGCCCTCACCTCCTTCCTGTAGGCCGTCTCGTCGCTGTTGGTAATCAAGCCTACCACTGTAGTGTCGTCAGCAAACTTGATGATTGAGTTGGATGCGTGCTTGGCCATGCATTCATGGGTAAACAGGGAGTACAGGAGAGGGCTGAAAACGCACCTTTGTGGGGCCCCAGTGTTGAGGATCAGCGGGGTGGAGATGTTGTTTCCTACCCTCACCACCTGGGGCCGGCCCGTCAGGAAGTCCAGGACCCAGTTGCACAGGGCGGGGTCGAGACCTAGGGTCTCGAGCTTAATGACAAGCTTGGAGGGAACTATGGTGTTAAATGCTGAGCTGTAGTCGATGAACAGCATTCTTACATAGGTATTCCTCTTGTCCAGATGGGTTAGGGCAGTATGCAGTGTGATTGCGATTGCGTCGTCTGTGGACCTATTGGGACGGTAAGCAAATTGGAGTGGGTCCAGGGTGTCTGGCAGGATGGAGGTGATATGATCCTTGACTAGTCTCTCAAAGCACTTCATGATGATGGAAGTGAGTGCTACAGGGCGATAGTCATTTAGCTCAGTTACCTTAGCTTTCTTGGGAACAGGAACAATGGTGGCCCTCTTGAAGCATGTGGAACCGGAGGCTGGGATAGGGATCGATTGAATATGTCCGTAAACACACCAGCCTGTTGGTCTGCACATGCTCTGAGGACACGGCCAGTGATGCCATCTGGGCCAGCAGCCTTGCGAGGGTTAACACATTTAAATGTTTTCCTCACGTTGGCTGCGGTGAAGGAGAGCCCCCGCAGGTTTTGGTAGCGGGCCGTGTCGGTGGCACTGTATTGTCCTCAAAGTGAGCAAAGAAGTTGTTTAGTTTGTCTGGGAGCAGGACGTCGTGGTCCGCTACGGGGCTGGTTTTCTTATTGTAGTCTGTGATTGACTGTAGACCTTGCCACATTCCTCTCGTGTCTGAGCCGTTGAATTGTGACTCTACTTTGTCTCTATACTGACGCTTAGCTTGTTTGATTGCCTTGCGGAGGGAATAGCTACACTGTTTGTATTCAGTCATGTTTCCGGTCGCCTCATCCTGGTTAAAAGCAGTGGTTTGCGCTTTCAGTTTTGCGTGAATTCTGCCATCAATCCACGGTTTCTGGTTGGGGAAGGTTTTAATAGTTGCTATGGGTACCACATCACCAATGCACTTGCTAATAAACTCGCTCACCGAATCAGCGTATACATCAATGTTGTTGTCCGACGCTATGCGGAACATATCCCAGTCCACGTGCTTGAAGCAATCTTGCAGGGTGAAATCAGATTGGTCGGACCAGCGTTGAACAGACCTGAGCACTGGCGTTTCCTGTTTTAGTTTCTGTCTGTAGGCTGGGAGCAACAAAATGGAGTCATGGTCAGACTTGCCGAAAGGAGGGCGGAGAATAGCCTTGTATGCATCACGGAAGTTAGAATAACAATGATCCAGGATTTTACCAGCCCGGGTGGCACATTCGATATGCTGATAAAATTACGGGAGCCTTGTTTTCAAATGAGTCTTATTAAAATCCCCAGCCACAATAAATGCAGCCTCAGGATATGTGGTTTCCAATTTACATAGATTCCAATGAATTTCTTTCAGTGCCGTCGATGTGTCAGCTTGAGGGGGGATGTACACGGCTGTGATTATAATCGAGGAGAATTTTCTTGGTAGATAATGCGGTCGGCATTTGATTGTAAGGAATTTTATGTCAGGTGAACAAAAGGACTTGAGTTCCTGTATGTTGTTATGATCACACCACGTCTCGTTAATCATAAGACACACACCCCCGCCCTTCTTCTTACCAGATAGATGTTTGTTTCTGTCGGCGCGATGCGTGGAGAAACCAGGTGGCTGTACCGACTCTGATAACGTGTCCTGAGTGAGCCATGTTTCCATGAAGCAAAGAACGTTGCAGTCGCCGATGTCTCTCTGGAAGGCAACCCTTGCTCTGATTTCGTCCACTTTGTTGTCCAGAGACTGGACATTGGCAATTAGAATACTTGGGAGAGGTGCACGATGCGCCCGTCTACGTAGCTTCACCAGAAGACCGCCGCGTTTCCCCCTTCTCCTGCGCCGCCGTTGTTTTGAGTCGCCGGCTGGGATCCGGTCTATTGTCCTAGTTGGTGGACCAAACAGAGAATCTGCTTCGGGAAAGTCGTATTCCTGGTCGTAATGTTGGTAAGTTGACGTTGCTCTTATATCCAATAGTTCCTCCCGGTTGTATGTAATAAAACGTAATATTTCCCGGGGTAACAATGTAAGAAGTAATACATAAAAAAAACAAATACTGCATAGTTTCCTGAGAACGTGAAGCGAGGCTGCCATCTCTGTCGGCACCGGAAGTAGTTACATATAACGTAGCCTGACTCAGTGTAATTCCATGGTATCAGAGTGATGCTGAGACTCAGATTTTTCACTTTAAAATGTATGTTAAATAAAAACCAACAATTGCAAAGTAAAAAAAAACATCTCTCTATGCACAAGGACTACTTTTAACAATTTCCACAGAAAATCTTTACAAAAACACATTTATTTAAAAAACAGTGCAGACGCAAGTTTGATAACAGAATGACGGTTTGTTCTGTTGGTGCCGTCCCAACTTCGCATCTGCATCTTTTGAAATAATGAAAAGTCATCCTTGTGCATAGAGTTGTATGGTTTGCAATCATTGTTTTTTGTTTGGCATACATTTTAAAGTGAAAAATCGGAGTCTCAGCATCTCTCTGTAACCGTGGAAATGACCCTAATAACAACTTAATAGCATAATCAAAAACGTTTTCTATAAAAATGTCTGTCTTCACAAAGTAATCTATTTGCCTTCTGTTCACCCAAGACGCTGTCTCAATGCTTCGGCATAACATAAAACAATTCTAGAACCACTGGTGCATTGAATACTGTATATATTTCAACAACAAAAAAACATGATTGAAAGAAGAAGACAAACATGGAATTGTATCATAAATGTCTGAATACGCTGTCCATGGAAATGAACTACAGCACATGTAATATTGTATCATATTAGATGTGAATGGTGTCAGGGTGAATTCCCCAGTTGAGATGCCCACAATTAGAGAGTCAGGGATGTTGATGTATCACATGGCTACTGTCTGAGTGACGGCATCAGCCCTTCTCTCACCTCATGTGGTTTCATTGCAGAGACGCCTCAGATGAATAAGTGAAAGCAGAGCATAATTGCGCTGAACACCCAGAAACTCAGAAAAGTCCATGAACTAGTTGATTAACTGTGTTTTATAGGGAGACTCCACTCTCCTACCCATGGGCCTCTCTGTTCCTCTCAGACAGACAGTCATTAACATGCAACATTAAATTAAAACACTTGATTGGTTAATCACGCCACATGCATCATTGAGCCGTCTGTCCCCTCTCTCTCTCTCTCTCTTGTTGCTCTCTTTTTCTCTCTCCCTGTTTTCCACCGTCTCTGTTTTTCTCTTGAGGCACCACATAAGTCAAACTGAGCTCCATTGTCTGAGATGTGCATGAAGAACATTCACCAACAAAGACAGTGCGCATCTCCTCCAATACAATGCCAGTGTGTGAGCACACACACATACACATACAGGCACACACACACACATACACATACAGGCATGCACGCCCATGTAATGCAACCCCCCAATCCCTTAAGTACAAGCCCCATGTGTAATGCTCCAAACGTATGTCTTCTATGTTTGCTGCATTCCATTAGCGACAGGGACAATCACATTCCCCCTCACGATAGAAGACTTATCCTATTAATCCTTATATTAGCCTGTGTCCCTCATTTCAACTAATTTCAGACCAGACCACACTTAAATGTTAGATGAGGACATTGAGGCTGAGGCTCTTCCACCATAAACCCATAAATGTGTGCGTGTATACAAAGGTGTGTGTGTATACACAGGTGTGTGTGTGAGTGTGTGTGTGTGTGTTTGTGTGAAGACGTAACAAAGTAAAAGTAAATCTGGGACACTCCAATTAGTATGATATGTTACATTTCATATGGTATGTTTTCATTTGTTGACGTCCATTATCCATTTCGTATGATATGCTACGAATTAAAATGTGTATGATATGTTATGAATTGCAATTTGTACAATATGTTATGAATTGTATTTCATACAATGTTTCAAATTTGCTAAATGTAATACGAGTTACGAATTCCAATTTGCTGTCACTGACATTAGCTAGACTAGGGGTAAGGGTTAGGAGTTATGTTAAAAGATTAAGGTTAGGGTTAGGGTTAGGGGAAGGGTTAGGGTTAGGGTTAGGGGAAGGGTTAGCTAACATGCACAGAAACTAAAAAGTAGTGAGAAGTTGAAAAGTAGCTAATTAGCTAAAATGCTAAAGTTGCCCTTGATGAGATTCGAACATGCAACTTTTGGGTTGCTAGACCACTGCAGTAAACAAAAGTAGGGTGATTGGTTGGGGTAGATGGGTAGGCGTTTAAACATTGGGCTAAATCAGGGTAACACAGGGTGATTCTTGGTAGTCAAACAAATCTACTTTGAAACGAAAGTATACACCTCACACACATAGTTATGAGTTTAACCCATTAGAGTCTAAGCCCTGTCTAAGCCGGGGGGTTCTGCTAAGCAATATGGAATTGTTTTAAGAAGTTCATGTCAAGGATAATTTTGCTATTTCATTTCGAATTTGAAGACCCTTTGAAGTATAAAAAAAATATATTAAAACAAACTCATTGGATATCAGATTCACTACATGGAACAACAGATAGTCCTCCCAAAGAATCAAAAGGAAGTTTGTTCTGAATTGTTTGTCCTATATCTAAGAGATATAAGCAAAATCAGTATTTTTGTAACTTTTTACATGTATTTAACCCCTTATTTTTGGCACTAAACAGTCTCCATATATACAGTGCATTCAGAAAGTATTCAGACCCCTTCCCTTTTGCACATTTTGTTACGTTACAGCCTTATTTTAAAATGTATTAAATAAAAAAAAATTGTCAACAATCTACACACAGTACCCCATAATGACAAAGCGAAAACAGGTTTTTAGAAATGTTTGTAAATGTATCAAAATATTTAAACATGAATACCGTATTTGCATTCTTGAGATGTTTCTACAACTTGATTGGAGTCGACCTGTGGGATATTCAATTGATTGGACAGGATTTGGAAAGGCACACACCTGTCTATATAAGGTGCATGTCAGAGTAAAAACCAAGCCATTAGGTCAAACGAATTGTCCGTAGAGCTCCGAGACAGGATTGTGTCGAGGCACAGATCTGAGGAAGAGTACCAAAACCTTGCAGCAACATTGAAGATCCCCAAGAACACAGTGGTCTCCATCATTCTTAAATGGAAGAAGTTTAGAACCACCAAGACTCTTCCTAGAGCTGGCCACCCAGCCAAACTGAGCAATCGTGGGAGAAGGGCCTTGGTCAGGGAGGTGACCAAGACCCGATGATCACTCTGACAGAGCTCCAGAGGTCCTCTGTGGAGATGGGAGAACCTTCCAGAAGGACAACCATCTCTGCAGCACTCTACCAATCAGGCCTTTATGGTAGAGTGGCCACATGGAAGCCATTCCTAAGTGAAAGGCACATGACAACCCGCTTGGTGTTTGTCGAAAGGTACCCAAAGGTCTCCCAAACCATGAGAAACAAGATTCTCTGGTCTGATTAAACTAAGATTGAACTCTTTGGCTTGAATGCTAAGTGTCACGTTTGGAGGGAACCTGGCACCATCCCTACAGTGAAGCATGGTGGTGGCAGCATCATGCTGTGGGATGTTTTTCAGCAGCAGGGACTAGGAGGCCAGTCAGGATCGAGGGAAAGATGAACAGAGCAAATTACAGAGAGATCCTTGATGAAAACCTGTTCCAGAGCGCTCAGGACTTCAGACTGGGGGCGAAGGTTCACCTTCGAACAGGACAGCAACCCTAAGCACACAGCCAAGACAATGCAGGAGTGGCTTCGGGACAAGTCTCTGAATGTCTTTGAGTGGCCCAGCTAGAACCCAGACTTGAACCCAGTCAAACATCTCTGGAGAGACCTGTAGCTATGCAGCAACGCTCCCCATCCAACCTGGCAGAGCTTGAGAGGATCTGCAGAGAAGAATGGGAGAAAGTCCCCAAGTACAGGTGTGTCAAGTTTGTAACATCATACCCAATAAGACTCGAGGCTGTAATCGCTGCCAAAGTGCTTTAACAACATACTGAGTAAGGGGTCTGAATGCTTATGTAAATGTGATATTTCATTTATTTTTTTTCATTTCTAAAAACCTGTTTTTGCTTTGTCATTATGGTGTAATGTGTGTAGATTGATGTGGGGGAAAAACTTTTAGAATAAGGCTGTAATGTAACATAATGTGGAAAAACTAAAGTGGTATGAATACTTTCTGAATGCAGAGTACTTCCATTTAATTGTTTCAACTCGTACCGGGGGACCTTCAGACAAGTCTTGTGAGGTATGTAAGCTTTCCAGAGAAAAACAACCAACATGTACATGAGAGTCTCACCTTTCTACAGAGGGGCCATTTTAGTGTGTAGCCCAAACTGTCCGGACGCTACAGAATGAAATTGGCGTATCGGCTGTACAAGACCACTATCGAGTTTGTGAGAGTCTCATCTTTCCATAGCGGGGTCATAATGATTTGTAGGCCAAACCGTTCGAACGCTTTTGACGATTTTGTGAGAAGACCAATTTTGGGGTGTCTCATGGTCTGACATCCAAACATATATCTCTAGCTCATACTGACAGATTTTTATGGGGAGGTACTGAAGGCCCCTCTTCCGACTCCTCGAATCCAGTATGGAGCGGACTGAATACGCCGGGGCCCCCTCTGGACGGAGGGACCTCCCGCACCTCAGACTCCTGGAGCGGACCAGCCACCACCGACCTGAGGAGAGACACATGGAACAAGGTGTTAATACGGTAATCGGGGGGAAGCTGTAACCGGTAACTGACCTCGTTCAGTCTCCTCAGGACTTTAAATGGCCCCACAAACCGCAGGCCCAGCTTCCGGCAGGGCAGGCAGAGGGGCAGGTTTCGGGTCGAGAGCCAGACCCGGTCCCCCGGTGCGAACACCGGGGCCTCACTGCGGTGACGGTCTGCGCTGATTTTCTAGCATGGCCCGCTGGAGGTGAACATGAGCTGCGTCCCATGTCTCTTCCGCGCACCTGAACCAGTCGTCCACCGCAGGAGCCTCGGTCTGACTCTGATGCCAAGGCGCCAGAACTGGCTGGTACCCCAATACACACTGGAAGGGGGAGAGGTTAGTGGAGGAGTGGCGAAGCGAGTTCTGAGCCATCTCTGCCCAGGGCACGAACGCCGCACACTCCCCCGGTCGGTCCTGGCAATACGACCTCAGAAACCTACCCACATCCTGGTTCACCTTCTCCACCTGCCTGTTACTCTCGGGGTGAAACCCCGAGGTAAGGCTGATCGAGACCCCCAGACATTCCATGAACGCCTTCCAGACCCTCGAAGTGAACTGGGGACCCCGATCAGACATTATATCCACAGGCACCCCTTAGTGCCGGAAGACGTGTGTGAACAAGGCCTCCGCAGTCTGTAGGGCCGTAGGGAGACCGGGCAGAGGGAGGAGACGACAGGACTTCGAGAAGCGATCCACAACGACCAGGATTGTGGTGTTACCTTGTGAGGGAGGAAGATCAGTAAGAAAATCCACCAACAGGTATGACCAAGGCCGTTGTGGAACGGGTAAGGGGTTCAGCTTACCTCTGGGCAGATGCCTAGGAGCCTTACACTGGGCGCACACCGAGCAGGAGGACACATAAACCCTCACGTCCTTAGCCAAAGTGGGCCACCAGTACTTCCCACTTAGACAGCGCACCGTCCGACCGATGCCTGGATGACCAGAGGAGGGTGACGTGTGGGCCCTATAGATCAGCCGGTCACGGACAGCAAACGGAATGTACAGACGCCCAGCTGTACACTGGAGGGGAGTGGGCTCTGCACATAACTCCCGCTCAATGTCTGCGTCCAGCTCCCACACTACCACCAGGCAGGAGACAGGAGGCCGGGAGTATGGGGGTGGGATCCATGGACTGCTCCTCTGTGTCATACATCAGGGACAGTGCGTCTGCCTTAGCGTTCTGGGAACCTGGTCTGTAAGACAGGGTGAAAACAAAACGCGTGAAAAACATGGCCCACCTTGCCTGGCGAGGGTTCAGTCTCCACGTGGCCCGGATGTACTCCAGATTGCGGTGGTCAGTCTAGATGAGAAAAGGGTGTTTAGCCCCCCTCAAGCCAATGTCTCCACGCCTTCAAAGCCTTGACAACAGCCAACAGCTTCCGGTTTCCTAACGTCATAGTTTTTCTCCGCCGGGCTGAGCTTTTTCGAGAAGACGGCACAGGGGCGGAGCTTCGGTGGCGTACCCGAGCGCTGAGAGAGCACAGCTCCTATCCCAGCCTCGGACGCGTCCACTTCCACTATGAACGCCAAAGAGGGATCCGGATGAGCCAGCACGGGAGCCGAGGTAAACAGAGCGCTCAGGTGACTAAAAGCCCTGTCCGCCTCCGCCGACCACTGCAACCGCACCGGTCCCCCCCCTTTAGCAGTGAGGTAATGGGAGCCGCTTCCTGACCAAAACCCCGGATAAACCTCCGGTAGTAATTGGCAAACCCTAGAAACCACTGAACCTACTTTACTGTGGTGGGAGTCGGTCAATTACGCACGGCTGAAATGCGGTCACTCTCCATCTTCACCCCTGACGTGGAAATGCGGTACCCTAGGAAGGAGACGGACTGTTTGAAGAACAAGCATTTCTCCGCCTTGATGTACAGGTCATGCTCCAACAGTCGACCAAGCACCCTGCGCACCAGGGACACATGCTCGGCGTGTGTAGCGGAGTATATCAGAATGTCATCAATATACACCACTACACCCTGCCCGTGCATATCCCTGAAAATCTCGTCTACAAAGGCCTGGAAGACTGATGGAGCATTCATCAACCCGTACGGCATGACGAGGTACTCATAATGCCCTGAGGTGGTACTGAAACCCGTCTTCCACTCGTCTCCCTCCCGGATACGCACCAGATTGTAAGCGCTCCTGAGATCTAATTTGGTGAAGAAGCGCGCCACGTGCATTGACTCAATCGCACTGGCTATGAGAGGTAGCATGTAACTGTACCTCACAGTGATCTGGTTAAGACCTCGATAGTCAATACATGGGCGCAGACCTCCCTCCTTCTTCTTCACAAAAAAGAAACTCGAGAAGGCGGGAGAAATGGAATGTACCCCTGACGCAGAGATTCGGAGACATATGTTTCCATAGCCGCCGTCTCCGCCTTTGACAGGGGATACACGTGACTCCTGGGAAGTGCGGCGTCTACCATGAGGTTTATCGCACAATCCCCCGTCGATGGGGTGGTAATTGAGTCTCCTTCTTTTTACAGAAGGCGAGAGCCAAATTGGCATATTCGGGGGGAATGCACACGGTGGAGACCTGGTCTGGACTTTCCACCGTGGTAGCACAAACGGAAACCCCTAAACACCTCCCCGAGCACTCTCGCGACCACCCTGTGAGAGCCCTCCGTTGCCACGAAACAGTTGGTTCATGACAAGCTAACCAGGGTAGGCCTAGTACCCCGGGAAACGCAGGAGAGTCAATGAGAAAGAAGCTGATTCTCTCCTTGTGACCCCCCTGCGTCACCATGTCCAGGGGAGTGGTGGCCTCCCTAATTAACCCTGACCCTAATGGTAGACTATCTAGGGCGTGAACAGGGAAGGGCATATTAACAGGATGGATCAATGGGGGTCCCTAAACTACGGGCTAATGATCTATCTATAAAACGCCCGTGGGTAGCCAGCAGGTTCTCCAACCGAATGGACAGGTCCACCAGCTGGTCGAAGTTTATGATGGTGTCCCTGCAGGCCAACTCCCGACGGACGTCCTTGCGCAGACTGCAACGATAGTGGTCGATGAGGGCCCTGTCGTTCCATCCCGTGCCGGCAGCTAAGGTCCGAAAGTCCATGGCGAACTCCTGAGCGCTCCTAGTCCCCTGCCTCAAATAGAAAAGGTGTTCACCCGCCGCTCTACCTTCGGGTGGGTGGTCGAAGACTGCCCGAAAGCGGCGAGTGAACTCCTCGAAATTGTCCAACTCCGCATCATCCTTTCCCCACATGGCGTTGGCCCACTCCAAGGCTTTCCCCGAGAGGCATGAGACGTGGGCAGACACCTTCTCACGGTCCGAAGGAGCCGGGTGGACAGTTGCCAGGTATAGCTCCAGCTGTAGCAGGAACAGGAACCCCTGGCAGTGTGCAGCCTTCCCCTCGTACTCCCGGGGAAGGGCGAGTCGAATCCCACTGGGACCGGATGAAGGTGGGGGTAGTGGAGACCCGGGTCGGACTGGCGGAGGCGCTGGAGGAACGCTCCCTCTCTCCCAGCGATCCATGGTCTGAAGGACGTGGTCCATGACGGCGCAGAGATGGTGAAGCATCGCCGTGTGCTCCTGGACACGCTCCTCAACCTCTCTATCTGGGTTACCTGCTCCTGCTGACTCCATCGTGGGTGTGTGATTCTGTCAGGATCCGTGTGTGTAGCTGGTGAGTGAGAGTCGCAGGAGAGCAGAGAGGTGCAGGAGAGCAGAGATGAGTGGACAAAAACACTTTACTGTGACATAGTAACAACATAGAACGCAATGCGTCACAAAAACAAATGCCTACAGAATAAAGTGCGGCAGCACAAAGTACAAATACCAAGTCCGGCGCAAACCAACCGGAAACGTGCCACTGACATAAACAATCACACACACAGACATGGGGGAAACCAGAGGGTTAAATACATGACAAGTAATGAGGGAATGACAACCAGGTGTGTGGGGAAACAAGACAAAACAAATGGAAAATGAAAAGTGGATCGGTACATGGCTAGAAGACCGGTGACGTCGACCGCCGAACCCGGCCTGAACAAGGAGAGGCACCGACTTCGGCGGAAGTCGTGACACCAAGTGGGCACAGACATCGACTCTAGGGGGTTAAAAAAAGAAGACTCCTGTACCATGTCAGATATAGAGTTGACATTTATTCAATTTTGACTTTGCATCCCAATATTACGCTATCTCTCCCCTAAAGTTAAAAATCTAATTAATGTTATTCGTCACACACAGATGTTTAGCATATGTTATTGCGGGTGTAGCGAAATACTTGCAATAACGTTAGAAATAACATATATATTTTTTTTTATCTGCAAAGTTGCCTCGGAGCCAGAAACAAGGCGGCCATGTTTATCGGCGCCATCTTACACATCTCACGCCATCTTACAAGTTCAAGACTGTAGTTGAGTGGAGGCTTTAGCTCAAAGGGCTAGCCGTTTCTTGAGGCCCGGGTTTAAAACCTGGTTGGTCAAACAAGCACAGTAACAGTTTAGGAAGAGGATAGACCAGCACAGATAACTACAGTACAGTCAGCCTTGAGTAACAACATCGGTGCCCCAAGTCTGGCTCAGTATTATTTAATAGGGATAATCCTCCTACGCTCTATAATGGAATTACCATACATTACTGCAAATCTCTGTGGAGGAGCTTAAACTTGACCTTACCTGTAACTCAGTTATGCAGAGAGAGACACACAGTGGACTTATCACTGTTTACAATGGCATTAGCTGCCTAGTAAGTCATATTTAGCCCAGCTAACATGCTTCCTTCATCCCCTTACCAACACTGGCTTATTTAACTATAGACTTGAGCCCATTGTACAGCACTGCCCAGCGCTCATCTTTATTGGCGAGGCACCCAAAGACAACTGTGGATTGGTATTTATAGTTTGTCCAGATTGGGCAGATTGGGCTCGTTCCTGTGGAGATGGCTGTGATGAACCTCAGATGACCGCACTCAGCTGGAAACAGGCTGACACAGAATGGGATACTGAGCTAGGCTTCCTCATCTGACCCCCTGAATCAGACAGAGAGAGAGGGAGAGAGAGGGACGTATCTTTATAGACCTTTATGCAGATTGCTGTGTAGAATGGAAAAAGGTCTGTGGGCATAATGGAAAACACAACAGAGGGTAATACAGAGAAGTAGACGCAGCAATCATTCTCTCTTCTGGTCTGCAGGGTCCTCCTGTTAGTACGCTTTGTCATCAACACAGCCAACATGGTCACATGTTCACTTCAACACTGCCACATACTTAACCTTATACCAGCATTGCCTACTAGACCTATATTAATTAACAAGGCACTAGACTGGAATATGTTGTAAAGATTCATAAAATGTATTTATCATTCAATCAGGATGAGATTTACAACTCTATCTCTCTCCTCAGGGTATCCCCGGACTTATGGGAATGAAAGTAAGTAAAAACGGAGGACTTTTAATAGCTAAATTAATGCTATACTAGTCAGTGATTAAATGCATATTGAGGCATGTGTATGGTCTATACTAGTCAGTGATTAAATGCATATTGAGGCATGTGTATGGTTTACGCCATACAAGGGTTAATGTTGCAGCTTTCCTCTGATACTGTAGGGTTATGGTTTGAACACTACTAACAGGTAGTGTTCGATGGAGGGTTGAGGTCGTCTGTGGTAGGTATGTATGGTAGGAGGTTACGGGTCTCAGCTCTAGCCAACTAATGCTGCACCAGTTGGGAGGGGATTGGACGTTATCAGGACAGATCAGTTCTAATGAGGGGGAAAGTAAACAGGAATGCTGCCAACCAGAGAGAGAGAGAGAGAGAGAGAGAGAGAGAGAGAGAGAGAGAGAGAGAGAGAGAGAGAGAGAGAGAGAGAGAGAGAGATTTAAAGTCATGCATTGAATAAAGAAGAGATTTGAAAATGTGTTTTGTCTTAACTAAAGCAAAGTGCTCTGTTTCACAGTCCTCCCCTGAATAAAAATGTAATATTTATATCTTAATATTTTCACTTTGAAGAAAACATTAATGTTAATGTTATTCTAAGGAGCATTTGTCTATTTCCACTGGAGGTAGTCTTTAAACAGACCCCACTCCTATTAATGTATTCTTTATCCTGAACTCTCTCCAGGGAATTATAGAAAGCACACTTATCATAACATGGATTCGTTGCTCTAAAACTAATTCCATAATCACCTGGGGTGAAGATAAAACAATACTCAATATGCCACCTCGCAATAGGAATACCATTACTTTAGTAGTCTAGTCACGGTAGTACACGGCAACAACAACAACAACAACAACAACAACAACAACAAAAACACAACTTAACCTAAGGGGCATACAAAAACAGTTTACATTCTATTCTACAAGGACCCTGTACATTATCCTGAACCCACAATGAAATATTACATTTGTTCTTGCTGAGAGGTTGAACTTAATTAAATTACAATGGTCTTTAGTTTGTTTCCAAAAAATACAACCTACCCACTCCATCCCCTAAACTCAGAATGGATTACAACCTCCATTTCATGAATATGTATGACCCTGGGGAGGGGGTCAGTCCCAGAGATGTATTGGTTTTAATCAATGCTGTGGCAAAGATGAATGCAATCAAGGCTAATTTGCATATTGAAAGGAAAAGGGAAATTGCTGTTAAAAGGGACAACAATCCAGGAAAAAAGCTTGTGCAGGCTACTGTTGAGATAGACTTGTTCACTAGCCTCAAAGCCTATATCTCTATCACACAAGACTATAGGAGCAACAGTCACATATCAACCAAACAGAGAAACCAAGTACATTTTATAAGGCCATTGGCTTGTATGTGTGACTGTTAAGAGTCTGTCTCTTGTTGTGTAAGTGTGTGATGTGAAAATCACGAGGGCCCCCTATAAAGTATAACGCTCGCACCACTGATGATTATGGTGTTGAGCAGTAACACAGGGAGAAGTAGGCTTATGGCTTAACAGAATGCAGAGAGGTTCATAGCTGCCAGGGAGGCCAAGATTACACGTTTGGCCAAAGTGATGCCTTCTTCATCCAACAGTCCAATCTAACCACCTTCTCATTCTCTCTCCTGTGTTGACCTCTGTCTCTCCTGTATAGTCTGTATCCATCCCTGTTTCTCGCCTATAACCCTCATCATGTCTCTTTCTTTTAACTGTATACTTTCCACTAACCAATTCAACAAAGGTACTTCCATCCGATCATCTTTCCATCAGACCCTCCAGCCGTCCCTCCATCTGTCCCTCCAAGGGTCAGTTGTGGTGCTATGAAAAGGCAGGGACACATAAACAAGAGTCAGTCTCTAGCTCTTTGACCCCCACCATCTAACCATCCATCCGTGTGCCGCTAACCTAATTCACTTTGACCTTTAAGAGACCATGACACTATGAACCCACGACCCAAGAGCCATTGCTCCTCTGCCACAAAGTCTTCTGATTCAAGCAGAAGCCATGCAGTGTTGCATAAAATAACATTCTGTGTCAAAAGGAAAAAAACAAGGCAACAGAGATTTACTGCATGCAGTCAATTTCAGTTGTGCCTGTGGCCACACTCCTATACTTAGTGAATCATTTTGTGTCGTATTCTTTTACTGCTTGAATTGCAAAACCATATGCGTCAAGATGCACAGTTAGAGGCAGATATAGTGTCCAATCACAGTCCAAAACCTCTCAGCAACAATGAGGTGTCCTATTTTACAATGTTTTTGTGTCTGTGTGTGCGTCTGATTTACGTTGCCTGGCATATGGCGGGGGAGTGGTGGGAAGACTCTAAATATATATCCTTCATCTTTCTCTTAGAGCTGCCAGCAGACGGAGGTGAACAAATCTTTCAAAAGATGTTGGCCTTGCCTTTCTGGAACCGCCTCCTCGTCCTTGTCCTTTACTTATCTGGTTCCTTAACTTCACTTCCTGTCTCCTTCCGTCCTGCCTTTACGCCTCTGTCTCCTAGTCATGTCCCTTTTCTGTCTTCTTCTCTAGTATTTCTCTGTCTACCGTTCTGTCTCTCTCTTCTTCTGTATTGCCTTTCTGTGTCCGCCTTTCTGTGCCCCTTCTTTTCTGTCTCCTTGTCCACTACCTCTTTGGATTCCATGTATCAGACCCTACACCATGTCCCCTACTCTGCCCCCTACCTCCTTGTGTCACACTCCAAATATTACCATGTGAGAGCATACTTCCCATTCTCTAGAACAGGTATTTCCAACAGGTATTTGCAATGCCGTCGGGGGTATGTCAAATAAAAACGTGATTCACATTTAATAAAAAATAAAAAGATTATTATAATAATTCTTCACATTTTCAAACAGTCCATTTATATTTTCCAACGGGGCTATACTTTTGGGTGAGGTTTTTTTCTCGCCTGAATAGCCTAGTTTCACTGCCCCCAAAAAATGAAACCATCTAGTGTTCAGCGAAATAGCAACACAATGTCAAATACAGGTAGCCTAGTCAAATAATTAACATCCAATCACATTAAGCGTTACTCTCTCACGGGAATTCCACCAACGGTTCGTATGTAACCAAACGTAGCTGTTGCTCATGTGGGTATCTGTACTGATGGCGCAAAAGCCATGACAGGAAGACATAGTGGAAGCAGTTGCTCCCGACGACACTTGGGTACACTGCAGCATCCACCGAGAGGCTCTTGCTGCCAAGGGAATGCCTGACAGCTTGAAAGACGTTTTGGACACTACAGTGAAAATGGTTAACTTTGTTAAAGCAGGGCCCCTGAACTCTCATATATTTTCTGCACTATGCAATGATATGGGCAGTGACCATGTAACGCTTTTACAACATGCAGAAGTGCGCTGGTTATCAAGAGGCAAAGTATTGACACGTTTTTTTTAAATTGAGAGACGAGCTTGAAGTTTTCTTTACTGGCCATAATTTTCACTTGTCTGACCGCTTGCATGATGACGAGTTTCTCACACGACTGGCCTATCTGTGTGTTGCTTTTTCATTCTCCTGAATGATCTGAATCTAGGATTACAGGGACTCCGCAACTATATTCAATGTGCGGGACAAAATTGAGGCTATGATTAAAAGTTGGAGCTCTTCTCTGTCTGCATTAACAAGGACAACGCACAAGTCTTTCCATCATTGTATGATTTTTTGTGTGAAAATGAACTCAAGCTTACGGACAATGTCAAATGTGACATAGCGAAGCACCTGAGTGAGTTCTGTGCGCAATTACACATGTACTTTCCAAAAATGGATGACACAAACAACTGGATTAGTTATCCCGTTCATGCCCTGCCTCCAGTCCACTTACCGATATCTGAACAAGAGAGCCTCATCGAACTGCAACAAGCGGTTCTGTGAAAATGTAACTTAATCCACTGCCAGATTTCTGGATTGGGCTGTGCTCAGAGTATCCTGCCTTGGCAAATCACACTGTTCAGACACTGATGCCCTTTGCAACCATGTACCTGTGTGAGAGTAGATTCTTGGCCCTCACTTGCATAAAAATTAAATACAGGTACAGACTGTGTGTGGAAAATTATTTAAGACTGAGACTCTCTCCAATACAACCCAACATTGCAGAGTTATGTGCATCCTTTCAAGCACACCCTTCTCATTAACCGATGGTGAGTTATTCACAATTTTTGATGAACAAATAAGGTTTTATATGTAAGAAAATTATTGATTATTATATTATTATTATTTGTGCCCTTGTCCTTTAAGAGCTCTTTGTCACTTCCCACAAGCCGGGTTGTGACAAAAACTCACAGTCATTCTTATGTTTAATAAATGTATCGTATAGTCTGTGTGTGTGTGGCAGGCAGGCTTATAATAGTGGCAAAAACACAACATTTGAAAGTGCACTGACCCTGATGCTAGAGGGGGTACGCAGCTGGAGGTTCAATGCTTATTAAAGGGGTACAGGACTATAAAAAGTTTGTGAACCACTGCTCTAGAACATACCGTATAACATACCACATACAGTACCAGTCAAAAGTTTGGACATACCTAGTCATTCAAGGGTTTTTCTTTATTTTTTTTTACTATTTTCTACATTGTAGAATAATAGCAAAGACATGAAATAACACATATGGAATCATGTAGTAACCAAAAAAGTGTTAAACAAATCAAAATATATTTTATATCTTAGATTCTTCAAAGTAGCCACCTTTTGCCTTGATGTCAGCTTTGCAAACTCTTAGCATTCTCTCAACCAGCTTCACCTGGAATGCTTTTTCAACAGTTTTGAAGGAGTTCCCACATATGCTGAGCACTTGTTGGCTGCTTTTCCTTCACTCTGCGGTCCAACTCATCCCAAACCATCACACCTCTTCCTCCATGCTTCACGGTGGGAACTACACATGCAGAGATCATCCGTTCACCTAGTCTGCATCTCACAAAGACAGTGCGGTTGGAACCAAAAATCTCTAATTTTGACTCATCAGACCAAAGGAGACATTTCCACCGGTCTATTGTCCATTGCTTGTGTTTTTTGGCCCAAGCAAGTCTCTTTTTCTTATTGGTGTCCTTTAGTAGTGGTTTCTTTGCAGCAATTCGACCATGAAGGCATGATTCACGCAGTCTCCTCTGAACAGTTGCTGTTGAGATGTGTCTGTTACCTGAACTCTGTGAAGCATTTAGGTAACTCTGGATCTTACTTTCCTGTGGCGGTCCTCATGAGAGCCAGTTTCATCATAGCACTTGATGGTTTTTGCGTCTGCACTTGAAGAAACGTTCAAAGTTCTTGAAATGTTCCGTATTGACTGACCTTCATGTCTTAAAAGTAATGATGGACTGTCATTTCTCTTCGCTTATTTGAGCTGTTCTTGCCATAATATGGACTTGGTCTTTTACCAAATAAGGCTATCTTCTGTATACCACCCCTACCTTGTCACAACACAACTGATTGGCAGAAACGCATTAAGAAGGAAAGAAATTGCACAAATTAACTTTTAATAAGGCACACCTGTTAATTGAAATGCATTCCAGGTGACTACCTCGTGAAGGTTGTTGAGAGAATGCCAAGAGTGTGCAAAGCTGTCATCAATGCAAAGGGTGGCTACTTTGAAGAATCTCAAATATAAAATATATTTGGTTTGATTTCATGTGTTATTTTATAGTTTTGATTTATTCACTATTATTCTACAGTGTAGAAAATAGTAAAAATAAAGAAAAACCCTTGAGTGAGTATGTGTGTCCAAACTTTTGACTGGTAATGTACAAATATCCCTATCAAGAACATGAGTGAACAGAGTGTGTGTATGTGTGTGTGTGTTTGTGCGCATGTGTGTGTGTGTTTGTGTGAGGGAGAGGGTAAGCAGAGTAAACGATCAAGTGAGCTAGTGTGTAAAGTAAGAGTTCTGATTAGGGTTGCGAAGTTCCAGGAACTTTCAAAAAATTGCCTGATTTTCCAGAAATCCTGGTTGGAGATTCCAGATTTTCATGCTAATTCCGATATTTCTGGAAAAACAGGTAATTTATTGAAAGTTCCCAGAATTTTTCAACCCTAGTTCAGATCATAAACCCTGGTACACATAGCCTCCTACTCACAGTTTGCCTACGTAATCCTTTTCGGATCAATTCAGAGCAGCAGGTACCCTAGTGGTTAGAGTGTTGGGCTTGTAACCGGAAGGTTGCAAGGTCGAAATCCCAGAGCTGACAAGGTAAAAATCTGTCATTCTGCTCCTGAACAAGGCAGTTAACCCACTGTTCCTAGGCTGTCATTGAAAATAAGTTGTTCTTAACTGACTTGTTAAATAAAGGTTAAACAAACTGAGTGCCCCCTCTCTCCACTCACTTCAGAACATCATGTCAGCATTGATTTATTCCTGTCAACACTGCTGCACTGTGTGTGTGTCAAAAAGGTCCAATAGGGGTTTTATTTTCATTTTATTCAGCCTTTATTTAACCAGTCAGTTAGTCAGTTAAGAACAAATTCTTATTTACAATGACTGCCTACCCCAGCCAAACCCTAACCCGGACGACGCTGGGCCAATTGTGCCCCGCACTATGGGACTCCCAATCACGGCCGGTTGTGATACAGCCTGGATTCAAACCAGGGTCTGTAGTGTCACCTACAAGCAGTGAGATGCAGTGCCTTAGACCGCTGCGCCACTCGGGAGCCCATGTGACCCCAGACAATGCATAATTATGACAAACGACAAATGAAGCTATTATATTATGCCTACATATTATGTGCATTCATATCTGTTTGATCAAAGCTGGAGAGTGCGCCGGTTTCACAGATATACATCTAGGCTAAGTTTGTGTGCGTGCGTGCGTTTGCGCATGTGTGTGTGTGTGTATCCACGCATATGTGCGTGCACTTGTGTGTGTGTGTGTGTGTGTGCTGGTGCATTTGTGTGTGTGCGTTCACACGCTTATGTGGGTATGTATGAGTGTGTGGTCGGCTTAAAGTAATAGGTTGTGTAGGAAATGCTCATGAATAAATATATTACTATCTTTGTGCGTCTTTATATAAACATGCTATCTGGCTCCTACATCTGGTAAAATAAACATTTTATCTGGCTCATACATCTGGTGAAATAAACATGCTATCTGGCTTCCACATCTGGTAAAATAAACATGTTCTATATCTCCAGCTTTGCTCCAATAAATAGATCTCCAGCCTCCTTTTATGAGCATATTAAATAAATATCTGTCTCAATTACCCATGAAATGAGAAAACCTTAGTCATTTAGTGTCAGTGTTGCACAAGATAAAGTAAGGTAAAACAGAGAGAAGGGGGGGAAGGGCGAGTGAGGGAAGAGACAGAGGGAGAGAGAGAGGGAAAGAAAGATAGGGAAAGGGATAGAGAGAGGGAGAGAGAGGGGGCAGTAGGGGCTGGCAAGGGAGGGAGGGGGCAGTAGGGGCTGGCAATGGAGGGAGGGGGCAGTAGGGGCTGGCATGGTAGGGAGGGGCAGTAGGGGCTGGTGAGGTAGGGGTGGGGGCAGTAGGGGCTGGCAATGTAAGGGAGGGGGCAGTAGGGGCTGGCAAGGTGAGGGGAGGCGTGGTAGGGAGGGGGCAGTATTGGCTGGTGAGTTAGGGGAGGGGCAGTAGGGGCTGGCGTGGTAGGGAGGGGGCAGTAGGGGCTGGTGAGGTAGGGAAGGGGCAGTAGAGGCTGGTGAGGTAGGGAGGGGCAGTAGACGCTGGTGAGGTAGGGGAGGGGGCAGTAGAGGCTGGTGAGGTAGGGAGGGGCAGTAGAGGCTGGTGAGGCAGAGGAGGGGGCAGTAGAGGCTGGTGAGGTAGGGAGGGGGCAGTAGAGGCTTGTGAGGTAGGGAGGGGGCAGTAGAGGCACGTGAGGTAGAGTAGGGGGCAGTAGAGGCTGGTGAGGTAGGGAGGGGCAGTAGAGGCTCGTGAGGTAGGGGAGGGGCAGTAGAGGCACGTGAGGTAGAGTAGGGGGCAGTAGAGGCTGGTGAGGTAGGGAGGGGGCAGTAGAGGCTCGTGAGGTAGAGGAGAGGGCAGTAGAGGCTGGTGAGGTAGGGGAGGGGGCAGTAGAGGCTGGTGAGGTAGGGGAGGGGGCAGTAGAGGGTCGTGAGGTAGAGGAGGGGGCAGTAAAGGCTGGTGAGGTAGGAGAGGGGGCAGTAGAGGCTGGTGAGGTAGGGGAGGGGGCAATTGTCTATGATTTCTATGATTTCCATGAGATTTTCTGGTCTTGAAAAAAGGTAAATAATCCTGAAACGTCAATGAAATAATTATGTCGAGGTAAACGTCTGTGCAGGCCCTGCTGAAAAAAAACAGCATGGACCAACACTGTGGTCACTGTGTTTTCATGGTGTCTTCATTGTGTTTTCATGGTGCCTTTGCTGTGTTTTCATGGTGCCTTCGTTGTGTTTTTGTGGTGCCTTGGCTGTGTTTTCATGCTGCCTTAGCTGTTTTTTCATGGTGCCTTAGCTGTGTTTTTGTGGTGCCTTAGCTGTGTTTTCGTGGTGCCTTCGTTGTGTTTTCGTGGTGCCTTCGTGGTGTTTTCATGGTGCCTTAGCTGTGTTTTCATGGTGCCTTCTTTGTGTTTTCATGGTGTCTTCGCTGTGTTTTCATGGTGCCTTAGCTGTGTTTTCGTGGTGCCTTCATTGTGTTTTCATGGTGCCTTGGCTGTGTTTTCGTGGTGCCTTAGCTGTGTTTTCGTGGTGCCTTAGCTGTGTTTTCATGGTGACCAGCCTTCGCTGTGGTTAGAAAGAAGAATAAATCAGACTACCCAAACCATCTAAACTGGAACAACCTCAGTAACAGATGCAATAAATTCAACTAACAGATTGGATTAGATATTTATCATATTTATCTTATCAATCAATGTACATGCAAAAACATAACAAAAAGATGTTGAAACAAACAATTCAAAAAATCAACAGCAATAGAGCATGCTGGGAAATATGATAATGATGGGCGTGGTCAGACCAGCTTGACCATGCTGGACCAGCTTGATCTCCAGCATATCAGCATCACCAGCCTAAGCTGGTATGTGTCCAAAACTCAGTGAAGGCTGGTCACCAGTGTCCAAAACACTGCAAATGCTGGTCACCAGTGTCCAAAACACAGTGAAGGTGTTACATCTGCTCCTGCCATGCCCTCTACTTCTCATCCTGTGTCTCCCTAACCTGCCACCACTCCCCCAGTGCTCTCTCCCTCTTCCTCTTTGTGTGTATGTGTGTGATTGTGTGGGTGGAGACAGGTGTGCTGGAGGCAGAGCAGATCCCCACCAGCTGCAACCTGTTCCATAATCAAGACCTCTACAAATACTCAGCCCTGCCACTTCCACGCTGCCAAGTCGTAACCTCTGCTCATTCTGCTCGCTCTGACTTTGGCCCATCTCCATCTCACGTCTCGTCAGTCCTGCTACTCTGTTTTTTAAGCAGGGTGAGTGATCTTCATCATTAAACCTAATTTGGAACAATGACCCTATACTCTATATCCCTCAAACTCAGCTCTGTACCTTAAAGCCAGTTCCACTACTTAAAAAAAAAAATTGTTCCCCTCTAGTCAGGGACTGATTTAGGCCTGGGACACCAGGTGTGTGGAAATAATTATCAGGTAGAACAGAAAACCATCAGGCTCCGGACCTTATTGGGTAGGATTTCAGTACCCTGCACTATATCTTTGCTATTAAATATGACATTCATACAATAGAGCTACTTTAGTCCTAACCTCTAATTTCTCCATCTTTAATACAACCCCACACATCCCTGCATATACCCAGGGTCAAATCTGCAGATTAATTTAGATAATAGATTATGTCCATTCCAATGATTTAGTTGACTGAAGTTATCAAAAGTGTAATCCTTGCTGCGCGGGCTCGATAGGGGAGCATGTCATGTCCAATCACACAGGAGATCTCAAGCGACACATGCTGCCTTTCTTCTAGGTCACTCCGTCTGCCATATTAATCACAGGGGAAATTAACTAGAAGAGAAATGTCAATCTGTCATTTACTGTATTAATTAGGGAATTGAGTCAATTAAAGCTGACACCATCAGAGTAACAGAGAGACCTATATCCTGTATGTACCATCCAGACCCTCCTCTGTTCACACACACACACACACACACACACACACACACACACACACAGGTTACGGGTTAACATTCCATAGCAAATCAAAACTTTTTTATAGTCCATATTCAAGCTGAGATTCTCCTTTTCTCTTGTCAAGTCACAAGACAAACACACACTAAGGGCACCGGGTGGCTTCTCTCTGTGGTTTTGTTGTTCCCCACATAATCTCTGGTTAGTGACCTAACAGAGGAGTGAGTAGATATTTGGCTCTGACTGAACGTCTGAGTGACTCTGGGTAGCTGAACTGGAGATTATTGTCCCCTACGCCACTGGACTTGTTTTGAATGTTGTGTCATAAGTAGCCTTGCACAAGCCGGAAAGGCTCATAGGGCAGAAGCCTATCTCCTATTTCTGTAGAGTAAGGCAGCTTAATGTACAAGCACACCCCCTGGACATTAATCTATCACAGAACCTTACTCCTGATCTATCTTCTTAACACTGAGTGCCAAGCAGAGACACATCAGGTCCCATTTCTACAGTTTTTGGTATCATTCAGCCAGGGAGTGAACTCACAACCTTCCAATCTCAAGACAAACACTCTAACCACAAGGGCACTGTGTTAAACTACTGTAAAGTCTTATGCTAACCCTGAAAACAAACGCTAATCTGTATGGCTAAACTCCTGAACATGACACTTCAGGAAAAACACCAAAATATGGTTGGGGACAGCTAATGAAAATAAATAACAACAACAGGATCACAATCAAGATTGACAACATGAAAACAACAACAGGATCACAATCAAGATTGACAACATGAAAACAACAACAGGATCACAATCAGATCGACAACATGAAATGCTTCAGACACCCCAGGGCTCAGGATATAATCTGTTATGCAGCTGAACAAGATGGGGATTGTGTGAGGGGTGACGACTGGTGTGTGTGTGTGTGTGTGGGTTCGCAAAGGGTGGTTACAAATGCCGCAATAGGCTGCTGTTCATTTGAGGCAGGGGGCTTCTGTTGGAATGAGAGGAGTAAGTATGATCCCCCATGGCCCCCCTTTAGCCCCGACCCTAATCTTATCTCATCACACAGGATCAACTAATCTGCTTTATGATAGATTATGAAACCAATCGTGATCAGCAGTGTAGTGACGACATTGCAGGGGATGGAGAGGCTGGGGATTGTGACTCAGCTAATGAAGTATACTGTAGGATCCAGTGGATGTGGATGTATTTGGGGTGAGGGGTGTTTGTGTATGTGTGTACGATAGTCTTAACGGGGCCAGTCTCCACAAAGCGCCGCAGAGTAAGAAATTGGTCGTAAGTGCTGAGAATAGAGACATTTTACTCCTACTCTTGTAGGTAAAAATAAAAGATATGCATGAAGCCTCTTTAGTCATAAGACTCCCACCTAGTCAACAGATATTTATGAGACCTTGTAAGCTATTCTAACCAGTTAAGTGTTACCAGCAAAAATATAATGAACAAAAATTTTAACGCAACATGTAAAATGTTGCTCCTATGTTAAATGAGCTGAAATAAAAGGTCCCAGAAATGTTCCGTTAGCACAATAAACATATTTCTCTCAAATTCTGTGCACAAATTAGTTTACATCCCTGTTAGTGAGCATTTCTCCATTGCCAAGACAATCCATTCACCTGACAGATGTGGCATATCAAAAATCTGATTAAACAGCATGATCATTACACAGGTGCACCTTGTGCTGCAGACAATAAAAGACCACTCTAAAATGTGCAGTTTTGTCACACAATGCCACAGATGTCTTAAGTTTTGAGGTCGGGTGTAATTGACATGCTGACTGCAGGAATTGCCACTAGAGCTGACGCCAGAGAAATGAATGTTCATTTCTCTACCATAAGCCAGCCTCCAACGTCGTTTTAGAGAATTTAGCAGTACATTCAACTGGCCTCAAAAACGCAGACCATGTGTAACCACACCAGCCCAGGACCTCCACGTGGCTTCTTCACCCGGATCGTCTTGAGACCAGCCACCCAGACAACTGATGAAAATGTGGATTTAAACAACTGAAGAATTTCTGCACAAACTGTCAGAAACCGTCTCAGGGAAGCTCATCTGCGTGATCGTCATCTTCACCATGGTCTTGACCTGACTGCAGTTCGGCATCATAACTTACTTCAGTGGGCAAATGCTCACCTTCGATTGCCACTGGCACGCTGTAGAAGTGTGCTCTTCACAGATGAATCCCGGTTTCAATTGTACCTGGCAGATGGGAGACAGCATGTATGGAGTCATGATGGCGAGCAGTTTGCTGATGTCAACGTTGTGAACAGAATGGTGGCAGTGAGGTTATGGTATGGGCAGGTAAAAGCTATGGACAATGAACACAACTGCATTTTATCAATGGCAATTTCAATGCACAGAGATACCGTGACGAGATCCATAGGCCCATTGTCGTGCCATTCATCCGCAGCCGTCACCTCATGTTTCAGCATGATAAATCATATCAAATCAAATGTGGCAGGTAGCCTAGTGGTTAGAGCGTTGGACTTGTAACTGGAGGGTTGCAAGTTTGAATCCTTGAGCTGACAAGGAAAAAATCTGTCGTTATGCCCCTGAACAAGGCAGTTAACCCACTGTTCCCCGGGCGCTGAAGATGTGGATGTCGATTAAGGCAGCCCCCCGCACCTCTCTGATTCAGAGGTGTTGGGTTAAATGTGGAAGACATTTGGTTGTACAACTGACTAATAATTTTGACTTTGATGTTATTGGTTGCATACACATATTTAGCAGATGTTATTGTGGGTGTAGCAAAATGCTTGTGTTCCTAGCTCCAACAATGCAGTAATATCTGACAATTCACAAAAATACACAAATATCTAGAAGTAAAATAATGGAATTAAGAATTATATAATTATTAGGATGAGCAATGTCAGAGTCCAGAGTATAAATATATACAGTACCAGACAAAAGTTTGGACACACCTACTCATTCAAGGGTTTTTCTTTGTTTTGACTATTTTCTACATTGTAGAATAATAGTGAAGAAATCAAAACTATGAAATAACACATATGGAATCATGTAGTAACCAAAAAAGTGTTAAACAAATCGAAATATATTTTATAGTTGAGATTCTTCAAAGTAGCCACCCTTTGCATTGATGACAGCTTTGCACACTCTTGGTAGGTAGCCTAGTGGTTAGAGTGTTGGACTTGTAACCGGAGGGTTGCAAGTTCAAATCCCTGAGCTGACAAGGAAAAAATCTGTTGTTCTGCCCCTGAACAAGGCAGTTAACCCACTGTTCCCCGGGCGCTGAAGATGTGGATGTTGATTAAAGCAGCCCCCCGCACCTCTCTGATTCAGAGGGGTTGGGTTAAATGCGGAAGACACATTTCGGTTGAAGGCATTCGGTTGTACAACTGACTAATAATGGTGACTTTGACTTTGGTATTCTCTCAACCAGCTTCATGAGGTAGTCACCTGGAATGCACTTTAATTAACAGGTGTGCTGTGTTAAAAGTTAATTTGTGCAATTGCTTTCCTTCATAATGCTTTTCAGCCAATCAGAAGAGGAGAATTGCTTGGGCCAAGAAACACGAGCAATGGACATTAGACCGGTGGAAATCTGTCCTTTGGTCTGATGAGTCCAAATTTGAGATTTTTAGTTCCAACCGACGTGTCTTTGGGAGACGCAGAGTAAGTGAATGGATGATCTCTGCATGTGTGGTTCACACCGTGAAGCATGGAGGAGGTGGTGTGATGGTGCTTTGCTGGTGACACTGTCTGTGATATATTTAGAATTCAAGGCACACTGAAACCAGCATGGCTATCACAGCATTCTGCAGCGATACGCCATCCCATCTGGTTTGTGCTTAGTGGGTCTATCATTTGTTTTTCAACAGGACAATGACCTCCAGGCTGTGTAAGGGCTATTTGACTAAGAAGGAGAGTGATGGAGCGCTGCATCAGATGACCTGGCCTCCACAATCAACCGACCTCAACCCAATTGGGATGAATTGGACAGCAGAGTGAAGGAAAAGCAGCCAACAAGTACTCAGCATATGTGGGAACTCCTTCAAGACTGTTGGAAAAGCATTCCAGGTGAAGGTGGTTGAGAGAATGCCAAGAATGTGCAAAGCTGTCTTCAAGGCAAAGGGTGGCTACTTTCAAGAATCTAAGCCCTGAGCTTATTGATGAGCTTGGAGGGTACTATGGTGTTCAAATCTGAGCTGTTGTCAATGAATAGCATTCTTACATAGGTGTTCTTCTTGTCCAGATGGGATAGGGCAGTGTGCAGTGTGATGGTGATTGCATTGTCTATGGATCTATTGGGGAGGTATGCAAATTGAAGTGGGTGTAGGGTGTCAAGGAGGGTGAAGGTGATATGATCCTTAACTAGCCTCTCAAAGCACTTCATGGTGACAGAACTGAGTGCTTTGGGGCGATAGTAATTTAGTTCAGTTACCTTTGCTGTCTTGGGTAAAGGAACAATGGTGGACATCTTGAAGCAAATGGGGACAGCAGACTGGGATTGGGAGGGATTGATTATGTCCGTAAACACTCCAGCCACCTGGTCTTCACATGCTCTGGGGATGCCGTCTTGGCCAGCAACCTTGTGAGGGTTGCTTAACCCTTGTGTAGTCTTAACATTCTGTATACTCCCCTTGTCCTGAGGGTCAAAAATGACTCGCCTTCACTAAACCCCTAAAATAAAGCAGCTTAATTGAATTTTAAACCCCAAATCTATTTTGAATTAAGAAACAACCTGTCAGTCATCACAAACCTTTTGAATATCTGGGTTTTCCCTCTTCACACTGTAGAAAGACTGAATTTAAGTGGACACCACTAATTTTTATTATAACACACCTGTCATAATTGTTTTCTTTACCAAAGTAGAGGTTTATTATTATTATTTGTATTGCTGAAGATACTGCATAGGTGAAACATCATTGCAAGAGATAGCAATGATAGCCTAAGAAAGTAGCAGAAATGTGCAGAAAGTAGTTTTGAATGCATTTTATTGAAGGGAAACAATAACAGTCTTTAACTTTTTTGGCAACATAGTGATATATTATTACATACTGTACAATGAGGAATTCAACTACAAAATACTAGTCTTCTCCCATTTTTTTAAACCATTGCCCCCACCCACAAGGTGTATAAACAACAACAATACATAAGAATAAAATAAGATAATAGATACAAAACAAAAACGTGAAGAACATAAGTCAATCAACTCTAATTAGCACATGTAGGACATTATGTGTGTGTGCATGGAATTTGCAGATGTATTTCTCACACGTGCAGCACATAGTATTTGTTTTACAGTCCTTCTTTGGGGGGCAGAATTAGCACGTCCTCCTCTTGCCTGCCCTAGCTGCAGCCTCAGGTGGATCAGGACAAGATTCAGCCCCCTGAATAGCTTTCACAAGCGCTGCAGAGGCTGCTGTGCGGGGGAGGCGCTCCCTTCTTTGAATGTGTGGGGTTACAAGTGCCTTTCCCAGCTGCTCCAGGAACACCCTTCTCTTGTTCCGCTTATCAGGCATCCAGGTAGTGTTGATCTTGTTCCATATCACGAAGGCATTGTATGAGGACGCATCAATGATGTTATGGAAGATGACCAGGAGCCAGCGGGCAGTCATCCTTCTGCAACTGAAAGTTCCAATCACCTTGTCCAGGTTGCCCACGCCTCCTTTGTTGTGGTTGTAGTCCAGGATGATGGCTGGCTCCCTGTCCTCACGATCACTGATCTCAGCTGTTTTGTGCAATGTGCTCAGGAAGACCACATTCTTGTTCCTCTTTGGTAAGAAACTAAAGTGGTGGTGGGGGAGAAGGCTTTGATGAGAAGGCTTGTTTTTTCTTTTTTCTAACTGTGACAATCATGACGATCTTCCTCTTCAGGAGCTGCTGGCTGAGTTTAAGCAGTAGCACACATAGTCTCAATTTCTCACTGTGTGTGTGTGTGTGTCTTTGTGGTTTTTGTGGTGTGTAAATTATTTTGTAACTGCCGGGTCAAAAATGACCCTAAGACAATCTTTGTACTCTGGTGGTGTACAGCTTTCATAGAAATATGAACAAAGGCAACGTTTCACTTTTTCTAATGTTGGGGTCACTCTAGGAAAAGTCATCAAATGTAAAGTTGAAAAAATATCATTTAGGGGTTTTTCTCTGCTGTTAAACATAGTGGCAGGTCATTTTTTACCCTTAAGACAACACATGGGTTAAACGTCGTACTCACGTCGGCCTCGGAGAACGAAAGTCCACAGTCCTTGGGAGCGGCCCACTTAGGTGGCACTGTGTTATCCTCAATGCGGGCGAAGAAGGTGTTTTGCTTGTCCGCGAGCTAGACGTCGGTGTCCGCGAGCAGGTTGTAGAAACATCTCAAGGATGAGCAATGGAAACGGGATGCACCTGAGCATAATTTCAAGTCTCATATCACAGGTTCTGAATACTTATGTAAATAAGGCATGTTGTTTGTTTCTTTATTCATTTGCAAAAATGTCTAAAAACATGTTTTCATTTTGTCATTATGGGGTATTGTGTGCAGATTCTTGAGAATGTATTTTTGAATCAATTTTAGAATAAGGCTGTAATGTAATAAAATGTGGAAAAAGGGAAGGGGTCTGAATATTTTCCGAATGCACCATATACTCAGAAGCTGTAGATGGTGTGAACGCCTCCTGAGTCGGACTAGAAGTCCACTCCAAATACCTCTTCTCCAACGGCGGCGTCTTGGAGCAGCCTCTGGGATAAGCTAAATTGCCTTGGAGGGCACGAACAAAGGATCCAATTTGGGAAAGTCGTGTTTCTGGCCGGAACACTGGTAAGTTACCACCGCTCTGATATCCACAAGTTATTTCCAGCTGTTTGTAATAACACAAAAAAACATTCTGGGCTAATAATGTATACATTTTAAAATACTGCAAAGTTGCTTAGGAGCTAAAAGCAGAGTTGCCATGTCTGTCGGCGCAATGTCGGAAGTATTCGTACACAATTCCTGGAAGCTGAAAATGTCCCAGTTCTTCCATGGCCTGCATACTCACCAGACATGTCACCCATTGAGCATGTTTGAAATGCTCTGGATCAACGTGTACGACAGTGTGTTCCAGTTTCCGCCAATATCCAGCAACTTTGCACAGCCATTGAAGAGGAGTGGGACAACATTCCACAGGCCACAATCAACAGCCTGATCAACTCTATGAGAAGGAGATGTGTCACGCTGCATGAGGCAAATGGTGGTCACACCAAATACTGACTGTTTTTCCAAGCCCGTACCTTTTTTCTTTTTTTTTTAAGATACTGTATCTGTTACCAAAAGATGCATATCTGTATTCCCAGTCATGTGAAATCCATAGATTAGGGCCTAATGAATTCATTTCAATTGACTGATTTCCTTCAATCTTTTAAATTGTTGCACGTTGCGTTTATATTTTTGTTCAGTATTACCTAAGAGGGTGGAGAGGACATGAAAGAGGAGCGGGGTGTGTACACAGCTATGGACTGACGGCATTCAGGCAAGGAAGGCAATTTATGGGCCTATCACACACCTTATTGGAGTTATAAGGACTCCTCATTTGCATTTTATACTGGAGGGGTTTTATGGGTAATGCAAATAGAAACCCCCCTTTTCCTCCTCGTTTCCCTCCTGAAGCTCACCCACAACCCTTTCCATCTTCTCTTTCTCCCTCTCTCCTGATTAAGGTATCAAGTTCTTATTACACGCCTCATCTCCCATTCTGTTCCTCTCTATCTCTCTCTCTCTCTCTCTCCATCTGTATCTCTCTCTCCAACTCTCTATCTCTCTCTCCATCTCTTTCTCTCTCTTCGTGCCTATCAGAGGCACTCTCAATGTTATAGCCATCCTTACCATAGACTATCATTAAAATTTTGAGCCATCCTTACCATAGACTATCATTCAAATGTTTAGCCATCCTTACCATAGACTATCATTAAAATGTTATAGCAATCCACTCTCAGTGTTACAATCACCCCGACCATCCTGTAGATCACGAGCATTCTGTATGTTGCATACTCCTCCATAATGACATAGGTAAACTGGGAGGGGGTTGGTAGGGGGTAGTTATATAACAGGGTGCTGCAGTAGTATAATGGCTGTTCTGGGTGCTAGAGAACCAACCAGGTAGCGGAGATACCAGATGGTCTCCAGTCTTCCCTGGTCGTCTCCTTCATGTCAACATGGTCTAAAGATGAATATGCAAAATCCTCAACCATTAAAATCCCGTTCGACATATCAGCACTCCCGCGCTTCATAAATGAATCATGTTATTGTAAAGCATCTTAGGGCCTCTTTAAATACACTACTTTGACAACACAAACTAGGTCTTAGAGATAGATACTTGTGTAGTGTAGAGACAGATCTAGATTCAAATATCTCTTTAAGAGGTAGTGTGGAAGACATCTACACCAGATACCCCCCTCTGACTGGTACAGTGTAAAGACAATAGAGCCCCACAGTGGAAGTGTCATAATACCCATAAAACCTAGCGGTAAAACCAGGAAATGGTTCCAAATGTTTTTCCCATAGGGGGTTTTAGACTCACTTAAAATGAGGGCTGTTTCATGTCGGCTTACCCTGACGTTTTGATAACCGTGTAAATCTCTCTCGGACAAGACTTTTATCAATATATTACACTCCATTTACTCACAGATTCGAAAATGCTAATTAGCATCAAAGTAGACATTGTGCAAAACTACAAATCCCTGCAAGCTCCTGCATGTCATCTCTAGCTGATACCTTTTCTAACAGCTAACGTGTCAATTTAAAACTTGGACAAGACAGTTCACAGAATTGTCCATTTAAATAAATGTAGCCTATTTATTAATTACTACATTTAGCTAACATTAGATAGTTAATCCAGAGATTCTTAAATTTGCCTTGACTTGGCTGTATCGTTCAGATCATCATGGGATTTGTAGTTATTTACGATAGGCAGCTACATAAGCAGCTAATTTGTATTTCATTTTTGGTGGGCAAATACAGCCGAATATATGGATAAAAGTCACCTTGTCCTAGAGAGATTTATACGGTTATCAAAATGTCACGGTCGTGTAAGGTGGTGAAGCCTGCACCCAAATTACATTTACCCTATCAGGCCCTGACTCTCCCGTGTATTGATTAAATTGACCAATTCAACAGCTGTAGGGGAACTGAGGGAGAGAGCGGGTTAGGCTGATGTCATTGCATGATTTGATTCCATTTCCAGTGCTGCACCAGTCAAATCAGTGCTATTGTTGGCATAATTGACCTATGCAGGGCACTGTGTAAATGACCTTGGTGCTGAGGACAGAGTTGACTGGCTGCTGAGCCAGCAGAAATGCCTTTAACAGGAATAAAGAGGAGTGGGGGAGTGACTTTAAGTGGTTTCATCTTCATGCCACTAACATAGGCCACTTATGTGGTGGGTGAACTGACTGTTAGTTCTTAGTTCATCTTAGTTGCAAAATGCATAAGGGTTGGATATCTATGTTTGACTATCTGTCAGGTTCAGTCCATTTTCTTTTAAAACCACTACATGATGGCATTCCACATGACATATGAAATATGTTAATAAAGATGTTATGTCATTTTCTAATTAAAGTGGGGGTCATAATTGTAATATGTGACTAAAGCTTCCCATCAGCTGTCACCCTGGACTCTCTGTCGAACATCCATTCCAGGAAAATCTGCGTCACCGGCAGAATGTAGTAGCCTAGGCCTACCACCGAACAGAAAAACACGACCTTACATCACCTCGTCTGGCAGGCACACAGGGTGTTTTTCACAACAGACCGCTTTCCCTCTAGTCTGCGGGACAATAATCCGGGATGGGTGGCACGGGTAGGATTTTAGGTTCGGGCGGGAGCGCGATAGCCAGCTCGGCAGTGCGTTGTCTTCATCACTACGCACATCACCTGCCGCTGACGCACCAAGATTCAGGACCAATGACTCTGCGTCATTATAAAAGAAAAATACATAATATAACCATATTTGGGTCATGATTGTTCTGTTTTCTGTGTTCAGAGGTGCTCTCTCCACTCTCCCTCCCCTTCCTGCGTGGAACGTAAGCTATCTGTGCTCAAAAGGCAATACAGGAAGGATCCAACGGGTCATCTCCCCTTTCGCTCAGTCTGTGAAGGCAAATATACTCTTGCAGTACTGTTGTGAGCCTGGGCGCAGTAAAAATAGGCCAGTGGGCGCGCGCCTTACGTAACAATCTACGGAGCGCGCCGTGGGCTCTTGGTGCTTTCATGACAACTGGGAACTCGGAACTCTCTGACTTCCGAATTCAGTGCGTTCAAAGCAACTGGGAACTCTGACAAAAACTAGCTTCGACTGCGGAAAATCGGTTTGAACGGTCATCCAAGCTCTGAGCTCTAGAACGATGCCCGAGTTTCTGACATTGATATCCGAGTTGGATGACCGTTCAAACCGATTTTTCCCAGTCGAAGCTCGTTTTTTCCGAGTTCACAGTTGTCTTAAACGCACTGAAGTCGGAGATTTCCGAGTACCGAGTTCCCAGTTGTTTTGAACGCGGCATTTCTCTCACTCTCACACAGTTGTTTACACTTTCACTGTTTAATGACTCATCTCTTGCCAAATTCGGTAAGAGAGGAAAAGAGGGCTCTCTGGCCATCATGGCGCAGGCATGAATATAGGGTATTATCGGGGGACACAGGGGCAATATCGAGTGTTGCCTGCGTCAGAGGCTCTCCCGCTCTCCCTACCAGCCTAGCTGTGTCACAGAGCCGCAGTCTCGTGATGCTTGTTTACTTCTGAAGTAGGAGGGCAGAGGCTGGGTACAGACTGGGAACAGTCACGCACCCTCCTCTTGCATGCGCCTCATCACGTTGTAAATCACAGTTGATGCCAATTGACGTTCCGAGCATGGATAATCCATTGTAGAATCTACTAGATCATGCATCATGCCGTGTTTTTAGAATTGTGCTATAACTTGTGTAAAAAAGTAATACGAATGCTAATATTCCTAATTCTTTATATAATCAAGGCTTGTATTACATGCCCATTATAGCCATTGTTATATATTGACAGCACATCTCCAACTTGTCATAATAAAATAACATGTATGTATAACATAGGCGTACATTCACACACACTTCTATCAGTTTATCCACTCTGAAACCTGTGACGGATATAATTGAGCTTTCCCTCCATAATTCTTATAGCGCACTAACCAAACACAAGACATCATCAATGCTATACTGCGCACAAACCTAATAAATACAACAATACTTAACCCAAATAGCCACCAGGGTCTGTGATACGCCTCGTCATATTTCATTTGATAATAGGCTGAGTTTCTCTGCGAGAAGAGGATACACGTACGCATTTAATATGCATACAGGCCTAGTAAATGCATCACAGGCAACAGATATGATCGGGCGGATGGTGCATTCACGTGCTAGTTGGAACTAGGAAACTGCCATTTCCGACTTGCTAACTGGTTGAACGCGGAACGAGTATAACTACAAAGAGTTAGCAAATCGGACATTCCAACTAGCACATGAACAACATCAACAGTACCCAGATTGAGTCGCAAGAGGTCAGGAGTGTGTATGAGAGTGAGTGCATTGTTACAACACTGTACATAGCCAGTAATATGACATTTTAAATGTCTATATTCTTTTAAAACATTTGTAAGTGTAATGTACGTAATGTACGTTTTTTTTATTGTTTATTTCCCCTGTTTATTTCCTTTTTGTTTCTTGTCTATTTCACTTGCTTTGGCAATGTAAATACATGTTTCCCATGCCAATAAAGCCCATTGAATTTAATGTAATTGAGTGGGAGGGCTTTCTAACGTCTGGCGGAGTCTTTTCACTATCATGCAGCCCTCTCTACCACCAATGAGCCCAATAAGTAGGCGGATTTTCAGGTACGCCCCGTCGGCTTGCAGCGCCCCAGTGTCAGTGTGTGAATTTTTTCCCCTCCCCTTCTCTTTTTTGTAACCAAAGCTGGATGTGTAGAACGTCACATATTGTTTCCATGTTCACTCCGCTCACTTTAGCGATATGGGTTATTTACTGTTAAACAGCTACAGACGCCGAACGCACAGCCGGCGCCTGGAGTGAAACAGTGCCTCGGAAAGATACGGACTATACAGAGTTTCTCTCCAGCCTTCGATAAGTGAGGATATAACAACAGGTTAACGAAAGTGATACTTGTTTTTTAAGGGACGATAGAATGGCGAGTCCTCCAAATACTGGGGGAGGACACTTGTTATCCAACGCGAACATTAGTAACAACAAGATTAAGAAATGTGGATACCTCAAGAAGCAGAAGCACGGACACAAGCGCTTCTTCGTTCTGAAGGAGCCGGACGAGGGCTTCCCTGCCCGGCTGGAGTACTACGAGAGCGAGAAGAAATGGAAAAACAAGTCAGCGGCAAAGAGGGTTATACCTCTTGACTGCTGCCTCAATATCAACAAGAGAGCTGACGCCAAATACAAACACCTTATCGCCCTCTATACCAAGGACGAATATTTTGCCGTGGCGGCAGAGAATGAAAAAGAGCAGGAGAATTGGTACCGAGTCTTAACGGATTTAATGAGCGAGGGAAAAGTGTACTCCGACGGCTCCGCTTCCAATTCCGCGTCTTCGCTTGTGGGGTTTGATGAGGCGAACTACGGGATGATTACGCCGGTAACGGCCGCGTATAAGGAGGTATGGCAAGTGAACCTGAAATCCAAAGGGCTGGGGCAGAGCCGGAATCTGACCGGGGTGTACAGACTGTGTTTATCCAGCCGGACTATCAGCTTCGTAAAGCTCAACTCGGATGTCGCATCCGTCAGTTTACAGCTGATGAACATTCGGAGATGCGGGCACTCAGAGAGCTTTTTCTTCATCGAGGTCGGACGGTCTGCAGCCACAGGACCAGGCGAGCTGTGGATGCAGGCTGACGACTCAGTGGTGGCGCAAAACATCCACGAGACTATCTTGGAGGCCATGAAAGCCATGAAGGAGCTGTCAGAGTTTCGGCCGCGCAGCAAGAGCCAGTCGTCGGGCACTAACCCCATCTCTGTGCCCACCCGGCGGCACCTCAACAACCTTCCTCCGAGCCAGACCGGGCTCCAGCGGCGGTCGCGCACTGACAGCATGGCCACAACTTCCCCGGTTAGTAAATTTACCTCCTGCCGGATACGCACTGCCAGCGAGGGAGAAGGCACAATGGCGCGGCCCATGTCTGTGAACGGGAGTCCCCTCAGCCCCGGTATTCAACCGAACCTATTAGGGAGATCAAACACCATTACAGCCCGGCCCTGCCGGACATTTGAATCCTCCTCCCTCCAGCACAGTAAGTCCATGTCCATGCCTCTGTCTCACTCTCCACCCACAGCCACCCCCAGCCCTGTCAGCCTGTCCTCCTGCTCGGAGAGCAGTGCTCCTTTGCCCCTCCAGCTGCAGTGCCTCGGTCTCCCCCAGTGATGGGGGCTTCATCTCCTGTGATGATTATGGCTCCAGCCCTGCAGGCCTGCACCTCACCCTCCGCAGTAACACCCCAGAGTCCCTGAGGGAAGACACACCCCCCTCCCGGGAAGGCAGCGACCTGCATGGCTACATGGTGATGGAGAAACAGAACCAGAACGTTTACCGCCGGTTACCAGAGCTGGACAAGGCATACCGGAAACGCACATACTCCCTCACCACCCCCCGCGCCAGCACAGGGCACCGCCCCAGGTGTCCTCTGCCTCATTGGACGAATACACGCTCATGAGGGCCACCTACAGCAGTGGTGGCCAATCGGGTCGCAGCTCTCACATGGCTTCCCCAAAAGTGACCTATCCCGAGGACTATGGTGATGTCCAGATAGGCTCCAACGGTCACCTAGGCGACAGTGGCTACATGCCCATGACTCCGGGCGTGGCCCCTCATACAGGGGGGGTCAAAGGTAATGCTTACATGCCCATGAGCCCCATGTGTGTGTCGGCCCCAAAGCAGATCATCAACCCCCGCTGTCACCCCTCTCCAGCTGGGATGGGTCCCCATACAGATTCCCCTGGAAGTGTGTCTCTGGAGGACAACGGCTACATGAGGATGTTCTGCGGGGCCAAGATGTCTGTGGACAGCTCAGATGAGAAACTCACCAATGGGGAATACCTCAACATGTCCCCTGTGGACCCTCTGGTGTCCTTCACCCCCCCAGACTACTTCCTCACAGACACTACCCCCCAGTCTCACCCTCACCACAGACAGCCTTACTCCATCAGTTCCCTAACCCGCTCACTCAAAGCTCAGCCCCAGAGGAACGGTGTCACAGACACGGACCAGTACGTGGTGATGAGTCTACAGAAGCAGAGGATAGAAGAGGAGTCCAACTACTGTCCCATCTCACCAGTCTCCATCGGTACTCCCCCCACCAACACCCTCTCCTCAGCCCCCTCGATCCTCAGAGCCGGCAGGGTGACCCAGGAGGGGGGTCTGGTCCACAGGGGGAGGGTGAATCGGCCTACCCGGCTCGCCCTGGACTCTCTGAGGACACTGCCCTGTATGAGCGAACACCCTCTCCCCTCTGAGCCCAGGAGTCCCGGGGAGTACATCAACATAGACTTTGGTAACGCCACACGATACCCGCCTAGCTCTGCCACGACTGAAAGCTCTGGTTCATCGCTGGGCTCAGTGGACGGGCCGGCGAGGAGTTCCCCGCCACTCTCCGACTACGTCAACATCAACATCAGCTCATGCTCTTCCAAACACAGGGATTCCCCTTCTTCAATAGGGCGCATGGAGCCGAGTCCAGTGCTCCTCGTGTGTCCCAGCCAGCCTCACATTGAGGATCAGAGGGAGAGAGAGGAGGAGTACCAGAGGGAGAGAGAGGAGGGGGAGTGGGAGGAGAGAGAGGGAAAAGAGGAGAGAGTCGTAGTGGAATATCCTCTCCAAAAACATGTGAGCCCTGTGTGCCCGGTTGGCGCTGTAAAAGACGACTACACTGAGATGACCTTCAGACCTACCAACCCCTCTGCCTCTCTCCCTGCCTCCCTGTGCCCCTCTGACTCCATCACCCCCCTGCCTACCAGCCCCTCGTCCTGCATCCAGAGACTCACCCTGGGGGGAGAGGGCGTAGTGGTGGTCCCCCCTGTCCCTGTGGAGTCCTTCCTCCTGGGGGGTCCCTCCATCCCCCTCGTCAACCCAGACAGGGGGGCTAAGGTGATCCGGGCTGACCCCCAGGGTCGCAGGCGCCACAGCTCAGAGACCTTCTCCTCCACAACCACGGTAACGCCAGTGTCTCCGTCGTTTGCCCACGATGCCAACAAGCGGCACAGCTCGGCGTCGGTGGAAAACGTGTCGCGGCTGGTCCGGAGCTCGGAGGGCTCAGACGAGGAGTATGGGAACAGCAACAGCCCCATGTGCCGGGAGACGTCGGCGGGCTACCAAAACGGACTCAACTATATTGCCTTAAACCTGATGGAAGGGAGCCTGGGGGGCTGCAGCAGTCTGGGGGGCTGTGAGGGACTGCTGAGGTTCAAGGCAGCGTGTGGATGCAAGGGGGGCATGAATGGTTTCAACGCCAGCCCCTATGCCACCATGGGCTTCAAGGAGACTGCAACAGCAGTGAAAGGTGAGCCTCTGCCGATTATGTGTGTGCCTTTGCATGCTTAACATGAGCCAATTCATTCATCCAGGGCATAGAAATAACATGAATAGAAAGGACGTCTCCATTTAAGTCAATGATGGCATAATGGTTGGACTAGACATTTTGAGTGTAGCCATGCCAGGAAGTAGAAGCAGGAAGCTTACCCTTCAATGTGTGCTGTGATTTGTTGAGTCAATTCAACTGACATTACGAAAAATTCCATTGCATGAGCTAAAACAAGATGTTTAGTCTTTATGTTTGTTATTGCAAGTCAGTTTAAACAAATGTATTTGGTGTATACTGCTTATAGTGAAACTACTTACTTCAACATAGATATTATTTATTTCTCTAAACATGATTTATTAAGCATGGCAGATGCAATGATAAGTGACAGGGCAAGTTGGAGCACAATGAGAAATGTAGCATACTAGCCCTGTTATGCAGCTTATTCAGTGCATATAAACTGTGATATTTGGATTGGATTTGGAGTAGCCCGTCACACACGTTCAGTACATCATTAAGGCCAAGGCTGTGGGAAATACGCGTGGTGTCGTGATGCAAATGATTGAAGTTGTTTGAATTCTGGATCAATGTGTGTGCTCGAGCCCCAGCCAGCGTTTCCTGTGACGCAGTTATTCTTCTGGACCAGACTACGCTAGTGCAAATGTACGGAGACAGGAGAAAATATCCCAACGGGTTGCTTCAATGATGCTAAAGATTTTTTGCTCAGCATGCCAGAACAATCCATAAGGAGTATATCGGCCAGGGGGTTTCTTCTTTATGTAACAGTTATATGTGCTCTGAAGGGATTAGGATACGAGTCAGCAAATTAGTGGAAAGTAGGCTAAAACTGATTCTGTTCAAAATGATTACAGAAAATAAATTGATTTAGGGGACAGTTCACCTACCAAATCACTCTTCAACCCCATCCGTAAATATTGATTCGTCCCGTTTAAGGGATGGGAGGTTGGGGAAACCAAAACATTACCTTTCACCTCGTTCCTGGTTTATGGCTACTGCAGTATCAGTAGCCTGCTATACAACAGTAAATAACACACTCCCCTTATATTTGGTTTGGACATTGATGGTGAAATATACATTACTTGTAGGCCTATAGGCAGCGGTTACACAATGTTGTGATCTGCAATACCCTGGTAAAGGGAGTGCTCTTTTTCTCCCTTCCTCATCTACTTTCACTTTTCCTCTGTCTCCCTCTCTGGCTGTAAACAGAAGGGCTGGGTGCAGTCAGTGCACTGGGTCCCCCAGAAAAACAAGTGAGTCAGTTGTTTATCACTTGTCAGGTATTGGGTTTCATGTTAGGAATGCAGTGTACAAAGGCTGCTGGGAGAGGTGAATTTTCACTTGTTTTTCTAACCTACTGGGGGGATTGGAGATCACGTTGTTGTTTTACTGTCAGGAACTTTCCAAAACAGACTAACACACACACTGCACCTGCTCTCAAGAGGATTAAAAACATATGCACTGATTGGCCAAACATACTCAATCAAGGGTGTGTGTTAAGAAGTATTATGCCAGTGTATTTACTTATATTTGTGTAATAAGGGATTTCATGTGTGTTTGAGCATGACTGGGGTTGCAAAATTCTGTGAACTTTCAATAAATTCCCTGGGTTTTCCTGAAATAGTGGTTGAAGGATTCCCAAAATCAGGAGGAATAAGCAGGAAATACAGAATCCTCCTACTAGGATTTCTGGAAAATGTTGCAACCCTAAGCATGTCTGCTGACTGAGTTGTTTTGTAGATATAGCAGTCATTTCCACAAAGTTGAGCAGAAAGAAAGACCTGGCCCTAAGCTACGGAAGGAGAGGAGATGGGGGAGGAGGAATGGAGACAGAGGAGTGACATGTATTAGTTTGTTTTTCAAAATCAGGACAAAACAGACCACAGTAGGAGGGAGGGGGGTAAGAACAGAGGAGGAGGGGAGACAACAAAGCAAGAGAGAAGGAGCAGCGTTGATGCGGTACGAGTTGGCCGTGGCCGGTTATTGCTTGGTTATTAATGGCATTCCTGAAAAACAAACAATCACCCGGAGAGAAAGAACAAAGTTTACCAAGAAATTACAGGCTTTTCCACATTCTTCCCTCAGCACCACAACGTGACTCGTAGTCAGCATTCCAAATTAATTTGTGACTGGCTGGATTTGGAATGCAAATAATTTGAGGCTGAATTGGCCTTTATATTTTGTGTGTGTGTGACAGCTGCTGTGTGTATCTATTTGTAGGTTACTCTGGCCTTGTGTTTGTAGTTTACTCTGGCCTTGCGTTTGTAGGTTACTCTGGCCTTGCGTTTGTAGGTTACTCTGGCCTTGTGTTTGTAGGTTACTCTGGCCTTGTGTTTGTAGGTTACTCTGGTCTTGTGTTTGTAGGTTACTCTGGTCTTGTGTTTGTAGGTTACTCTGGCCTTGTGTTTGTAGGTTTCTCTGGTCTTGTGTTTGTAGGTTACTCTGGCCTTGTGTTTGTAGGTTACTCTGGCCTTGTGTTTGTGGTTACTCTGGCCTTGTGTTTGTAGGTTACTCTGGCCTTGTGTTTGTAGGTTACCCTGGCCTTGTGTTTGTAGGTTACTCTGGCCGTGTGTTTGTAGTTTACTCTGGTCTTGTGTTTGTGGTTACTCTGGTCTTGTGTTTGTAGGTTACTCTGGCCCTGTGTTTGTAGGTTACTCTGGTCTTGAGTTTGTAGTTTACTCTGGCCTTGTGTTTGTAGGTTACTCTGGCCTTGTGTTTGTAGGTTACTCTGGCCTTGTGTTTGTAGGTTACTCTGGCCTTGTGTTTGTAGATTACTCTGGCCTTGTGTTTGTAGATTACTCTGGCCTTGTGTTTGTAGGTGACCCTGGCCTTGTGTTTGTAGGTGACTCTGGCCTTGTGTTTGTAGGTTACTCTGGCCTTGAGTTTGTAGGTTACTCTGGCCTTGTGTTTGTAGGTTACTCTGGCCTTGTGTTTGTAGGTTACTCTGGCCTTGTGTTTGTAGGTTACTCTGGTCTTGTGTTTGTAGGTTACTCTGGCCTTGTGTTTGTAGGTTACTCTGGCCTTGTGTTTGTAGGTTACTCTGGCCTTGTGTTTGTAGGTTACCCTGGCCTTGTGTTTGTAGGTTACTCTGGCCGTGTGTTTGTAGTTTACTCTGGTCTTGTGTTTGTGGTTACTCTGGCCTTGTGTTTGTAGGTTACTTTGGCCTTGTGTTTGTAGGTTACTCTGGCCTTGTGTTTGTAGGTTACTCTGGCCTTGTGTTTGTGGTTACTCTGGCCTTGTGTTTGTAGATTACTCTGGCCTTGTGTTTGTAGATTACTCTGGCCTTGTGTTTGTAGATTACTCTGGCCTTGTGTTTGTAGATTACTCTGGCCTTGTGTTTGTAGGTGACTCTGGCCTTGTGTTTGTAGGTTACTCTGGCCTTGTGTTTGTAGGTCACTCTGGCCTTGTGTTTGTAGGTCACTCTGGCCTTGTGCTTGAAGGTCACTCTGGCCTTGTGCTTGAAGGTTACTCTGGCCTTGTGCTTGTAAGTTACTCTGGCCATGTGTTTGTAAGTTACTCTGGCCATGTGTTTGTAGGTTACTCTGGCCTTGTGTTTGTAGGTTACTCTGGCCTTGTGCTTGTAGGTTACTCTGGCCATGTGTTTGTTGTTTACCCTGGCCTTGTGTTTGTGGTTTCTCTGGCCTTGAGTTTGTGGTTTCTCTGGCCTTGAGTTTGTGGTTTCTCTGGCCTTGTGTTTGTAGGTTTCTCTGGCCTTGTGTTTGTAGGTTTCTCTGGCCTTGTGTTTGTAGGTTTCTCTGGCCTTGTGTTTGTAGGTTTCTCTGGCCTTGTGTTGTAGGTTACTCTGGCCTTGTGTTTGTAGGTTACTCTGGCCTTGTGTTTGTAGGTTACTCTGGCCTTGTGTTTTTTTTTGGCATTGTTGTTGTTTTGGTTTGGGGGTAGGCATGCACTCAATGAGAGGGGAGAGGGAAGGGGGTGGGTCACTGAGGGAGTTGGGGGCTGTTTAAATTTCAAAGCATACCCCCGTATGGCCCAACCCTGCACCTCACTCTGCCGCCCCGGGTCAGAAACGTGACCTTTGAACTGGCCCTGGGTGTGTGAGGGCCCTTGGGATTAGCAGTGAGAAGGGGAACGCTACAAGCAAACACCAGTTATCTGCAAACAGAAGAAGAAACATGTATTCACCTCTCCTACGCTCTCTAGTCTATCTTTGTGTCTGACACTCTCTGTCTGTGTTTTTCTCTGAAGCTCTTATCGTTCCTCTCTCTCCTTTCTTCATGTCTTCCTCTTTTTCATGAGAGCTCTCTCTCTTTTGGACTGTCAGGTGTTTGATAGAGACGCCCATTCTCTCCCTGTCTTTATTTGAGAGCTCTGACCTCGGCCCCCCTTTTGTTTCCCTCTCTACCTCAGTGTGTGTGTGTTAGCAGATGGTGGGGGCCGGGGTCTTGCACCTGCCCCTCCCAGCAGTGCTCACTGGTTATCTGGCCCTTCAGAGGCAATGACTGAGCACCATCTGCGTGAGAGAGAGAGACCAAAAACAAATTACATTTTGATAAACTCCCATATCTATTGGGTGAAATAGTTTATTTTTCTCTGTCCCTCCCTCTCTCTCTTCTTTCTTTATTTCTCTCACTTTTTCTAGCATTAGTTTCTGTTTACTGTAAGTCATGTGATTGAGTCTCCCAGTCAGTTGGTCTCTGCCCTCCTTTCTCTCTCCATCCAGAGAGCCCTCTGTCTGTAGCTCCTATTTCCAGCTGAGGGCCTTTGGTTGGCTTTAAGAAAATGCCATGGAGGTTTGTTTAACAACTAATTAAGCAATTAGTAAATTCGATAGCTAAATAGCCCCATTACAGGAATTCCTTGAATTGCCTCCTGTTTTATGGACTTCTTTGAAAATAATAATTGCTTTAGAGAATTTTAACTGAATTAGTTACCGAAATTATCTTCACTGAGGTGGTCTGATTTTAGAGGATAGCATAGCTGTGCTGAAAAAAGGCTGATTGACTTGTCAGCTGCTGTGTGTGGTTAATTATAGATCAATCCAATAATAATACCTAGACGTAGTGGCGTATTTCTAATAACTTTTGTCCTCACTCCCTGCCCTCTCTCTGTCTTTCACCCCTCTCTCACTTCACCTCCCTCCCCTTCTCTGTCTGATACAGTACCCGTAAACTAGGACAGGATGTTCCATGGTTAGATAAACTCTGTTAACGTTCCCTCCATTTAGCTGGGAGTTAAGGAGTATTACATTCTGTTCAGGATTAGACATTGTTGAGTATTTTGTTTTGTTTCGAGTTAGATTTAGTGGAAGGGAGAGCACACACACACACACACACAGGTTTCCCAAACACTGAGGTGAGTTGCAGTTAGGATCACTTAAGCCTCATTGAGCTCATCTTCTCCTGACTTCTCTGGAACAGGCTTCACTCCCTCCTCACCCATTCCTTCTTAGCGATATCCATTTTTCTTTGGTTCACTCTCTTTCCTCCCCCCTTCCTCTCTCAAATTCAAATAGAAATCTTCACATGTGGTTTGTTAACACAACCCTGGGCCCCAACAAAAAAAACTGTTGATAGTCTGAGCTATGCTACTGCTAGGAGAACCACAGACCTGTTGTCTGAGCTATGCTACTGCTAGGAGAACCACATACCTGTTGTCTGAGATATGCTACATCTAGGAGAACCACAGACGTGATGTCGGAGATATACTACTGCTAGGAGAACCAGAGACCTGTTGTCTGAGCTATGCTACTGCTAGGAGAACCACATACCTGTTGTCTGCGATATGCTACTGCTAGGAAAATTACAGACCTGTTGAGCTATGAACTTTATACCTTGTACTTTAAACTTTAGTAGCATGTCTTGTCTTTTGTATATTCCAGTTGAGTGTGTGAGTGTGATGTAGAGTGTTCCTGGCCTGAGAGCAGCAGGTCTATGTATAGCCAGTGAGAAATAAATAAATAATGTGGAGAGCAGTGTGCTAGGGGGGAGGGGCACCTTCCAGGAAGGGGTAGAGGGGTGTGTGTGGCGTGCCTGTAAGGGGGGTGGGTAGGCGGTAACGGATTTGTTTATCGCTCCCTCTACCCCCTCGCTCTCTCCGTCTGTGATCAGCGTGTGTGAAATTAGCTGTATTAGGGGAGGTAGTCTCTCAGCTGACACACACTGCACTGAGCAGGGCTGGTTGAGTCTCCACTGATAAAAGGGGATTGTGATGGCTTGGCAGGACTGTGTGATTGGTAACCAGGGGTGTGTGTTTAGAAACCTGGGCTGTGTGTGTGAGATGATTAAGCTCTGATTCTCGGCAACTCTCCCTCATCCCCACTCCCTCACACCCCTGTGTCTGCAACCAACTGGTCTGGACCGGCCCTGCTGGGCCACACACACACACACACATTCCCATGTCAGGTTGACTTTGTTACTCTGGTTGTCCAACCCTCTCCCTGAATGGAGTGACTGGACCCTGGGTGTAATTGGACCTGTGAAATTCAAACTACTTCTGTGAACTCTTTCGTCACATAGAACACTCTGAGTGGTGAATTGTTTGTGTGAACACAGTAGTCAGAAGATATTTTATCAGGTGTGGTTTTATGGTGAGGTTGGTCAGCCATGAGGTGTGGTTTTATGGTGAGGTTGGTCAGCCATGAGGTGTGGTTTTATGGTGAGGTTGGTCAGCCATGAGGTGTGGTTTTATGGTGAGGTTGGTCAGCCATGAGGTGTGTTGTTATGGTGAGGTTGGTCAGCCATGAGGTGTGTTGTTATGGTGAGGTTGGTCAGCCATGAGGTGTGGTTTTATGGTGAGGTTAGTCAGCCATGAGGTGTGGTTTTATGGTGAGGTTAGTCAGCCATGAGGTGTGGTTTTATGGTGAGGTTGGTCAGCCATGAGGTGTGGTTTTATAGTGAGTTTGGTCAGCCATGAGGTATGGATTTATGGTGAGGTTGGTCAGCCATGAGGTGTGGTTTTATGGTGAGGTTAGTCAGCCATGAGGTGTGGTTTTATGGTGAGGTTAGTCAGCCATGAGGTGTGGTTTTATGGTGAGGTTGATCAGTCATGAGGTGCGGATTTATGGTGAGGTTGGTCAGCAATGAGATGTGGTTTTATGGTGAGGTTGGTCAGCCATGAGATGTCACGTTATGGTGAGGTTGGTCAGCCATGATATGTAGTTTTATGGTGAGTTTGGTCAGCCATGAGGTGGGGTTTTATGGTGAGGTTGGTCAGCCATGAGGTGGGGTTTTATGGTGAGGTTGGTCAGCCATGAGGTGGGGTTTTATGGTGAGGTTGGTCAGCCATGAGGTGGGGTTTTATGGTGAGTTTGGTCAGCCATGAGGTGGGGTTTTATGGTGAGTTTGGTCAGCCATGAGGTGGGGTTTTATGGTGAGTTTGGTCAGCCATGAGGTGGGGTTTTATGGTGAGTTTGGTCAGCCATGAGGTGGGGTTTTATGGTGAGTTTGGTCAGCCATGAGGTGGGGTTTTATGGTGAGGTTGGTCAGCCATGAGGTGGGGTTTTATGGTGAGGTTGGTCAGCCATGAGATGTCGCGTTATGGTGAGGTTGGTCAGCCATGAGGTGTGGTTTTATTGTGATGTTGGTCAGCCATGAGGTGTGGTTCCCATTAACAGGCTAGGTCCTGGATCCTGGTTGTCTGTCTGACAGCGCACGGCACAGGGTGACACAGGGTGACACAGTGTCTGTGGAAGTGGGTCAGCCCCTCTAATGTGATTAATAGGATAATAGAGACTCTAATCAGCCTCCTGTGAGTGTGAGTAGCACAGGGTGAATCACTCCTCTATTTACTAGTATACTATGTACTGCACCTCCTCTGTGACTGTGGAGTGACAGAGGCATTTAGCAGTTTTGGGTATAAATAGTAGTTATCCCATTCCTCTCTCTCCTAGTAGGTGAGTATAGGGGTTTCTCCTAGTAGGTGGGTATAGGGGTTTCTCGTAGTAGGTGGGTATAATGGGTTCTCCTAGTAGGTGAGTATAGGGGTTTCTCCTAGTAGGTGGGTATAGTGGTTTCTCCTAGTAGGTGGGTATAGGGGGTTCTCCTAGTAGGTGGGTATAGGGGTTTCTCCTAGTAGGTGGGTATAGGGGTTTCTCCTAGTAGGTGGGTATAGGGGTTTCTCCTTGTAGGTGGGTATAGGGGTTTCTCCTAGTAGGTGGGTATAGGGGTTTCTACTAGTAGGTGGGTATAGGGGTTTCTCCTAGTAGGTGGGTATAAGGGTTTCTCCTAGTAGGTGGGTATAGGGGTTTCTCCTAGTAGGTGGGTATAGGGGTTTAGGGGGTTCTCCTTGTAGGTGGGTTTCTCCTAGTAGGTGGGTTTAGGGGGTTCTCCTAGTAAGTGGGTATAGGGGGTTATCCTAGTAGGTTGGTATAGGGGTTTCTCCTAGTAGGTGGGTATAGGGGTTTCTCCTAGTAGTTGGGTATAGGGGTTTCTTCTAGGAGGTGGGTTTAAGGGTTTCTCCTAGTAGGTGGGTATAGGGGTTTTTCCTAGTAGGGGGGTTTAGGAGTTTCTCCTTGTAGGTGGGTATAGGGTTTTGGGGGGTTCTCCTTGTAGGTGGGTTTAGGGGTTTCTCCTAGTAGGTGGGTATAGAGGGTTCTACTAGTAGGTGGGTGTAGGGGTTTCTCCTAGTAGGTGGGTATAGGAGTTTCTCCTTGTAGGTGGGTATAGGGGTTTTGGGGGTTCTCCTTGTAGGTGGGTATAGGGTTTCTCCTAGTAGGTGGGTTCAGGGGGTTCTCCTAGTAGGTTGGTATAGGGGGTTCTCTTTGTAGGTGGGTTTAGGGGTTTCTCCTAGTAGGTGGGATTAGGGGGTTCTCCTAGTAGGTGGGTATAGGGGGTTCTCCTAGTAGGTGGGTATAGGGGGTTCTCCTAGTAGGTGGGTATAAGGGGTTCTCCTAGTAGGTGGGTATAGGGGGTTCTCCTAGTAGGTGGGTATAGGGGGTTCTCTTAGAAGGTGGGTATATGGGGTTCTCTTAGAAGGTGGGTATAGGGGTTTCTCCTAGTAGGTGGATATAGGGGTTTCTCCTAGTAGGTGGGTTTAGGGGTTTCTCCTAGTAGGTGGGTATAGAGGGTTCTACTAGTAGGTGGGTATAGGGGTTTTTCCTAGTAGGTGGGTATAGGAGTTTCTCCTTGTAGGTGGGTATAGGGGTTTTGGGGGTTCTCCTTGTAGGTGGGTATAGGGTTTCTCCTAGTAGGTGGGTTCAGGGGGTTCTCCTAGTAGGTGGGTATAGGGGGTTCTCCTAGTAGGTTGGTATAGGGGGTTCTCTTTGTAGGTGGGTTTAGGGGTTTCTCCTTGTAGGTGGGTATAGGGGTTTCTCCCAGTAGGTGGGATTAGGGGGTTCTCCTAGTAGGTGGGTATAGGGGTTTCTCCTAGTAGGTGGGTATAGGGGGTTCTCCTAGTAGGTGGGTATAGGGGGTTCTCCTAGTAGGTGGGTATAAGGGGTTCTCCTAGTAGGTGGGTATAGGGGGTTTTCCTAGTAGGTGGGTATAGGGGGTTTTCCTAGTAGGTGGGTATAAGGGTTTCTCCTAGGAGGTGGGTTTAGAGGTTTCTCCTAGTAGGTGGGTAAAGGGGTTTCTCCTAGTAGGTGGGTATAGGGGTTTCTCCTTGTAGGTGGGTATAGGGGTTTCTCCTTGTAGGTGGGTATAGGGGTTTCTCCTTGTAGGTTGGTATAGGGGTTTCTACTAGTCGGTGGGTATAGGGGTTTCTCCTTGTAGGTGGGTATAGCGGTTTCTCCTTGTAGGTTGGTATAGGGGTTTCTACTAGTAGGTGGGTATAGGGGTTTCTCCTAGTAGGTGGGTATAGGGGTTTCTCCTTGTAGGTTGGTATAGGGGTTTCTACTAGTAGGTGGGTATAGGGGTTTCTCCTAGTAGGTGGTTATAGGGGTTTAGGGGGTTCTCCTTGTAGGTGGGTTTAGGGGGTTCTCCTAGTAGGTGGGTATAGGGGGTTCTCCTAGTAGGTTGGTATAGGGGGTTCTCTTTGTAGGTGGGTTTAGGGGTTTCTCCTAGTAGGTGGGTATAGGGGGTTCTCCCAGTAGGTGGGATTAGGGGGTTCTCCCAGTAGGTGGGTATAGGGGTTTCTCCTAGTAGGTGGGTATAGGGGTTTCTCCTAGTAGGTGGGTATAGGGGTTTCTCCTAGTAGGTGGGTATAGGGGGTTCTCTTAGAAGGTGGGTATAGGGGGTTCTCCTAGTAGGTGGGTATAGGGGGTTCTCCTAGTAGGTGGGTATAGGGGGTTCTCCTAGTAGGTGGGTATAGGGGGTTCTCTTAGAAGGTGGGTATAGGGGTTTCTCCTAGTAGGTGAGTATAAGGGTTTCTCCTAGGAGGTGGGTTTAGAGGTTTCTCCTAGTAGGTGGGTAAAGGGGTTTCTCCTAGTAGGTGGGTATAGGGGTTTCTCCTTGTAGGTTGGTATAGGGTTTCTACTAGTAGGTGTGTATAGGGGTTTCTCCTAGTAGGTGGTTATAGGGGTTTAGGGGGTTCTCCTTGTAGGTGGGTTTAGGGGGTTCTCTTAGTAGGTGGGTATAGGGGTTTCTCCTAGTAGGTGAGTATAAGGGTTTCTCCTAGGAGGTGGGTTTAGAGGTTTCTCCTAGTAGGTGGGTAAAGGGGTTTCTCCTAGTAGGTGGGTATAGGGGTTTCTCCTTGTAGGTTGGTATAGGGGTTTCTACTAGTAGGTGTGTATAGGGGTTTCTCCTAGTAGGTGGTTATAGGGGTTTAGGGGGTTCTCCTTGTAGGTGGGTTTAGGGGGTTCTCTTAGTAGGTGGGTATAGGGGGTTCTCCTAGTAGGTTGGTATAGGGGGTTCTCTTTGTAGGTGGGTTTAGGGGTTTCTCCTAGTAGGTGGGTATAGGGGGTTCTCCCAGTAGGTGGGATTAGGGGGTTCTCCTAGTAGGTGGGTATAGGGGTTTCTCCTAGTAGGTGGGTTTAGGGGGTTCTCCTAGTAGGTGGGTATAGGGGTTTCTCCTAGTAGGTGGGTATAAGGGGTTCTCCTAGTAGGTGGGTATAGGGGGTTCTCCTAGTAGGTGGGTATAGGGGGTTCTCTTAGAAGGTGGGTATAGGGGTTTCTCCTAGTAGGTGAGTATAAGGGTTTCTCCTAGGAGGTGGGTTTAGAGGTTTCTCCTAGGAGGTGGGTAAAGGGGTTTCTCCTAGTAGGTGGGTAAAGGGGTTTCTCCTAGTAGGTGGGTATAGGGGTTTCTCCTAGTAGGTGGGTATAGGGGTTTCTCCTTGTAGGTTGGTATAGGGGTTTCTCCTAGTAGGTGGTTATAGGGGTTTAGGGGGTTCTCCTTGTAGGTGGGTTTAGGGGGTTCTCCTAGTAGGTGGGTATAGGGGGTTCTCCTAGTAGGTTGGTATAGGGGGTTCTCCTAGTAGGTGGGTATAGGGGGGTTCTCCTAGTAGGTGGGTACAGGGGGTTCTCCTAGTTGGTGGGTATAGGGGGTTCTCCTAGTAGGTGGGTATAAGGGGTTCTCATTATAGGGGGTTCTCCTAGTAGGTGGGTATAGGGGGTTCTCTTAGCAGGTGGGTATAGCGGGTTCTCCTAGGAGTTGGGTTTAGGGGTTTCTCCTAGTAGGTGGGTATAGGGGGTTCTCTTACTAGGTGGGTATAGGGGGTTCTCCTAGTAGGTGGGTATAGGGGTTTCTCCTAGTAGGCGGGTATAGGGGGTTCTCTTAGCAGGTGGGTATAGTTGGTTCTCCAGGTAGGTGGGTATAGGGGGTTCTCTTAGTAGGTGGGTATAGGGGGTTTTCTTAGTAGGTGGGTATAGGTGGTTCTCTTAGTAGGTGGGTATAGGGGGTTCTCTTAGTAGGTGGGTATAGAGGATCAGTATTCTGGGAAAGTATCATTATTATAGTGTTTTGGTCTGACATTTTGTTTCAAGTTCGGATGTTATGTCATTTCTGTGCGAGTGTGTGTGTGTGTGCGTGTGTGTGTTTCCGAACACTGCGGGTTCTGAATCAGGTTTGTTTAGAGAGTGGCGATCACGTTCAGCTCTGTGAAAAGAACTATTGTTTTCTGCTGGAAAAAGTGGTGTAAAGTACATAAGTAAAACTTTGAAGTACTTCTTAAGTAGTTTTTTGGCGTATCTGTACTTTACTGTTTATATTTTTGACAACTTTTACTTCACTTCATTCCTATAGTAAATAATGTACTTTTTACTCCATATGTTTTCCCTGACACTCAAAAGTACTCACTACATTTTGAATGCTTAGCAGGACAGGAAAATTGTCAAATTTACACATTTATCAAGAGAACATCCCTGCTCATCCCTTCTACCTCTGATTTGGCGTACTCACTAAACACAAATGCTTATTTTGTAAGTTATGTCTGTGTTGGAGTGCGCCCCTGACTATCCGTAAATGAAAAAAACAAGAAAATGGTGCCATCTGATTTGCTTAATATAAGGAATTTGAAATGATTTATACTTTTACTTTTGATACTTAAGCATTTTCTTTTATTACATTTACTTTTGATACTTAAGTATATTTAAAATCAATTTACTCAATTAGTATTTTACTGGGTGACTTTCACTTTTACTTGAGTCATTTTCTGTTAAGGTATCTTTACTTTTACTGAAGTATGAAAATTGGGTACTTTTTCCACCACTGGAAAAAGAGAGCGGGAGAAGAGAGGTAGTGAGTGAGTGGGAGAAAGGGAGGCATGGAGGGGAAGTGCATTGGGCTGTTAGCTGAGACTTCCACTGCCATGCCAGCACTGCATGCAAATCACACTGCACAAACAAGTACACAGGAGCAAGGGTCACAGCACTGTTCTTCAGAGAGAGAGAGAGAGAGAGACTACTCACAGTGTTTACACAAGGCCAGAAAAACACAGACTGTGTGTGTGAACTTACTATGTGTGTGTTTGTTTGTAAGTGTTTGTGTTTGTTTGTTTGCCTGGTCTGTTTGTCAGTGTTTTTCTGTGTTTTATGTTCCTCTTGGAGTGCTGTATGCTTAGGTGTGTGTTTTATTTTCTGTGCTTCTGCATATGCTTCTGTGTGTGTGTGTGTGTGTGTGTCAGTGTTGGTATGGGTCAGTGTTTGTCGTCATTGGAGACTACTCTGTCAGCTGAATAGTGCTAAACGTTGCTCTGTTTTCCCTTTGCCACTTCATAGTCTCCCAGCTGACGAGCACACTCACGCACACATACGTACACATAATTTTCAATGGAAGAGATAACGAATGCAAGGAATGCATTTTTAAGTCTGTATTATGGGATTTGCTTGTAGATAATATGGCAACCTAATTAACCAAACCCCTGTTCCCCTCTCTGTTTCTCTTTCTCTCCATTCAGACTAAAATCTGATGGGACCACCCACCTCCTCTACCCCTTGTTTCTCTCTCTCTCTCTCTCTCCTGGCTGTGAACGAGGGATAACGCTGCAGCCTAGTGACGAGGTCGCCACGCCGACAGCTGGACCATGTGCTGCAGTAGACAAACTTTAACCTCCACCATCCCCTCCCCTAGGGGTCAACAGGGCCGCCGTCGTCACGACAATGTGGACACTTGACCCCAATTCTCCTATCTTCACTCCCTCTCGGCACCCAAACATTGAGGGGCCGTCGCTGCTGCTATCTAGACAAATAATAAGAATGTTTCTTCGAAGATTATCTATGTACATTCAAAGTAACTTCTGCAAAATTACATTATTACTATTATTATCATTATTATTATTGTTATTATTATTATTCCACTGGTTATTTTTTGGCTTTGGCTGACAGGGCCAGTTAACCTCACCTTGAACCAAGATATGCGAAACACACGTTATACATACTTACACATGTTTATTTATGTGTGTGCACTTAGTGGTGCATGTGTGTGTGTGGATGTGTACACTGAATTTGTACTGAAGAGAGGTGGCATTTTACGAATATATTCAACAACGTAGTGAGTTAGCAGTTGCTTAAAACCCCTACCTCAGAGCAAACCAGGTTAGTACTTATTTACACACCAGAAATATATATCGAGATATATTTATTTATTTTCAGAGGTGAATGTTTTTATGAACACCAATCCAAAGCCTTACTACTCTCCTGTCCACAGTTTCTGACGGACGTTTAGTTTGGACCTATAAACACGCAGAAAATCAAAGACTTAAATCCATTGCCATGGAGACGGAATGTTTGTCTGAGCAGCCGGAGAGGAAGAAATGTCTGTCTGACCTCTTTCCCTCTGCAATCAAAGATTATTGAGATTATTACAGTTCGTTCACATATAGTTACTATATATTAATATGCCATAGTAATATATTTATCATTGCATACAAAGCTTACAAGAAGAAGCTGTTCGGCATTATTCAACACGCAAGTAAAAGACAGGAGAATGGGATCCAGGAGGAGTTTTCTAGAGTAGGACACACACATCCACATGTCCCAGTTTGACCTGGGCTGGTGGTCTGTTGTTAATGCCTAGAACACCATAATTGAGACAAAGCCTTTATATACTTTACCAGATTACCTAGTTCACTCACAACGACCCACCTGTGTCACGTTATTCTCACCTGATGCCTCAGCACGGCGCCTGTGGTTAGCTGTGATAGGCTATTTGGCACAGAGGTGTGCTGTGATTGGGCTGGTGGGCAGACTCATAACTGTTTTTCAGAGAGGTTTTGACATGCTTGAAGCCATGGCTGCTGCTTTGGGCTGTGAGACAGTAAGTAAGGAGGAGACACACCAGAGCTAATGCTGCACTGTCTTGCACTTACAAACTGCCTAGATTGTAAACACAAGACACTTGAATGTAGTCTATTCCATGTTCTCCTCTTGGGGAACGTAACCACCTTGACAACGAGGAGAAATACCACAACAATAATATCTACTACAACTGCTACAACATGCAGAATGAGACAAAAGAAACAGGCAAAAACGTAATGAACAAAAAACGGAGTAAGGACAAAGTGTTGCTTACTTTGTCAGTTCATTGGTACTCAACGTTTGCCTATATACTGTAAAAATGTACAAAGACAGAGAATACAATTGAGCGCAAGCTTAACCTTTTGTTTGAGAGAAATTTTAAGTTAAAGATGATAAATTATGTTTGTACTGTTTATGTGTTTGGAGTGAATTCCCGGAAACAATGAAAGCACTAATTATTAAGTTATATACACCAAGCAGCAATGTTTGGCCTGGATTTTAAAATGATTATTACAGGATGGTCTTGTGAAATGATTGCCTCTACAAGGACATTTTCTAATGCTGTAATTCCGAGAAATACTTTAAGAGAACAAATCATTCATTAATACTTGACGTACAAGTTTATTCTTGCTACTTAGGTACATTTCACGAATGGCACATGCAATATTTACATTTTTAAGAAATTTGTTTATAGAGGTACCAAATGTATAATAATATGTTAATAATATTTGTTAAACCTTAAAATATATTATTTTTTTGCTCTTTGTAATTTTTTTCTGCCAATTGATATAATGGAAAGTGTTCTATTTGTTTTTGCTAATGGAGCGTATTGGTGATTTGACCAGTGTTTTTTTGCGTTTGGATAACGTTCCTGTTGGGTTTTTATTTGGCGTCTAAACATTACGATGATATGACAACCTAGCTTAACTTGCTGTGTCTTCCATTGTAAATACTTCATATCTCATGACTTATTGAGATGCTACTAAGAGATGATCATTTAAACCTAGTGTAGTTGCCATGGCTTTAGACTGTATTGATTCTTTATAGACACATGCAATAAAGAATAACATTGTTTAAGAAAGCTAACGACTCTGTCTCCTCTCTTTCTCCACGAACAAGTGTGTATTTTTGTTTTTAATCTCTTATCTGAATGGAAGAAAGATGGAGCGTCATCCGTCTCCACAGACACCAGATGTCTCAATTCATTTTTCAATTAATTAAATAAAAAAACGTCTCTCAGCTTGTCTTTTGTGTGTTAGCAATGCATGTTCATCTGTTCCCTCTCTGCTAGTCTCCCTGAATGAGTATTGTACTATGACTTCTGCCCATTGAACAACACCCCAGTGGCAACACTGAGAAGAATTATTTTAGCATCTTCTATCATTAGCACTTATGGGTTTGCCCCCCCTCCCCAACCCCCCTACAATAATAATTAGACTAGCTTGTCATGAGCGACAGAACAGAGAGGGAATAAATAAAAGCAGTGATGGGATTATGTTTCTGTGCCCTCAGCCATATGCTGTCAGATTATTCCTTCTCACAGCCATGCTAATTGAAATGGTAATTAAGGCTGGAAATCTTTGTATAATTGTAACAGTAACAGTCTGGTTGGGATATTAGTTTGTGTGTGTGTTTTTGGGGGCAGGGTGTGTGTGTATGGGTGGAGGTGTGTAATTATGTGTGTGTATGTTTGTGAAGGGGTTTGGGCAGATTGTTATTGTGTGCATATGCACTTAGTGTACAAAACATTAAGAACACCTTCCTAATATTGAGTTGCACCCCTGCTCTTTTACCCTCAGGACAGCCTGAATTTGTCGGGGCATGGAATCTACAAGGTGTCGAAAGTGTTCCACAGGGATCCAATGCTTCCCACACTTGTGTCAAGTTGGCTGGATGTCTTTTGACTGGTGGACCATTTTTGAAACACACTGGAAACTGTTGAGCGTGAAAAACCCAGCAGCGTTGCAGTTCTTGACACAAAACGTTGCGCCTGGCACCTACTACCATACCCCGTTCAAAGGCACTTAAATATTTTGTCTTGCCCATTCACCCTCAGAATGGTACACAAACACAATTCTTGTCTCAATCATTTCATGGCTTAAAAACCCTTCTTTAACCTGCCTTTTCCTAATCTACACTGATTGAAGTGGATTTAACAAGTGACATCAATAAGGGATCATAGCATCACCTGGATTCACCTGGTCAGTCTGTGTCATGGAAAGAGCAGGTGTCCGTAATGTTTTGTGCACAGTGTAGTATCAAATAAAATTTGAAATCAAAATGATTACTTACGAGCACTTCCCAACAATGCTGAGAGAAAGAAAATAGAGAAATAATCAGAAAGTTAAACACGTAATAATAAAAGTTATAATAGAAACATAATGAGTAACGATAACTTGGCTATATACACGGGGTACAATGTCTTCACTATTATTCTACAATGTAGATAAACCTTTGAATGAGTAGGTGTGTCCAAAACTTTGACTGGTACTGTAGGTATTACAGACTGGGTCAGGGAGAGGTTGAAAATGTCAGTGAAGACACTTGCCAGCTAGTCAGCGCATGCTCTTCATATGTATCCTGCTATTCCATCTGGGCCTGCGGCCTTGTGAATGTTAAACATTAGGGGGTGTTTTTCAGTGGCAGGGACTGGGAGACCAGTCAGGATCGAGCGAAAGAGGAACGTAACAAAGTACAGAGAGATCCTTGATGAAAACCTACTCGTAAGCGCGCAGGACCTCAGACTGGGGTGAAGGTTCACCTTCCAACAGGAAAATGAACCAAAGCACACAGCCAAGACAACACAGGAATGGCTTTGGGACAAGTCTCTGAATGTCCTTGAGTGGCACAGCCAGAGCCCGGACTTGATTTGCTGCTTGATTGAACCACTTTTATGAGGTGAAAGTGCTGTGATTGGTTAAAATAGTGAGTTCTCTTTTTGCAGTGCTGTGATGAGACATTTGTATGCAATAATCTTGAGATGATTTGACTGTTTTATGCAGAAAAAGTGCAGTGACATTTTGAGCCCCTAGCATAATATGCAGGGAATTGTTGATTTTGCCCCAAAAAATTGCAATCCTGGACGGACTGAAGAATTATGAAGGGAGAGGTCCCACCTGGTCTCTCTTAACGAGGTCTCATCCATCACTCCTCTCCCCCCTCTCTCTCTCCATCTCTCCCTCTCTCCCTCTCTGCTCGTTAGGCCTAACTAAACACACAAACTTATTCCATTAAATAATAAAACAACCAAAGTGTTCTCTATGGACACACACACACACACACACACACACACACACACACACACACACACACACACACACACACACACACACACACACACACACACACACACACACACACACACACACACACACACACACACACACACACACACACTGTCATACTGTCATAATTACTAAATGTTGTGTGAAAGGGTAATACACTTTTCTGTTCATTTGAAGATTTGCAAGTACATGCCAAAACTGTCCAAGTGTATTCCCAAATACATTTAATTCAAATAAAAAATATCAGAATACTTAATTCCAAACAGTAATTGAAATAGCCTAAATAGCATTTGAACCCAGGTCTGATGTGTGTGTGCATGTGTGTGATAAAAAGAAAGAGTAACGTTATATGTGTGTGTTTGAGAGTGTGTACTAATGGTGGTGAGGGAGGGGGGTTGGTTCCTGGGTGTATGAGGGGAGAAATGTATCCTCTCCTCCTGGGAGGCATCAGCCATGCCACAGACTCTCACCATAACAACACAGGAAACGGGATGCTTCCGGGAGACAATCTGGGTCAGTGATCATACATTAGCAATCCTGCTGTGTGTGTGTGGTGGAAGGTGTTTGTGTTCTGAGTTGTACTGTTCTTGAGTATGTGATATTCCCACTAATAACCAGGCTTGTAGGCCCTTTAACCATCTCCTCTCCCTTTACCTTTACCTCTCCTCTCTCCTCTCTCCTCTCCCTCCTTCCTCTCCTTCTTTCTCCTCTCCCCCTCTCTCTTCACCTCCCTCTGTCCTCCCTCTCCCTCTCTCCCCTGCACTCTCCCTCTCCCCACTCCCCCTCGCTCTCCCTCTGCCTCTCGATGTCCCTTTACCCTCTCCCCTGTCCTCCCTTTCCTCTCCCCTCTCTCTTATCTTCTCCCTTCTGTCCTCCCTCTCCCTCTCTCCCTCTCTCCCCTGCCCCCTCCCTCTCTCTATCCTCTCCACCACTATAGTCCATGTGGCCAGTCATGGTCCATTGGCATTGTCCCAGATCCATTATTGTGACAATGACAGGAGTATAAAGGAAGAAAAAGGAATTATAGGAGTAAAGCCTGCGGTTTGATCTGCCTCATCACCATGTACCTCAAACACGAACATACACATAAATACACGCCTTGTTAACACTCACCACCACACACATACATACAGTATACACCTACAGCTCATTGCTACTCACCACCATGAATACCCACACACACATACACACACACAAACACACACACACACACACACAAACACACACACTCATTGAGTAGGGTCCAGGTGGTGTTGTCCTGTTGCTGAGGGAGGGGAGGTGGAGCAGGAGGCAAGAGGGTAAGGAGCAGGGCTAGGGGCAGGATGTCTGGGAGTCGTAGTTATAACTCCAGCAGAACAGGGTTGTGGAATTGTGGGACGTTGTGTTTTGGCTCTTGAAATGAGAACAGGATCAGGAGCAACACAGGAAACATTTCTCTCTCTACTCCGTTTTTTTTGGTTCTTTCTACTGTGCATCTCTTTCATAAGTTTCCCCTGTCCTCCATCTTTACCATGTCTCCTATTTTTTCCCTTTCCTTACTGGCTTTTCTCCCTTTCATTGGGGAGATCACTTTGATCTCCCTCTTGCTTCATGACTGTATTAGGTTGTTTAAAACACCAGACAGACAGACAGTGTTGTAACTAACTAGCCTGTTGTTGAGATCCTCTCTGTAAGTTCTGGTGAAATGATGTGCTTGAGGAAACATGCTCTCTATCTGTTGTGTTTTAGACACGCCCAGACCTGACATACAGCAGATGTAAACACACACACACACGCACACGCACCCACATGCACTCACAGTCTTGTAAAGCTAACCTTGTGGGGACACACAATTCAGTCCCATTCAAAATCCTATTTTCCTTAACCCCTAACCCTAACCCTAAACACACGCACGCACGCACACGCACACACACACACACACACACACACACACGCACACACACACACACACACACACACACACACACACACACACACACACACACACACACACACACACACACACACACACACACACACACACACACCTGCCAGGGATGAGTCACTCTTGGTGGGCTGTGTCGGGAGACAGAGCATGAGCTCATTTCATCCCTCACACTCCCTCTCTTCTCTTCCTCGCACTCTCCCTTTTAATTCCATCTTGCCACTCCTCCTTTCCCTCACTATCTCTCTCCTTCTCTCGTCTTCTTTCTCCTTTTTTCTTTCTCTCTCCCTGTCCCCCATCTCTCTCTCTCTCTTCTCTTCCTCTCTCTCCCCCCCAGTTGTTTTCCTGTCCTGTCTTTGTTGTTCTTCTCTCTCTGATCAGAGGCGGGAAGGGGTGTGGTTGAGGTGAGCTCCATTCAGTTGGTGGCCAGGTGTGGGCGGGGCCACAGTCAACGTGGCGGCCGTTAGAAGCATGAGAACACTACCTGGAAAAACAGCTGGGAATGTCTTGAGATGAAAAACAGGCTGACCAAAACACACACACACAGATGGGACATCATGAATCATTTCTCAGGAATCACAGGGCTTGGTGTCTGGGAAACACTTTATAAAGTCATAAATTGGTTGTTGTTATGAAATCAAACCCCACTTACAAGAAACACAGCATCATAGGGAGATCCGGCAGGAATTTCTTTCTTTCTCAATAACTTTTTCACATTCACATATTAGTATTTTAGCAGAAAATCTTATCCAGAGCAACTAGGGTTAAGTGCCTCGCTCAAGGGTACATCAACCGATTTTTTCACCTAGTCGGCTCAAAGATTCAAACCAACGACCTTTCGGTTACTGGCCCAAAGCGCTTAACCACTAGGCTACTTGCAGCCCTACTTGCTACGCATTCATTATTACACTCTCCCTTTCTCTCTTTGTTTATTTCCTCATATATTTTCCTTCTTGCCCCTCACTCTTGTGTTCAGACAAGCCTGTGGAATGCCCTTCTGGGAAATTTTATATAAGTCCCTCTTCCATGTTTGTTCATCTTCAGACAGACACAGTTCCGACTCCCATTCCAAGGCTCTTCTCAGAACCACTGGACTCTGTGTGTGTGTGTGTGTGTGTGTGTGTGTGTGTGTGTGTGTGTGTGTGTGTGTGTGTGTGTGTGTGTGTGTGTGTGTGTGTGTGCGTGCGTGTGTGTGTAGATGGTCTCTGACCTCTCTCACAAGGAGTGGAGCGGGTCGAGAGTTTCAAGTTCGTTGGTGTCTACATCACCAACAAACTATCATGCTCCAAATAACCCCCCGCCCCAGCTTCCCATTACAACATCCCCCCTCATACAGCTTCCCATAAAAACATTCCCCCTCATACAGCTTCCCATAACAACATCCCCCTCAAACAGCTTCCCATGAAAACATCCCCCCTCATACAGCTTCCCATAACAACATCCACTCTTGTTCAGCTTCCAATAACAACATTCATAGAGAGAGAGAGAGAGAGAGAGAGAGAGAGAGAGAGAGAGAGAGAGAGAGAGAGAGAGAGAGAGAGAGAGAGAGAGAGAAATAATTTTGTAATGTCTTTATTATTTTGGAACTTCTGTGAGTATAATGTTTACTGTTCTTTTTTGTTGTTGTTATTTTCACTTTTGCATATTATCTACCACACTAGCACTGGCAATGTTGACACAGTTAAAGTCGGAAGTTTACATACACCTTAGCCAAATACATTTAAAATCCTTTTTTCACAGTTCCTGACATTTAATCCTATGTTTGTGGTCATTGTCCATTTGGATGATTCAATTGCGACCAAGCTTTAACTTCCTGACTAATGTCTTGAGATGTTGCTTCAATATATCCACATAATTGTCCTACTTCATGATGCCATCTATTTTGTGAAGTGTACCAGTCCCTCCTGCAGCAAAGCACCCCCACAACATGATGCTGCCACCCCCGTGTTTCACGGTTGGGATGGTGTTCTTCGGCTTACAAGCCTCCCCCTTTTTCCTCCAAACATAACGATGGTCATTATGGCCAAACAGTTCTATTTTGTTTCATCAGACCAGAGGATTTCTCAAAAAAGTACGATCTTTGTCCCCATGTGCAGTTGCAAACCGTAGTCTGGCTTTTTTAATGGTGGTTTTGGAGCAGTGGCTTCTTCCTTGGTGAGCGGCCTTTCAGGTTATGTCGATATAGGACTAGTTTTACTGTGGATATAGATTCTTTTGTACCTGTTTCCTCCAGCATCTTCACAAGGTTCTTTGCTGTTGTTCTGAGATTGATTTGCACTTTTCGCACCAAAGTACGTTCATCTCTAGGAGACAGAACGCGTCTCCTTCCTGAGCGGTACGACGGCTGCCTGGTCCCATGGGTCCCATTTATGCTTGCGTAATATTGTTTGTACAGATGAATGTGGCACCTTCAGGCGTTTGTAAATTGCTCCCAAGGATGAACCAGACTTGTGGAGGTCTACAATTTCTTTTCTGTGATCTTGGCTGATTTCTTTTGATTTTCCCATGATGTCAAGCAAAGAGGCACTTGGAGTTTGAAGGTAAGCCTTGAAATACATCCACAGGTACACCTCCAATTGACTCAAATTATGTCAATTAGCCTATCAGAAGCTTCTAAAGCCATGACATCATTTTCTGAAATGTGTTAAGCTGTTTAAAGGCACAGTCAACTTAGTGTATGTAAACATCTGGCCCACTGGAATTGTGATACAGTGAATGATAAGTGAAATATTCTGTCTGTAAACAATTGTTGGAAAAATGCATTGTGTCATGCACAAAGTAGATGTCCCAACCGACTTGCCAAAACTATAGTTTGTTGAACAACAAATTTGTGGAGTGGTTGAAAAACTAATTTTAATGACTCCAACCTAAGTGTATGTAAACTTCCGACTTCAACTGTGTTTACCATGCCAATAAAGCCCCTTGAATTGAATTGAATTAAATAGAAAGAGAGAGAGAGAGAGAGAGAGAGAGAGAGAGAGAGAGAGAGAGAGAGAGAGAGAGAGAGAGAGAGAGAGAGAGAGAGAGAGAGAGAGAAAGAAATAAGAGAGAAAGATTTTGTTGTAGGTTAAGAAGCTTCAATGGAAAGAGGAAGTTTGGTTTGTTTACTATATTCTCGAACGACACGATTACGCAACATTGTGAAACAGTGGCACAAGAGGAAGTGTGTTCTGTGTGTGTGAGTGAGTGAGTGTGTGTTGTGTGTGAGAATGGATCTCTCAGTTGTTATCAAACAAAGTGTGTTCATACAGATTCGAAGTGCCATTTGAATAGGTGTCTAAAGTGAGTAGAATATCAGTTTCAGAGGGCAGCACACAGTGTGTGTATTGTTTGGTTTTGGTACTTTTTAGGGCATGTCTGTGTACTTGTCACAGTATGCTCATGTTTGTGTTTGTGACAATGTTTTCCCATGATGTTTGGTCAAGCAGCAAATGTCCAAATATGGTCGAAGATTTCCTTAATTTCCATGTTTGCATTCTTTCCTGTCATATCTCTGGGAATCTTGTGGAATATCTCGGAATCTCCCAAGAAAAGGCAGGCAGACTAAGTGAGAGAGACAGAGAGGGAGAAAGAGAGAGAGACAGAGGGGGGATATGAGAGAGACTGAAAGAGAGGGCGAGAGAGAGACGGAGACAGGGAAAGAGGTAGGGGAAGAGAAATGAAGTGTACTACGGTTCCTCCTCTTTTTCTCTCTGTTTTCTCCTTCTCTCCATTATATATTCCCTGGAGCTCATGCTTATCTCGCTCAGTCAGTGTGTGACGCATGAGAGCAGAACGGGGCCATATACCAACCAGGTCACCCATGATACAGGTCAGTATTCAACGTCCACCCATATCTGAGGACGTCGGGAAATGACGTGGAAACTGTCCACTAGGGGCAACAGTGGGTTAGTAGGTTTCGGTTTTAGGAGACAGAACGCGTCTCCTTCCTGAGTGGTATGACGGCTGAGTGGTCCCATGGTGTTTATACTTGCGTACTATTGTTTGTACAGATGAACGTGGTACCTTCAGGCGTTTGTAAATTGCTCCCAAGGATGAACCAGACTTGTGGAGGTCTACAATTTGGCTGATTTCTTTTGATTTTCCCATGATGTCAAGCAAAGAGGCAATGAGTTTGAAGGTAAGCCTTGAAATACATCCACAGGTACACCTCCAATTGACTGAAATGAAGCTTCTAAAGCCAAAACATCATTTTCTGGAATTTTCCAAGCTGTTTAAAGGCACAGTAAACTTAGTGTATGTAAACTTCTGACCCACTGGAAATGTGATACAGTGAATGATAAGTGAAATAATCTGTCTGTAAAAAGTTGTTGGAAAAATTACTTGTGTCATGCACAAAGTAGATGTCCTAACTGACTTGCCCAAACTATAGTTTGTTAACAAGAAAGTTGTAGAGTGGTTGAAAAACAGGTTTTAAGGACTCCAACCTAAGTGTATGTAAACTTCTGACTTCAACTGTACATCACATTACCATATACACCATGTTACCATATAGACCCTGTTACCATATAGATCATTTTACCATATACAGTGAGGGAAAAAAGAATTTGAACCCTTGCTGATTTTGTATGTTTGCCCACTGACAAAGAAATGATCAGTCTATAATTTTAATGGTTACCATATAGACCACGTTACCATATACATTGTTACCATGTAGACCATGTTACCATATACACTATGTTACCATATAGATCATGTTACCATATAGACCATGTTACCAGATACACCATGTTACCATATACACCATGTTACCATATAGACCATTTTACCATATACACCATGTTACCACATAGACCATGTTACAAAATAGACCATGTTACCATATACACCATGTTACCATTTAGACCATGTTACCATATAGACAATATTACCATTTACACTATGTTACCATATAGACCATGTTACCATATACACCATGTTACCATATAGACTATGTTACCATATACACTATGTTACCATATAGACCATGTTACCATATACACTATGTTACCATACACACCATGTTACCATATAGACCAAGTTACCATATACACTATGTTACCATATCGACCATGTTATCATATAGACCATGTTACAATACAGACCATGTTACCATATACACGTTGTTACCATATAGACCATGTTACCATATAGACCATGTTACCATATATACCATGTTACCATATACACCATGTTAACATATTCACCATGTTATCATATAGACCATGTTACCATATACACCATGTTACTATATAGAACATTTTACCATTTACACTATGTTACCATATAGACCATGTTACCATATACACCATGTTACCATATAGACTATGTTACCATATACACTATGTTACCATATAGACCATGTTACCATATACACTATGTTACCATACAGATCATGTTACCATATAGACCAAGTCACCATATACACTATGTTACCATATAGACCATGTTACCATATAGACCATGTTACCATACAGACCATGTTACCATATACACTTTGTTACCATATAGACCATGTTACCGCATAGACCATGTTACCATATATACCATGTTACCATATACACCATGTTAACATATTCACCATGTTATCATATAGACCATGTTACAATATACACTATGTTACCATATAGACTATGTTACCATATAGACTTTGTTACCATACAGACAATATAGACCATGTTACCATATAGACCATGTTACCATATACACAATGTTACCATATAGACCATGTTACCATATAGACCATGAAACCTTGTAGACCATGTTACCATATACACTATGTTACCATATACCATGTTACCATATAGACCATGTTACCATGTACACTATGTTACCATATAGACCATGATACCATATAGACCATGTTACCATATACACTTTTTTACCATATAGACCATGTTACCGGATAAACCATGTTACCATTTACCCCGATGTTACCATTTACACGATGTTACCACATAGACCATGTTACCATATAGACCATGTTACCATATAGACCATGTTACCATATACACCATGTTACCATATAGACCATGTTAGCATATACATTATGTTACCATATAGGCCATGTTACCATATAGACCATATTACCATATACACCATGTTACTACATAGACCACGTTACCATATACACTAAGTTACCATATAGACCATGAAACCTTACAGTGAGGGAAAAAAGTATTTGATCCCCTGCTGATTTTGTATGTTTGCCCACTGACAAAGAAATTATCAGTCTATATTTTTAATGGTAGGTTTATTTGAACAGTGAGAGACAGAATAACAAGCAAAAAATCCAGAAAAACGCATGTGAAAAATGTTATAAATTGATTTGCATTTTATAGAGGGAGATAAGTATTTGAACCCCTCTCAATCAGAAAGATTTCTGGCTCCCAGGTGTCTTTTATACAGGTAATGAGCTGAGATTAGGAGCACACTCTTAAAGGGAGTGCTCCTAATCTCAGTTTGTTACCTGTCCACAGAAGCAATCAATCAATCAGATTCCAAACTCTCCATGGCCAAGACCAAAGAGGTTTCCAAGGATGTCAGGGACAAGATTGTAGACCTACACAAGGCTGGAATGGGCTACAAGACCATCGCCAAGCAGCTTGGTGAGAAGGTGACAACAGTTGGTGCGATTATTCGCAAATGGAAGAAACACAAAAGAACTGTCAATCTCCCTCGGCCTGGGGCTCCATGCAAGATCTCACCTCGTGGAGTTGCAATGATCATGAGAACGGTGAGGAATCAGCCCAGAACTACACGGGAGGATATTGTCAATGATCTCAAGGCAGCTGGGACCATAGTCACCAAGAAAACAATTGGTAACACACTACGCCATGAAGGACTGAAATCCTGCAGCGCCAAGAAGGTCCCCTGCTCAAGAAAGCACATATACATGCCCGTCTTAAGTTTGCCAATGAACATCTGAATGATTCAGAGGACAACTGGGTGAAAGTGTTGTGGTCAGATGAGACCAAAATGGAGCTCTTTGGCATCAACTCAACTCGCCGTGTTTGGAGGAGGAGGAATGCTGCCTATGACCCCAAGGACACCATCCCACCGTCAAACATGGAGGTGGAAACATTATGCTTTGGGGGTGTTTTTCTGCTAAGGGGACAGGACAACTTCACCGCATCAAAGGGACGATGGACAGGGCCATGTACTGTCAAATCTTGGGTGAGAACCTCCTTCCCTCAGCCAGGGCATTGAAAATGGGTCGTGGATGGGTATTCCAGCATGACAATGACCCAAAACACACGGCCAAGGCAACAAAGGAGTGGCTCAAGAAGAAGCACATTAAGGTCCTGGAGTGGCCTAACCAGTCTCCAGACCTTAATCCCGTAGAAAATCTGTGGAGGGAGCTGAAGGTTCGAGTTGCCAAACGTCAGCCTCGAAACCTTAATGACTTGGAGAAGATCTGCAGAGGAGTGGGACAAAATCCCTCCTGAGATGTGTGCAAACCTGGTGGCCAACTACAAGAAACGTCTGATTGCCAACAAGGGTTTTGCCACCAAGTACTAAGCCATGTTTTGCAGAGGGGTCAAATACTTATTTCCCTCATTAAAATGCAAATTAATTTATAACATTTTTCACATGCGTTTTTCTGGATTTTGTTGTTGTTATTCTGTCTCTCACTGTTCAAATAAACCTACCATTAAAATTATAGACTGATCATTTATAGACAATGTTACCATATACACTATGTTACAATATAGACCATGTTGCCACATAGACCATGTTACCATGTAGACCATGTTACCATATAGACCATGTTACCATATTCACCATGTTACCTTATATACAATGTTACCGCATAGACCATGTTACCATATAGATGATGTTATCATATAGACCACGTTATCATCTAGACCATTACTATAAAGACCATGTTATCATTTACACCATATTACCATATACACCATGCTACCATATAGATTATGTTATCATATAGACCACGTTATCATATAGACCATTACTATAAAGACCATGTTATCATTTACACCATATTACCATATACACCATGTTACCATATAGACAATGTTACAATGTCCGAGCTGTGACTTCCTTTAGGTTGAGAGAGAGACAGAGAGAGACTGAGAGAGAGAGAGGGAGGGAGAGAGAGAGAGAGAGAGAGAGAGAGAGAGAGAGAGAGAGAGAGAGAGAGAGAGGTATGGGGATTGTTGTATAATATGGAATGTCATTTTGACATAAGGGAGAGAGCCGGGCCATATGTGCATGTGAGTTGGCGCCTGCCTGCAAGTTGTGTTTTGGTGCGAGAGATGGAGCCGAACAGACAGACTCCAGACAGAGATAGACATTGATTATAGAGGTGGGGAAGATGGAGGTAGAGGGGAGGCAGAGGAGGAGGAGCGGAGAGGGTGGCGGGGGTCTCTTTTGGGTATTAGCGCTCCATTATATGAGTGATGGAGGGGGGAAGGGTGGAGATAAATAAATAATTAGGCAGACTCTAGTCAGGAACAGCACACAGTCTTCCCTCAGGATACCTTCCAATAGGAAGACAAGGGGACCATAACAAAGGGGGACACCAAAATAACACCCAAAACAAAAGTTAGGCCCTTTCCTTTTGGGGCATTAAAACAATGGATTTCAGGTAGATTGCTTTATACTGTATCGTTGAATACAGTATAAAGCTGTCCAGCCTGGGCTCAGCTCATGCTCACTGTTTGACATAGTGCAGCCTTTAAGGCTTATAGTTAGGACATTCATCATGTTATCTCATAATAAACATGATATTGACATCCTCACTTCCTTTACTTCTGAAAAAAGAGAAGGGATTGTTTGAGTATGCACGTACAAACGCGCACAAATGCAAGCGCACAGACACGCACACACACACTAACTTTACATGGACAGCCAGTCATACTTAAGCAATAAGGCCCGCGTTGTGTCGTGCCTAAGAACAGCCCTTAGCTGTGGTATATTGGCCATATGTCACAAACCCCACAGGTGCCTAATTGCTATTATAAACTGGTTACCAACGTAATTAGAGCTGTAAAAATAAACGTTTTTTTCATGCTCATGGTATAAGGTCTGAAATACCACAGCTTTCAGCCAATCAGCATTCAGGGCTTGAACCACCCAGTTTATAAAGCCACATACAGCACGCCCATCCCCTCCCCCATCCCCTCTCATAAACACACAAACACCTCCCTGGTTGTGAAACTCTCCGTTGGTCTCCCACAACATGACTTGATGAATTGGCGGAGAAATGATGGATAGCAATAAAGATTGTCCTCCGATATCTCTACCTCTCCTCCCTCTAATACCCCCTCCTCCCTGGTTCCATCTCACATCTACTTTCTCCTCCCTCACCCCTGCCTCCTTTCTCCATTTGTCCACCGTTCATCTATCTCTTCTGTCCCTGTTTGGAGTTCCAGACAGAGAGCCCAGGTCCACAGACCTCATCCGTCACTAGGCCCCTGGGTGAGGGATGGGCCTGGAGCACATACTGGGGTCTGTAACCAACACACAGGCATGCACACACGCACACGTGCACACACACTCACACACACACACACACACACACACACACACACACTTACACACAAACACACACACACACACACAGATTAGATGCTGATATATCAAGATACGTTCTCAGAACCCTCTCTTGCAGAACTAAGCGATCTATGTGTTTGAATAAGGCCCAGTGATCTGTGGGTTTGACTACGGCCCAGTGGTCTGTGGGTTTGACTACGGCCCAGTGATCTGTGGGTTTGACTACGGCCCAGTGATTTGTGGGTTTGACTACGGCCAGTGATCTGTGGGTTTGACGAAGGCCAGTGATCTGTGGGTTTGACTAAGGACCCGCGATCTGTGGGTTTGACTACAGCCCAGTGATCTGTGGGTTTGACTACGGCCAGTGATCTGTAGGTTTGACTACGGCCCAATGATCTGTGAGTTTGACTACGGCCAGTGATATGTGGGTTTGACTAATGCCCAGTGATCTGTGGGTGTGACTAAGGACCCGTGATCTGTGGGTTCGACTACGGCCAGTGATCTGTGGGTTTGACTACGGCCAGTGATCTGTGGGTTTGACTACGGCCTAATGATCTGTGGGTTGAGTACGGCCAGTGATCTGTGGGTTTGACTACGGCCAGTGATCTTTGGGTTTGACGTAAGGACCCGTGATCTGTGGGTTTGACTACGGCCCAGTGATATGTAGGTTTGACTACGGCCCAGTGGTCTGTGGGTTTGACTACGGCCATTGGTCTGTGGGTTTGACTAAGGAGCAGTGATATGCGGGTTTGATTAAGGACCAGTGATCTGTGGGTTCGACTACGGCCCAATGATCTGTGGGTTTGACTACGGCCAGTGATCTCTGGGTTTGACTATGGCCAGTGATCTGTGGGTGTGACTAAGGACCCGTGATCTGTGGGTTCGACTACGGCCAGTGATCTGTGGGTTTGACTACGGCCAGTGATCTGTGGGTTTGACTACGGCCTAATGATCTGTGGGTTGAGTACGGCCAGTGATCTGTGGGTTTGACTACGGCCAGTGATCTTTGGGTTTGACGTAAGGACCCGTGATCTGTGGGTTTGACTACGGCCCAGTGATATGTAGGTTTGACTACGGCCCAGTGGTCTGTGGGTTTGACTACGGCCATTGGTCTGTGGGTTTGACTAAGGAGCAGTGATATGCGGGTTTGATTAAGGACCAGTGATCTGTGGGTTCGACTACGGCCCAGTGATCTGTGGGTTCGACTACGGCCAGTGATCTGTGGGTTTGACTACGGACCCGTGATCTGTGGGTTTGACTACGGCCCAGTGATCTGTGGGTTTGACTACGGCCAGTGATCTGTGGGCTTGACTACGGCCAGTGATCTGTGGGTGTGACTAAGGACCCTTGATCTGTGGGTTTGACTACGGCCAGTGATCTGTAGGTTTGACTACGGCCCAATGATCTGTGGGTTTGACTACGGCCAGTGATATGTGGGTTTGACTAAGGACCCGCAATCTGTGGGTTTGACTACGGCCCAGTGATCTGTGGGTTCGACTACGGCCAGTGATCTGTGGGTTTGACTACGGACCCGTGATCTGTGGGTTTGACTACGGCCCAGTGATCTGTGGGTTTGACTACGGCCAGTGATCTGTGGGCTTGACTACGGCCAGTGATCTGTGGGTGTGACTACGGACCCGTGATCTGTGGGTTTGACTACGGCCCAGTGATCTGTGGGTTTGACTACGGCCAGTGATCTGTGGGTTTGACTACGGCCAGTGATCTGTGGGTGTGACTAAGGACCCGTGATCTGTGGGTTCGACTACAGCCCAGTGATCTGTGGGTTTGACTACGGCCAGTGATCTGTAGGTTTGACTACGGCCCAATGATCTGTGGGTTTGACTACGGCCAGTGATATGTGGGTTTGACTAATGCCCAGTGATCAATGGGTTTGACTACGGCCAGTGATCTCTGGGTTTGACTATGGCCAGTGATCTGTGGGTTTGACTATGGCCCAGTGGTCTGTGGGTTTGACTACGGCCCAGTGATCTGTGGGTTTGACAACGACCCAGTGAAATGTGGGTTTAACTAATGCTCAGTGATCTGTGTGTTTGACTACGGCCAGTGATCTGTGGGTTTGACTACGGCCAGTGATCTTTGGGTTTGACTACGGCCCAGTGATCTGTGGGTTTGACTACGGCCCAGTGATTTGTGGGTTTGACTACGGCCAGTGGTCTGTGGGTTTGACCACGGCCAGTGATCTGTGGGTTTGACTAAGGACCCGCGATCTGTGGGTTTGACTACGGCCAAGTGATATGTGGGTTTGTCTACGGCCAGTGATCTGTAGGTTTGACTACAGCCAGTGATCTGTGGGTTTTACAACGGACAGTGATCTGTAGGTTTCACTAAGGACCCGTGATCTGTGGGTTTGACTACGGCCAGTGATCTGTGGGTTTGACTAAGGACCCGTGATCTGTGGGTTTGACTACGGCCAGTGATCTGTGGGTTTGACTACTGCCAGGTATCTGTGGGTTTGACTAAGGACCCGTGATCAGTGGGTTTGACTACGGCCCAGTGATCTGTGGGTTTGACTACGGCCCAGTGATCTGTGGGTTTGACTACGGACCTGTGATTTGTGGGTTTGACTACGGCCAGTGATCTGTGGGTTAGACTACGGCCCAGTGATCTCTGGGTTTGACTACAGCCAGTGATCTGTGGGTTTGACTACGGACAGTGATCTGTGGGTTTGACTAAGGACCCGTGATCTGTGGGTTTGACTACGGCTCAGTGATATGTGGGTTTGACTACGGCCAGTAATCTGTGGGTTTGACTACGGCCCAGTGATCTGTGGGTTTGACTACTGCCCAGGGATCTGTGGGCTTGACTACGGACCCGTGATCTGTGGGTTTGACTACGGCCAGTGATCTGCGTGTTTGACTACGGCCAGTGATCTGTGGGTTTGACTACGGACCTGTGATCTGTGGGTTTGACTACGGCCCAGTGGTCTGTGGGTTTAACTAAGGACCCATGATCTGTGGGTTTGACTTCGGCCAGTGATATGTGGGTTTGACTAATGCCCAGTGGTCTCTGTGTTTGACTACGGTCAGTGATATGTGGGTTTGACTACGGCCAGTGATCTGTGGGTTTGACTACGGCCCAGTGAACTGTGGGTTTGACTACGGCTCAGTGATCTGTGGGTTTGACTTACGGCCCAGTGGCCTGTGGGTTTTACTATGGCAAGTGATATGTGGATTTGACTACGGCCAGTGATCTGTGGGTTTGACTACGGCCCAGTGGTCTTTGGGTTTGACTAAGGACCCGTGATCTGTTGGTTTGACTACGGCCCAGTGGTCTGTGGGTTTGACTTCGGCCCAGTGGTCTGTGGGTTTGACTATGGCCCCGTGGTTAACACACAAGACTTATAGAGATATTTTTTCATCCTCTCCTCCTTTATGCTCTCTGCTTTCTGTTATCCACTTTCTCTATGTTTTTTATAAATGTTTTGGTTCTCTCGCTCTCTGTTTCACTTTTTCTCTCTCGCTATCTTTTTTTTGTCGAAGCGAAGCGCTACCGGAGCAAAACACATTCCTGTCCGCATTCCTGCCACAGGAAAAACAGTGTCCAGAACATCCTAAAAGGCTAAGCACGTCATTTGTTTTTAAACCCACTTGCTCATTGGAACCAGGGTTGGCTGGCAGCTGGAGTGTGTGACTGTGTGTGAATGTGTGTGTGTCTGTCTGTGTGTGTTTGTGTTTGTGTATGTGTGTTTGTTTGGGTGTGTGTGCATGGGTGTATATGAATGCATTTCTGTGTGCTTGCGTGTTTTGGTCTGGGAGTGTGTTTTTCTCTGTGGTGGATAGGCGTTAAAGTATTATGAACAATTACACAAACACACCGTTCCTCCTCCCATTCTAATCCAAAGCACAAGTCTATGCTGTGCTGTGGCTGTGGTCAGGTTGACTTATCTGACTATGAATAAGTTGGCATATAGGTATACCAGAGCACATAAACAGTTCACACTGCAGGACAAAGACATCACAGGGCTGATAGACATAAAACAGAAAGACAGGAGAGATAGTGAAAGGAAAGTAGAAGATAACACCCACACACAATCAGATAATAAACAATAAGAGGATTGGTGGGGCAATTACGTTATGGAGCTGGCTTAACTTAAATGCCCCACCAACTCAAACACACACACACACGTGCGCACACACACGCGCGCACACACACACACACACACACACACACACACACACACACACACACACACACACACACACACACACACACACACACACACACACACACACACACACACACACACACACACACACACACACACACACACACACACACACACACACACACACACACACACTGTATACACACCAAGAAAAACCAAACCATTGGTAATAGGCCATGTAAAGGTCATCCTGGCTCTTAGCAGCGTCAAAAGGGTTGAAGGTTGGGTTGGGTTTATTACAGGGCAGAGTCATCTTCCTGTTGTCCGGACCTCCACATCCTGTGTCAATAATCATACTACTTTCCTTTTCTGTAGAGCCACTCTCACTCTCTGTGGGCCAGAGAAGTCAGAAAGCAATTCTTTACATCCCACATCCTATTTTGGTCTCTCGCTATCCCTCATTCTCTCTTTTTACCTCTCTATTCCCTCTCTCCCTCCCTCTTCCTCCCTCTCTCCTCCCCATTCCCCCACCCTCCCAGCCCAGTGGAGCAGCAGGAGACTGAAAGCTTCCGATTGGCCAATCCATAGTGTTGATAATCTCTTCCTGTATTCCTTTCCCCTCCCTCCTCCCCCACTTCTGTGCCTCTCTGTCCCCCTCCCTCCTCCCCCACCACTGTGCCTCTCTGTCCCCTCCGTCCTCCCCTCCTCTGTGCCTCTCTGTCCCCCTCCCTCCTCCCCTCCTCTGTGCCTCTCTGTCCCCCTCCCTCCTCCCCCTCCTCTGTGCCTCTCTGTCCCCCTCCCTCCTCCCCCTCCTCTGTGTCTCTCCATCCCCCTCCCTCCTCCCCTCCTCTGTGCCTCTCTGTCCCCCTCCCTCCTCCCCTCCTCCTCTGTGCCTCTCTGTCCCCTCCCTCCTCCCCCTCCTCTGTGTCTCTCTGTCCCCTCCCTCCTCTCTCCCTCCTCTGTGCCTCTCTGTCCCCTCCCTCCTCCCCTCCTCCTCTGTGTCTCTCTGTCCCCTCCCTCCTCCCCCTCCTCTGTGTCTCTCTGTCCCCTCCCTCCTCTCCCTCCTCTGTGCCTCTCTGGGGAGGGGGAGAGTGTCCCTGCATGCTATTATATGTGAGTGTTTGTTTGTTTGTCTGTACTGAATGTGTTCATGTGGTTGTATTTGTGTGTGTGTGTGTGTGTGTGTGTGTGTGTGTGTGTGTGTGTGTGTGTGTGTGTGTGTGTGTGTGTGTGTGTGTGTGTGTGTGTGTGTGTGTGTGTGTGGGGCATGACTGTTGAGCTAAAACGGAACTCATAAAGATTTCCTCTGATCACAATCAGTAGAAACGGGGGGAGAGAGCGGAGACATAACCATGGGCCACACACACAACAGCACTAATGCTGGACCGATGCCCAAATAGCACTCCAACGTCACTGGGACACTGCTCACTGGGATACTGATATAATGCTCACCTGTCAATCAACTGCAGAAAGTGATGCTCAAGTAACTCTGGAGTAATATGCAAATATGACCGTTGTGTACTTACATATTGAAAATGTTTTTTTTTTCTCCAATGCAAATACAATACTTTTCACAGGCCAAACCCTTTCTCACACACGCACATGCAATCCTGAATAAACACATGCATACAGTCATAAAATACTCCAAACCAGCTCGGACACTCTGTTCTGAACTTGTCTGTCCCACAGTTCACAACAAGTCAGAGTTTGTGGAATATACAAATGTAGTTCATGAAATACTACCATATTGGGTATACTCTACAGAGGTTACAAAGCGCTGGAAGAACTGTCCCAAAAATCAGTTATTCTTCCATGATAATTTGAACATCGAGCTATAGCTACTCAATATCTACTATTGTCTCCCATTCTATTGTGGCTGAAATATACTATAAACTATACAACTAGCTCTCACAGTCTCATGTCAGAATTAAACGTTCAAATGTCGGAGTTGTTGCAAATTTCACATTTCAAAGTTTAAGGTTAAGTTTAGACATTAATTCCACATTCCACATAAGGTTAGGGTTAACTTTAGACATGAAATCAAATTAAATCAAATTGTATTTGTCACATGCGTCGAATACAACAGGTGTAGGTAGACCTTACAGTGAAATGCTTACTTACAAGCCCTTAAAACCTCTTAAGGATCCACACCTTTATTTTCAATTTTTGCCTAAAATGACATACCCAATAGTCTGGGTAGCCATTTGATTAGCTGTTCAGGAGACTTATGGCTTGGTGCTAGAAGCTATTTAGGAGCCTTTTGGACCTAGACTTGGCGCTCCTGTACCGCTTGCAGTGTGGTAGCAGAGAGAACAGTCTATGATTAGGGTGGCTGGAGTCATTGACAATTTTTAGGGCCTTCCTCTGACACCGCCTGGTATAGAGGTCCTGGATGGAAAGAAGCTTGGCCCAGGTGATGTACTTGGACGCCAAGGAACTTGAAGCTCTCAACCTCATCCACTACAGCCACGTCGATGAGAATGGGGGTGTGCTCGGTCCTCCTTTTCCTGTAGTCCACAATCATCTCCTTTGTCTTGATCACGTTGAGGGAGAGGTTGTTGTCCTTGCACAACACGGTCAGGTCTCTGACTCATCGTTGTCGGTGATCAGGCCTACCACTGTTTTGTCATCAGCAAACTTAATGATGGTGTTGGAGTCGTGCCTGGCCGTGCAGCCATGAGTGAACAGGGAGTAGGGGAGGGGACTGAGCACGCACCCCTGAGGGGCCCCTGTGTTGAGGATCAGTGTGGCGGATATGTTGTTACCTACCCTTACCACCCGGGGATGGCCCGTCAGAAAGTCCAGGATCCAGATGCAGAGGGAGGTGTTTAGTCCCAGGGTCCTTAGCTTAGTGATGAGCTTTGAGGGCACTATGGTGTTGAATGCTGAGCTGTAGTCAATGAATAGCATTCTCACATAGGTCTTCCTTTTGTACAGGTGTGAAAGGGCAGTGTGGAGTGCAATAGAGATTGCATCATCTGTGGATCTGTTGGTGCGGTATGCAAATTGGAGTGGGTCTAGGGTTTCTGGGATAATGGTGTTGATGTGAGCCATGACCAGCCTTTCAAAGCATTTAGGGACTATGGTGGTCTGCTTGAAACATGTTGGTATTACAGACTCAGACAGGGAGAGGTTGAAAATGTCAGTGAAGACACTTGCCAGTTGGTCAGCGCATGCTCGGAGTACATGTCCTGGTAATCTGTCTGGCCCTGCGGCCTTGTGAATGTTGACCTGTATAAAGGTCTTACTCACATCGGCTGCGGAGTGCGTGATCACACGGTTGTCCGGAACAGCTGATGCTCACACGGTTGTCCGTAACAGTGGTCTACAGCTTATCATGAGATATCATGAGATACTTGAGACTTCCTTAGATATTGTGCACCAGCTGTTGTTTACATAAATGCATAGGCCCCGGCCCCGTGTCTTATCAGAGGCTGCTGTTCTGTCCTGCTTATAGAGTGTATAACCTGCCAGCTGTATGTTCTTAAATCCCGAAATCCTAAGGTTAGGCATTAACTCCAAATTGGGGAAGGGTTTAGGTTTGGGATAGGCTTGAAACAAAAAATCTCAAAATCAACTTTCTATCGCTGAATTCAAACTTGAAACCTTTGGAAATAGAGACAGACGCTTACGCCCGTCCACAATGGTCTGTCCTGGTCTGTCCTGGTCTGGTCTGTCCTGGTCTGTCCTGGTCTGTCCTGGGCTGGTCTGTCATGGCATGTCCTGGTCTGGTCTGTCCTGGTCTGTCATGGCATGTCCTGGTCTGGTCTGTCCTGGTCTGTCCTGGTCTGTTCTGGCCTGGTCTGTCCTGGTCTGGTCTGTCCTGGTCTGTCCTGGTCTGTCCTGGTCTGGCCTGTCCTGGTCTGTCCTGGTATGTGCTGGTCTGTCCTGTTCTGTCCTGTTCTGTCCGATGTCTGTTCTGTCCTGTGAGCCCCCCTGGGCAGCACCAGGTCAGGGTTGTATAAGAGTGTTGGTGCATCAGTCCTCAGAGCAGATAAGCCTAGCAGGAGACCAGCCCTACATTACATTTCATTACATGCCGGGACTTTAGCCTAGTGTGTGTGAGTGTCATTACATCGCTGTTACTGTAAACTTTGATCACAGAGTTTATGTGAAAGCTCTTAGCCTGATAATACTCTACTAATACGTTTCCTTTTGGAGAAGGTTATACTTCCTTGTTCATATTATGTGGACGTTTCCTACTCTGTATTTGAATGCGCATGGTAAATTACTGAAATGTAATATGATGTAATGTCATGGATTGTTTGAATTCATAGTCACATAATACTAGCAGGATACACCAGCCTTAATATCTAATATATAGATACACACAGGGCACATAAACGTAATAAAATGCACACATAGGTCACATAAATGTAAAACAATGGGCACACACAGGGACCGTAATGGCCACAGACTAAAGCAGACATATATCTAAAGGTAGTGGTGTGATTCTCTGCGTGTCCCCAGATTATGGTTCCTACTCCACAGGATGTAACAAAAGGTCAAAGTTTAATGCTAAACCTATAAAATGCCATCTTCTAAGAACCGGGCATGATACTTCCCCAATCAAACGATCACTCTGCTATGACCAAAGGAACCAATAACTTCCATACTAACGAGCCTCCCTAATGCTCTCCCTTACCCCTGTGCACTCTCCCCTCATCCGTCTCCAGCTCCGCCTCCCCATAAAACAAACCACCTTCTACACTTTTCTTCCTTTCTCTCCTGTCTTAAATCGTCTTCCTTTTCCTCTAACTTTTCTTTCCATACTCCTCTCTGGTATCTCTGTCCACTCTTTCCCTCCTTCTCTCTTTTCTCTTCACCTCCAGGTCTCTCTCTCCTCTCCACCTCCAGGTCTCTCTCTCCTCTCTCCCTCCAGGTCTCTCTCTCCTCTCCACCTCCAGGCTTCTCTCTCCTCTCTCCCCCCAGGTCTCTCTCTCCTCTCCACCTCCAGGCCTCTCTCTCCTCTCTCCCTCCAGGTCTCTCTCTCCTCTCCACCTCCAGGCCTCTCTCTCCTCTCCACCTCCAGGCCTCTCTCTCCTCTCCACCTCCAGGTCTCTCTCTCCTCTCCACCTCCAGGTCTCTCTCTCCTCTCTCCCTCCAAGTCTCTCTCTCCTCTCCACCTCCAGGCTTCTCTCTCCTCTCTCCCTCCAGGTCTCTCTCTCCTCTCCACCTCCAGGTCTCTCTCTCCTCTCCACCTCCAGGTCTCTCTCTCCTCTCTCCCTCCAGGTCTCTCTCTCCTCTCCACCTCCAGGCTTCTCTCTCCTCTCTCCAGGTCTCTCTCTCCTCTCCACCTCCAGGTCTCTCTCTCCTCTCTCCCTCCAGGTCTCTCTCTCCTCTCCACCTCCAGGCTTCTCTCTCCTCTCTCCCTCCAGGTCTCTCTCTCCTCTCCACCTCCAGGTCTCTCTCTCCTCTCTCCCTCCAGGTCTCTCTCTCCTCTCCACCTCCAGGCCTCTCTCTCCTCTCCACCTCCAGGCCCCTCTCTCCTCTCCACCTCCAGGTCACTTTCTCATCTCATCTCTCACTCCTCTCTTTCCCTCTCCCTCTCCTGCTGATCTCCCTTATCTTCCCAATGGAAACTACTTTCTCTATAGAGAGTATAAAAGGAGGGGTACCCCATCTGCAGTCTCTCTCTCTCTCTCTCCATTCTGTTCCCCCTTCTCTCCCACTGGCCTCTCACCTCATTTTACAATGGTATCCTCTCACCTCATTTAATAATGGTTTCCTTTCACCTCATTTAATAATGGTATCCTCACCTCATTTAATAATGGTATACTCTCACCTCAATTAATAATGGTTTCCTCTCACCTCATTTAATAATGGTATCCTCTCACCTCATTTAATAATAGTATCATCTCACCTCATTTAATAATGGTGTCCTCTCACCTCATTTAATAATGGTATCCTCTCACCTAATTTAATAGTTTTGTCCTCTCACCTAATTTAATAATGGTATCCTCTCACCTCATTTAATAATGGTATCCTCTCACCTCATTTAATAATGGTATCCTCTCACCTCATTTAATACTGGTGTCCTCTCACCTCATTTAATAATGGTACCCTCTCACCTAATTTAATAGTTTTGTCCTCTCACCTCATTTAATAATGGTGTCCTCTCACCTCATTTAAAAATGGTATCCTCTCACCTCATTTAATAATGGTATCCTCTCACCTCATTTAATAATGGTATCCTCTCACCTCATTTAATAATGGTATCCTCTCACCTCATTTAATAATAGTATCATCTCACCTCATTTAATAGTTTTGTCCTCTCACCTCATTTAATAATGGTTTCCACTCACCTCATTTAATACTGGTGTCCTCTCACCTCATTTAATAATAGTATCCTCTCACCTCATTTAATAGTTTTGTCCTCTCACCTCATTTAATAATGGTTTCCTCTCACCTAATTTAATAGTTTTGTCCTCTCACCTCATTTAATAATGGTATCCTCTCACCTAATTTAATAGATTTTTCCTCTCACCTCATTTAATAATGGTTTCCTCTCACCTCATTTAATAATGGTATACTCTCACCTCATTTAATAATGGTTTCCTCTCACCTGATTTAATAATGGTTTCCTCTCACCTCATTTAATAATGGTTTCCTCTCACCTCATTTAATAATGGTATCCTCTCACCTCATTTAACAATGGTATCCTCTTACCTCATGTAGTAAAAGTATCCTCTCACCTCATTTGATAATGGTATCCTCTCACCTCATTTAATAATGGTATCCTCTCACCTCATTTAATAATGGTATCCTCTCACCTCATTTAATAATGGTATCCTCTCACCTCATTTAATAATAGTATCATCTCACCTCATTTAATAGTTTTGGCCTCTCACCTCATTTAATAATGGTTTCCTCTCACCTCATTTAATACTGGTGTCCTCTCACCTCATTTAATAATAGTATCCTCTCACCGCATTTAATAGTTTTGTCCTCTCACCTCATTTAATAATGGTTTCCTCTCACCTCATTTAATAATACTATCCTCTCACCTAATTTAATAGATTTTTCCTCTCACCTCATTTAACAATGGTTTCCTCTCACCTCATTTAATAATGGTATACTCTCACCTCATTTAATAATGGTTTCCTCTCACCTCATTTAATAATGGTTTCCTCTCACCTCATTTAATAATGGTTTCCTCTCACCTCATTTAATAATGGTATCCTCTCACCTCATTTAACAATGGTATCCTCTTACCTCATGTAGTAAAAGTATCCTCTCACCTCATTTGATAATGGTTTCCTCTCACCTAATTTAATAATGGTTTCCTCTCACCTCATTTAAAACTGGTGTCCTCTCACCTCATTTAATAATGGTGTCCTCTCACCTCATTTAATAATGGTATCAACATACCTTATTTAATAATGGTATCCTCTCACCTCATAAAAAAATGGTATCCTCTCACCTCATTTAATAATGGCATCCTCTCACCTCATTTAATAATGGTATCCTCTCACCTCATTTAATAATGGTTTCCTCTCACATCATTTAAAAATGATATCCTCTCACCTCATTTAATAACGGTTTCCTCTCATCTCATTTAATAATCGTATCCTCACACCTAATTTAATACTTTTGTCTTCTCACCTCATTTAACAATGGTATCCTCTTACCTCATGTAGTAATAGTATCCTCTCACCTCATTTAATAATGGTATCCTCTCACCTCATTTAATAATGGTATCCTCTCACCTCATTTAATAATAGTATCATCTCACCTCATTTAATAGTTTTGTCCTCTCACCTCATTTAATAATGGTATCCTCTCACCTCATTTAATAATGGTATCCTCTCACCTCATTTAATAATAGTATCATCTCACCTCATTTAATAGTTTTGTCCTCTCACCTCATTTAATAATGGTTTCCTCTCACCTAATTTAATAGTTTTGTTCTCTCACCTCATTTAATAATACTATCCTCTCACCTAATTTAATAGATTTTTCCTCTCACCTCATTTAATAATGGTTTCCTCTCACCTCATTTAATAATGGTATACTCTCACCACATTTAATAATGGTTTCCTCTCACCTCATTTAATATTGGTTTCCTCTCACCTCATTTAATAATGGTATCCTCTCACCTCATTTAACAATGGTATCCTCTTACCTCATGTAGTAAAAGTATCCTCTCACCTCATTTGATAATGGTTTCCTCTCACCTAATTTAATAATGGTATCCTCTCACCTCATTAAAAAATGGTATCCTCTCACCTCATTTAATAATGGCATCCTCTCACCTCATTTAATAATGGTATCCTCTCACCTCATTTAATAATGGTTTCCTCTCACATCATTTAAAAATGATATCCTCTCACCTCATTTAATAACGGTTTCCTCTCATCTCATTTAATAATCGTATCCTCACACCTAATTTAAAACTTTTGTCTTCTCACCTCATTTAACAATGGTATCCTCTTACCTCATGTAGTAATAGTATCCTCTCACCTCATTTAATAATTGGTAACCTCTCACCGTATTTAATAATGGTATTCTCTCACCTCATTTAATAATCGTATCCTCACACCTAATTTAAAACTTTTTTCATCTAACCTCATTTAATAACGGTATCCTCTCACCTCATTTAATAATTGTATCCTCACACCTAATTTAATACTTTTGTCCTCTCACCTCATTTAACAATGGTATTCTCTTACCTCATTTACTAATGTTATCCTCTCACCTCAATTAATAATGGTGTCCTCTTACCTCATTTAATAAGGATTTCCTCTCACCTCATTTGATAATGGTTTCCTCTCACCTAATTTAATAATGGTTTCCTCTCACCTCATTTAATACTGGTGTCCTCTCACCTCATTTAATAATGGTATCTTCTCACCTAATTTAATAATGGCATCCTCTCACCTCATTTAATAATGGTATCCTCTTACCTCATTTAATAATGGTATCCTCTCACCTCATCTAGTAATGGCATCCTCTCACCTCATTTAATAATGGTATCCTCTTACCTCATTTAATAATGGTGTCCTCTCACCTCATTTAATAATGGTATCAACATACCTTATTTAATAATGGTATCCTCTCACCTCATTAAATAATGGTATCCTCTCACCTCATTTAATAATGGTATCCTCTCACCTCATTTAGTAATGGCATCCTCTCACATCATCTAGTAATGGCATCCTCTCACCTCATTTAATAATGGTATCCTCTTACCTCATTTAATACTGGTGTCCTCTCACCTCATTTAATACTGGTGTCCTCTCACCTCATTTAATACTGGTGTCCTCTCACCTCATTTAATAATGGTATCCTCTCACCTAATTTAATACTTTTGTCCTCTCACCTCATTTAATAACGGTTTCCTCTCACATCATTTAACAATGGTATACTCTCACCTCATTTAATAATGGTATGCTCTCACCTCATTTAATAATGGTATCCTCTCACATCATCTAGTAATGGCATCCTCTCACCTCATTTAATAATGGTATCCTCTTACCTCATTTAATAATGGTATCCTCTCACCTCATTTAATACTGGTGTCCTCTCACCTCATTTAATACTGGTGTCCTCTCACCTCATTTAATACTGGTGTCCTCTCACCTCATTTAATAATGGTATCCTCTCACCTAATTTAATACTTTTGTCCTCTCACCTCATTTAATAACGGTTTCCTCTCACATCATTTAACAATGGTATACTCTCACCTCATTTAATAATGGTATGCTCTCACCTCATTTAATAATGGTATCCTCACACCTAATTTAACAATGGTATACTCTCACCTCATTTAATAATGGTTTCCTCTCACCTCATTTAACAATGGTATACTCTCACCTAATTTAATAATGGTATTGTCACGTTTCTCTTCCGAGGGAACAGACCAAGACGCAGCGATGTAGCCAGAATACATGATTTAATAATAATAATAATAATAATAATAATAATAATAATAATAATAATAATACGGGAACAAGACGGAACAAAACAATAAACGGAGAACGTAACGATGAACATAACTGACTAGACAAACACAGCTATGAACATACAATAACCCACGAACCCAGAGTGAAACCTACTAACCTAAATATGGTTCCCAATTAGAGACAACGACACACAGCTGCCTCTAATTGGGAACCATTACCCAACATAGAAACACAACACCTAGAACGAACAAACCCTACACCAAGACAAAACCAAAACGCTCCAGCCTGTAATCTCGGCTCAAGGCGTTACAGTACCCCCAAAGGCGCGGACTCCGGACGCGCCGAAAAGTCTGTGGGGGGGTCTTCGGGTGGGTCCCTTTGTCCCAGGTGGGGGCTCCGGTGCTGGCCGTGCTGGTCTGACATCCTGAACCGGAGGCCCTGGACCATCTCCTGGAACTCTGGTGCGTGGAGTTGGAACTGGCCGTACTGGACTCATGATGCTTACTAGAACTCGGGTGCGTGGAGCAGGAACTGGTCGTACAGGACTCGTGATGCTCACTGGTACTCTGGTGCGTGGATCAGGAACTGGTCGTACAGGACTCGTGATGTTCACTGGAACTCTGGTCGGGAGCAGGAACTGGCAGTACTGGACTCGTGATGCTCGCTGGAACTCTGGTGCGTGGAGCAGGAACTGGTCGCACCGGACTCGTGATGCTCACTGGAACTCTGCGCGTAAAGCAGGAACTGGCAGTACCGGACTCGTGATGCTCACTGGAACTCTGCGCGTGGAGCAGGAACTGGAAGTACCGGACTCGTGATGCTCACTGGAACTCTGGTGCGTGGAGCAGGAACTGGCAGTACCGGACTCGTGATGCTCACTGGAACTCTGGTGCGTGGAGCAGGAACTGGCAGTACCGGACTCGTGATGCTCACTGGAACTCTGGTGCGTGGAGCAGGAACTTGCAGTACCGGACTCGTGATGCTCACTGGAACTCTGGTGCGTGGAGCAGGAACTGGCAGTACCGGACTCGTGATGCTCACTGGAACTCTGGTGCGTGGAGCAGGAACTGGCAGTACCGGACTCGTGATGCTCACTGGAACTCTGCGCGTGGAGCAGGAACTGGCAGTACTGGACTCGTGATGCTCACTGGAACTCTGGTGCGTGGAGCAGGAACTGGTCGTACAGGACTCGTGATGCTCACTGGAACTCTGGTGCGTGGAGCAGGAACTGGCAGTACCGGACTCGTGATGCTCACTGGAACTCTGCTGCGTGGAGCAGGAACTGGTAGTACCGGACTCGTGATGCTCACTGGAACTCTGATGCGTGGAGCAGGAACCGGCAGTACTGGACTCGTGAAGCTCACTGGAACTCTGGTGCGTGGAGCAGGAACTGGCAGTACTGGACTCGTGCTGCTCACTGGAACTCTGATGCGCGGAGCAGGAACTGGTCGTACCAGACTCGTGCTGCTCACTGGAACTCTGATGCGCGGAGCAGGAACTGGTCGTACCAGACTCGTGGAGCGCACGGGGAGCTTGCTGCGCGGAGCCGGAGCAGGACGTGCTGGACTCTCGGGCGCACGGGGAGCTGGAGTGCGCGGGGCCGAGCAGGGCGTGCTGGACTCTCGGAGCGCACGGGGAGCTGGGTGCGCGGGCCGGAACAGGACGTGCTGGACTCTCGGAGCGCACGGGGAGCTGGGTGCGCGGGGCCGGAACAGGACGTGCTGGGCTCTCTGAGCGCACGTGGAGCTGGGTGCGCGGAGCAGGGACTGGACGTGTAGAAACCACTACACGGACTGGGATCTTGGAACGCGGAACTGGAATCTTGGAACGCGGAACAGGGATCTTGGAACGCGGAACAGGGATCTTGGAACGCGGAACAGGGATCTTGGAACGCGGAACAGGGATCTCGGCGCGCGGAACAGGGATCTCGGCGCGCGGAACAGGGATCTCGGCGCGCGGAACAGGGATCTCGGAGCGCGGAACAGGGATCTCGGAGCGCGGAACAGGGATCTCGGAGCGCGGAACAGGGATCTCGGAGCGCGGAACAGGGATCTCGGAGCGTGGAACAGGGATCTCGGAGCGTGGAACAGGGATCTCGGAGCGTGGAACAGGGATCTCGGAGCGTGGAACAGGGACTGGACGTGTTGAAACCTCAACACGGACTGGGATCTCGGAACGTGGAACAGGGATCTCGGAGCGTGGAACAGGGATCTCGGAGCGTGGAACAGGGATCTCGGAGCGTGGAACCGGGACTGGACGTGTTGAAACCTCAACACGGACTGGGATCTCGGAACGTGGAACAGGGATCTCGGAGCGTGGAACAGGGATCTCGGAGCGTGGAACAGGGATCTCGGAGCGTGGAACCGGGACTGGACGTGTAGAAACCTCCACCCGGACCGGGGACCTGATACGGAGAGCCGACATACCTCCAGCTAGCGCACTAACCCTGGCCTCACGGGTGAGTGGAGCTGGAATCTCTCGGACTGGGCTGTGGATTCGTACCGGAGATTCTGCCCGTAGGACCACAGGATAACATGGACCCAAAAGGCGCACTGGAGGCCTGGCTCGCAGAGCTGGCACCACTCTCCCAAGTAGCACACAGACCTCGGCCCGACCAATGAGTGACGCTGGGATCTCTCGCACTGAGCTGTGGACACGTGCCGGAGACACCGCACGCAGAACTGGAGCAGGATATCCGGGTCCCAGGAGGCGCACTGGAGACTTAGCGCGCAGAGATGGCACCACTCTTACTGGCTGATCACTTCTTTTCGCCCGACTGATGAGTGGAGCGGGAATCACTCGCACCGGCCTCTGAATCCCTATAGGAGAAACCGTGCGCAACACTGCATAGCACGGCCTCCCTTCGCTGCGACGCTCTCCCCAACGCGCTCTCCACAAGGCACGAGGAGTTGGCTCAGGAGTCCCTCCTGAACCGGCCAACCTCCTCGTGTGCCCCCCCCCAAAAGTTTCTTGGGGCTGCCTTACGGGCTTCCTAGCCCGGCGAGGTCTGAGAAACCTGCCTCTCACCGGATCCCATGCTCCCATCAAGTCCTCACACCTGCGCCGCTCAGCCGCCGCTGCTTCCAGTTCCTCTCTGGGCCGACGATACTCCCCAGGCTGGTCCCAAGCACTTCCATAAAATAGATCCCTTTCCCAAGACCTAAGCTCCCGGGTCTCTCGCTGCTTGGTCTCTTTGTGGTGGGTTATTCTGTCACGTTTCTCTTCCGAGGGAACAGACCAAGACGCAGCGATGTAGCCAGAATATATGATTTAATAATAATACGGGAACAAGACGGAACAAAACAATAAACGGAGAACGTAACGATGAACATAACTGACTAGACAAACACAGCTATGAACATACAATAACCCACGAACCCAGAGTGAAACCTACTAACCTAAATATGGTTCCCAATTAGAGACAACGACACACAGCTGCCTCTAATTGGGAACCATTACCCAACATAGAAACACGACACCTAGAACGAACAAACCCTACACCAAGACAAAACCAAAACGCTCCAGCCTGTAATCTCGGGCCTGGGCGTTACAGGTATCCTCTCACCTCATTTAATAATGGTGTCCTCTCACATCATTTAATAATGGTATCCTCTCACCTCATTTAATAACGGTATCCACTCACCTCATTTAATAAAGGTATCCTCTCACCTCGTTTAATAATGGTGTCCTCTCACCTCATTTAATAATGGTATCCTCACCTCATTTAATAATCTTATCCTCACACCTAATTTAATACTGGTGTCCTCTCACCTCATTTAATAACGGTATCCTCTCACCTCATTTAATAATGGTATCCTCACACCTAATGTAATACTTTTTTCCTCTCACCTCATTTAATAACGGTATCCTCTCACCTCATTAAATAATCGTATCCTCACACCTAATTTAATACTTTTGTCCTCTCACCTCATTTAACAATGGTATCCTCTTACCTCATGTAGTAATAGTATCCTCTCACCTCATTTAATAATTCGTATCTTCTCACCTTATTTAATAATGGTATTCTCTCACCTCATTTACTAATGTTATCCTCTCACCTCAATTAATAATGGTGTCCTCTTACCTCATTTAATAAAGATTTCCTCTCACCACATTTGATAATGGTTTCCTCTCACCTAATTTAATAATGGTTTCCTCTCACCTAATTTAATAATGGTTTCCTCTCACCTAATTTAATACTGGTGTCCTCTCACCTCATTTAATAATGGTGTCCTCTCACCTCATTTAATAATGGTATCAACATACCTTATTTAATAATGGTATCCTCTCACCTCATTAAATAATGGTATCCTCTCACCTCATTTAATAATGGTATCCTCTCACCTCATTTAGTAATGGCATCCTCTGACCTCATTTAATAATTGTATCCTCTCACCTCATTTAATAATGGTATCAACATACCTTATTTAATAATGGTATCCTCTCACCTCATTTAATACTGGTGTCCTCTCACCTCATTTAATAATGGTATCCTATCACCTCATTTAATAATGGTATCCTCTCACCTAATTTAATACTTTTGTCCTCTCACCTCATTTAATAACGGTTTCCTCTCACATCATTTAACAATGGTATACTCTCACCTCATGTAATAATGGTATGCTCTCACCTCATTTAATAATGGTATCCTCACACCTAATTTAATACTTTTGTCCTCTCACCTCATTTAATAATTGTATCCTCTCACCTCATTTAATAATGGTATCAACATACCTTATTTAATAATGGTATCCTCTCACCTCATTTAATACTGGTGTCCTCTCACCTCATTTAACAATGGTATCCTCTTACCTCATGTAGTAATAGTATCCTCTCACCTCATTTAACAATTGGTATCTTCTCACCTTATTTAATAATGGTATTCTCTCACCTCATTTACTAATTTTATCCTCTCACCTCAATTAATACTGGTGTCCTCTCACCTCATTTAATAATGGTTTCCTCTCACCTCATTTAACAATGGTATACTCTCACCTAATTTAATAATGGTATCCTCTCACCTCATTTAATAATGGTGTCCTCTCACATCATTTAATAATGGTATCCTCTCACCTCGTTTAATAATGGTGTCCTCTCACCTCATTTAATAATGGTATCCTCACCTCATTTAATAATCTTATCCTCACACCTAATTTAATACTGGTGTCCTCTCACCTCATTTAATAACGGTATCCTCTCACCTCATTTAATAATGGTATCCTCACAACTAATGTAATACTTTTTTCCTCTCACCTCATTTAATAACGGTATCCTCTCACCTCATTAAATAATCGTATCCTCACACCTAATTTAATACTTTTGTCCTCTCACCTCATTTAACAATGGTATCCTCTTAACTCATGTAGTAATAGTATCCTCTCACCTCATTTAATAATTGGTATCTTCTCACCTTATTTAATAATGGTATTCTCTCACCTCATTTACTAATGTTATCCTCTCACCTCAATTAATAATGGTGTCCTCTTACCTCATTTAATAAAGATTTCCTCTCACCTCATTTGATAATGGTTTCCTATCACCTAATTTAATAATGGTTTCCTCTCACCTAATTTAATACTGGTGTCCTCTCACCTCATTTAATAATGGTGTCCTCTCACCTCATTTAATAATGGTATCAACATACCTTATTTAATAATGGTATCCTCTCACCTCATTTAGTAATGGCATCCTCTGACCTCATTTAATAATTGTATCCTCTCACCTCATTTAATACTGGTGTCCTCTCACCTCATTTAATAATGGTATCCTCTCACCTCATTTAATAATGGTATCCTCTCACCTAATTTAATACTTTTGTCCTCTCACCTCATTTAATAACGGTTTCCTCTCACATCATTTAACAATGGTATAATCTCACCTCATTTAATAATGGTATGCTCTCAACTCATTTAATAATGGTATCCTCACACCTAATTTAATACTTTTGTCCTCTCACCTCATTTAATAATTGTATCCTCTCACCTCATTTAATAATGGTATCAACATACCTTATTTAATAATGGTATCCTCTCACCTCATTTAATACTGGTGTCCTCTCACCTCATTTAATAATGGTATCCTCTCACCTCATTTAATAATGGTATCCTCTCACCTAATTTAATACTTTTGTCCTCTCACCTCATTTAATAACGGTTTCCTCTCACATCATTTAACAATGGTATACTCTCACCTCATTTAATAATGGTATGCTCTCACCTCATTTAATAATGGTATCCTCACACCTAATTTAATACTTTTGTCCTCTCACCTCATTTAATAATGGTATCCTCACACCTAATGCAATACTTTTTCCTCTCACCTCATTTAATAACGGTATCCTCTCACCTCATTAAATAATCGTATCCTCACACCTAATTTAATACTTTTGTCCTCTCACCTCATTCAACAATGGTATCCTCTTACCTCATGTAGCAATAGTATCCTCTCACCTCATTTAATAATTGGTATCTTCTCACCTTATTTGATAATGGTATTCTCTCACCTCATTTACTAATTTTATCCTCTCACCTCAATTAATAATGGTGTCCTCTTACCTCATTTAATAAGGATTTCCTCTCACCTCATTTGATAATGGTTTCCTCTCACCTAATTTAATACTGGTGTCCTCTCACCTCATTTAATAATGGTTTCCTCTCACCTCATTTAACAATAGTATACTCTCACGTAATTTAATAATGGTATCCTCTCACCTCATTTAATAATGGTGTCCTCTCACATCATTTAATAATGGTATCCTCTCACCTCATTTAATAACGGTATCCTCTCACCTCATTTAATAATGGTATCCTCTCACCTCATTTAATAATGGTATCCTCTCACCTCATCTAGTAATGGCATCCTCTCACCTCATTAAATAATGGTATCCTCTCACCTCATTTAATAATGGTATCCTCTCACCTCATTTAGTAATGGCATCCTCTCACCTCATCTAGTAATGGCATCCTCTCACCACATTTAATAATGGTATCCTCTTACCTCATTTAATAATGGTATCCTCTTTCCTCATTTAATAATGGTATCCTCTCACCTCATTTAATACTGGTGTCCTCTCACCTCATTTATTACTGGTGTCCTCTCACCTCATTTAATACTGGTGTCCTCTCACCTCATTTAATAATGGTATCCTCTCACCTCATTTAATAATGGTATCCTCTCACCTAATTTATTACTTTTGTCATCTCACCTCATTTAATAACGGTTTCCTCTCACATCATTTAACAAAGGTATACTCTCACCTCATTTAATAATGGTATGCTCTCACCTCATTTAATAATGGTATCCTCTCACCTAATTTAATACTTTTTTCATCTCACCTCATTTAATAACGGTATCCTCTCACCTCATTTAATAATCGTATCCTCACACCTAATTTAATACTTTTGTCCTCTCACCTCATTTAACAATGGTATCCTCTTACCTCATGTAGTAATAGTATCCTCTCACCTCATTTAATAATTGGTATCCTCTCACCTTATTTAATAATGGTATTCTCTCACCTTATTTAATAATGGTATTCTCTCACCTCAATTACGAATGTTATCCTCTCACCTCAATTAATAATGGTGTCCTCTTACCTCATTTAATAAGGATTTCCTCTCACCTCATTTGATAATGGTTTCCTCTCACCTCATTTAATACTGGTGTCCTCTCACCTCATTTCATACTGGTGTCCTCTCACCTCATTTAATACTGGTGTCCTCTAACCTCATTAAATAATGGTATCCTCTCACCTCATTTAATAATGGTATCCTCTCACCTCATTTAGTAATGGCATCCTCTGACCTCATTTAATAATTGTATCCTCTCAACTCATTTAATAATGGTATCAACAAACCTTATTTAATAATGGTATCCTCTCACCTCATTTAATAATGGTATCCTCTCACCTCATTTAATAATGGTATCATCTCACCTAATTTAATACTTTTGTCCTCTCACCTCATTTCATAACGGTATCCTCTCACATCATTTAACAATGGTATACTCTCACCTCATTTAATAATGGTATGCTCTCACCTCATTTAATAATGGTATCCTCACACCTAATTTAATACTTTTGTCCTCTCACCTCATTTAATAATTGTATCCTCTCACCTCATTTAATAATGGTATCAACATACCTTATTTAATAATGGTATCCTCTCACCTCATTTAATACTGGTGTCCTCTCACCTCATTTAATAATGGTATCCTCTCACCTCATTTAATAATGGTTTCATCTCACCTAATTTAATACTTTTGTCCTCTCACCTCATTTAATAACGGTTTCCTCTCACATCATTTAACAATGTTATACTCTCACCTCATTTAATAATGGTATGCTCTCACCTCATTTAATAATGGTATCCTCACATCTAATGTAATACTTTTTTCCTCTCACCTCATTTCATAACGGTTTCCTCTCACCTCATTAAATAATCGTATCCTCACACCTAATTTAATACTTTTGTCCTCTCACCTCATTTAACAATGGTATCCTCTTACCTCATGTAGTAATAGTATCCTCTCACCTCATTTAATAATTGGTATCTTCTCACCTTATTTAATAATGGTATTCTCTCACCTCATTTACTAATTTCATCCTCTCACCTCAATTAATAATGGTGTCCTCTTACCTCATTTAATAAGGATTTCCTCCCACCTCATTTAATAATGGTATGCTCTCACCTCATTTAATAATGGTATCCTCACATCTAATGTAATACTTTTTTCCTCTCACCTCATTTAATAACGGTATCCTCTCACCTCATTAAATAATCGTATCCTCAGACCTAATTTAATACTTTTGTCCTCTCACCTCATTTAATAACGGTTTCCTCTCACATCATTTAACAATGGTATACTCTCACCTCATTTAATAATGGTATGCTCTCACCTCATTTAATAATGGTATCCTCACACCTAATTTAATACTTTTGTCCTCTCACCTCATTTAATAATGGTATCCTCACACCTAATGCAATACTTTTTTCCTCTCACCTCATTTAATAACGGTATCCTCTCACCTCATTAAATAATCGTATCCTCACACCTAATTTAATACTTTTGTCCTCTCACCTCATTCAACAATGGTATCCTCTTACCTCATGTAGCAATAGTATCCTCTCACCTCATTTAATAATTGGTATCTTCTCACCTTATTTAATAATGGTATTCTCTCACCTCATTTACTAATTTTATCCTCTCACCTCAATTAATAATGGTGTCCTCTTACCTCATTTAATAAGGATTTCCTCTCACCTCATTTGATAATGGTTTCCTCTCACCTAATTTAATACTGGTGTCCTCTCACCTCATTTAATAATGGTTTCCTCTCACCTCATTTAACAATAGTATACTCTCACGTAATTTAATAATGGTATCCTCTCACCTCATTTAATAATGGTGTCCTCTCACATCATTTAATAATGGTATCCTCTCACCTCATTTAATAACGGTATCCTCTCACCTCATTTAATAATGGTATCCTCTCACCTCATTTAATAATGGTATCCTCTCACCTCATCTAGTAATGGCATCCTCTCACCTCATTAAATAATGGTATCCTCTCACCTCATTTAATAATGGTATCCTCTCACCTCATTTAGTAATGGCATCCTCTCACCTCATCTAGTAATGGCATCCTCTCACCACATTTAATAATGGTATCCTCTTACCTCATTTAATAATGGTATCCTCTTTCCTCATTTAATAATGGTATCCTCTCACCTCATTTAATACTGGTGTCCTCTCACCTCATTTATTACTGGTGTCCTCTCACCTCATTTAATACTGGTGTCCTCTCACCTCATTTAATAATGGTATCCTCTCACCTCATTTAATAATGGTATCCTCTCACCTAATTTAATACTTTTGTCATCTCACCTCATTTAATAACGGTTTCCTCTCACATCATTTAACAAAGGTATACTCTCACCTCATTTAATAATGGTATGCTCTCACCTCATTTAATAATGGTATCCTCTCACCTAATTTAATACTTTTTTCATCTCACCTCATTTAATAACGGTATCCTCTCACCTCATTTAATAATCGTATCCTCACACCTAATTTAATACTTTTGTCCTCTCACCTCATTTAACAATGGTATCCTCTTACCTCATGTAGTAATAGTATCCTCTCACCTCATTTGATAATGGTTTCCTATCACCTAATTTAATAATGGTTTCCTCTCACCTAATTTAATACTGGTGTCCTCTCACCTCATTTAATAATGGTGTCCTCTCACCTCATTTAATAATGGTATCAACATACCTTATTTAATAATGGTATCCTCTCACCTCATTTAGTAATGGCATCCTCTGACCTCATTTAATAATAGTATCCTCTCACCTCATTTAATAATTGGTATCCTCTCACCTTATTTAATAATGGTATTCTCTCACCTTATTTAATAATGGTATTCTCTCACCTCAATTACTAATGTTATCCTCTCACCTCAATTAATAATGGTGTCCTCTTACCTCATTTAATAAGGATTTCCTCTCACCTCATTTGATAATGGTTTCCTCTCACCTCATTTAATACTGGTGTCCTCTCACCTCATTTCATACTGGTGTCCTCTCACCTCATTTAATACTGGTGTCCTCTAACCTCATTAAATAATGGTATCCTCTCACCTCATTTAATAATGGTATCCTCTCACCTCATTTAGTAATGGCATCCTCTGACCTCATTTAATAATTGTATCCTCTCAACTCATTTAATAATGGTATCAACATACCTTATTTAATAATGGTATCCTCTCACCTCATTTAATAATGGTATCCTCTCACCTCATTTAATAATGGTATCATCTCACCTAATTTAATACTTTTGTCCTCTCACCTCATTTCATAACGGTATCCTCTCACATCATTTAACAATGGTATACTCTCACCTCATTTAATAATGGTATGCTCTCACCTCATTTAATAATGGTATCCTCACACCTAATTTAATACTTTTGTCCTCTCACCTCATTTAATAATTGTATCCTCTCACCTCATTTAATAATGGTATCAACATACCTTATTTAATAATGGTATCCTCTCACCTCATTTAATACTGGTGTCCTCTCACCTCATTTAATAATGGTATCCTCTCACCTCATTTAATAATGGTTTCATCTCACCTAATTTAATACTTTTGTCCTCTCACCTCATTTAATAACGGTTTCATCTCACATCATTTAACAATGTTATACTCTCACCTCATTTAATAATGGTATGCTCTCACCTCATTTAATAATGGTATCCTCACATCTAATGTAATACTTTTTTCCTCTCACCTCATTTCATAACGGTATCCTCTCACCTCATTAAATAATCGTATCCTCACACCTAATTTAATACTTTTGTCCTCTCACCTCATTTAACAATGGTATCCTCTTACCTCATGTAGTAATAGTATCCTCTCACCTCATTTAATAATTGGTATCTTCTCACCTTATTTAATAATGGTATTATCTCACCTCATTTACTAATTTCATCCTCTCACCTCAATTAATAATGGTGTCCTCTTACCTCATTTAATAAGGATTTCCTCCCACCTCATTTAATAATGGTATGCTCTCACCTCATTTAATAATGGTATCCTCACATCTAATGTAATACTTTTTTCCTCTCACCTCATTTAATAACGGTATCCTCTCACCTCATTAAATAATCGTATCCTCACACCTAATTTAATACTTTTGTCCTCTCACCTCATTTAATAACGGTTTCCTCTCACATCATTTAACAATGGTATACTCTCACCTCATTTAATAATGGTATGCTCTCACCTCATTTAATAATGGTATCAACATACCTTATTTAATAATGGTATCCTCTCACCTCATTTAATACTGGTGTCCTCTCACCTCATTTAATAATGGTATCCTCTCACCTCATTTAATAATGGTTTCATCTCACCTAATTTAATACTTTTGTCCTCTCACCTCATTTAATAACGGTTTCCTCTCACATCATTTAACAATGTTATACTCTCACCTCATTTAATAATGGTATGCTCTCATCTCATTTAATAATGGTATCCTCACATCTAATGTAATACTTTTTTCCTCTCACCTCATTTCATAACGGTATCCTCTCACCTCATTAAATAATCGTATCCTCACACCTAATTTAATACTTTTGTCCTCTCACCTCTTTTAACAATGGTATCCTCTTACCTCATGTAGTAATAGTATCCTCTCACCTCATTTAATAATTGGTATCTTCTCACCTTATTTAATAATGGTATTCTCTCACCTCATTTACTAATTTCATCCTCTCACCTCAATTAATAATGGTGTCCTCTTACCTCATTTAATAAGGATTTCCTCCCACCTCATTTAATAATGGTATGCTCTCACCTCATTTAATAATGGTATCCTCACATCTAATGTAATACTTTTTTCCTCTCACCTCATTTAATAACGGTATTGTCACGTTTATCTTCCGGACGGACAGACCAAGACGCAGCGATGTAGCCAGAATACATGATTTAATAAATCCACGGGAACAAGACGGAACAAAACAAAGAACGGAGAACGTAACGATGAACATAACTGAACAAACAAACACAGCTATGAACATACAATAACCCACGAACCCAGAGTGAAACCTAGTAACCTAAATATGGTTCCCAATTAGAGACAACGACACACAGCTGCCTCTAATTGGGAACCATTACCCAACATAGAAATACGACACCTAGAATGAACAAACCCTACACAAAGACAAAACCAAAACGCTCCAGCCTGAAACTCGGGACTGGGCAGTACTCCCAAAGGCGCGGACTCGGACGCGCCGAAAAGTCTGTGGGGGGTCTTCGGTGGGTCGCTTTGTCCCAGGTGGAGGCTCCGGTGCTGGCCGTGCTGGTCTGACATCCAGAACCGGAGGCCCTGGGCCTTCTCCTGGAACTCTGCGCGTGGAGTTGGAACTGGCCGTACTGGACTCGTGATGCTCACTGGAACGCTGGTGCGTGGAGCAGGAACTGGCAGTACTGGACTCGTGATGCTCACTGGGACTCTGGTGCGTGGAGCAGGAACTGGCAGTACTGGACTCGTGATGCTCACTGGGACTCTGGTGCGTGGAGCAGGAACTGGTCGTACTGGACTCGTGATGCTCACTGGGACTCTGGTGCGTGGAGCAGGAACTGGTCGTACTGGACTCGTGATGCTCACTGGAACTCTGGTGCGTGGAGCAGGAACTGGCAGTACTGGACTTGTGATGCTCACTGGAACTCTGCGCGTGGAGCAGGAACTGGCAGTACTGGACTTGTGATGCTCACTGGAACTCTGGTGCGTGGAGCAGGAACTGGCAGTACCGGACTAGTGATGCTCACTGGTACTCTGCGCGTGGAGCAGGAACTGGCAGTACTGGACTTGTGATGCTCACTGGAACTCTGGTGCGTGGAGCAGGAACTGGTCGTACTGGACTTGTGATGCTCACTGGGACGCTGGTGCGTGGAGCAGGAACTGGCAGTACTGGACTCGTGATGCTCACTGGGACTCTGGTGCGTGGAGCAGGAACTGGTCGTACTGGACTCTCTGAACGCCACGGGAGCTTGGTGCGCCGGAGCCGACAGGACGTGCTGGACTCTCTGAACGCACGGGAGCTTGGTGCGCCGGAGCCGGACAGGACGTGCTGGACTCTCTGAACGCACGGGAGCTTGGTGCGCGGAGCCGGACAGGACGCGTGCTGGACTCTCGGAGCGCACGGGAGCTGGGTGCGCGGGCCGGAGCAGGACGTGCTGGACTCTCGGAGCGCACGGGAGCTGGGTGCGCGGGCCGGAGCAGGACGTGCTGGACTCTCGAGCGCACGGGAGCTGGGTGCGTGGAACAGGGACTGGACGTGTAGACACCACTACACGGACTGGGATCTTGGAACACGGAACAGGGATCTTGGAGCAGCGCGGAACAGGGATCTTGGAACGCGGAACAGGGATCTTGGAACGTGGAACAGGGATCTTGGAACGTGGAACAGGGATCTTGGAACGTGGAACAGGGATCTTGGAACGTGGAACAGGGATCTCGGAGCGTGGAACGGGGACTGGACGTGTAGAAACCTCCGCCCGGACCGGGGATCTGATATGGAGAGCCGACACCATACCTCCAGCTAGCTCACTAACCCTGGTCTCATGGGTGAGTGGAGCTGGAATCTCTCGGACTGGGCTGTGGATACGTACCGGAGATTCTGCCCGTAAGACCACAGGATAACATGGGCCCAAAAGGCGCACTGGAGGCCTGGCTCGCAGAGCTGACACCACTCTCCCAGGTAACACACAGACCTCGGCCCGACCAGTGAGTGGCGCTGGGATCTCTCTCACTGGGCTGCGGACACGTACCGGAGACACCGCACATGGAACTGGAGCAGGATATCCGGGTCCCAGGAGACGTACCGGGGACTTAGTGCGCAGCGATGGCACCACTCTTTCTGGCTGCACCCTTATTTTCCCCCGACTGATGAGTGGAGCGGGAATCACTCGCACCGGCCTCTGAATCCCTATAGGGGAAACCGTGCGCAACACTGCATAGCACGGACTCCCTTCGCTGCGACGCTCTCCCCTACGCTCTCTCCATAAAGCACGAGGAGTTGGCTCAGGAGTCCCTCCTGAACCGGCCAACCCCCTCGTGTGCCCCCCCCCAAAAGTTTCTTGGGGCTGCCTTACGGGCTTCCGTGCCAGGCGAGTTCCAACGAACTTTTCTCTCTCCGGGGTCCAGACGCCATATAAGTCCTCATAGCTCCCACGCTCAGTCCTCGCACACCTGCGCTGCTCCTTTTCCCAAGAGCTAAGCTCCCGGGTCTCTCGCTGCTTGGTCTTTTGTTGGTGGGTTATTCTGTCACGATTCACTTCTGAGGGGACAGACCAAGACGCAGCGATGTAGCCAGAATACATGATTTAATAAATCCACGGGAACAAGACGGAACAAAACAAAGAACGGAGAACGTAACGATGAACATAACTGAACAAACAAACACAGCTATGAACATACAATAACCCACGAACCCAGAGTGAAACCTAGTAACCTAAATATGGTTCCCAATTAGAGACAACGACACACAGCTGCCTCTAATTGGGAACCATTACCCAACATAGAAATACGACACCTAGAATGAACAAACCCTACACAAAGACAAAACCAAAACGCTCCAGCCTGAAACTCGGGACTGGGCGTTACAGGTATCCTCTCACCTCATTAAATAATGGTATCCTCACACCTAATTTAATACTTTTGTCCTCTCACCTCATTTAACAATGGTATCCTCTTACCTCATGTAGTAATAGTATCCTCTCACCTCATTTAACAATTGGTATCTTCTCACCTTATTTAATAATGGTATTTTCTCACCTCATTCACTAATTTTATCCTCTCACCTCAATTAATACTGGTGTCCTCTCACCTCATTTAATAATGGTTTCCTCTCACCTCATTTAACAATGGTATACTCTCACCTAATTTAATAATGGTATCCTCTCACCTCATTTAATAATGGTGTCCTCTCACATCATTTAATAATGGTATCCACTCACCTCATTTAATAATGGTATCCTCTCACCTCGTTTAATAATGGTGTCCTCTCACCTCATTTAATAATGGTATCCTCACCTCATTTAATAATCTTATCCTCACACCTAATTTAATACTGGTGTCCTCTCACCTCATTTAATAACGGTATCCTCTCACCTCATTTAATAATGGTATCCTCACACCTAATGTAATACTTTTTTCCTCTCACCTCATTTAATAACGGTATCCTCTCACCTCATTAAATAATCGTATCCTCACACCTAATTTAATACTTTTGTCCTCTCACCTCATTTAACAATGGTATCCTCTTACCTCATGTAGTAATAGTATCCTCTCACCTCATTTAATAATTGGTATCTTCTCACCTTATTTAATAATGGTATTCTCTCACCTCATTTACTAATGTTATCCTCTCACCTCAATTAATAATGGTGTCCTCTTACCTCATTTAATAAAGATTTCCTCTCACCTCATTTGATAATGGTTTCCTATCACCTAATTTAATAATGGTTTCCTCTCACCTAATTTAATACTGGTGTCCTCTCACCTCATTTAATAATGGTGTCCTCTCACCTCATTTAATAATGGTATCAACATACCTTATTTAATAATGGTATCCTCTCACCTCATTTAGTAATGGCATCCTCTGACCTCATTTAATAATTGTATCCTCTCACCTCATTTAATAATGGTATCAACATACCTTATTTAATAATGGTATCCTCTCACCTCATTTAATACTGGTGTCCTCTCACCTCATTTAATAATGGTATCCTCTCACCTCATTTAATAATGGTATCCTCTCACCTAATTTAATACGTTTGTCCTCTCACCTCATTTAATAACGGTTTCCTCTCACATCATTTAACAATGGTATAATCTCACCTCATTTAATAATGGTATGCTCTCACCTCATTTAATAATGGTATCCTCACACCTAATTTAATACTTTTGTCCTCTCACCTCATTTCATAATTGTATCCTCTCACCTCATTTAATAATGGTATCAACATACCTTATTTAATAATGGTATCCTCTCACCTCATTTAATACTGGTGTCCTCTCACCTCATTTAATAATGGTATCCTCTCACCTCATTTAATAATGGTATCCTCTCACCTAATTTAATACTTTTGTCCTCTCACCTCATTTAATAACGGTTTCCTCTCACATCATTTAACAATGGTATACTCTCACCTCATTTAATAATGTTATGCTCTCACCTCATTTAATAATGGTATCCTCACACCTAATTTAATACTTTTGTCCTCTCACCTCATTTAATAATGGTATCCTCACACCTAATGCAATACTTTTTTCCTCTCACCTCATTTAATAACGGTATCCTCTCACCTCATTAAATAATCGTATCCTCTCACCTCATTTAATAATGGTATCCTCTCACCTCATTTAGTAATGGCATCCTCTCACCTCATCTAGTAATGGCATCCTCTCACCTCATTAAATAATGGTATCCTCTCACCTCATTTAATAATGGTATCCTCTCACCTCATTTAGTAATGGCATCCTCTCACCTCATCTAGTAATGGCATCCTCTCACCACATTTAATAATGGTATCCTCTTACCTCATTTAATAATGGTATCCTCTTTCCTCATTTAATAATGATATCCTCTCACCTCATTTAATACTGGTGTCCTCTCACCTCATTTATTACTGGTGTCCTCTCACCTCATTTAATACTGGTGTCCTCTCACCTCATTTAATAATGGTATCCTCTCACCTCATTTAATAATGGTATCCTCTCACCTAATTTAATACCTTTGTCATCTCACCTCATTTAATAACGGTTTCCTCTCACATCATTTAACAAAGGTATACTCTCACCTCATTTAATAATGGTATGCTCTCACCTCATTTAATAATGGTATCCTCTCACCTAATTTAATACTTTTTTCATCTCACCTCATTTAATAACGGTATCCTCTCACCTCATTTAATAATCGTATCCTCACACCTAATTTAATACTTTTGTCCTCTCACCTCATTTAACAATGGTATCCTCTTACCTCAAGTAGTAATAGTATCCTCTCACCTCATTTAATAATTGGTATCTTCTCACCTTATTTAATAATGGTATTCTCTCACCTTATTTAATAATGGTATTCTCTCACCTCAATTACTAATGTTATCCTCTCACCTCAATTAATAATGGTGTCCTCTTACCTCATTTAATAAGGATTTCCTCTCACCTCATTTGATAATGGTTTCCTCTCACCTCATTTAATACTGGTGTCCTCTCACCTCATTTCATACTGGTGTCCTCTCACCTCATTTAATACTGGTGTCCTCTAACCTCATTAAATAATGGTATCCTCTGACCTCATTTAATAATTGTATCCTCTCAACTCATTTAATAATGGTATCAACATACCTTATTTAATAATGGTATCGTCTCACCTCATTTAATAATGGTATCCTCTCACCTCATTTAATAATGGTATCATCTCACCTAATTTAATACTTTTGTCCTCTCACCTCATTTAATAACGGTTTCCTCTCACATCATTTAACAATGGTATACTCTCACCTCATTTAATAATGGTATGCTCTCACCTCATTTAATAATGGTATCCTCACACCTAATTTAATACTTTTGTCCTCTCACCTCATTTAATAATTGTATCCTCTCACCTCATTTAATAATGTTATCAACATACCTTATTTAATAATGGTATCCTCTCACCTCATTTAACAATGGTATACTCTCACCTAATTTAATAATGGTATGCTCTCACGTCATTTAATAATGGTATCCTCACATATAATGTAATACTTTTTTCCTCGCACCCATTTAATAACGGTATCCTCACACCTCATTAAATAATCGTATCCTCACACCTAATTTAATACTTTTGTCCTCTCACCTCATTTAACAATGGTATCCTCTTACCTCAAGTAGTAATAGTATCCTCTCACCTCATTTAATAATTGGTATCTTCTCACCTTATTTAATAATGGTATTCTCTCACCTCATTTACTAATTTTATCCTCTCACCTCAATTAATAATGGTGTCCTCTTACCTCATTTAATAAGGATTTCCTCTCACCTCATTTAATAATGGTTTCCTCTCACCTCATTTAATAATGGTTTAATCTCACCTCATTTAACAATAGTATACTCTCACGTAATTTAATAATGGTATCCTCTCACCTCATTTAATAATGGTGTCCTCTCACATCATTTAATAATGGTATCCTCTCACCTCATTTAATAATGGTATCCTCTCACCTCATTTAATAATGCTATCCTCTCACCTCATTTAATAATGGTATCCTCTCACCTAATTTAGTAATGGCATCCTCTCACCTCATCTAGTAATGGCATCCTCTCACCTCATTTAATAATGGTATCCTCTTACCTCCTTTAATAATGGTGTCCTTTCATCTCATTTAATAATGGTATCAACATACCTTATTTAATAATGGTATCCTCTCACCTCATTAAATAATGGTATCCTCTCACCTCATTTAATAATGGTATCCTCTCACCTCATTTAGTAATGGCATCCTCTCATCTCATCTAGTAATGGCATCCTCTCACCACATTTAATAATGGTATCCTCTTACCTCATTTAATAATGGTATCCTCTTACCTCATTTAATAATGGTATCCTCTCACCTCATTTAATACTGGTGTCCTCTCACCTCATGTATTACTGGTGTCCTCTCACCTCATTTAATACTGGTGTCCTCTCACCTCATTTAATACTTTTGTCCTCTAACCTCATTAAATAATGGTATCCTCTCATCTCATTTAATAATCGTATCCTCTCACCTAATTTAATACTTTTGTCCTCTCACCTCATTTAATACTGGTGTCCTCTCACCTCATTTAATAATGGTGTCCTCTCACATCATTTAATAATGGTATCCTCTCACCTCATTTAATAATGGTATCCTCTCACCTCATTTAATAATGGTATCCTCACACCTAATTTAATACTTTTGTCCTCTCACCTCATTTAATAATGGTATCCTCACACCTAATGCAATACTTTTTTCCTCTCACCTCATTTAATAACGGTATCCTCTCACCTCATTAAATAATCGTATCCTCACACCTAATTTAATACTTTTGTCCTCTCACCTCATTCAACAATGGCATCCTCTGACCTCATTTAATAATTGTATCCTCTCACCTCATTTAATACTGGTGTCCTCTCACCTCATTTAATAATGTTATCCTCTCACCTCATTTAATAATGGTATCCTCTCACCTAATTTAATACTTTTGTCCTCTCACCTCATTTAATAACGGTTTCCTCTCACATCATTTAACAATGGTATAATCTCACCTCATTTAATAATGGTATGCTCTCACCTCATTTAATAATGGTATCCTCACACCTAATTTAATACTTTTGTCCTCTCACCTCATTTAATAATTGTATCCTCTCACCTCATTTAATAATGGTATCAACATACCTTATTTAATAATGGTATCCTCTCACCTCATTTAATACTGGTGTCCTCTCACCTCATTTAATAATGGTATCCTCTCACCTCATTTAATAATGGTATCCTCTCACCTAATTTAATACTTTTGTCCTCTCACCTCATTTAATAACGGTTTCCTCTCACATCATTTAACAATGGTATACTCTCACCTCATTTAATAATGGTATGCTCTCACCTCATTTAATAATGGTATCCTCACACCTAATTTAATACTTTTGTCCTCTCACCTCATTTAATAATGGTATCCTCACACCTAATGCAATACTTTTTTCCTCTCACCTCATTTAATAACGGTATCCTCTCACCTCATTAAATAATCGTATCCTCACACCTAATTTAATACTTTTGTCCTCTCACCTCATTCAACAATGGTATCCTCTTACCTCATGTAGCAATAGTATCCTCTCACCTCATTTAATAATTGGTATCTTCTCACCTTATTTAATAATGGTATTCTCTCACCTCATTTACTAATTTTATCCTCTCACCTCAATTAATAATGGTGTCCTCTTACCTCATTTAATAAGGATTTCCTGTCACATCATTTGATAATGGTTTCCTCTCACCTAAATTAATACTGGTGTCCTCTCACCTCATTTAATAATGGTTTCCTCTCACCTCATTTAACAATAGTATACTCTCACGTAATTTAATAATGGTATCCTCTCACCTCATTTAATAATGGTGTCCTCTCACATCATTTAATAATGGTATCCTCTCACCTCATTTAATAACGGTATCCTCTCACCTCATTTAATAATGGTATCCTCTCACCTCATTTAATAATGGTATCCTCTCACCTCATTCAGTAATGGCATCCTCTGACCTCATCTAGTAATGGCATCCTCTCACCTCATTAAATAATGGTATCCTCTCACCTCATTTAATAATGGTATCCTCTCACCTCATTTAGTAATGGCATCCTCTCACCTCATCTAGTAATGGCATCCTCTCACCACAGTTAATAATGGTATCCTCTTACCTCATTTAATAATGGTATCCTCTTTCCTCATTTAATAATGGTATCCTCTCACCTCATTTAATACTGGTGTCCTCTCACCTCATTTATTACTGGTGTCCTCTCACCTCATTTAATACTGGTGTCCTCTCACCTCATTTAATAATGGTATCCTCTCACCTCATTTAATAATGGTATCCTCTCACCTAATTTAATACCTTTGTCATCTCACCTCATTTAATAACGGTTTCCTCTCACATCATTTAACAAAGGTATACTCTCACCTCATTTAATAATGGTATGCTCTCACCTCATTTAATAATGGTATCCTCTCACCTAATTTAATACTTTTTTCATCTCACCTCATTTAATAACGGTATCCTCTCACCTCATTTAATAATCGTATCCTCACACCTAATTTAATACTTTTGTCCTCTCACCTCATTTAACAATGGTATCCTCTTACCTCAAGTAGTAATAGTATCCTCTCACCTCATTTAATAATTGGTATCTTCTCACCTTATTTAATAATGGTATTCTCTCACCTTATTTAATAATGGTATTCTCTCACCTCAATTACTAATGTTATCCTCTCACCTCAATTAATAATGGTGTCCTCTTACCTCATTTAATAAGGATTTCCTCTCACCTCATTTGATAATGGTTTCCTCTCACCTCATTTAATACTGGTGTCCTCTCACCTCATTTCATACTGGTGTCCTCTCACCTCATTTAATACTGGTGTCCTCTAACCTCATTAAATAATGGTATCCTCTGACCTCATTTAATAATTGTATCCTCTCAACTCATTTAATAATGGTATCAACATACCTTATTTAATAATGGTATCGTCTCACCTCATTTAATAATGGTATCCTCTCACCTCATTTAATAATGGTATCATCTCACCTAATTTAATACTTTTGTCCTCTCACCTCATTTAATAAAGGTTTCCTCTCACATCATTTAACAATGGTATACTCTCACCTCATTTAATAATGGTATGCTCTCACCTCATTTAATAATGGTATCCTCACACCTAATTTAATACTTTTGTCCTCTCACCTCATTTAATAATTGTATCCTCTCACCTCATTTAATAATGGTATCAACAAACCTTATTTAATAATGGTATCCTCTCACCTCATTTAACAATGGTATACTCTCACCTAATTTAATAATGGTATGCTCTCACGTCATTTAATAATGGTATCCTCACATATAATGTAATACTTTTTCCTCGCACCTCATTTAATAACGGTATCCTCACACCTCATTAAATAATCGTATCCTCACACCTAATTTAATACTTTTGTCCTCTCACCTCATTTAACAATGGTATCCTCTTACCTCAAGTAGTAATAGTATCCTCTCACCTCATTTAATAATTGGTATCTTCTCACCTTATTTAATAATGGTATTCTCTCACCTCATTTACTAATTTTATCCTCTCACCTCAATTAATAATGGTGTCCTCTCACCTCATTTAATAAGGATTTCCTCTCACCTCATTTAATAATGGTTTCCTCTCACCTCATTTAATAACGGTTTAATCTCACCTCATTTAACAATAGTATACTCTCACGTAATTTAATAATGGTATCCTCTCACCTCATTTAATAATGGTGTCCTCTCACATCATTTAATAATGGTATCCTCTCACCTCATTTAATAATGGTATCCTCTCACCTCATTTAATAATGGTATCCTCTCACCTCATTTAATAATGGTATCCTCTCACCTAATTTAGTAATGGCATCCTCTCACCTCATCTAGTAATGGCATCCTCTCACCTCATTTAATAATGGTATCCTCTTACCTCCTTTAATAATGGTGTCCTTTCATCTCATTTAATAATGGTATCAACATACCTTATTTAATAATGGTATCCTCTCACCTCATTAAATAATTGTATCCTCTCACCTCATTTAATACTGGTGTCCTCTCACCTCATTTAATAATGGTATCCTCTCACCTCATTTAATAATGGTATCCTCTCACCTAATTTAATACTTTTGTCCTCTCACCTCATTTAATAACGGTTTCCTCTCACATCATTTAACAATGGTATAATCTCACCTCATTTAATAATGGTATGCTCTCACCTCATTTAATAATGGTATCCTCACACCTAATTTAATACTTTTGTCCTCTCACCTCATTTAATAATTGTATCCTCTCACCTCATTTAATAATGGTATCAACATACCTTATTTAATAATGGTATCCTCTCACCTCATTTAATACTGGTGTCCTCTCACCTCATTTAATAATGGTATCCTCTCACCTCATTTAATAATGGTATCCTCTCACCTAATTTAATACTTTTGTCCTCTCACCTCATTTAATAACGGTTTCCTCTCACATCATTTAACAATGGTATACTCTCACCTCATTTAATAATGGTATGCTCTCACCTCATTTAATAATGGTATCCTCACACCTAATTTAATACTTTTGTCCTCTCACCTCATTTAATAATGGTATCCTCACACCTAATGCAATACTTTTTCCTCTCACCTCATTTAATAACGGTATCCTCTCACCTCATTAAATAATCGTATCCTCACACCTAATTTAATACTTTTGTCCTCTCACCTCATTCAACAATGGTATCCTCTTACCTCATGTAGCAATAGTATCCTCTCACCTCATTTAATAATTGGTATCTTCTCACCTTATTTAATAATGGTATTCTCTCACCTCATTTACTAATTTTATCCTCTCACCTCAATTAATAATGGTGTCCTCTTACCTCATTTAATACTGGTGTCCTCTCACCTCATTTAATAATGGTTTCCTCTCACCTCATTTAACAATAGTATACTCTCACGTAATTTAATAATGGTATCCTCTCACCTCATTTAATAATGGTGTCCTCTCACATCATTTAATAATGGTATCCTCTCACCTCATTTAATAACGGTATCCTCTCACCTCATTTAATAATGGTATCCTCTCACCTCATTTAATAATGGTATCCTCTCACCTCATTCAGTAATGGCATCCTCTGACCTCATCTAGTAATGGCATCCTCTCACCTCATTAAATAATGGTATCCTCTCACCTCATTTAATAATGGTATCCTCTCACCTCATTTAGTAATGGCATCCTCTCACCTCATCTAGTAATGGCATCCTCTCACCACATTTAATAATGGTATCCTCTTACCTCATTTAATAATGGTATCCTCTTTCCTCATTTAATAATGGTATCCTCTCACCTCATTTAATACTGGTGTCCTCTCACCTCATTTATTACTGGTGTCCTCTCACCTCATTTAATACTGGTGTCCTCTCACCTCATTTAATAATGGTATCCTCTCACCTCATTTAATAATGGTATCCTCTCACCTAATTTAATACCTTTGTCATCTCACCTCATTTAATAACGGTTTCCTCTCACATCATTTAACAAAGGTATACTCTCACCTCATTTAATAATGGTATGCTCTCACCTCATTTAATAATGGTATCCTCTCACCTAATTTAATACTTTTTTCATCTCACCTCATTTAATAACGGTATCCTCTCACCTCATTTAATAATCGTATCCTCACACCTAATTTAATACTTTTGTCCTCTCACCTCATTTAACAATGGTATCCTCTTACCTCAAGTAGTAATAGTATCCTCTCACCTCATTTAATAATTGGTATCTTCTCACCTTATTTAATAATGGTATTCTCTCACCTTATTTAATAATGGTATTCTCTCACCTCAATTACTAATGTTATCCTCTCACCTCAATTAATAATGGTGTCCTCTTACCTCATTTAATAAGGATTTCCTCTCACCTCATTTGATAATGGTTTCCTCTCACCTCATTTAATACTGGTGTCCTCTCACCTCATTTCATACTGGTGTCCTCTCACCTCATTTAATACTGGTGTCCTCTAACCTCATTAAATAATGGTATCCTCTGACCTCATTTAATAATTGTATCCTCTCAACTCATTTAATAATGGTATCAACATACCTTATTTAATAATGGTATCGTCTCACCTCATTTAATAATGGTATCCTCTCACCTCATTTAATAATGGTATCATCTCACCTAATTTAATACTTTTGTCCTCTCACCTCATTTAATAACGGTTTCCTCTCACATCATTTAACAATGGTATACTCTCACCTCATTTAATAATGGTATGCTCTCACCTCATTTAATAATGGTATCCTCACACCTAATTTAATACTTTTGTCCTCTCACCTCATTTAATAATTGTATCCTCTCACCTCATTTAATAATGGTATCAACATACCTTATTTAATAATGGTATCCTCTCACCTCATTTAACAATGGTATACTCTCACCTAATTTAATAATGGTATGCTCTCACGTCATTTAATAATGGTATCCTCACATATAATGTAATACTTTTTCCTCGCACCTCATTTAATAACGGTATCCTCACACCTCATTAAATAATCGTATCCTCACACCTAATTTAATACTTTTGTCCTCTCACCTCATTTAACAATGGTATCCTCTTACCTCAAGTAGTAATAGTATCCTCTCACCTCATTTAATAATTGGTATCTTCTCACCTTATTTAATAATGGTATTCTCTCACCTCATTTACTAATTTTATCCTCTCACCTCAATTAATAATGGTGTCCTCTTACCTCATTTAATAAGGATTTCCTCTCACCTCATTTAATAATGGTTTCCTCTCACCTCATTTAATAATGGTGTCCTCTCACATCATTTAATAATGGTATCCTCTCACCTCATTTAATAATGGTATCCTCTCACCTCATTTAATAATGGTATCCTCTCACCTCATTTAATAATGGTATCCTCTCACCTAATTTAGTAATGGCATCCTCTCACCTCATCTAGTAATGGCATCCTCTCACCTCATTTAATAATGGTATCCTCTTACCTCCTTTAATAATGGTGTCCTTTCATCTCATTTAATAATGGTATCAACATACCTTATTTAATAATGGTATCCTCTCACCTCATTAAATAATGGTATCCTCTCACCTCATTTAATAATGGTATCCTCTCACCTCATTTAGTAATGGCATCCTCTCATCTCATCTAGTAATGGCATCCTCTCACCACATTTAATAATGGTATCCTCTTACCTCATTTAATAATGGTATCCTCTTACCTCATTTAATAATGGTATCCTCTCACCTCATTTAATACTGGTGTCCTCTCACCTCATGTATTACTGGTGTCCTCTCACCTCATTTAATACTGGTGTCCTCTCACCTCATTTAATACTTTTGTCCTCTAACCTCATTAAATAATGGTATCCTCTCATCTCATTTAATAATCGTATCCTCTCACCTAATTTAATACTTCTGTCCTCTCACCTCATTTAATACTGGTGTCCTCTCACCTCATTTAATAATGGTGTCCTCTCACATCATTTAATAATGGTATCCTCTCACCTCATTTAATAATGGTATCCTCTCACCTCATTTAATAATGGTATCCTCACACCTAATTTAATACTTTTGTCCTCTCACCTCATTTAATAATGGTATCCTCTCACCTCATTTAATAATGGTGTCCTCTCACCTCATTTAATAATGGTGTCCTCTCACATCATTTAATAATGGTATCCTCTCACCTCATTTAATAATGGTATCCTCTCACCTCATTTAATAATGGTATCCTCACACCTAATGCAATACTTTTTTCCTCTCACCTCATTTAATAACGGTATCCTCTCACCTCATTAAATAATCGTATCCTCACACCTAATTTAATACTTTTGTCCTCTCACCTCATTCAACAATGGTATCCTCTTACCTCATGTAGCAATAGTATCCTCTCACCTCATTTAATAATTGGTATCTTCTCACCTTATTTAATAATGGTATTCTCTCACCTCATTTACTAATTTTATCCTCTCACCTCAATTAATAATGGTTTCCTCCTACCTCATTTAATAAGGATTTCCTCTCACCTCATTTGATAATGGTTTCCTCTCACCTAATTTAATACTGGTGTCCTCTCACCTCATTTAATAATGGTTTCCTCTCACCTCATTTAACAATAGTATACTCTCACGTAATTTAATAATGGTATCCTCTCACCTCATTTAATAATGGTGTCCTCTCACATCATTTAATAATGGTATCCTCTCACCTCATTTAATAACGGTATCCTCTCACCTCATTTAATAATGGTATCCTCTCACCTCATTTAATAATGGTATCCTCTCACCTCATTTAGTAATGGCATCCTCTCACCTCATCTAGTAATGGCATCCTCTCACCTCATTAAATAATGGTATCCTCTCACCTCATTTAATAATGGTATCCTCTCACCTCATTTAGTAATGGCAATCTCTCACCTCATCTAGTAATGGCATCCTCTCACCACATTTAATAATGGTATCCTCTTACCTCATTTAATAATGGTATCCTCTTTCCTCATTTAATAATGGTATCCTCTCACCTCATTTAATACTGGTGTCCTCTCACCTCATTTATTACTGGTGTCCTCTCACCTCATTTAATACTGGTGTCCTCTCACCTCATTTAATAATGGTATGCTCTCACCTCATTTAATAATGGTATCCTCTCACCTAATTTAATACTTTTTTCATCTCACCTCATTTAATAACGGTATCCTCTCACCTCATTTAATAATCGTATCCTCACACCTAATTTAATACTTTTGTCCTCTCACCTCATTTAACAATGGTATCCTCTTACCTCATGTAGTAATAGTATCCTCTCACCTCATTTAATAATTGGTATCCTCTCACCTTATTTAATAATGGTATTCTCTCACCTTATTTAATAATGGTATTCTCTCACCTCAATTACTAATGTTATCCTCTCACCTCAATTAATAATGGTATCCTCTCACCACATTTAATAATGGTGTCCTCTAACCTCATTTAATAATGGTGTCCTCTCACCACATTTAATAATGGTATCCTCTCACCTCATTTAATACTTTTGTCCTCTAACTCATTTAATAACTTGGTTTCCTCTCACATCATTTAACAATGGTATACTCTCACCTCATTTAATAATGGTATGCTCTCACCTCATTTAATAATGGTATCCTCACACCTAATTTAATACTTTTGTCCTCTTTAACTCATTTAATAATGGTTTCCTCTCATCTCATTTAATAATCAAATCCTCACACCTAATTTAATACTTTTGTCCTCTTACCTCATGTAGTAATAGTATCCTCTCACCTCATTTAATAATTGGTATCTTCTCACCTTATTTAATAATGGTATTCTCTCACCTCATTTACTAATGTTATCCTCTCACCTCAATTATAATGGTGTCCTCTTACCTCATTTAATAAAGATTTCCTCTCACCTCATTTGATAATGGTTTCCTCTCACCTAATTTAATAATGGTTTCCTCTCACCTAATTTAATACTGGTGTCCTCTCACCTCATTTAATAAAGGTGTCCTCTCACCTCATTTAATAATGGTATCAACATACCTTATTTAATAATGGTATCCTCTCACCTCATTAAATAATGGTATCCTCTCACCTCATTTAATAATGGTATCCTCTCACCTCATTTAGTAATGGCATCCTCTGACCTCATTTAATAATTGTATCCTCTCAACTCATTTAATAATGGTATCAACATACCTTATTTAATAATGGTATCCTCTCACCTCATTTAATAATGGTATCCTCTCACCTCATTTAATAATGGTATCATCTCACCTAATTTAATACTTTTGTCCTCTCACCTCATTTAATAACGGTTTCCTCTCACATCATTTGACAATGGTATACTCTCACCTCATTTAATAATGGTATGCTCTCACCTCATTTAATAATGGTATCCTCACACCTAATTTAATACTTTTGTCCTCTCACCTCATTTAATAATGGTTTCCTCTCATCTCATTTAATAATAGTATCCTCTCACCTAATTTAATACTTTTGTCCTCTCACCTCATTTAATAATGGTTTCCTCTCACCTCATTTAACAATAGTATACTCTCATGTAATTTAATAATGGTATCCTCTCACCTCATTTAATAATGGTGTCCTCTGACATCATTTAATAATGGTATCCTCTCACCTCATTTAATAACGGTATCCTCTCACCTCATTTAATAATGGTATCCTCTCACCTCGTTTAATGATAATATCCTCTCACCTCATTTAATAATGGTATCCTCTTACCTCATTTAATAATGGTATCCTCTTTCCTCATTTAATAATGGTATCCTCTCACCTCATTTAATACTGGTGTCCTCTCACCTCATTTATTACTGGTGTCCTCTCACCTCATTTAATACTGGTGTCCTCTCACCTCATTTAATAATGGTATCCTCTCACCTCATTTAATAATGGTATCCTCTCACCTAATTTAATACCTTTGTCATCTCACCTCATTTAATAACGGTTTCCTCTCACATCATTTAACAAAGGTATACTCTCACCTCATTTAATAATGGTATGCTCTCACCTCATTTAATAATGGTATCCTCTCACCTAATTTAATACTTTTTTCATCTCACCTCATTTAATAACGGTATCCTCTCACCTCATTTAATAATCGTATCCTCACACCTAATTTAATACTTTTGTCCTCTCACCTCATTTAACAATGGTATCCTCTTACCTCAAGTAGTAATAGTATCCTCTCACCTCATTTAATAATTGGTATCTTCTCACCTTATTTAATAATGGTATTCTCTCACCTTATTTAATAATGGTATTCTCTCACCTCAATTACTAATGTTATCCTCTCACCTCAATTAATAATGGTGTCCTCTTACCTCATTTAATAAGGATTTCCTCTCACCTCATTTGATAATGGTTTCCTCTCACCTCATTTAATACTGGTGTCCTCTCACCTCATTTCATACTGGTGTCCTCTCACCTCATTTAATACTGGTGTCCTCTAACCTCATTAAATAATGGTATCCTCTGACCTCATTTAATAATTGTATCCTCTCAACTCATTTAATAATGGTATCAACATACCTTATTTAATAATGGTATCGTCTCACCTCATTTAATAATGGTATCCTCTCACCTCATTTAATAATGGTATCATCTCACCTAATTTAATACTTTTGTCCTCTCACCTCATTTAATAACGGTTTCCTCTCACATCATTTAACAATGGTATACTCTCACCTCATTTAATAATGGTATGCTCTCACCTCATTTAATAATGGTATCCTCACACCTAATTTAATACTTTTGTCCTCTCACCTCATTTAATAATTGTATCCTCTCACCTCATTTAATAATGGTATCAACATACCTTATTTAATAATGGTATCCTCTCACCTCATTTAACAATGGTATACTCTCACCTAATTTAATAATGGTATGCTCTCACGTCATTTAATAATGGTATCCTCACATATAATGTAATACTTTTTTCCTCGCACCTCATTTAATAACGGTATCCTCACACCTCATTAAATAATCGTATCCTCACACCTAATTTAATACTTTTGTCCTCTCACCTCATTTAACAATGGTATCCTCTTACCTCAAGTAGTAATAGTATCCTCTCACCTCATTTAATAATTGGTATCTTCTCACCTTATTTAATAATGGTATTCTCTCACCTCATTTACTAATTTTATCCTCTCACCTCAATTAATAATGGTGTCCTCTTACCTCATTTAATAAGGATTTCCTCTCACCTCATTTAATAATGGTTTCCTCTCACCTCATTTAATAATGGTGTCCTCTCACATCATTTAATAATGGTATCCTCTCACCTCATTTAATAATGGTATCCTCTCACCTCATTTAATAATGGTATCCTCTCACCTCATTTAATAATGGTATCCTCTCACCTAATTTAGTAATGGCATCCTCTCACCTCATCTAGTAATGGCATCCTCTCACCTCATTTAATAATGGTATCCTCTTACCTCCTTTAATAATGGTGTCCTTTCATCTCATTTAATAATGGTATCAACATACCTTATTTAATAATGGTATCCTCTCACCTCATTAAATAATGGTATCCTCTCACCTCATTTAATAATGGTATCCTCTCACCTCATTTAGTAATGGCATCCTCTCATCTCATCTAGTAATGGCATCCTCTCACCACATTTAATAATGGTATCCTCTTACCTCATTTAATAATGGTATCCTCTTACCTCATTTAATAATGGTATCCTCTCACCTCATTTAATACTGGTGTCCTCTCACCTCATGTATTACTGGTGTCCTCTCACCTCATTTAATACTGGTGTCCTCTCACCTCATTTAATACTTTTGTCCTCTAACCTCATTAAATAATGGTATCCTCTCATCTCATTTAATAATCGTATCCTCTCACCTAATTTAATACTTTTGTCCTCTCACCTCATTTAATACTGGTGTCCTCTCACCTCATTTAATAATGGTGTCCTCTCACATCATTTAATAATGGTATCCTCTCACCTCATTTAATAATGGTATCCTCTCACCTCATTTAATAATGGTATCCTCACACCTAATTTAATACTTTTGTCCTCTCACCTCATTTAATAATGGTATCCTCTCACCTCATTTAATAATGGTGTCCTCTCACCTCATTTAATAATGGTGTCCTCTCACATCATTTAATAATGGAATCCTCTCACCTCATTTAATAATGGTATCCTCTCACCTCATTTAATAATGGTATCCTCACACCTAATGCAATACTTTTTTCCTCTCACCTCATTTAATAACGGTATCCTCTCACCTCATTAAATAATCGTATCCTCACACCTAATTTAATACTTTTGTCCTCTCACCTCATTCAACAATGGTATCCTCTTACCTCATGTAGCAATAGTATCCTCTCACCTCATTTAATAATTGGTATCTTCTCACCTTATTTAATAATGGTATTCTCTCACCTCATTTACTAATTTTATCCTCTCACCTCAATTAATAATGGTTTCCTCCTACCTCATTTAATAAGGATTTCCTCTCACCTCATTTGATAATGGTTTCCTCTCACCTAATTTAATACTGGTGTCCTCTCACCTCATTTAATAATGGTTTCCTCTCACCTCATTTAACAATAGTATACTCTCACGTAATTTAATAATGGTATCCTCTCACCTCATTTAATAATGGTGTCCTCTCACATCATTTAATAATGGTATCCTCTCACCTCATTTAATAACAGGTATCCTCTCACCTCATTTAATAATGGTATCCTCTCACCTCATTTAATAATGGTATCCTCTCACCTCATTTAGTAATGGCATCCTCTCACCTCATCTAGTAATGGCATCCTCTCACCTCATTAAATAATGGTATCCTCTCACCTCATTTAATAATGGTATCCTCTCACCTCATTTAGTAATGGCAATCTCTCACCTCATCTAGTAATGGCATCCTCTCACCACATTTAATAATGGTATCCTCTTACCTCATTTAATAATGGTATCCTCTTTCCTCATTTAATAATGGTATCCTCTCACCTCATTTAATACTGGTGTCCTCTCACCTCATTTATTACTGGTGTCCTCTCACCTCATTTAATACTGGTGTCCTCTCACCTCATTTAATAATGGTATGCTCTCACCTCATTTAATAATGGTATCCTCTCACCTAATTTAATACTTTTTTCATCTCACCTCATTTAATAACTGGTATCCTCTCACCTCATTTAATAATCGTATCCTCACACCTAATTTAATACTTTTGTCCTCTCACCTCATTTAACAATGGTATCCTCTTACCTCATGTAGTAATAGTATCCTCTCACCTCATTTAATAATTGGTATCCTCTCACCTTATTTAATAATGGTATTCTCTCACCTTATTTAATAATGGTATTCTCTCACCTCAATTACTAATGTTATCCTCTCACCTCAATTAATAATGGTATCCTCTCACCACATTTAATAATGGTGTCCTCTAACCTCATTTAATAATGGTGTCCTCTCACCACATTTAATAATGGTATCCTCTCACCTCATTTAATACTTTTGTCCTCTAACTCATTTAATAACGGTTTCCTCTCACATCATTTAACAATGGTATACTCTCACCTCATTTAATAATGGTATGCTCTCACCTCATTTAATAATGGTATCCTCACACCTAATTTAATACTTTTGTCCTCTTAACTCATTTAATAATGGTTTCCTCTCATCTCATTTAATAATCAAATCCTCACACCTAATTTAATACTTTTGTCCTCTTACCTCATGTAGTAATAGTATCCTCTCACCTCATTTAATAATTGGTATCTTCTCACCTTATTTAATAATGGTATTCTCTCACCTCATTTACTAATGTTATCCTCTCACCTCAATTATAATGGTGTCCTCTTACCTCATTTAATAAAGATTTCCTCTCACCTCATTTGATAATGGTTTCCTCTCACCTAATTTAATAATGGTTTCCTCTCACCTAATTTAATACTGGTGTCCTCTCACCTCATTTAATAAAGGTGTCCTCTCACCTCATTTAATAATGGTATCAACATACCTTATTTAATAATGGTATCCTCTCACCTCATTAAATAATGGTATCCTCTCACCTCATTTAATAATGGTATCCTCTCACCTCATTTAGTAATGGCATCCTCTGACCTCATTTAATAATTGTATCCTCTCAACTCATTTAATAATGGTATCAACATACCTTATTTAATAATGGTATCCTCTCACCTCATTTAATAATGGTATCCTCTCACCTCATTTAATAATGGTATCATCTCACCTAATTTAATACTTTTGTCCTCTCACCTCATTTAATAACGGTTTCCTCTCACATCATTTGACAATGGTATACTCTCACCTCATTTAATAATGGTATGCTCTCACCTCATTTAATAATCTTATCCTCACACCTAATTTAATACTTTTGTCCTCTCACCTCATTTAATAATGGTATTCTCTCACCTCATTTAATAATCTTATCCTCACACCTAATTTAATACTTTTGTCCTCTCACCTCATTTAATAATGGTTTCCTCTCATCTCATTTAATAATCGTATCCTCTTACCTAATTTAATACTTTTGTCCTCTCACCTCATTTAATAATGGTTTCCTCTCACCTCATTTAACAATAGTATACTCTCATGTAATTTAATAATGGTATCCTCTCACCTCATTTAATAATGGTGTCCTCTGACATCATTTAATAATGGTATCCTCTCACCTCATTTAATAACGGTATCCTCTCACCTCATTTAATAATGGTATCCTCTCACCTCGTTTAATAATAATATCCTCTCACCTCATTTAATAATGGTATCCTCACCTCATTTAATAATCTTATCCTCACACCTAATTTAATACTTTTGTCCTCTCACCTCATTTAATAACGGTATCCTCTCACCTCATTTAAAAATGGTATCCTCACCTCATTTAATAATCTTATCCTCACACCTAATTTAATACTTTTGTCCTCTCACCTCATTTAACAATGGTATCCTCTTACCTCATGTAGTAATAGTATCCTCTCACCTCATTTAATAATTGGTATCCTCTCACCTTATTTAATAATGGTATTCTCTCACCTCATTTACTAATGTTATCCTCTCACCTCAATTAATAATGGTGTCCTCTTACCTCATTTAATAAGGATTTCCTCTCACCTCATTTGATAAAGGTTTCCTCTCACCTAATTTAATAAAGGTTTCCTCTCACCTAATTTAATACTGGTGTCCTCTCACCTCATTTAATAATGGTCTCCTCTCACCTTATTTAATAATGGTATCCTCTCACCTCATTAAATAATGGTATCCTCTCACCTCATTTAATAATGGTATCCTCTCACCTCATTTAGTAATGGCATCCTCTGACCTCATTTAATAATTGTATCCTCTCACCTCATTTAATAATGGTATCAACATACCTTATTTAATAATGGTATCCTCTCACCTCATTTAGTTATGGCATCCTCTCACCTCATCTAGTAATGGCATCCTCTTACCTCATTTAATAATGGTATCCTCTTACCTCATTTAATAATGGTATCTACTCACCTCATTTAGTAATGGCATCCTCTCACCTCATCTAGTAATGGCATCCTCTCACCTCATTTAATAATGGTATCCTCTCACCTCATTTAATACTGGTGTCCTCTCACCTCATTTAATACTGGTGTCCTCTCACCTCATTAAATACTGGTATACTCTCACCTCATTTAATAATGGTATGCTCTCACCTCATTTAATAATCAAATCCTCACACCTTTTTTAATACTTTTGTCCTCTCACCTCATTTAATACTGGTGTACTATCACCTCATTTAATAATTGGTATCCTCTCACCTTATTTAATAATGGTATTCTCTCACCTCATTTAATAATCGTATCCTAACACCTAATTTAATACTTTTTTCATCTCACCTCATTTAATAACGGTATCCTCTCACCTCATTTAATAATCGTATCCTCACACCTAATTTAATACTTTTGTCCTCTCACCTCATTTAACAATGGTATCCTCTTACCTCATGTAGTAATAGTATCCTCTCACCTCATTTAATAATTGGTATTCTCTCACCTCATTTAATAACGGTATCCTCTCACCTCATTTAAAAATGGTATCCTCACCTCATTTAATAATCTTATCCTCACACCTAATTTAATACTTTTGTCCTCTCACCTCATTTAACAATGGTATCCTCTTACCTCATGTAGTAATAGTATCCTCTCACCTCATTTAATAATTGGTATCTTCTCACTTTATTTAATAATGGTATTCTCTCACCTCATTTACTAATGTTATCCTCTCACCTCAATTAATAATGGTGTCCTCTTACCTCATTTAATAAGGATTTCCTCTCATCTCATTTGATAAAGGTTTCCTCTCACCTAATTTAATAAAGGTTTCCTCTCACCTAATTTAATACTGGTGTCCTCTCACCTCATTTAATAATGGTCTCCTCTCACCTCATTTAATAATGGTATCAACATACCTTATTTAATAATGGTATCCTCTCACCTCATTAAATAATGGTATCCTCTCACCTCATTTAATAATGGTATCCTCTCACCTCATTTAGTAATGGCATCCTCTGACCTCATTTAATAATTGTATCCTCTCACCTCATTTAATAATGGTATCAACATACCTTATTTAATAATGGTATCCTCTCACCTCATTAAATAATTGTGTCCTCTCACCTCATTTAATAATGGTATCCTCTCACCTCATTTAGTTATGGCATCCTCTCACCTCATCTAGTAATGGCATCCTCTCACCTCATTTAATAATGGTATCCTCTTACCTCATTTAATAATGGTATCCTCTCACCTCATTTAGTAATGGCATCCTCTCACCTCATCTAGTAATGGCATCCTCTCACCTCATTTAATAATGGTATCCTCTCACCTCATTTAATACTGGTGTCCTCTCACCTCATTTAATACTGGTGTCCTCTCACCTCATTAAATACTGGTATACTCTCACCTCATTTAATAATGGTATGCTCTCACCTCATTTAATAATCAAATCCTCACACCTTTTTAATACTTTTGTCCTCTCACCTCATTTAATACTGGTGTACTATCACCTCATTTAATAATTGGTATCCTCTCACCTTATTTAATAATGGTATTCTCTCACCTCATTTAATAATCGTATCCTAACACCTAATTTAATACTTTTTTCATCTCACCTCATTTAATAACGGTATCCTCTCACCTCATTTAATAATCGTATCCTCACACCTAATTTAATACTTTTGTCCTCTCACCTCATTTAACAATGGTATCCTCTTACCTCATGTAGTAATAGTATCCTCTCACCTCATTTAATAATTGGTATCCTCTCACCTTATTTAATAATGGTATTCTCTCACCTCATTTAATAACGGTATCCTCTCACCTCATTTAAAAATGGTATCCTCACCTCATTTAATAATCTTATCCTCACACCTAATTTAATACTTTTGTCCTCTCACCTCATTTAACAATGGTATCCTCTTACCTCATGTAGTAATAGTATCCTCTCACCTCATTTAATAATTGGTATCTTCTCACTTTATTTAATAATGGTATTCTCTCACCTCATTTACTAATGTTATCCTCTCACCTCAATTAATAATGGTGTCCTCTTACCTCATTTAATAAGGATTTCCTCTCACCTCATTTGATAAAGGTTTCCTCTCACCTAATTTAATAAAGGTTTCCTCTCACCTAATTTAATACTGGTGTCCTCTCACCTCATTTAATAATGGTCTCCTCTCACCTCATTTAATAATGGTATCAACATACCTTATTTAATAATGGTATCCTCTCACCTCATTAAATAATGGTATCCTCTCACCTCATTTAATAATGGTATCCTCTCACCTCATTTAGTAATGGCATCCTCTGACCTCATTTAATAATTGTATCCTCTCACCTCATTTAATAATGGTATCAACATACCTTATTTAATAATGGTATCCTCTCACCTCATTAAATAATGGTGTCCTCTCACCTCATTTAATAATGGTATCCTCTCACCTCATTTAGTTATGGCATCCTCTCACCTCATCTAGTAATGGCATCCTCTCACCTCATTTAATAATGGTATCCTCTTACCTCATTTAATAATGGTATCCTCTCACCTCATTTAGTAATGGCATCCTCTCACCTCATCTAGTAATGGCATCCTCTCACCTCATTTAATAATGGTATCCTCTCACCTCATTTAATACTGGTGTCCTCTCACCTCATTTAATACTGGTGTCCTCTCACCTCATTAAATACTGGTATACTCTCACCTCATTTAATAATGGTATGCTCTCACCTCATTTAATAATCAAATCCTCACACCTTTTTTAATACTTTTGTCCTCTCACCTCATTTAATACTGGTGTACTATCACCTCATTTAATAATTGGTATCCTCTCACCTTATTTAATAATGGTATTCTCTCACCTCATTTAATAATCGTATCCTAACACCTAATTTAATACTTTTTTCATCTCACATCATTTAATAACGGTATCCTCTCACCTCATTTAATAATCGTATCCTCACACCTAATTTAATACTTTTGTCCTCTCACCTCATTTAACAATGGTATCCTCTTACCTCATGTAGTAATAGTATCCTCTCACCTCATTTAATAATTGGTATCCTCTCACCTTATTTAATAATGGTATTCTCTCACCTCATTTACTAATGTTATCCTCTCACCTCAATTAATAATGGTGTCCTCTCACTTCATTTAATAAGGATTTCCTCTCACCTCATTTGATAATAGTTTCCTCTCACCTAATTTAATAATGGTTTCCTCTCACCTCATTTAATAATGGTATCCTCATACCTCATTTAATAATGGTATCCTCTCACCTCATTTAATACTGGTGTCCTCTCACCTCATTTAATACTGGTGTCCTCTCACCTCATTTAATAATGGTATCCTCTCACCTCATTTAATAATGGTATTCTCTCACCTAATTTAATACTTTTGTCCTCTCACCTCATTTAATAACGGTTTCCTCTCACCTCATTTAACAATGGTATACTCTCACCTCATTTAATACTGGTGTCCCCTCACCTCATTTAATACTGGTGTCCTCTCACCTAATTTAATACTTTTGTCCTCTCACCTCATTTAATAACGGTTTCCTCTCACCTCATTTAACAATGGTATACTCTCACCTCATTTAATAATGGTATGCTCTCACCTCATTTAATAATGGTATCCTCACACCTAATTTAATACTTTTGTCCTCTCACCTCATTTAATAATGGTTTCCTCTCATCTCATTTAATAATCGTATCCTCACACCTAATTTAATACTTTTGTCCTCTCACCTCATTTAATAACGGTTTCCTCTCACCTCATTTAACAATGGTATACTCTCACCTCATTTAATAATGGTATGCTCTCACCTCATTTAATAATGGTATCCTCACACCTAATTTAATACTTTTGTCCTCTCACCTCATTTAATAATGGTTTCCTCTCACCTCATTTAATAATGGTATCCTCTCACCTCATTTAGTAATGGCATCCTCTGACCTCGTTTAATAATTGTATCCTCTCACCTCAATTAATAATGGTATCAACATACCTTACTTAATAATGGTATACTCTCACCTCATTAAATTATGGTATCCTCTCACCTCATTTAATAATGGTATCCTCTCACCTCATTTAGTAATGGCATCCTCTCACCTCATCTAGTAATGGCATCCTCTCACCTCATTTAACAATGGTATCCTCTTACCTCATGTAGTAATAGTATCCTCTCTCCTCATGTAATAATTGGTATCCTCTCACCTTATTTAATAATGGTATTCTCTCACCTCATTTACTAATGTTATCCTCTCACCTCAATTAATAATGGTGTCCTCTTACCTCATTTAATAAGGTTTTCCTCACACCTCATTTGATAATGGTTTCCTCTCACCTAATTTAATAATGGTTTCCTCTCACCTCATTTAATACTGGTGTCCTCTCACCTCATTTAATAATGGTGTCCTCTCACCTCATTTAATAATGGTATCAACATACCTTATTTAATAATGGTATCCTCTCACCTCATTAAATAATGGTATCCTCTCACCTCATTTAATAATGGTATCCTCTCACCTCATTTAGTAATGGCATCCTCTGACCTCATTTAATATTTGTATCCTCTCACCTCATTAAATAATGGTATCCTCTCACCTCATTTAATAATGGTATCCTCTCACCTCATTTAGTAATGGCATCCTCTCACCTCATTTAGTAATGGCATCCTCTCACCTCATCTAGTAATGGTATCCTCTTACCTCATTTAATAATGGTATCCTCTCACCTCATTTAATACTGGTGTCCTCTCACCTCATTTAATACTGGTGTCCTCTCACCTCATTTAATACTGGTGTCCTCTCACCTCATTTAATAATGGTATCCTCTCACCTCATTTAATAATGGTATCCTCTCACCTAATTTAATACTTTTGTCCTCTGACCTCATTTAATAACGGTTTCCTCTCACCTCATTTAACAATGGTATACTCTCACCTCATTTAATAATGGTATGCTCTCACCTCATTTAATAATGGTATCCTCACACCTAATTTAATACTTTTGTCCTCTCACCTCATTTAATAATGGTTTCCTCTCATCTCATTTAATAATCGTATCCTCACACCTAATTTAATACTTTTTCTATCCTCTCACCTCTTACCTACCTACCTCTTACCTACCAGTCCTTCCTGTCTTTGTATGTCTCTCTCTCTCTCCCTGCTTCCCCTCCCTTCCCTTCTCCCCTCTGTTTCTTATTTGTCCCATGGTGGTAGTGGTGATCTAATCCATACCTGGATGGGCACCAAAAGTGTCTGCAAACACCTGCGTCAGACTTGACCCTCTTTCCTCCTCCCCTCTTCTGTCTCTGTTTGGTTTGTTTGTGCGTCAGTCTTTCTGACTTTGATTGGATATGTTTGCACATATTTGTATTTGTGTGTGTGACAAAGTTCAACCTGCCATCAGGATCAATGTGACCTCCAACTCACCGGCTCCCCCCGACACAGACACACACACACACACACACACACACACACACACACACACACACACACACACACACACACACACACACACACACACACTATGATGTTGGATGTTGTCTCATTAACAGTTGTGTTTTGCAGTTTTAGTGCAGTTTCAAACTACGGCGACACTTATTTTTTAAGGCAATCTGACGAGCTTTTATTGATATTTCCCATTCATACACACTATATTTGTTTAGGTAGCAAAAGGTATGTGTTTTTCCCAAGGTCTACCTGATAGCCCATACCTTCCACCTAATCTCTATGTTATCAGTCATACAAAAGTCTCTCCAGATTTTCCAGTCTCGCGCGGCGCTCCGACCGTGTGTGTCGTCATGGTTACCGATAGCGTTGTTTGTGTTATCGTTGGGGTGCGTTGTGTGCCAGACCACATCCACACTCCTCTTCTCTCCTCTCTCTCCATGTAGCGCAGAGAGAACGGACCACCAGTTACTGTAATAGGCTGTGACCCACTGACTGTGTGTGTTAATTATATAGGGAATAGTCTTGTAGAAAGCATGCCTTCATGAACACACACACACACACACACACACACACACACATACACTTTTACACAACAAAACAACTTTTACAGATACACCATTGAGAGCATCCTGTCGGGCTGTATCACCGCCTGGTAAGGCAACTGCACCAATGGCAACAGCAGGGCTCTCCAGAGGGTGTTGCGGTCAGCCCAACGCATCATCTGGAGCACACTGCCGGCCCTTCAGGACAATTTTGTATTTTTTAAACTAGGCAAGTCAGTTAAGAACAAATTATTATTTACAATGACAGCTTACCCCGGACGACGCTGGGCCAATTGTGTGCCACCCTACGGGACTCCCAATAATGTCTGGATGTGATACAGCCTGGATTCAAACCAGGGACTGTAGTGACACCTTTTGCACTGAGATGCAGTGCCTTAGACCGCTGCAGCACTCAGGCACCCTACAACACCCAGTGACATCTAAAGCACCCGGTGTCACAGGATGGCCAAGAAGATCATTAAAAGGACCTCAGCCACCCGAACCACGGCCTGTTCACCCCACTATCATCCAGAAGGCGAGTTCAGTACAGGTGCATCAAAGCTAAGACCGTGAGACTGAAAAACAGCTTCTATCTCAAGGCCATCAGACTGTTAAATATCACTAGCCTGCTACCACCTGGTTACTCAACCCTGCACCTTAGAAGCTGCTGCCCTATATACATAGACTTGGAACATTGGTCACTTAATTACTGTTTACATACTGTTTTATCCATTTCATATGTATATACTGTATTATAAACTGGGGGCTTTGAGCCCTGAATGCTGATTGGCTGACAGTCGTAGTATATCAGACTGTATACCAGGGGTATGACAAAACATCTATTTTTACTGCTCTAATTACATTGGTAACCAGTTTATAATAGCAATATGAAACCTCGGGTGTTGGTATATGGAGAATATACCACGGCTAAGGGCTGTATCCAGGCACTCCGCGTTGCGTCTTACATAAGAACAGCCCTTAGCCGTGGTATAATGGCCATATACCAGCAACCCACAATGGGCTTTTTGCTTAATTCTAGTCAAGGTCATCCTATTCAACTATTGCTGTAAATTCAGATATACGATATTTTCTATCTACATACTGTCTATACATCCCATCACACACACACACATATATATATATATATACACATGTAACATACAGTTGAAGTCGGAAGTTTACATACACTTAGGTTGGAGTCATTAAAACTTGTTTTTCAACCACTCCACAAATTTCTTGTTAACAAACTATAGTTTGGCAAGTCGGTTAGGACATCTACTTTGTGCATGATACAAGTAATTTTTCCAAGAATTGTTTACAGACAGATTATTTAACTTATAATTCACTGTATCACAATTCCAGTGGGTCAGAAGTTTACATACACTATGTTGACTGTGCCTTTAAACAGCTTGGAAAATTTCAGAAAATTATGTCATGGCTTTAATATATTCTGATAGGCTAATTAACATAATTTGAGTCAATTGGAGGTGTACCTGTGGATGTATTTCAAGGCCTACCTTCAAACTCAGTGCTTCTTTGCTTGACATCATGGAAAAATCAAAAGAAATAAGCCATGACCTCAGAAAAACAATTGTAGACCTCCACAAGTCTGGTTCATCCTTGGGAGCAATTTACAAACACCTGAAGGTACCACATTCATCTGTACAAACAATAGTATGCAAGTATAAACACCATGGGACCACGCAGCCGTCATACCGCTCAGGAAGGAGACCTGTTCAGTCTCCTAGAGATTAACGTACTTTGGTGCGAAAAGTGCAAATCAATCCCAGAACAACAGCAAAGGACCCTGTGAAGATGCTGGAGGAAACAGGTACAAAAGTATCTATATCCACAGTTAAACGAGTCCTATATCGACATAACCTGAAAGGCCGCTCAGCAAGGAAGAAGCCACTGCTCCAAAACCGCCATAAAAAAAGCCAGCCTACGTTTTTCCAACTGCACATGGGGACAAAGATCGTACTTTTTGGAGAAATGTCCTCTGGTCTGATGAAATACAAATAGAACTGTTTAGCCATAATGACCATCGTTATGTTTGGAGGAAAAAGGGGGAGGCTTGCAAGCCGAAGAACACCATCCCAACAGTGAAGCACGGGGGTGGCAGCATCATGTTTAGGGTACTGCAGGAGGGACTGGTGCACTTCACAAAATAGATGGCATCATGAGGTAGGACAATTATGTGGATATATTGAAGCAACATCTCAAGACATCAGTCAGGAAGTTAAAGCTTGGACGCAAATGTGTCTTCCAAATGGACAATGACTCCAAGCATACTTCCAAAGTTGTGGCAAAATGACTTAAGGACAACAAAGTCAAGGTATTGGAGTGCCCATCACAAAGCCCTGACCTCAATCCCATAGGAAATATGTGGGCAGAACTGAAAAAGCGTGTGCGAGCAAGGAGGCCTACAAACCTGACTCGGTTACACCAGCTCTCTCGGGAGGAATGGGCCAAAATTCACCTCTTTGTGGGAAGCTTGTGGAAGGCCACCCGAAACGTTTGACGCAAGTTAAACAATTCAAAGGCAATGCTACCAAATACTAATTTAGTGTATGTAAACTTCTGATCCACTTGGAATGTGATGAAAGAAATAAAAGTTGAAATAAATCATTCTCTCTACTTTTATTCTGACATTTCACATTCTTAAAATAAAGTGGTGATCTTAACTGACCTAAGACAGGGAATTTTTACTAGTATTAAATGTCAGGAATAGTGAAAAACTGATTTGAAATGTATTTGGCTAAGGTATATGTAAAATTCTGACTTCAACTGTATATATGTATACATATATACAGTACCAGTCAAAATGTTGGACACACCTACTCATTCAAGGGTTTTTCTTAATTTTTTACTATTTTCTACATCGTAGAATAATAGTGAAGACATCAAAACTATTAAATAACACATATGGAGTCATGTTGCAACTCAAAAAGATTTTAACAAATCTAAAAATATTTTATATTTGGGATTCTTCAAAGTGGCCATCCTTTGCATTGATGACAGCTTTGCACACTCTTGGCATTCTCTCAACCAGCTTCATGACATAGTCACCTGGAATGCATTTAAATTAACAGGTGTGCCTTGTTGAAAGTTAATTTGTGGAATTTCATTCCTTCTTAATGCATTTCAGCCAATCAGTTGTGTTGTGACAAGGTAGGGGTGGTATACAGATGATAGCCCTATTTGGTAAAAGATCAAGTCCATATTATGGCAAGAACAGCTCAAATAAGCAAAGAGAAACGACAGTCCATCATTACTTTAAGACATGAAGGTCAGTCAATTCAGAACATTTCAAGAACTTTGATAGTTTCTTCAAGTGCAGTCCCAAAAACCATGCGCTATGATCAAATTGGCTCTCATGAGGACCGCCACAGGAAAGGAAGACCCAGAGTTACCTCTGCTTCAGAGGAGCAGTTCAGCCTCAGAAATTGCAGCCCAAATAAATGCTTCACAGAGTTCAAGTAACAGACACATCTCAACATCAAATGTTCAGAGGAGACTGCGTGAATCGGGCCATGGTTGAATTTTTGCAAAGAAACCACTGCTAAAGGACACCAATAATAAGAAGAGACTTGCTTGGGCAAGGAAACACAAGCAATGGACATTAGACCGGTTGAAATCTGTCCTTTGGTCTGATGAGTCCAAATTTGAGATTTTTGGTTCCAACCGCCGTGCCTTTGTGAGACACAGAGTAGCGGATAATCTCCGCATGTGTGGTTCCTTGAAAAAACGACTCCAAATTTCTTGAAAACAATGACGGCTGGTTTTAAGCTGAAGAGAGAGAAAATGAACTACGACTTTGGAATGAAAAGTTGCCCACTCACATCTAATTTGTTTCCTGACTACAATATTTTATATCTTGGTACGCTAATAAATGCGTACTGCGTTCATTTTGGCATTCTTAACTGCCTAAAATATTTACTGTAGTGTGCGTAGATCGCAGGCTAACTGACAAAGAATTGGTAGCTACCTACAAAGAATTCATCAAGGTCATTTTTTTACATATAAAACTAGCTGGCTTGCTAGATTAATACAATTCACATTCTGTATAACTAGCTTATAATTACGAAGTAAAATGTTTGCATTAGCTTTGTGTAGTTATCTTGTTTCTTCTGTATTGGTCAAAGGTAATGAAGTAGAATGGAGTGTGAGTGCTCTCAAATGTAAAATTTTATGCGCTGTCCACACTCTCATCCTAAGAAGACGCTGTACACTTTACTTGACACCCAGCGTCATTACACCTTATGTAATAACAGCTGACATAACTTGTCATAACCTATTATAACATGGTCATATCACTGTCATGACACATATATTTAGACCGGTTGTGACAAATATTGCATTATTTTATGGCTGGCAATGACACCAACATAAGAGTGTCAAAATCCACACAACCTACCACACAAGGCAGCACACCATGTCAACAGTATGTTAACGTTATAGAATATTTTCTGAAATTGATCATAGCAGTTAAATTATCATTGTAATTACGCACACATTGATGTCAGACATGCATCTATTCCCAATGCTCTGTTGTTGATGACTGGGATGAATGCCGGAGCAGATTTTAAGAGCAGGACAAGACACCCTTTTTGACAAATGACTGACATAAGGGCATGTACCTTATAGGCCTATCTGGATTATAGGATTATGAAGGTCATAACGTTTCTTGACACTGTCAAAAAGTGTATTTTCTTAGTCCAAGTAAAGTGACACAGGATGGTCACAATGCTTCATGACAGTGTCCTAAAGTGCATAAAGTTATTTAAAATATGATGGAAAAAAACATGACAGTAAAGAATTCATTACGACAACAACAAAGGATTTAACAACCTTTCAAACAAAAGGAAACTTCTTAGCAGGGAAAACCCACATTTTAATAAGCGTGGGTTTTGAGACTCTTACGTTGGTGTCATAACCAGTCATAAAATAACGCAATACATGTCCCAACAGGTGTAAATATATAGGTCATGACAGTGTTATGACCATATTATGACAGGTTATGACAAGTTATGTCAGCTTTTATGACATATTATGACTATGAAAGTGTTACAGAATAAGTACTCAAGAGAATGTCTCCGGAGAACGAACTCGGCGCTTGAGAGTGTGGAATGCGGTAGTAAGCATAATGAGAAACGTCACTATGGTGGTGTGTTCTAAACAAGGAATATTCTGTCTCTGTGTGAGTGTGTGTGTGTGTGTTTGTGTGTATTTGTTGACTCGGAGGATAAGAAGCTGAGGGTCTGAGGGGTGTTCTCGCACCCTGTTGACAGATCTGAAGAACGCAGGGTGCCAGAGGAAGGAATGGAAACAGCTCTCCAAATTAGCCCCAGTTTCAGCTGCATCATGTTCTGTTCCCGACTCGAGGAACACATACACATGCACAAACACACATGAACACACACACATACACACACAAACCAACATTTACACGCACGCACGCACACACACACACACACACACACACACACACACACACACACACACACACACACACACACACACACACACACACACACACACACACACACACACACACACACACACACACACACACACCAGCCAGGGCAAAAACAAGCCTGTGCTTAACTCAAGACTTTCTCCTATACTAACAGACAGGGATGACCTACTCTTGAACATGTCATTCTCTTACACAGCTGGAGCTCTTTTTTCTCTGATGCTCCTACTGTGGATTTCACAATCAGTACATACTCAGAATTGGGTGCAGGAAAGGAAATCAATGAGTACATTTACATGTACACTAATAATTCAATATTAAACTGCATATGGCACTATGCTGAGTATGGCATTAGCCAACACCTTACTCTTAATCGGCGTTAGGTCATAATCAAAGTAAGTGTACACTGATTAAAACACCTGTATTTCTGAGAAATCTTTCAAATTACCTTTGTTCGCTTTGGTGAACATTTCACGACTATGTGGTACATTTTCACAATGCTTAGTACAACACTTAAAACAGATAAGCAAAAAGGCAGTTGTTTAAAAATTGTAAGCACATTTTCGATTGACTAAGTACAACACACACGGTCATACGGTCACTTTTTCACCAGACTTCATCAGTGTTTCAGCTAGAAATGCATGTTCATTTATGATTATTGCTTTTCCGCAATGCTCCCATTACTTCTGACATGATTGTCTTCTCATTTGCTAAAATAAATTGGACTGTTACTTAATCCCATTGCTCTTAATTGATAATAACTTAACCTATAGATAAACCTATAGATTTGAAACTCGTTTCTCTACTACACATTTTAAGAACCACATAATGAAAAAGTATTCAGACCCCTTGACTTTTTCCACATTTTGTTACGTTACAACCTTATTTTAAAATTGAGGATCGGACCCTTTTTTCAATTTTCACCTAAAAATGACTCTAAACAGGAGGGGATAAAAAAATTTGAACCCAGTTCCTACATTTGAATATAAAATAGATTTTACCAAGCAAAACTATGCTACGTTTTATCTCTGGGACCCTTAGGATGACAAATCAGAGCAAGATTACTGAATATAAGTACATTATTTACATTCAGAGGTGAATGTATCAAACCAGTTGCCGTGATAAAAGTTTTTGATTGTTGTGCACTCTCCACAAACAATAGAATGGTATTTTTTCACTGTAAAAGCTACTGTAAATTGGACAGTGTAGTTAGATTAAGAAGATTTAAGCTTTCTGCCCATATAAGACATGTCTATGTCCTGGGAAATGTTCTTGTTACTTACAAAGTGATGCTAATCACATTAGCGCACGTTAGCTCAACCATCCAGGTGGAGGGACACCGATTCCGTAGAGGTTACATTGTTGTTTTTTTCTCACCGATCTACACACAAAACCCCATAAGGACAAAGCAAAAACAAGTTTGTAGACATTTTTGCTAATTTATAAAAAAATACAAGTAAAATAAATATCAAATTTAGATAAATATTCAGACCCTTTACTCAGTACTTTGTTGAAGCACCTTTGGCAGCGATAACAGCATGGAGTCTTCTTTGGTATGATGCTACAAGCTTGGCACACCTGTATTTGGGGCGTTTCTCCCATTCTTCTTTTCAGATTCTCTATAGCTCAGTCAGGTTGGATGGGGAGCATTGCTGCTCAGCTATTTTCAGGTCTCTCCAGAGATGTTAGATCGGGTTCAAGTTTGGGCTCTGGCTATGCCACTCAAGGACATTTAGAGACTTGTCGCGAAGCCATTCCTGCATTGTCTTGGCTGTGTGCTTTGGGTTGTTGTTCTGTTGGAAGGTGAACCTTCGCACCAGTCTGAGGTCCTGAGTGCTCTGGAGCAGGTTTTCATCAAGGATCTCTCTGTACTTTGCTCCGTTCATCTTTGCCTCAATCCTGACTAGTCTCCCAGTCCCTACCTCTGAAAAACATCCCCATAGCATGATGCTGCCACCACCATGCTTCACTGTAGGGATGGTGCCAGGTGTCCTCCAGACGTGACGCTTGGCATTCAGGCTAAAGAATTAAATCTTGGTTTCATCAGACCAAAGAATCTTGTTTCTCATGGTCTGAGAGTCCTTTAGGAGCCTTTTAGCAAACTCCAAGCGGACTGTCATGTGCCTTTTACTGAGGAGTGGCTTCCGTCTAGCCACTTTACCATAAAGGCCTGATTGGTGGAGTGCTGGTGGAGTGCTGTCTCCCACATTAATTTAACATTTCTACAAACTTCAAAGTGTTTCCTTTCAAATGGTATCAAGAATATGCATATCCTTACTTCAGGTCCTGAGCTACAGGCAGTTAGATTTGGCTATGTTATTTCAGGCGAAAATTTAAAAAAAGGGGCGGATCCTAAATTATGGAGGGCACTGTGTTCTTGGGCGAGCAACTGCACACAAGCCTAAGATGCGCAATGCCAAGCGTTGGCTGGAGTGGTGTAAAGCCAGAGGAATAATGGTCTGGGGATGTTTTTCATGGTTTATGTTAGGCCGCTTAGTTCCAGTGTAGGGAAATCTTAACACTACAGCATACAATGACATTCTAGACGATTCTGTTTTTCCAACTTCGTGGCAACAGCTTAGGGAAGGCCTTTTCCTGTTTTAGCATGACAAAGCACCTGTGCACAAAGCAAGGTCCATACAGAAATGGTTTGTCGAGATCGGTGTGGAATAACTTGACTGGCCTGCACAGAGCCCTGACCTCAACTCCATCGGACACCTTTGAGATGAATTGGAATGCAGTCTGCAAGCCAGGCCTAATCGGCCAACAACAGTGCCCGACCTCACTAATGCCCTTGTGGCTGAATGGAAACAAGTCCCCGCAGCAATGTCAACCAGGTGAATCCAGGTGAAATCTATGATCCCTTATTGATGTCACATGTTAAATCCACTTCAATCAGTGTAGATGAAGGGGAGAAGACAGGTTAAAGAAGGATTTTTAAGCTTTGAGGCAATTGAGACATGGATTGTGTTTGTATGACATTCAGAGGGTGATGGGCAAGACAGAAGATTTAAGTGCTTTTGAACGGCGTATGGTAGTAGGTGCCAGGCACACCGGTTTGTGTCAAGAACTGCAACGCTGCTGTTTTTTTAATGCTCAACAATTTCCCGTGTGTATCAAGAACGGTCCACCACCCAAAGGACATCCAGCCAACTTGACACAATTGTTTGAAGCATTGGATTCAACATAGGCCAGCATTCCAGTGAAACGCTTTCGACACCTTGTAGATTCCATGCCCAATGAATTGAGGCTGCTCTGAGGGCAAAAGGGAGTGGTGCAACTCAATATTAGGAAGGTGTTCTTAGTGTTTGGTGTACTCAGTGTACACTGTATTGTAGTCATGGATCATCCTATGTAACTACTGCTGTACACACCTTTTCTATTCATATACTGTCCATACTGTCTATACACACCATTATATTCCGGACTCTGACATTGTTCATTCCTGTATGTGCGTATTGTTCGATATTGCTAGGTATTATTACTGCACTGTTGGAGCTAGAAACAAGCATATCGCTGCACCTGCTATAACAACTGCAAATCTGTGTACGCGACCAATAAACTATGATTTGATTACATTAATCTAAGCGTACCCAATAATGAGTAAGAAAGAAAGTATAAAATAAAGTAAAAGAAAGTTAACAAAACTGACTGAGTTACCACTATTTCTTCATAACATCCATTCACCGTAAGACATCGTCATAACAACTCCTAAGAAGTCAACATGCTGTTATCTGGCCCAGTGTTATGAGAGAGAGAGAGAGAGAGAGAGAGAGAGAGAGAGAGAGAGAGAGAGAGAGAGAGAGAGAGAGAGAGAGAGAGAGAGAGGAAAGAAAGAAAGACCTGACCTGAAGACTTCTGTGTTTGGTCTTTGATCCAGGTGTTTTAAGCCCAGTTACCTTACCTGTGGTTTAGGGAGAATCCAGAGTTTAGCCACTGAGAGAACAGCTACTATAGCCTCTATGCTACTGCACACTGTGGGGCTCTGCTATGGACATTCTTCACACCCAGGTTCTCCTATTCTGGGTGTGGACAGATCTCTGTTAGCAGTGTGTACACAGCCTTCATTCATGACACAGAGGCATTTGACACAGTCCACAACCCTCAGTCAATGTGTGTGCGGGTGGATGTGTTTAACTAATAGTAAACAAACAAAAATGTGACCAACTGGGGACATTTTGTTAGTCCCCACAAGGTCAAATGCTATTTCTAAAGGGGTTTCGAGTTAAGGTAGAATTAGGTTTAGGGTTAGTGTTAGGAGATAGAGTTAGGTTTAGAGTTAGGATTAAGGTTAAGTTGTGGGGTTAAGGTTAGGGTTAGGGGTTAGTGGTTATATGGTTATATGGTTATAAATTGTGTGTACCCAGAAGGTTAGATAAACAAGACTGTGTGTGTGTGTGGTGTGTGTGCGCGTGTGTGTTGTGGGTGTGTGCATTCCTTGGGTGGGAACGCAACGTTGTACAAGGAGAAATACAGAAAGGGCAGCACTTCATCTACTTCCTCCAAATCAACAACAAGAGATGGTGATGTGTCAACAGAATTAGAAGGACACAGCGTCAGCACAGCTCATGTTGTGTGAACAGTGCTATGTGGCATGTTATTGATGTGTTACACTGTGGAAGAAGAAAATAATGTAATGCCATGCCACGTCTAACCATAGTCATCTGGACACACCACATACAATTTTAAACAAACTTGCTACATATACAGTGAGGGAAAAAAGTATTTGATACCCTGTTGATTTTGTATGTTTGCCCACTGACAAAGAAATGATCAGTCTATAATTTTAATGGTAGGTTTATTTGAACAGTGAGAGACAGAATAACAACAACAAAATCCATAAAAACGCATATGAAAAATGTTATATATTGATTTGCATTTTAATGAGGGAAATAAGTATTTGACCCCTCTGCAAAACATGACTTAGTACTTGGTGGCAAAACCCTTGTTGGCAATCACAGAGGTCAGATGTTTCTTGTAGTTGGCCACCAGGTTTGCATACATCTCAGGAGGGATTTTGTCCCACTCCTCTTTGCAGATCTTCTCCAAGTCATTAAGGTTTCGAGGCTGACGTTTGGCAACTCGAACCTTCAGCTCCCTCCACAGATTTTCTATGGGATTAAGGTCTGGAGACTGGCTAGGCCACTCCAGGACCTTAATGTGCTTCTTCTTGAGCCACTCCTTTGTTGCCTTGGCCGTGTGTTTTGGGTCATTGTCATGCTGGAATACCCATCCACGACGCATCCTCCTCCAAACACGGCGAGTTGAGTTGATGCCAAAGAGCTCCATTTTGGTCTCATCACTTTCACCCAGTTGTCCTCTGAATCATTCAGATGTTCATTGGCAAACTTCAGACGGGCATGTATATGTGCTTTCTTGAGCAGGGGGACCTTGCGGGCGCTGCAGGATTTCAGTCCTTCACGGCGTAGTGTGTTACCAATTGTTTTCTTGGTGACTATGGTCCCAGCTGCCTTGAGATCATTGACAAGATCCTCCCGTGTAGTTCTGGGCTGATTCCTCACCGTTCTCATGATCATTGCAACTCCACGAGGTGAGATCTTGCATGGAGCCCCAGGCCGAGGGAGATTGACAGTTCTTTTGTGTTTCTTCCATTTGCGAATAATCGCACCAACTGTTGTCACCTTCTCACCAAGCTGCTTGGCGATGGTCTTGTAGCCCATTCCAGCCTTGTGTAGGTCTACAATCTTGTCCCTGACATCCTTGGAGAGCTCTTTGGTCTTGGCCATGGTGGAGAGTTTGGAATCTGATTGATTGCTTCTGTGGACAGGTGTCTTTTATACAGGTAACAAACTGAGATTAGGAGCACTCCCTTTAAGAGTGTGCTCCTAATCTCAACTCGTTACCTGTATAAAAGACACCTGGGAGCCAGAAATCTTTCTGATTGAGAGGGGTTCAAATACTTATTTCCCTCATTAAAATACAAATCAATTTATAACATTTTTTTCACATGCGTTTTTCTGGATTTTTTTGTTGTTATTCTGTCTCTTACTGTTCAAATAAACCTACTATTAAAATTATAGACTGATCATTGCTTTGTCAGCGGGCAAACATACAAAATCAGCAGGGGATCAAATACTTTTTTCCCTCACTGTATACTCTATAATGACTTAATTGACGTAGTGTGCCATTCCTTTTCAATTTAGTATATAACAAGCTTTAAATAGGATGCAGCTGGCAGCGTCAGATGGTATGGAACAGTGGATGCTTCTGAGGGGAGGATGGCTCAAATCAAATCCCAAATCAAATCAAATGTTATTGGTCACATACACATGGTTAGCAGATGTTATTGTGAGTGTAGCGAAATGCTTATGCTTCTAGATCCGCCCGTGCAGCAGTATCTAACAGGTAATATCTAACAATTCCATAACAAACCTAATATCTAACAAACTCCACAACAAAACCTAATGCACACAATCTAGTAAAATGATGATGAGCAGTGACAGAGCGGTTAAGATGCAATAGATAGTAATGAATAGATAGGGAAGGATACAGTATACACTATATGCATATGAGATGAGTAATGCAAGATATGTAAACATTCTTAGTGGCATTATTAAAGTGACTAGTGTTCCATTTATTAAAGTGGCCAATGATTTCAAGTCTGTAGGTAGGCAGCCACCTCTCTGTACTAGTGGTGGCTGTTTAACAATCTGATGGCCTTGAGATTGAAAAACAGCTTCTATCTCTATGTTCCAGCTTTGATGCACCTGTACTGATCTCACCTTCTGGATGGAAGCGGGGTGAACAGGTAGTGGCTCGGGTGGTTGTTGTCCTTGATTATCTTTCTTGCCTTCTTGTGACATCGGGTGCTGTAGGTGTCCTGGAGGGCAGGTAGTTTGCCCCAGGTGATGTGTTGTGCAGACAGCACCACCCTCTGGAGTGCCTTGCGGTTGTGGGCGGTGCAGTTGCCGTACCAGGCGGTGATACAGCCCGACAGGATGCTCTCAATTGCGCACCTGTAAAAGTTAATGAGTGTTTCGGTGACAAGCCCAATTTTTCAGCCTCCTGAGGTTGAAGAGGTGCTGCTGCGCCTTGTTCACCACATTGTCTGTGTGCGTGGACCATTTCAGTTTGTCGGTGATATGAACCCCAGAGGAACTTAAAACTTTACACCTTCTCCACTGCTGTCCCGTCAATGTGGACAGGGGTGGTGCTCCCTTTGGTGTTTCCTGAAGTCCACGATCAATCCTTTGTTTTGCTGACATTGAGTGAGAGGTTAGTTCCATGACACCACACTCCGAGAGCCCTCACCTCCTCCTTGTAGGCTGTCGTGTTGTTGTTGGTCATCAAGATTACCACTGTTGTGTCGTCTGCAAACTTTATGATTGAGTTGGAGGCGTGCATGGCCACGCAGTCGTGGGTGAACAAGGAGTACAGGAGGGGGCTGAGAATGCACCCCTGTGGGGCCCCAGTGTTAATGATTAGTGGAGTGGAGATGTAGTTTCCTACCTTCATCACCTGGGGGCGGCCCGTCAGGAAGTCCAGGACCCAGTTTCACATGGCGGGGTCGAGACCCATGGTCTCAAGCTTAATGATGAGTTTGGAGGTAATATGGAATTGAATGCTGAGCTGTAGTCAATGAACAGCATTCTTACACAGGTATTCTTCTTGTCCAGATGGGATAGGGCAGTGTGCAGTGTGATAGCGATTGCATCGTCTGTGGACCTATTGGGTCAGTAAGCAAATTGAGGTGGGTCTAGGGTGTCAGGTAGGGTGGAGGTGATATGATCCTTGACTAGTCTCTCAAAGCACTTCATGATGACAGAAGTGTGCTACGGGGCGATAGTCATTTAGTTCAGTTACCTTAGATTTCTTGTGAACAGGAACAATGGTGGCCATCTTGAAGCATGTGGGGACAGCAGAATGGGATAGGGATTGATTGAATATGTTCGTAAACATACCAGCCAGCTGGTCTGCGCATGCTCTGAGGACGCGCCGGCAACCTTGCGAGGGTTAACACGTTTAAATGTTTTACTCACATTGGCCATGGAGGAGGTGAGCCTACAGTCTTTGGTAGTGGGCCACTTCAGTGGCACTGTATTGTCCTCAAAGCGCGGAAAGAAGTTGTTTAATTTGTCTGGAAGCAAGGCGTCTATGTCTGGTTATCTTTTTGTAATCCGTGATTGTCTGTAGGCCATGCCACGTATGTCTCGTGTTTGATTTGTTCAATTGTGACTCTACTTTGTCTCTATACTGACACTTTTCTTGTTTGATTGCCTTACGGAGGGAATAACTACATAACTACACTGTTTGTATTCAGCCATATTTCCAGTCGCCTTGCCGTGATTAAATGCGGTGGTTTGTGCATTCAGTTTTGCGCAAATGCTGCCATCAATCAACGGTTTCTGGTTACAGAAGGTTTTAATAGTCACAGTGGGTACAACATATCCTATACACTTCCTTATAAACTCGCTCACCAAGTAAGGGTATACGTCAATGTTATTATCTGAGGCTAACCGGAACATTTCCCAGTCCACGTGATTGAAGCATGGAATCCGATTGGTCAGACCAGCGTTGGATAGACCTAAGCACAGCCGCTTCATGTTTTAGTTTCTACCTATATGAGGGGAGCAATAAGATTGAGTCATGGTCAGAGTTGGCGCGATGCACTGAAAATCCTGTTGGCTGTGTTTCTGTGTTAGCCATGTTGACGACGCTCTGATATCCAATAGTTCTTCCCGGTTGTATGTAATAACACTTAAGGTTGTCTATGCTAACAATGTAATAAATAATACATGAAAAAAAACAAGATACTACACAGTTTCCTAAGGACTAGAAGCGAAGCTGCCATCTCTGTCGGTGCCATCTTTTTAATGATGTCTGGAATGGAGAAAATGGAATAGTCTCTAACATGTGGTTTCCATGTGGTGGATACAATTCCATTGATGCCATTCCAGCCATTACTATGAGCCGTCCTCCCCTCAGCACCCTCCACTGGTATGGAACATACACAAAACCTGTCTGCCAAGCACACGGGTTGTTTCAGATCGCAGATAGCACTCCTATGAAAACATAATTCTCTACAGGTGCAGATGCAGTCTTCATTTGACCCTGTTTCTCACAGCAGGAAAATAATCCTGCAGTGATAGGAAATGTTAATTATTATTTGGATTATAATGGACATTTTTGCAGGGGTTGGTATATTTTTCGTTAGGGCAAATCAAGCCAGAAAACTTAAAGTGGAAATTACAAACTTTAGAAGCCTTTTTAAACCTTGAATGCACCAAAATGTGCATTTCCTGTTGCAATTATCTGCAACAACAGAGATAGCAGATTGGTACAGATCAGTATTCTAGATTAACCTTTCCCTGACCACTATTATATTCAAATCAAATCAAATTGTATTTGTCACATGCACCGAATACAACAGGTGTTGACCTTACAGTGAAATGCTTACTTAGAGGCCCTTAACCAACAATGCAGTTTTAAGAAAAATAAGTGTTAAGAAAGTATTTACTAAAATGTTGGTGTTTGGTATTTCAACAGTTCTGACAGGCGGGACAATTGCTGAAGACACGAATGAGTCTTTAACAGCTACCAGTGTGTCATCACCAGCCTGTTGGCCAAACACTGACATTGGCCCATCTCTCAGCCCGGATTCCCCTGCTCATGCCATTGTGTTCTGTGTCAACATTACACCATTGGCATGACTTCACCTTTACCATAACACACACAACAGGAGAGGTGAGCGCAGTGTCACAGTGTAGAAATAGAGCACAGAACAGATATGCTATTCTAAAGGCAGGCGAGAACATACAATGCCTTCAGAAAGTATTCACACCCCTTGATTTTTTCCACATTTTGTTGTGTTACAAATTTAAAATTGATTAAATGTTGATTTTTTTTTGGTCACTGGCCTACACACAATACCCCATAATGTGGGAAAGTGGAATTATGTTTTTGGAAAAAAATGTCAAATTAATTACAAATGAAAAGCTGAAATGTCTTGAGTCAAAAAAGATTCAACCCCTTTGTTTGGCAAGACTAAATAAGTTCAGAAATAAAAATGTGCTTAACAAGTTACATAATAATTTGCAGGGACTCTGTGTCCAATAATAGTGTTTAACATAATTTTTTAATAACTACCTCATCTCTATACCCCACACATACAATTATCTGTAAGGTCCCTGAGTCATGCACTGAATTTCAACCACAGATTCAACCACAAAGACCAGGGAGGTTTTCTAATGAATCGGAAAGAAGGGCACCTATTGGTAGATGGGTAAAAATGTTAAAAGAAGACATTGAATATCCCTATGAACATGGTGAAGTTATTAATTACACTTTGGATGGTGTATCAATACATCCAGTCACTACAAAGATACAGGTGTCATTCCTAACTTAGTTGCAGGAAAAGAAGGAAACCGCTCAGGGATTTCACAATGAGTACCATGCTTATATTATTGCATATTTTCAAGCATGGTGGTGGCATCTTCATGTTATGGGTATGGTAGTCATCGGCAAGGACTAGGGAGTATTTTTTTATTTTTATAAAAATAAATGGAATAGAGCTAAGCACAGGCAAAATTCTAGAGAAAAACCTGGTTCAGTACGCTTTCCAACAGACACTGGGATACAGTAACCTAAAACAAAATGGCCAAATATACACTGGAGTTGCTTTCCAGAGTGGCATAGTTACATAGTTTTGACTTAAATAGGCTTGAATTATTATACTTTTTAATGTAAAACTGTTAAATCTATGCCAAGACTTGAAAATGGCTGTCTTGCATTGATCAGAAACCAACTTGACAGAGCTTGAAGAATTGTAAAAACAATAATTAGCAAATATTGTACAATCCAGGTGTGCAAAGCTCTTTGAGACTTACCCAGAAAGACACAGCTGTAACCGCTGCCAAAGGTGATTCTAACATGTATTGACTGAAGGCTGTGAATACTTATGTAAATGAGACATTTCTGTATTTCAACATTTGAAATAAGTCAGGGGTATGAATATTTCCTGAAGGCACAGTATGAAGTACAATTTGGGCCCAATTCAGACATGTATGCCTTTCTGAAGTGTTTTGATTTAAACTTCTCAGTATGTGGTACTCAGACTTACCTTATGCATGTGCCCAAAGAGCTATTTGGGAGTGGCTCCCTTATGCGCACTGAATACATTTTATTCAACCGCTGAAAACCCTCCCACTTGATGGCCAACAGATTTTCTCATGGAGTTTTCATTCAATGGGGATTTAAATACATTTATCTAAAGCCATCCCTTTAAATTCGGTGTACTTTTAATTCAAATTAGCTTGAAAGACTCACTATAATACATGGAGAGAATGGGTTCAGAATATTAGGGATCAATGAGAGAAAGCCATCAAAATGTATGCCGTACCAATTGGTAGATTTAAACATTCTCTGATCTTGTAGATTATTAAGGGTTAGGAACCTATTTAAGAAATCTACCTACTTCATAAAAAACTGGTTTGGAGAGCCTGTCAAAGTTCTCCTTGATGCCGGTAAGGCAGAGTCAGGCGCAAGACAACGAATATGAGTTTTCAAATGCTTTACTCAATATTTCCAAAATACATGAGTGGGGAAAAAACCAACCACTTGAAAACACGGAACAAAGAAACAAAAACAATCAAGCACAAAAAACATGAGGGGAACAGAGGGTTAAATAAGGAACATGTAATTATGGGATAGAAACTAGGTGTGTAAAATGAAGACAAAAAAACATTGAAAATGAAAAGTAGATCGACGGTAGCTAGACGACCGGTGACTTCGACCGCCAAAAGCCACCCGAGCAAGGTGAGGGACTAACTTCGGCTGAAGTGGTGACAGTACCCTTTACGCGAGGCTCGCTTTCTGCCGAGCGCCTAAACAGTACCCCCTTGACGCGAGGCTCGCCTTCTCTCTGAGCGCCTAAACCATTCATCCACCGCAGGAGCCTCGATCTGGCTCTGATGGCACGGTGCCAGAACCGGCTGGTATCCCAGTACGCACTGGAAAGGGGAGAGACCAGTGGAGGAGTGGCGGAGTGAATTTTGGACCATCTCTGCCCAGGGGATGAAAACTGCCCACTCCCCCGGCCGGTCCTGGCAATAGGACCGCAGAAACCTACCCACATCCTGGTTGACTCTTTCCACCTGCCCGTTACTCTCGGGGTGAAAACCTGAGGTCAGACTGACCGAGACCCCCAGACGTTCCATAAACGCCCTCCAAACCCTGGACGTGAACTGGGGACCCGATCAGAAACTATATCCTCAGGCACCCCGTAATGCCGGAAGACATGGGTGAACAGGGCCTCCACAGTCTGTAGGGCTGTAGGGAAACCGGGCAAAGGAAGGAGGCGGCAGGACTTAGAAAACTGATCCACAATGACCAGGATCGTGGTGTTACCCTGTGACGGCGGAAGATCCGTCAAAAAGTCCCCCGACAGGTGTGACCAAGGCCGCTGTGGAACGGGTAGGGGTTGTAACTTCCCTCTGGGCAGATGCCTAGGCGTCTTGCACTGAGCGCACACCGAGCAGGAGGAAATATAAACCCTCACGTCCTCAGCTAAGGTGGACCACCAGTACTTCCCACTAAGACAACGCACCGTCCGACCGATGCCAGGATGACCAGAGGATGATGACGTGTGGGCCCAATAGATCAGACGGTCGCGGCCGGCAGACGGAACGTACATACGCCCAGCTGGACACTGAGGTGGAGTGGGCTCTGTACGTAACGCCCGCTCTATGTCCGCGGCCAACTCCCACACCACCGGTGCCACCAGGCAAGAGGCCGGAAGTATGGGAGTGGGATCTATGGACCGCTCCTCTGTGTCAAACATCCGGGACAGTGCGTCTGCCTTAGTGTTCTGGGAACCTGGTCTGTAAGATAGGGTGAAAACAAAACGGGTGAAAAACATGACCCACCTTCCTGGCGAGGGTTCAGTCTCCTCGCCGCCCGGATGTACTCCAGAATGCAGTGGTCGGTCCAGATGAGAAAAGGGTGTTTAGCCCCCTCAAGCCAATGTCTCCACACCTTCAGAGCCCTGACGACAGCCAACAGCTCCCGGTCCCCCACATCATAATGGCGCTCTGCCGAGCTGAGCTTCTTCGAAAAGAAGACACAGGGGCGGAGTTTAGGTGGTGTAACCGAGCGCTGAGACAGCACAGCTCTTATCCCAGCCTCTGACGTGTCCACCTCCACAATAAATGCCAAAGAGGGATCCGGATGAGCCAGGGTAAACGGGAGCCGGGGTAAACAGATCCTTCAAGTGACCAAAAGCCCTGTCCGCCTCAGCTGACCACTGTAGTCGCACCGGTCCCACCTTCAGCAGTGAGGTAATGGGAGCCGCTACCTGAGCAAAGCCCCGGATAAACCTCCGGTAGTAGTTGGCAAACCCTAAGAACCGCTGCACTTCCTTTACCGTGGTGGGAGTCGGCCAACTACGCACGGCTGAAATGCGGTCACTCTCCATCTCCAGCCCTGACGTGGAAATGCAGTACCCTAGGAAGGAGACGGACTGTTGGAAGAACAGACATTTCTCAGCCTTGACGTACAGGTCATGCTCCAACAGTCGACCAAGCACCTTGCGCACCAGGGACACATGCTCGGCAGGTGTAGCGGAGTAAATCAGAATGTTCGTCGATATACACCACTACACCCTGCCCGAGCAAGTCCTGGAAAATCCCGTCTACAAATGCCTGGAAAACTGATGGAGCATTCATTAACCAGTACGGCATGACGAGGTACTCATAGTGCCCTGAGGTGGTACTAAATGCCGCCTTCCACTCGTCCCCCTCCCGGATACGCACCAGATTGTATGCGCTCCTGAGATCCAATTTTGTGAAAAAGCGCGCCCCGTGCGTTGACTCAATCGCACTGGCTATGAGAGGCAGCGGGTAACTGTACCTCATAGTGATCTGGTTGATACCTCGATAGTCAATACACGGGCGCAGACCTCCGTCCTTCTTCTTCACAAAAAAAGAAACTCGAGGAGGCAGGTGAAGTGGAGGGACAAATGTATCCCTGCCCCAGAGATTCGGAGACATATGTTTCCATAGCCTCCGTCTCCTCCTGTGACAGAGGATACACGTGACTCCTGGGAAGTGCTGCGTCTACCAGGAGATCTATCGCACAATCCCCCTTCAATGGGGGGGGGGGGTAATTGAGTCGCCTTCTTCTTTTTACAGAAGGCGAGAGCCAAATCGGCATATTCAGAGGGGATGTGGAGACCTGGTCTGGACTTTCCACCGTGGTAGCACCAACGAAAACTCCTACACTGAGCACTCTCGTGACCATCCCTTGAGAGCCCTCTGTTGCCACGAAATAATAGGATTATGATAGGCCAACCAGGGTAGACCCAACACCACGGGAAACGCAGGAGAATCAAAGAGGTATAAACTGATTCTCTCCTCATGACCCTCCTGCGTCACTATGCTTAGTGGTGCAGTAGCCTCCCTAATCAGCTCTGACCCTAATGGTCGACTGTCTAAGGCTTGCACAGGGAAGGGCACATCAACAGGAACAATGGGGATCCCTAAACTATGAACAAATGAACAATCAATACAATTCCCACCTGCGCCTGAATCGACTAGCGCCTTATGCTGGGAATGCGGGGAAAAATCTGGAAAATTAACAAACAAAAACATGTGAGCAACAGGGAGCTCTTGATGAGTCTGATGCCTACTCACCTGGGGTGACCCGATAGTGCCCTGCCTGCTGCCTCGACTCCCTGAGGAACCCCCCCTGCACCGACCAGCAGTGTGCCCTCTGCGGCCACAGAGGGTGCAGGGAATAGCCCCTCCTCCGGCCTCCCTAAACTCAGTACCTCCTAGCTCCATAGGCGTCGGAGCAGAGGTGTTGGGGGATGGAAATGACAGGTCCTGATCCAGACGTCCACGGGTGGCCAGCAGGTTATCCAGCCTGATGGACATGTCCACCAGCTGGTCAAAAGAAAGGGTGGTGTCTCTGCATGCCAGCTCCCGTCGGACTTCCTCGTGCAGACTGCATCTATATTGGTCGATCAGGGCCCTGTCACTCCATCCCCGCCGGGCGGCCAGAGTTCGGAACTCCAGCGCAAAGTCCTGTGCGCTCCTCGTCCCCTGTCTGAGGTGGAACAAGCGTTCACCCGCCGCTCTACCCTCAGGTGGATGATCGAATACTGCCCGGAAACGGCGGGTGAACTCCTTGCAGTGGTCCAATGCCGCTCCTTCCTCTCCCCATACGGCGTTGGCCCACTCCAGGGCTTTCCCGGATAGACAGGAGACGAGGGCGGACACGCTCTCGCATCCCGAAGGAGCCAGGTGGACGGTCGCCAGGTAGAGCTCCATCTGGAGTAGGAACCCCTGACACCCGGCAGCCGTCCCGTCATACTCCCTCGTGAGCGCGAGCCGAATCTCACTGGGACCAGGTGAAGGAGGGGTGGACAGTTGTGTGGGTAATGGAGTGGGAGGTTGTGTTGATGGTAGAGGTGCTGAAAATCCTCCTCTCTCCCATCGCTCCATGCTCTGCAGCACGCTATCCATGGCTGTGCCGAGACTCTGCAACATTGTCGCATGCTGCTGAAGGCGCTCCTCGACTTGTAGAGGAGGGCTGGGTGATCGGTGACTTCGACCACCAACTTCGGCTGAAGTCGTGACAGAGCCTTTACGCACAAAATATATTGGTGAAATAAAAACAGTGGTTTGATTAATCCTGAACGTTGTTCAATCCATTAAATAAATATTAAATATTGGAAAGAGGAGAAAAGCGTAACAATAGGGGTTGACCAATAATCCCATAAATCAACCCCAATCCTCACTGATTATGGATGTGATAGAGGAAAGAAAGGGAAACTAACTATGTAATGAAATGATGCCAAATGTAGGCTACAATTTTAAAGGAAACTAACAGTAAAATGACAGTTAAAAATGTGTGTGGGTATTACTCATGGTGACTATCGATATTGGCTAATATTTAACATGATCCAAATTCGAAAAAATATACATTTATATTGGGAAAAAAATTATTTGATGTTTTTCCACTTGGAACCTTAACCCTATTCATAGTTACCTCACACATAAAGGTGGTGAAATTATGAGGGAAGTAAGTCAAGGTCAGAATACGGCGTATCTGTAGACACGTCTCTGACACACATAATTTCTGTGATCTCCACCCCAAATTAATACCTAGCTGACATGCATTTACCCAAGGTCAGGGTCAGAAGGTCAGAATACTCGTAGAGAGAAAGGTGCAAAAAAAGGGAATGAAGTTCCATTTATGTGCATAACTTGGGTCTGAATTCCCCCTTTGTCAAACAACTGACAGTGAACTGAGACTAGTATTGGATCACAGGTGTTTATCCTCACTGACACACAGAGACCCACAGAGGAAGAGAAAGCAAATGGGAAAACGATAGAAGCAGCCTGACAGTATTGAGCAGACAATGCATCGCCATGTGACTGCCTGTGTGTGTGACTGTCTATGTGTGTGTGACTGTCTGTCTGTCTGTCGGTGTGTGTGTGTGTGTGTGTGTGTGTCTGTGTGTGACTGCCTGCATGTGTGTGTGTACCAGACGGTGCGTCACCTGGCTGCTAGGGAACTGCCTTGTGATATGCCTGCTGAATACTAATGTGTTGGAGTCAATGAGGAACAGACCATTTTGACTGCATGGGGAACAGAGGGACCCTGGCTGGGAAAAATGGTACTTTCCCAGACACTACTGATCCCCAGTGTCCTACTTTTTACTAGAGAGAAAGAGAGAGAGGGAGAGAGAGGAGGGGGTAGAGAGAGAGAGAGAGGGAGGGAGGGGGATAGAGAGAGCGAGAGAGAGAGGGAGGGAGAGAGAGCGAGTGAGAGAGACCAGAACATGTTTTAATTCACACACACAAACACCATTTCATACATATTCAAAAATACCCCCAGACCCTCCAGATAAATAAATAGATATTCACATAATCTAAATAATTACTGTTCTTATCAGATGGGCCAATGAATGCATGAATGAACATACTATATATTGTAAATAGTGCATTTACACTCGGCTATGAAGATCACACTATTTCCCCGTTCCTAAATGATTTATCTACCTTAGGACCGCTATGCTTTTATTAACACACACACTGAACGCTCATTCCTCTCTCTCACACACACAATTACAATGCCATGAATGTGTGTGTGTGTGTGTGCATGCACATGCATGTGTGTCTGTTAGGTTTACATACACTGCATGCACAAGTGTGTGTGGATTTATGTGCATGTGTGTGTGTTTCTTTATCAATTATACCATTGCAGTGTCATTAAAGGGTGGTAATGATTTCCGATAGCTGTGCTTAGTGATGGTGATGGTGGAGCTGATATTATCACTGACTGCCTGTGACGTTCCTCTCTGCAGTGAGTGGATGGAGGACGGGTCAGATATCACTACCTCAGGTCATTACTTTCTTACTACTGGTTGTCTGGAAACACGGTCACTGTCACCATGCCCTGGCCTCTATGTACACTGAGTATACCAAACATTAGGAACACCTTCCTGGTATTGAGTTGCACCCCCTCTTCCTCCCTTTAGCCCTCAGAACAGCCTCAATTCGTCAGGGCATGGACAATGGCATGGATTACCCCGGGAAATATTAAGTTTTATTACATACAACCGGGAGGAACTATTGGATATAAGAGCAACGTCAACTTACCAACATTACGACCAGGAATACGACTTTCCCAAAGAGGATTCTCGGTTTGCTAACCCAAACACAAAAACAGACTGGATAGCACGTGGCTTCTCAAAGCAACGGCGGCGCCGGAGAAGAGGGAAACGCGCCGGTCTTTTGGTCAAGCTACGTCGACGGGCGCATCGTGCACCTCTCCCGAGTATTTTAATCGCCAATGTACAGTCTCTTGACAACAAAGTAGACGAAATCCGATCGAGGGTTGCCTTTCAGAGAGACATCCGAGACTGCAACGTTCTTTGCTTCACGGAAACATGGCTCACTCAGGACACGTTATCAGAGTCGGTACAGCCACCTGGTTTCTCCACGCATCGCGCAGACAGAAACAAACTTCTATCTGGTAAGAAGAAGGGTGGGGGTGTGTGTCTTATGATTAACGAGACGTGGTGTGATCATAACAACATACAGGAACTCAAGTCCTTTTGTTCACCTGACATAGAATTAATTACAATCAAATGCAGACCGCATTATCTACCAAGAGAATTCTCCTCGATTATAATCACAGCCGTGTACATCCCCCCTCAAGCTGACACATCGACGGCACTGAAAGAAATTCATCGGACTCTATGTAAACTGGAAACCACATATCCTGAGGCTGCATTTATTGTGGCTGGGGATTTTAATAAGGCTAATTTAAGAACAAGGCTCCCAAATTTTACCAGCATATCGAATGTGCCACCCGGGCTGGTAAAATCCTGGACCACTGTTATTCCAACTTCCGTGATGCATACAAGGCTATTCTCCGCCCTCCTTTCGGCAAGTCTGACCATGACTCCATTTTGTTGCTCCCAGCCTACAAACAGAAACTAAAACAGGAAACGCCCGTTCTCAGGTCTGTTCAACGCTGGTCCGACCAATCTGATTCCATGCTGCAAGATTGCTTTGAGCACGTGGACTGGGATATGTTCCGGATAGCATCTGACAACAACATTGATGTATACGCTGATTCGGTGAGCGAGTTTATTAGCAAGTGCATTGGTGATGTTGTACCCATAGCAAATATTAAAACCTTCCCCAACCAGAAACCGTGGATTGATGGCAGCATTCACGCAAAACTGAAAGCGCGAACCACTGCTTTTAACCAGGCTAAGGCTACCGGAAACATGACTGAATACAAACAGTGTAGCTATTCCCTCCGCAAGGCAATCAAACAAGCTAAGCGTCAATATAGAGACAAAGTAGAGTCACAATTCAACGGCTCAGACACAAGAGGAATGTGGCAGGGTCTACAGTCAATCACGGACTACAAAAAGAAAACCAGCCCCGTCGCCTACCATGACGTCCTGCTCCCAGACCAACTAAACAACTTCTTTGCTCGCTTTGAGGACAATGCAGTGCCACCGACACGGCCCGCTACCAAAACCTGCGGGCTCACCTTCACCGCAGCCAATGTGAGAAAAACATTTAAATGTGTTAACCCTCGCAAGGCTGCCGGCCCAGATGGCATCCCTGGCCGTGTCCTCAGAGCATGCGCAGACCAGCTGGCTGGTGTGTTCACGGACATATTCAATCAGTCCCTATCCCAGTCTGCTGTTCCCACATGCTTCAAGAGGGCCCCCATTGTTCCTGTTCCCAAGAAAGCTAAGGTGACTGAGCTAAATGACTATCGCCCCATAGCACTCACTTCTGTCATCATGAAGTGCTTTGAGAGATTAGTCAAGGATCATATCACCTCCATCCTGCCAGACACCCTGGACCCACTCCAATTTGCTTACCGTCCCAATAGGTCCACAGACGACGCAATCGCAATCACACTGCATACTGCCCTAACCCATCTGGACAAGAGGAATACTTATGTAAGAATGCTGTTCATCGACTACAGCTCAGCATTTAACACCATAGTACCCTCCAAGCTCGTCATTAAGCTCGAGACCCTGGGTCTCGACTCCAGCCCTGTGCAACTGGGTCCTGGACTTCCTGACGGGCCGGTCCCAGGTGGTGAGGGTAGGAAACAACATCTCCACTCCGCTGATCCTCAACACTGGGGCCCCACAAGGGTGCGTTCTCAGCCCTCTCCTGTACTCCCTGTTTACCCATGACTGCGTGGCCAAGCACGCATCCAACTCAATCATCAAGTTTGCTGACGACACTACAGTGGTAGGCTTGATTACCAACAACGAGACGGCCTACAGAGAGGAGGTGAGGGCCCTCGGAGTGTGGTGTCAGGAAAATAACCTCTCACTCAATGTCAGCAAAACAAAGGAGATGATCGTGGACTTCAGGAAACAGGAGAGGGAGCACCCCCCTATCCACATCGAGGGGACAGTAGTGGAGAGGGTGGAAAGTTTTAAGTTCCTCGGTGTACACATCACAGACAAACTGAATTGGTCCACCCACACAGACAGCGTGGTGAAGAAGGCGCAACAGCGCCTCTTCAACCTCAGGAGGCTGAAGAAATTCGGCTTGTCACCAAAAGCACTCACAAACTTTTACAGATGCACTATCGAGAGCATCCTGTCGGGCTGTATCACCGCCTGGTACGGCAACTGCTCCGCCCACAACCGTAAGGCTCTCCAGAGGGTAGTGAGGACTGCACAGCGCATCACCGGGGGAAACCTACCTGCCCTCCAGGACACCTACACCACCCGATGTCACAGGAAGGCCAAAAAGATCATCAAGGACAACAACCACCCGAGCCACTGCCTGTTCACCCCGCTATCATCCAGAAGGCGAGGTCAGTACAGGTGCATCAAAGCTGGGACCGAGAGACTGAAAAACAGCTTCTACCTCAAGGCCATCAGACTGTTAAACAGCCATCACTAACATTGAGTGGCTGCTGCCAACATACTGACTTAAATCTCTAGCCACTTTAAACATAGGAATTGGATGTAACAAATGTATCACTAGCCACTTTAAACAATTTTGTATATAATGTTTACGTATCCGACATACTCATATCAAATGTATACACTGTACTCTAAACCATCTACTGTATCTTGCCTATGTCGCTCGCCATCGACCCAAATCTCTAGCCACTTTAATAATTATAACTGGATGAAATAATGTATCACTAGCCACTTTAAACAATGCCATTTATATAATTTTTACATATCCTACATTACTCATCTCATATATATATATATGTGTATATACTGTACTCCATACCATCTACTGCATCTTGCCTATGCCGGTCAGCCATCGCTCATCCATATATTTATATGTACATACTCGTATTCATTCCTTTACTCTTGTGTGTATAAGGTAGTTGTTGTGAATTTGTTAGATTACTTGTTAGATACTACTGCATGGTCGGAACTAGAAGCACAAGCATTTCGCTACACTCGCATTAACATCTGCTAACCATGTGTATGTGACAAATAAAATTTGATTTGATTTGATTTGAAGGTGTAAAAATCATTACACAGGGATGCTGGCCCGTCTTGACTCCAATGCTTTCACAGTTGTGTCAAGTTGGCTCGATGTCCTTTGGATGGTGGACCATTCTTGATGTCCACGGGAAACTATTGATTGGGAAATACCCAGTAGCATTGCAGTTCTTGACACAAACCGGTGCGGTTTGGCACCTACTACCATACACCGTTCAAAGGAATATCAGAACGAGGAATATCAGAACGAGGAATATCAGAACGAGGAATATCAGAACGAGGAATGTCAAAACGAGGAATATCAGAATGAGGAATATCAGAACGAGGAATGTCAAAACGAGGAATATCAGAATGAGGAATGCCAGAATGAGGAATATCAGAACGAGGAATGTCAGAACGAGGAATGTCAGAACGAGGAATGTCAGAACGAGGAACGTCAGAACGAGGAACGTCAGAACGAGGAATGTTAGAATGAGGAATGTCAGAGTCTGGCATGTAAATAGGTGGTGTGTATAGACAGTATGGTCAATATATAAGTAGGTAAGTACAGAAGTACAGAATTGGAGAATGTAACTATATACACAGAGACACATCTCTCCTCAAGTGTTATAACGGTCAGTTAGCACTAAACCCAACGCCGCTAACAGAAATACAATAGAGAGGAAGAATGTCATGTGAAGAAAAGCGTATATCATAAACAAATCAGCTGGCAATTAATTCCCCCTAATCATTTAAACAAATGTGTCTCAAAATCAAGTCTCTGTTTTAGGTTAGCAACGATGTTGGTCCACCAATGACATTTTAGCCAAGTGGATCTTCCAGCAAGACAATAACCCCAAGCACACATCCACATCCACTAACACTTTACTTGACACCCAGCGTCATAACATGTAATAACCATGCCATAATATGTCATAACAGATGACATAACTTGTCAAAACCTGACATAATATGGTCATAACACTGTCATGACCCATATATTTACACCTGTTGTGACATATATATATATGTATATATTTTTTTTATGGCTGGTTATGACATCTACATGAGAGTGTCAAAACCCACATTTATTCAAATGTATTTTTTCCCTGACAAGAAGTTTCCTTTCGTTTGAAAGTTTGTTTCTTACAGTTTTTTACAGTCGCTAGGACACATTTCTCAATACTTAAGTCACTTTTTCAAAACTCTTCACACAGTTCTCCTAACCAACTTTCAGCTCGGCACAGCAGTTCATTTCACGTTCAAAATGCACTAAAACTACCAAATCACTTCATACATGTCTCAAATCAACACATTCTTCCACAACACTAGCAAAGGTTGACAGCCAACAAACACACTTTGTCACCCACAAAACAATGACCTAAAAAACACTAACAACATGTAGCATTATACAATGTTTTCTTGTGTAAAACAAGGACACATCTCTGTTTATAATTCACTGCAATATATGTTACTGGAATGAATCAGACATGATGCAGAATGCTTCAATATATTTTATGTCTTTTATTTATTTTTATTTTTTGCAGTGAGTAATTCCAAAATACAAGAGGTTGTATACACACCATCAACTGATACAGATACAATAGTAATGCTAATCTACTCTGTCTTCTCCATTTGGCCACAGGTTCTCATCCACATCACATCTTATGTCATCTAGGGCAATACACATAGGAAAGAATCTTCTGGCATGCCTGATCCATCCCTGGCAATCTTCTGCTGATATGTCCAGGCATCCAGCATTCATTGCATCCAGGAGGGACATTTGATAATGTGGATGGTGGTCATAAACCTTCCACCTCCATGAGGAAAATAATTCCTCTATGGGGTTGAGGAATGGAGAGTAAGGTGGGAGGAAAAGTGACACCATTCTGGGATGGGCTGCAAACCACTCAGTGACTGCACGGGAGTGGTGAAATGCCACATTGTCCCATACAATTATAAATGTTGGCTGATTTCTTCTCTCTGCATCCCTTTCCTCACCTAGCACAACCCTTCCATAGAGATCATGCAGGAACACAAGGAGACGTTCAGTGTTGTATGGCCCAATTAGTGGTTTGTGTAACAGCAGTCCATCAGTGGATATTGCTGCGCACATTGTGATGTTGGCACCCCTCTGGCCCGGGACATCCACTGTGGCTCTCTTCCCAATCACATTCCTCCCTCGTCGCCGTGTTTTGGCCAAGTTGAAACCCGCCTCATCCACAAAGATGAAAATGTGGGGTGTTTGCCTGCCTTCAATCTCCATGACTCTCTAAAATAAATCCACAAGGCAACTTAAGCTGTTACAGTAGTAAACATTACCTAAAAATATGTCTTTGTGTGTGTTTGGTTTTGTTTAAAAACAGTTCTGTATTTTATTGTGATCTTACCTGGACATATTGGTTCCTGAGTTGCTTGACATGTTCAGAGTTCCTCTCAAAGGCACAGTGTACAACTGTTTCATCCTGACCTGATGTTTTTCAGGACTCTAGAAATAGTTGTTATGCTTACACTGTGAATATTTGCAAAAGTAACGTTGTCTGCCAAGACTCTGTCTCGAATCTCAGTGAGTTTTATGCCATTGTTTCTGATGACCATATCAACAATGGCAGTTTCCTGCACATCAGTGAGCATCCTTCCTCTCCCACCTGTGTGAGGTAACCGTTGAGTCCTAAGCAGAAATGCAAAAGCAATTACACACAAGTCTATTTACTTCTGTAATGTGCAACTCAGTCATATGCCCTTGCAGAATACAAGTTACCTGTTGGTTTGCCGGAAAACTCTAACAATAGATGCCACTGTTGAGCGTTGCAAATTTGGCTGCACTCTCTGACCAGCTTCTCTCATTGAGAGACCATGATTTACTACATGATCAATTACAGTAGCTCTGATCTCATCTGAGACTACAGCTCTTGATCTTCCTCTTATTCTTCTTCCACCACGCATACGTATTCCTCGCCCCTCCCAGCCACTCTTCTTCCTCTTTCAGCCACTTCTCTATTTCTGGCTGGGTCCATGTTTACATCACAATACAAAACTATTCAGCAGTTGTCTCCTTTTGTAATGAAATTGAAAGAGTAACACCTGTGTAGATGTTAATCTACAATGAGAATCAGCTGTGGTTGGTCCAATTGTCCAATTGTTTTTATAGCATTTAATTTTAAGATTTAAAATATATTTCATTAAAATATTACTGTAGAAATGTAGCAAACTGCTGTCTTATTCAGTTTTGTATTATGTTATTATTTTGAACATAAGTTTAACAGTTTTGAAAACAGTATATAAGCATGTGCAAATTGACCTGCAGGTACACAGAGTTTTGGCGGTTGTTGTGTCGAAGTGAGAAAAGAGTTAAAGTAATTTGAAAGATGTAGTCATTGAATGCATTTTGTGCCAAAGCAATGATAAATGATCCACAGTTTAGCCCACAAATACTTCTGTTGTGCTCACTGTGTGAAGAGTTTTGAAAAAGTGACCTAAGTATTGAGAAATGTGTTCTAGCGACTGTAAAAAACTGTAAGTCTTTTGTTATTGTTGTTGTAATTGATTCTTTACAGTCATGTTTTTTTTCATCATATTTTAAGTCCACTTTATGACAGTATCAAAAAACATTATGACCATCCTGTCACTTTACTTGGACTAAGAAAATGCACATTATTTTTTATTTTACAGGCAAGTCAGTTAAGAACAAATTCTTAATCATTTCAATGACAGCCCAGGAAAAGTGTGTTAACTGCCTTGTTCAGGGGCAGAATGACCTTTTACCTTGTCAGCTCAGGGATTTGATCTTGCAACCTTTCGGTTACTAGTCCAACGCTGTAACCACTAGGCTACCTGTCGCCCCTTTATGACACTGTCATGAAACATTATGACCATCCTGTGTCACTGTCACAAATGTCTGCTCCTTATCTCATATCTCCATAAATCTAATGTTGTATTGTCACATACACCAGATAGGTACAGTGAAATGTGTTGTTTTACAGGGTCAGTAGTACAGAACCCCTGGAGCAAATTAGGGTTACCTGCCTTGCTGAAGGGCACATCGGGAAATTTTTCACTTTGCCAGCTCAGGTATTCAAACCAGCGACCTTTCGGTTACTGTTCCAATGCTCTAAATGCTAGGCTACCTGCCGCCTTATCATATCTCCTCTCACAACTCATGACTGAGAGTGTTCAATGGATGATGGAAGAGCAAACTTTTCATGTTCCAGCTGACAGGCTACAGCAACGTAGAAAGAATACAGTATATAGACTATAGAAAAGCCTAAAGGAGGCCACAAACATCTTAATTGTGCATTTTTGTTTTTTCTTGAACAGCGTTCCTGTACTGCTATGACTTTTTTTTAACAAATCTGTTTAAGCACAATTAATCATATTTCCAATGCATGGGTTCTACTGTAGGCTAGGAATATTGGACATATAGCACCATGTGTGTGTGTGTGTGTGTGTCTGTGTGTGTATTAATATAAACATTATATACAGCTAACATACTGTAGAGCTATAGAGTGGAGTGGCCTGGGGAAGAAAAAAAGCATTGCTATACAACGGCTACACGGCCCAGAATATGCTTCCAGTTACCAATGAAACATTACAGAGGTTATTGACATTAGTTCCCAGTGTTTTTTATATGTTCCCATGGCCTTCTGAACAGAGATCTAGGCAGGAGGAAGCGAACTACCTGAGACAATGGCTTTTAACTAATTACTGCACTCATTAGAACCACTGGGTTGCTAGCGTGTGGAGCAGAATAGTAAAAAACATTTTGGGACCAACTGGGGACATTTTGTCAGCCCCACAAGTATAAAGGCTATTTCTAGGGGGATTAGGTTTAGGGTTAGGGAAAACAGGATTTTGTATGGGAATCAATTGTGTGTAACTTAAACAAGACTGTGTGTGTGAGAGAGAGAAATGTGTGTTTGAGACATTAGTGTTTGTGTGTATGAGATTGAGAGACGTGTGTGTTTGTGTGTGGGCATGTGTTTGAGATATTTGTGTGAGTGTGTGTGTGTGTGTGTGTGTGTGTGTGTGTGTGTGTGCGTGCGTGCGTGTGTGTCTGTCTGTCTGTCCGCCCCGTCAGCAGTATAGAATCTCGTTAATTGCTGTGTTAATTAGCTCCATCATCAGACACATCCTCTCTGTCTCCAGACCTGCTGACAAAATGAACGAGGGAGGAATATAGGAGTATTTGTGTAGTTCTACCATTCCAGTGGAGGTTAGGAGGAGAGTAGCACAGGTTCATCATCTGTTTCCATTGTGCAGTCTTTGATTTATCCGTCTGTTTTTTCTAAATGAAAAGCACCAGAAAGCTCTGCATTGACATGCCAGTATATCAAGCCACTGGGGGAGGGTTGGATTTGTGTTCATGTGTTGTAGGCAGAAAGGGGATACATGTGTGTGTGTGTGTGTGTGTGTATGAAGGTGGGGGGAGTGTGTGTGTAAAGTGTCGGAGGGTGTGTATTTTATGGGGATATTGGAGGAGTGCGTGACTCTGTTTGTGTGTAGAGTGTCGGGGGAGCTGTGTGTAACTTTGTGTATTGTATCTCTGTGTGTATTGTGTCTTTCTGTGTGTATTGTCTCTCTCTGTGTGTGTTGTGTCTGTATGTATTATCTCTGTGTGTGTGTTGTGTATATGTGTGCATTGTGTCTTTCTATGTGTATTGTTAATGTGTGTATTGTGTCGCTGTGTGTATTGTGTATCTCTTTGTGTATTGTCTCTGTGTGTTTATTGTGTCTCTGTGTGTAGTGTCTCAGGATGGGTATTGTCTCTGTGTGTGTATTGTATCTCGGTGTGTATTGTGTATGTGTGTGTATTGTGTCTGCATGTATGTTGTGTCTCTGTGTGTATTGTCTCCGTGTCTATTGTCTCTGTGTGTATTGTCTCTGTGTGTGTTGTATATCTGTATGAATTGTGTCTTTGTGTGTATTGTGTATCGGTGTGTATTATGTCTCTGTGTGTGTTGTGTCTCTGTGTGTATTTTGTTCAGTGTGTATTGTCTCTCTGTGTGTGTGTTGTGTCTCTGTGTGTATGTTGTTCAGTGTGTATTGTGTCTCTGTGTGTGTTGTGTCTCTGTGTGATGTGTCTCTGTGTGTATTGTGTCTCTGTGTGTATTGTATATCTGTATGAATTGTGTCTCTGTGTGTATTGTGTCTCTGTGTGTATTGTCTCTCTGTGTGTATTGTGTCTCTGTGTGTATTGTATATCTGTATGAATTGTGTCTCTGTGTGTATTGTTTCTCTGTGTGTATTGTACATCTTTATGAATTGTGTCTCTGTGTGTATTGTATATCTGTGTGTATTGTATATCTGTATGAATTGTCTCTGTGTGTATTGTGTCTCTGCGTGTATTGTGTATCGGTGTGTGTTGTGTCTCTGTGTGTATTGTGTCTCTGTGTGTATTGTGTCTCTGTGTGTATTGTGTATCGGGGTGTATTGTATATCTGTATGAATTGTGTCTCTGTGTGTATTGTATATCTTTGTGTATTGTATATCTGTATGAATTGTGTCTCTGTGTGTTTTGTGTATTGGTGTGTATTATGTCTCTGTGTGTGTTGTGTCTCTGTGTGTATTTTGTTCAGTGTGTATTGTCTCTCTGTGTGTGTGTTGTGTCTCTGTGCGTATTTTGTTCAGTGTGTATTGTCTCTCTCTGTGTGTGTTGTGTCTCTGTGTGTATTGTCTCTGTGTGTATTGTGTCTCTGTGTGTGTTGTGTCTCTGTGTGTGTTGGGTCTCTGTGTGTGTGTTGCAGCAGTCTGATCCGTGGTAATGGATCTGTCTGGAGACATGGCCCTGCTAGTCTCTAATTGAAAATGGTTTCCACCACGTTGCTCTCTCAAGCAACAAACTAGGCGGCCTGGCCCTTAGGATTTGTGGGAAATTGGAAATGAGGGAACGAGAACAGGGTCAGTGGAGGACAGAGAGGGTGGGAGGGATGGAGGGGTCTATGTGTGGTGATGGGGGTTAGGGTGTGTGTGTGTGTGGTATGGGGTTGGGGGGGGACACTGAACAGGACATTAAACGCGGGGTGGAGAGGTGGACATTAATGGGCCTCTATAAAGGGGGTTGATGTGGTGGGGGAAGAATACGTATTGACCCACCCATAAGGCCCCAACCATGTCAAGAGCCTAACCCTTAACCTTTGGCTCTTATGAAGCTTGTACATGCTCACACATACTGAAGTAGACGCTATGCAGTCATCTCAGCACAGCATCTCCAAGCAACATTGAACAATCCAAATGAATAGCAGTGAAATGCACCAATAGCTAAGCAGCTTTCAACTAGAACACTGGGAAACCCTGAAACTAGTTACACCAGTAAATGTATGTAGTAAACCAGTCACCCTTTTTCTCTCCCATTCTTTCTCTTCTCTTCTCTCTACCCCACTTTTCTCTTTCTCTTTCCCCTCTCTCTCTCTCTCTCTCTCTCTCTCTCCTCTCTCTCTCTCCCTCTCTCTCTCTCTCTCTCTCTCGTTAATTCCCCAGGTTCCCTGTGTTTACCATGTGCATGCAAGCATAGGGACTTTCTGACAAAATTACAACTTTTGCACTTCATTGAATCTGCCTTAGGTACACATAAAAGCCGTTAGAAATATGTAAATGTTCTTCCTGGGGAAATCCTCTAAGGGATTTCAATTCCTCTAGTCAAACATCACAAACTATAAAATACCTCCTCTGTGGTGCTAAGGCTTTGAAGGGAATATTTATGTGCTGACTTTGTGTGCTATTTTATCCTGACATGAACATGTATTGAGTGTGTGTGGAGGGCACGGCCCACTGCAGGTGGTCCTCTCTAAGTGGGAAGGACGGTCCAGTTGTGACACAGTGATGATCCAATAGAGACATTGTTCACCACACACCTATTACCATGAGTGGTGTCACAACACCTTCATCACCATCATCTTTGTCACACTTTCCCCACAGGCCACTTGTAGGCCATCTGTCCTATGCACCCTATACACACACTTCTACAACAGCACGGTCTGGGGGAAAACGACTCTTCAAAGTGGTCCCTGGGGAGGGATGGTGGACCTCTCAACCCAGACTAAATGACTGGATGATCCGACTGACATAGTCAACCCAGACTAAATGACTGGATGATCTCACTGCCATAGTCAACCCAGACTAAATGACTGGATGATCCCACTGCCATAGTCAACCCAGACTAAATGACTCGATGATCTGACTGTCATTGTCAACCCAGACTAAATGACTGGATGATCCCACTGCCATAGTCAAACTGGGGATAAATCTGGAAGTGAAGCCCATTAGGCCTTGTCTCTGGGCTGGAGGACAGGATATGGGTTAGGGCCTGGAGGTGGTCAAACAGTGTGTCTGTTTGCAGCTATGTTTTTGTGATAGTGTTAGAGGGGTTGTTGAATGTGTGTGTGTGCACGCTTGCTGATGAGGTAGTCAAGTGCAGGTGAAGGGACAAGCACACCAGAGACTGAAAAAGGACGTGTGACATCCCACTACAACATCTTTGAGCACAGGTCACAGTCTTTATTAGAGACCCCGTCAACCCCCCACCTCCTCCTCTTCCTCCTCCTCTTCTTCCCCACTCCCTCACTGTCAATACAGCTGTACTTAGTGCTCTGTGGAAGTAAGTGTGTTCTTACATGTGTGTATGTTTGTGAGAGTGAGACTCTTTGTGTGTTTCCTAATGGTGGCCTAAAATTGCTTTTACAGATTTTTCTAGGGACCTGCTTGTTTGCCCCTTTTCAGTGTGTCTCTGGTCAGTACATCAAATGCTACCGTCTTCCTTCCTTCCTTCCTCTCTCTCTCTCTCTCTCTCTCTCTCTCTCTCTCTCTCTCTCTCTCTCTCTCTCTCTCTCTCTCTCTCTCTCAGAGAGCAAACAGACTCACACACACATTGAGCTGAGGCCCCGTGGTAGCCTAATTTACTTTCAATCCACGCTAACAATTCTTCCACTTTACTCCTGCTTGTTTGCATATAGTGTGAGATGCAAATGTCTCCCTAATGTGGGAAGCAGACTGCAGCCTCTCCCACCTGCCTGCCGTGACCTGAACGTGCTACAGAAACTACCTGCAGCTCAAATACCTGGCAGGTACTTCACATTTCCCTGTAAATGTCAACAGCAGCAGCAGAGAGACTCTCCGGGCCATGCTGACAGTATAGAGGCCTGGCACCTGGGGGAGATGGGCAACACACACACAAATGTCATGGATAATAATCTGTAAATGAATGTGTTGCAGGGGAAATCGCTTTTCGCCATGGTGACTGCAGGGGAAACGGTTGCTTCTGAGTAAATATACAGGGCACGCTCTCTCTATATCTCCCTTATCTCACTCTGCTAGACACACACAGGCACAGGTGCACAAGAACACACACACAATTTTATGTGTTGAGACGTTCTGTGAGAAAACAGGTGGTCAGCTCACAATCTCTTTGTTTTTCTCATCTTTACGGAACCTAATATTACCAGATCGCTCAAGATTAACTTTGAAATTGGACCTCTGTTCATGTCCACTAGGGGCCATCAAGTGGGCTTGGGTTTTGCAAGGGTGTTGAGGACGGAGGTGGTGGATCGGTGGATCTCTGAACCTGAAGGTTGTGTGTTCAATCCCAGTGGTGGACAATCTTTTCTATTGTTTTGTTTTAACCCTATCCCAAACCTTAACCTTTACCTTAACCTTAACCCTTACCTTAACCACTTACCTGAACCCCTTACCTGAAATCCTTACCTTAACCCTTAACTTAACCCTTACCGAAACCATTCAGAATAAATGCTTATACCTCATGTTTTAACCCTATCAAAAACCTAACCTTTAACCTTAACCCTTAACTTTGACTTCAAAATCGGATGTATTTTTCTTTTCAATTTCGAATTGTGATGTTTTGATAAAAGTGCAAAGACGTCTAATTCTGCAGTGAGACTGTGAGGGGTTGTTGAATATTACACAACTCTGCTACACCTCACAACAACCAGTTTTACTGACACTTCAGGCTGTGTGTGTGTGTGTGTGTACTGTACCTGTTTACAGCACTGTGAAAGCATGGCCGCCTTGGATGTTCTTTAAACAAGTTTCAGCACAGGGTTAAGATCACATGAATCCCTGGCACACTGTCTCACATGATCTGAGGAGAGATGGCAGTGTGTGTGTGTGTGACTATGTGTGTGTTTGTGTCAGCTATGCCTCTGACGGGTGATGCTGTAACCCCCGGTAAAACCACAAATCACTTGCGTAGTTGTGGCTGTGTCACACTGTGCTAATCTCTCTGTGAGTGGCTGTAAAACATGACACATTATGATACACTGCCTTTCACCTGCTACACTGTTCTAGTTAATATTGTCATGGTAGAGGGTCTGCCTAGACACACAAACATAAGTACATGTCTTCAAACAAGTGAGCCGATGCACGCTCGCAGATACCAACATGTCAGAGAATGAATAGATACACAATACAAAAACATACGTAGCTACATACGTACAAACAAATGAGCGAACGCACACACGCAGTCTTGTACAGCTAACCTTGTGGGGACACACAATTCAGCAACATTGAAAATCCTATTTTTTATCTAACCCTTAACCTAACCCGTACTCTTACCCTAACCTTAACCCAAAAACCTAACCTTAACCCTTAACCTAACCCTAGCTCCTAACCGTAAAACTAACCCTTGCTCCTTACCCTAACCCTTAACGTAATTCTAACCCTAACACTAATTCTAACCTTAACCCTAAACCCCCTAGAAATAGCACACACACACACACACACACACACACACACACACACACACACACACACACACACACACACACACACACACAGGACAAGGGAATGGACACAATTGTGCTTTATTGCTGTACAGGTATTTATGAAAAAAAGTATGATACAACACATATAATATTTTGTTTTTTTTACACATAATGTATGCAGGTAAAACATACTGTATGCAGGTAAAACATACTGTATGTAATTTCCAAAAAAAGATGGGGAAGAAAAAGGAAAACAACAACAACCATTACAACAAGGCAGTGATATGCCCATGTGCTAAAATATACAGTGTGTCATTGGAATACTGTACATGGACTGGGAACAGCACAATGCCCATTCTGTACTGGCTGTAGAACCAGACATCTGATCTTGGAACATTATGATAAAGGAATATCTGACTATGAATGAAAAATGGCAGTGTCAGACAACACATTGAGGATATGATGTGTTTGTGTGTGTGTGTGTGTGTGTGTGTGTGTGTGTGTGTGTGTGTGTGTGTGTGTGCGCGTGCGTGCGTGCGTGTGTGTAGGGGGGTTTAGATGTGTAGCTTGTACTGTATTTTAGGTTGCTGTGGAAGGGGAAACATCAAAAGGTGACAAGCACATTGGAGAAATGGCAGGGTGAAATGGCAGTCTGAATTGACATCTGAATTGGCAGTGTGAAATGGCAGTGTGAAATTGCAGTGTGAAATTGTGTGCAGGGGTTCACAGTTTAAAGCGTAAATTCACATTGTAAAGCGTTAACTGCCGAGCACCGGAGGGCAATGATGAGTGGTCAGATCATGCAGGGAGACAAAGCACTAACATCCTGTCTAAAATGCCTTACAACAGTACCCCATACTTCTTCATCCTCATCCTGTTTTCATCACTTCCAGGCTGGTTTACAGTTGGTCTATCGACATGTCTGCAGACAGTCGCAGTGACGTCATGAACATTCTATTGTCATCCGACATCAAACTTGTCGTTGTCGTTAAGAAAAAGGTAACGTCTTACCTAAAGCACTACTACAGGAAAATAAACTCATTACTACAGGAAAATAAACTCATTACTACAGGAAAATGAACTCATTACTACAGGAAAATAAACTCAACAAGATCATTATTTACAAGGTAATGGCGAGCTAATTACAGAAAATAGCTTCATGTTTTGAGCGTGTCGAAATAAAGCAGGGCATTCTACCGGAGAACTGTTGCACTATCTCGTTGCTGTCTCAGCAAGGTAAACATGTCAACAGACGCTGCGACAGGGTCAAAGTTGATTTTTTTTATCTGTCCCCGAAAAGGGAACTGACAGTCTGCAGGCATTCCGCCGGAGAATAAATTAAATGTTGTTTTGACCAGCGACACTTGTCACGTTCTAATTGTCTACAGACTTGTCGTAAAATCAAGTATAAACCAGCCTTTACAATTCATAGTAGTTTGGGATTAATAAACAAATGATGCACACATGACGAACCGTAACCCTGTTTAGTGGTGGACTTCAGCACATCGAAGTAAGAGTGGTACACCTTCCTATACCCCAAATAAATATTGATTTGATACTGCTATTGACTGGGACTTTCTCAATGTAATAGGTGTGTGTACTGTATAAACTATGTCCGATAGTCATATTTACATGTAGAACTGTCTGTGTGTTATTGTAAACTACAGTATGACCGAATGTATTGCTCTGTCCAGATTTGTGTTGTTTCACCTGCGTTCCATTCCTAAAGCATCGTCCAATCACAAGTATAGACATGATACTCTAACACTATCACTGAGATATTCCACCGTCGTTAGCTTGTAATAAATAATCCCAGGTTGAATAGGTTTTCCAAGCACAGATGACAGTAAGCATTCAGATACACTGTAGATACAGCCACATGTAATGAGCTACATACATTTACAAGAGTTTCCCTTCAGGTGCACAGACAGTGTACACATTGGTTTGGACAGTACCATCTATACATTCAGACAGTCAGTGAAATGCAGAGCTTGGGTGTTCAGAAGGTTGCAGGGACGTACCCACATAGAGTCCTAGTGGACCTGCAGCACCTGCCCTTTTGCACTCCTATGAAAAAGGTGCCCTTTTGATTAGTTAATTACTTTTATTTATTCATTTTGGTTTCCTTTCTCTAATGTAGCTTTAAATGCAACGAATTGCCTATCAATCTAGATAATTTCATAAACTCTTTAAAAAAATATGAAAGTCCCATCCCCCACTCTTCGTCGCATGCACAAACTAGCTACCCACAGGCGCCAGGCACTGGGTTTGAAATGAACATCAGCAGTAGGTTACTTTGGAGTTGCTAGCATGTGTTGTCTCATGGTCAGAGATAGGAAAGGGGGCAACTGCAATTCGACTGTTGGTCAGTAGCAAAACTTTAAATCAAGTAAAGACTAGTTTGCTTGTTTTGACAGCATAGCTTACCTAAATAACTAAATAATCTAGCCTACATTAGAGATGATCAGCTCATATTGCCCACCCCAGTAGTGGTTCTAGCAGACAGCTACTAAAATCCCTTTTTCATATTTGGTTCTATCGTGATTAGCCTACAATGTGTGATGAGTGATCGTTTTTTGCAGAAAATCACAGCCTTTTTTTTTCTAAATCAAATGAGAATTTGGCTACAGGAGCAGTAGAAAAGTGGAATTAGGGTTTATTTATTTTTGTGGGGTTGGGGGGGTTGCTTTGAGCACCTGCCCCACCAAAGGTCTGGCACGGCCATGTCTGGTTAAGTGGCTCACTCCTAATCTGTGTCTGATGTGGTCTAGCTTCATTACTGTTTAAAATTGAGTGTTTCTTATCACTCACATACACACACACACGGCGCAGTCAACAACCAAGATAACGCTAGTGATGGCGTTGCTAATTCCTAATAAAGGATCAATCAGACGTGTTGGAGGATGATCAGCGTAAATGAGAAATCAATCAGAGCTACTTCCTGGGTTTTACAGTCACACCAATCTTCTACGATCAAATGGCTTGCACAGACACACCCATCCAATTTACCATGGCCAGTGTTAGGTGCTGCCCCTTACCACAGATCTAGGATCAGATTACTCTACCCTCAATCCTAACCATAACCATTGGGGGATGTTGAAAATATTTGATGTTTTGCTACTTTTTTACGATGTGGATACCACACCACACATCAATATTGTGCAGTTTAACATCCTAACAACAATCAGAAAAATAAATGATGAAAACATCAGTCTTTCTCCACTGGAAAATTGACAACAGTTTTACAATGGGGTCGCAGGGAAACAAACAAACACACAAGATAAATACAGTATAAAGAAGTTTCATATCAATAGGCAATCATATGGCAAAAAAAGGTATTCACATTATAAAATAAACCTCTGCTCTTTGCCTCAGTCATTGCATGAAACTATCTTCCATATAGACAATTTTCTCTTTCCAACCTTTACATTTCGGTGCTCTTCTGCTATAGTAAATGAAACATTTGGACATTAAACGTTCATGGCTAGATGGGATACAGCATTTTAGCTAACTTTAACCCTTTTCCTAACAACCTAATTCTCCTAACCTGCTGCGTACGTTCTTCTAACCTGCTATGAAAAGTAAATTCTGGTCAATTCTGACATATGCTGTAGCCCATCTAGTCAAAACCGCATTAAACATCAGCCATTATTTACAGGGAGGTTACCCTGGCAACACCCTCTAACCCCTACAGCATCCTGGAGGGGGTGATGGGATATTGTTGAGGTTTGGAGGGTAATGAGGAGACCGGGTGGGGGAATGAGGAGGTTGAGGGTAGCTTTACTTGAGGACTCAGTTGTGCTTGAGTTGCGGCCTTGAATTCTACAGAAACGTGTGCAGGCTCCTAACATTGTTTTACACAAGATGGAACACATCAAACGATTCAGGTGCGAATGGGACACTAATATGAAGAAAGTACTAATATGAAGAAAGTACTAATATGAAGAAAGTACTAATATGAAGAAAGTAGAGCTTATTTCTCTGAGATGTTTGTAAAATAAATCTAGATAAGAAGTACATTGAGGGACTGCCAGAGATAGTTGTGTGTTGGTCATCCACACTGTTCCCTATTCAGTGTGTTTGTGTGCTTTCCACATGAACACATTAGTAAAATACTGAGTTTCAGTTTGACTGGCTGAGTTTTACTGGCCTCCTGTTATATGGCACTAAGACCAGTAAAAACCTTACAGAACATTGATACAATCTGATCAATGGCATTGTTTCTACATGAACTAGCTACTATCCCCATTGTTGTCAATACAGCTGTGCTTTTGTGTTGTCTAGTCAGTAATACTTTTAGGCTGTTTTCTGGGATTAGTATCCATCACTGGGCCGTTGGGGGCAGTACATATCTGCTCTCAGTATGGTGTTTGTTGTGGCTCTTCCATACAGTTTTGTGCTAAAGCTAAAGGCTGGTGGCAAGCAGGGGGTGAAAGAAGTGCACCTTGGGGTTTCCCTGACCTCTGATCTTTTGTTGCCAGGGTTACAGAAGCACCTGAAGCACCTAGTAGCCTGTGCGAGGCTAAAGCGGTAGCTGATACCTGAAGGAGTTCAGAGGACTAGACAGGAGTTTTACCTGCTCAGATCACATGGTCTGGAAAACCTCCTGTCCTAGAGATGATGACTGTTCTGAACACCAGACCAGTGAGATTCAACAGAGGATATGTACTGGGAGGGTATACACATGTTCTGTTCTACACATAGGCACAGATCTAGCCCAATGACAAGGCTCCCTCTCTGGGTTCTGAGCTGGAGGAGAGTCCCAATTTATGCAATCCCTGCCCTGTCACGCCCTGCCCCCTCCTACATCAGATGAGAGAGACAGAGAGAGAGAGAGACTGAGAGACAGAGAGCGAGAGAGAGAGAGAGAGAGAGAGAGAGAGAGAGAGAGAGAGAGAGAGAGAGAGAGAGAGAGAGAGAGAGAGATAGAGACAGAGACAGAGAGAGACAGAGAGAGAAAAGAGGGACATGGATTGGATTGCTGCTCTATTCCATTTCTCCCTCCTTTCTTTGTAAATGCTCTTGTGGGTTGGATTGTCTTATCCTATGCATTGTCTCACTCTCTGATGGACCTGTCCTTTGCCCAATGGGGTGGCAGACCTGGGCAGGAGGGAGGGGCAGGAGGCAGGGTGTAGACAGGAGAGGCTGTGTGAGGAGAGGATAGGGGTGGTCGGTCGGTCATCCTCCCACTATGGAGAGGACCTCCTATTGGCCCAGACCAGTGTAGTGGCCGGGTTTCGTAGTGTTCCGTTGGTGTCCCGTTGGTTCCTTCAGTCGGCCCGCCCCTCCCCTAGGTCAGCACCCTCGTTTCCCCCACACCCATGCAGATGCTGGATCACCTGGCAGAAGGAGAGGGGTTAATTATTATCAATCCTAGAGAAAGCAATAGGCAGACATCATAGAGCACAGCCCAGTCCAGTAGATATGGCCAGGGTGAGTAGGACCCAGAAACAGGCAGAGTGGTGTGTAATGACAAGCAGTGGGGATAATGGTGGAGAATATGGAAGACCAAAACAACTCATCTTATCTCAGATATCAATGTCTTTCTGATAGACCTGGAGGAAAATCTATACATCATATAGAATCATATTCTCATCATGATCTGGCTGGAGCAAACCTCCATATCAGCTGAAGAGAAATAGGCCATCCAGCCCTGATCCATCATTCTGAATGAGACATAACCATTGAGCTGATTCCCTCTCTATTCCCTCTCAGTGTGCAAGTTTCCTTCTAGTCCCATTAGAACGGAGGCAGAGGAAATTAAACCGTGGTAGACAGGTGGACGCCCCATTTTCATTGAAATCTTTAAAGACATATAATTTCCATATCCTGTCTGGACAGTCTATATATCAACGCCAACAGGGACGGACGCAAGGTGTGTCTGTGTGTTTGTGTGTCTGCACGAGTGTGTGTGTGTGAGACGACAATGGGCTCTGATAGAATGGTGGCATGAGGCAGCAACTAGCAGGGCAACAGTGAGCTCTGTTACCTTCAAGTAGGTTCCGGTTATGCAGGGGAGTTGTGGACGAGGATAGGGGATGGGCGTAAGCCCCTGCCTCTGGTTCAAAAGGGCCAGTCATGTATAGCCGTAATGGAATTTTTGGTGACCTTATTTGACCTTTTCTGCTGCTTTTGATTTTAAATCCTGTTCGAATCCAGCGATAGTTTTTAATATTTTTGTCTATCCCAAACCTTAACGATTACCTTAACCATTCAGAGTTAATGCCTAAACTTAACCTTAAGCACCTTGAAATCTTACGTTTTAGAAACATTGATGAACGTCTAATTCTGACATGAGACTGTGAGAGCTGGTTGGAGGTGATAGTGATTCCTGTCTTTGTGTTCTGTTAAGAGAGGGAGCCGAGGAGAGCGTCAAGGCTAAATAAAACCAGAGGGACTCATACCGCAACATTTTACAGACACTGCCAAGCATACAGTACAGCACTGACACACTCTAGGAATCCAGGAAACACACACACATACGGATGGACAGACAGTCACAAGCACATATACACACACACACAGATTGATTGCCTGTACCGGCACAGTGCTCAGCGACCTAATCCATAATTTACACATCCCTGCCAGGCTATTCTGAGCCCTGACGCCAGGAACACTGGCTACTGAAACAGCAGACAGGCACACTGTGTCCTACTGCCAAGCACGTACACACACACACACACACAGAGAGAAAGAGAGAGAGAGAGAGAGAGAGAGAGAGAGAGAGAGAGAGAGAGAGAGAGAGAGAGAGAGAGAGAGAGAGAGAGAGAGAGATGCATTAGAGAGACAGAAACCCACACAAACACACTGACATTATGCTATCCCAGCCAGGTTGCTCAAGATCCAAGGGGCAATTCGACTTCTGTCCAACTACCCAGGACATTGGGAGATGACTTAAGAAACGGCCACTAGGGGCAACGGTCAGCGCTACTACCATCAAGTAGGTTTGGGTTTGCTAGGGAGTTGTGGACAGGATGGAAGTAAGCCGCGTGTTTCGGCTCCGAGGGTGTTCAATCCCAGTGCTTGGCACGCATTTTAGTTTTTACACTATCCCTTATGTTAACCCTGACCCTGACCTTAACCCTGACCTTAACCCTTACCTTAACCATTCAGAATGAATGCCTAAACTTAACCATCAAGTTGTTTCTGTTGGAACCGTAACCCTATCCTAAACATAACGGTCAAAATTTGAAGTTAGGAGAACTGTTGGAATCTGAAGTCAAATTGGTAAAACTGAGATCTCGTTGTCTATCCACATAGACACATGTTAAGATGCAGAAGTCCAGAGTGACAGATGGTGATTCTATGACCCTTTCTACTCCATAGTGAATGATATCATCCCCATTTGGTAGTATGGTGTTGCAGTAGTCATTGTGATGATGAGGTAATTAATTTACCCCAACACACAGGCTTGTAAACAACCAACACAGACAGACAGCTCATTCACACTCTATTGATGGAATATTAAGTCACTTTGTTGTTGCGGTTTCAAATGAGAAAAAAGATCAATGGCCACAACTGGCAAGCACACATTCACACGCGCATACACTCAGACAGATGTGTGTTTGTGTTTAAGGGCATGAATTAGAGAAGGAAGTGTGTGTGTGTATAGTCAGGTGGAAAGATGAGTTAGAGAACCTCCAAGACTCTTCCTAGAGCTGGCCATCCAGCCAAACTGAGCTATCGGGGGAGAAGTGTCTTGGTCAGGGATGTGACCAAGAACCCGATCAACACTCTGACAGAGCTCCAGAGTTCCTCTGTGGAGATGGGAGAACCTTCCAGAAAGACAACCATTTCTGCAGCACTCCACCAACCAGGCCTTTATGGTAGATGGAAGCCACTCCTCAGTAAAAGGTACATGACAGCCCACTAGGAGTTTGCCAAAAGGAACCTAAAGGACTCAGTCGATGAGAAACAAGATTCTCTGTTCTGATGAAACCAAGATTGAACTATTTAGCCTGAATGCCAAGTGTCACGTTTGTTTAACACTTTCTTTGTTACTACATGATTCCAAATGTGTTATTTCATAGTGTTGATGTCTTCACTATTATCCGACAATGTAGAAAATAGTAAAATAAAGAATTTTCTAATAGCCCTACCACCCTTCCCCTAATTGGAGTAAACTACTGAACAACAACACTTAGGCTTCTACTTCAATCTTATCAATATTATATACATTTCACAGACACAATCTATTTTACAATAGTTACATTTTGTTTGTTTTACTCCTGTCCTTCCGCTACCCTCAACCCTTCTCATCTATTTCTGAAGACCATCCTGTTTCATTTCTATTTGCCATATATTTGTAACTGTGCTGTTTCACAAAAGTTCTGAACCTATATACATTTTACAGACCCTGTATGTTTTACATTGGTTATCTTGTTATTAGTCCCACCCTTCAGCTCCATTCAACCCCTCCCATCTATCTCTTAACACCATCCATATTGGATTTCTATTTGCCGACTATGCTGTGATGTTTCACAAAGTTCTGAACCTTTCTTTTCTCATAGTTTCTACAGATTGTAAATTAAAGATAAACATTTTTGCTACAAGTATTATTATAATATTGATCGATTGACTATGACTTTTCATCTCCAGGTAAATGTCTCAATTCTTCAGCCGTTCCTGGACTTGAGACCAACAACAAGCTACATAATGACAGTACCAAAACAAATGATCTAAGGACTCTGTGTCTTCGCAGCAAAATATGCAGAGCTGGGATGGCTGTATCCCGCATTTACAGTTGAAGTCGGAAGTTTACATACACTTAGGTTGGAGTCATTAAAACTCGTTTTTTTCAACTACTCCACAAATTTCTTGATAACAAACTATAGTTTTGGCAAGTCGGTTAGGACATCTACTTTGTGCATGACACAAGTAATTTTTCCAACTATTGGTTACATACAGATTATATTACTTATAATTCACTGTATCACAATTCCAGGGGGTCAGAAGTTTACATACACTAAGTTGACTGTGCCTTTAAACAGCTTGGAAATTCTCGAAAATGATGTCATGGCTTTAGAAGCTTCTGATAGGCCAATTGACATAATTTGAGTCAATTGGAGGTGTACCTGTGGATGTATTTCAAGGCCGACCTTCAAACTCAGTGCCACTTTGCTTGACGTCATGGGAAAATCAAAAGAAACCAGCCAAGACAGACCTCCACAAGTCTGGTTCATCCTTAGGAGAAATTTCCAAAAGCCTGAAGGTACCACACTCATCTGTACAAACAATAGTACATAAGTATAAACACCATGGGACCACGCAGCCGTCATACCGCTCAGGAAGGAGTTGCGTTCTGTCTCCTAGAGATGAATGTACTTTGGTGCGAAAAGTGCAAATCAATCCCAGAACAACAGCAATGGACCATGTGAAGATGCTGGAGGAAACAGGTACAAAAGTATCTATATCCACAGTAAAACGAGTCCTATATCGACATAACCTGAAAGGCCGCTCAGCAAGGAAGAAGCCACTGCTCCAAAACCGCCATAAAAAAGTCAGACTACGGTTTGCAACTGCACATGGGGACAAAGATCGTACTTTTTTGAGAAATGTCCTCTAGTCTGATGAAACAAAAATAGAAATTATGTGGATATATTGAAGCAACATCTCAAGACATCAGTCCAGAAGTTAAAGCTTGGTCGCAAATGGGTCTTCCAAATGGACAATGACCCCAAGCATACTTACAAAGTTGTGGCAAAATGGCTTAAGGACAACAAAGTCAAGGTATTGGAGTGGCCATCACAAATCCCTGACCTCAATCCTATAGAAAATGTGTGGGCAGAACTGAAAAAGCGTGAGGCCTACAAACCTGACTCAGTTACACCAGCTCTGTCAGGAGGAATGGGCCAAAATTCACCCAACTTATTGTGGGAAGCTTGTGGAAGGCTACCCGAAACATTTGACCCAAGTTAAACAATTTAAAGGCAATGCTCCTAAGTACTAATTTAGTGTTTGTAAACTTCTGACCCACTGGGAATGTGCTGAAAGAAATAAAAGCTGAAATAAATCATTCTCTCTACTATTATTCTGACATTTCACATTCTTAAAATAAAGTGGTGATCGTAACTGACCTAAGACAGGGAATTCTAACTAGAATTAAATGTCAGGAATTGTGAAAAACTGAGTGGTGTATGTAAACTTCTGACTTCAACTGTATATAGCATTCTATTGATTGCAAAAATTTGTACAATAATTTATAATAATAACGTTTGAATCCGGAGTCGTTTTGGGTATCAGTTCATAAACCATGTGCCATGGAATCGGAACATCACAAATCTCTTCCCAACTATTTTGCAATCTATATGGCACAGCTGTACATGTTTTGGTCCTTAAATTAAACTGCTATACTTTTTTATTCATTACAATTTTCTTTAACCAATTTTGGTCTTTAATGCAGGGCCCACAGACAAGTTCCTTACTTTCTCCCCCTTCCATGTTTGGGTGCAGACTTGGTTCTCAGCTTCTCTGTCGGATGCCCTTGGAGCGTGTGCTTGGACCACACACACACACAACAGGCATACACACACACACACACACACACACCACAACTGCTGCTATCAGACTCTTATTATTATTGTTAAATACTGCACAATTTCCCCTTCCCAAAAACACGTGTAAGTAGCCGTGCATGTTGTTTTGTTTCTTTGTCTGTGCGCACTTGTGTTAATACTCTGAGTCCATTCACCCTGACCTGTGCCAAGAGACAGTGTATAAATCAATATGGTGATAGTATGATAATGTTATGGTAATAAGATGATCATCTGGGATGAACAGTGGTAATTCACAGCTGTTAATCAAAGGTCAGGGGTGACCACCTGCCACTGGGGTCAAGCACTGGGGTAGCAGAACAGGAGGAAATCAAAAAGAACAACGTAGACCAGTACACATCAACATACCCTGGGTTTTAGAACACAGAGGGTATGGTGAAGAGAGTATCCTGTACATACGACTAATAAAACTTGAAACTTTAAAACATTCACAAACACATCAGTAGACTTGTTTACGTGCTGCTGTGCGTTTTGTTGCTAACCTAACTTTGCTACCTGACAGTTTTTACTTTGTAATTACCGTTTATTTTTTCATTCAACTTTTTCACTCCGGACGCTTTATCTGGACGTGTTTCGTCAGGACCTCCACCAACCGAAGCTAAGTAGTAACATTATCATCATGCCTTCTAATTGCAGTCGCTGTACTCATAACATACAGGAGAACGGTCGGCTTAAGGCGAGGATAGCTGTGCTGCAAGCCCAGCTTCAGACGCAATCGTTAGGCAAGGGAAATGTAAGTGTAGGAAAGGATGAAACAGCGTCTGTGCCACTAGTAAGTACAGATAGTCGTAGAAATCCTCGCACAGTCCCAGCAGCCGGACAATTTTCTCACGGCTTCTGGAAGGAAATGCTGGAGCAATGCTCAACCGGTGTCGCTCATTCAGCCGACAGAAACTTTCAACCGGTTTTCCCCATTAAGCAGCGGGTCGGAGTCAGAGGCCGAGCCTTCTCTGGTCTCTACTCCTCCCGTTACGGGGTCTGAGATGCCGAGGCCTCCCACCATTAGCACTGACAAATTGAAAACTCTAGTCATTGGCGACTCCATTACTCGCAGTATTAGACTTGAAGCGAATCACCCAGCGATCATACACTGTTTACCAGGGGCAGGGCTACCGACGTTAAGGCTAACCTGAAGATGGTGCTGGCTAAGGCTAAATCTGGCGAGTGTAGAGAGTATAGAGATATTGTTATCCACGTCGGCACCAACGATGTTAGGATGAAACAGTCAGAGGTCACCAAGCGCAACATAGCTTCAGCGTGTAAATCAGCTAGAAAGATGTGTCGGCATCGAGTAATTGTCTCTGGCCCTCCCAGTTAGGGGAGTGATGAGCTCTACAGCAGAGTCTCACAACTCAATCGCTGGTTGAAAACAGTTTTCTGCCCCACACAAAAGATAGAATTTGTAGATAATTGGCCCTCTTTCTGGGACTCACCCACAAACAGGACCAAGCCTGGCCTGTTGAGGAGTGACGGACTCCATCCTAGCTGGAGGGTGCTCTCATCTTATCTACGAACATAGACAGGGCTCTAACTCCTCTAGCTTCACAATGAGATAGGGTGCAGGCCAGGCAGCAGGCTGTTAGCCAGCCTGCCAGCTTAGTGGAGTCTGCCACTAGCACAGTTAGTGTAGTCAGCTCAGCTATCTCTATTGAGACTATGTCTGTGCCTCGACCTAGGTTGGGCAAAACTAAACATGGCGGTGTTCGCCTTAGCAATCTCACTAGAATAAAGACCTCCTCCATTGCTGCCATTATTGAAAGAGATTGTGATACCTCACATCTCAAAATGGGGCTACTCAATGTTAGATCCCTCACTTCCAAGGCAGTTCTAGTCAATGAACTAATCACTGATCATAATCTTGATGTGATTGGCCTGACTGAAACATGGCTTAAGCCTGATGAATTTATTGTGTTAAATGAGGCCTCACCTCCTGGTTACACTAGTGACCATATCCTCACAAGCATCCCGCAAAGGCGGAGGTGTTGCTAACATTTACAATAGCAAATTTCTATTTACAAAAAACAAAAAAACGACGTTTTCGTCTTTTGAGCTTCTAGTCATGAAATCTATGCAGCCTACTCAATCACTTTTTATAGCTACTGTTTACAGGCCTCCTGGGCCATATACAACATTCCTCACTGAGTTCCCTGAATTCCTATCGGACCTTGTAGTCATGGCAGACAATATTCTAATTTTTGGTGACTTTAATATTCACATGGAAAAGTCCACAGACCCACTCCAAAAGGCTTTTGGAGCCATCATCGACTCTGTCGGTTTTGTCCAACATGTCTCCGGACCTACTCACTGCCACAGTCATACTCTGGACCTAGTTTTGTCCCGTGGAATAAATGTTGTGGATCTTAATGTTTTTCCTCATAATCCTGGACTATCGGACCACCATTTTATTACGTTTGAAATCGCAACAGATAATCTGCTCAGACCCCAACCAAGGATCATCAAAAGTCGTGCTATAAATTCTCAGACATCCCAAAGATTCCTAGATGCCCTTCCAGAATCCTTCCACCTACCCAAGGACGTCAGAGTACAAAAATCAGTTAACCACCTAACTGAGGAACTCAATGTAACCTTGCGCAATACCCTAGATGCAGTTGCACCCCTAAAAACAAAAAACATTTGCCAAAAAAACGAGCTCCCTGGTATACAGAAAATACCCGAGCTCTGAAGCAAGCTTCCAGAAAATTGGAACGGAAATGGCGCCACACCAAACTGGAAGTCTTCCGACTAGCTTGGAAAGACAGTACCGTGCAGTATCGAAGAGCCCTCACTGCTGCTCGATCATCCTATTTTCCAAGTTAATTGAGGAAAATAAGAATAATCCAAAGTTTCTTTTTGATACTGTCACAAAGCTAACTAAAAGCAGCATTCCCCAAGAGAGGATGGCTTTCACTTTAGCAGTGATTCATTCATGAACTTCTTTGAGGAAAAGATCATGATCATTAGAAAGCAAATTACGGACTCCTCTTTAAATCTGCGTATTCCTCCAAAGCTCAGTTGTCCTGAGTCCACACAACTTTGCCAGGACATAAAATCAAGAGAGACACTCAATTTTTAGTACCATATCTCTTGACACATTGATGAAAATAATCATGGCCTCTAAACCTTCAAGCTGCATACTGGACCCTATTCCAACTAAACTACTGAAAGAGCTGCTTCCTGTGCTTGGCCCTTCTATGTTGAACATAATAAACAGCTCTCTATCTACCGGATGTGTACCAAACTCACTAAAAGTGGCAGTAATAAAGCCTCTTAAAAAAGCCAAACCTTGACCCAGAAAATATTAAAAACTATCGGCCTATATCGAATCTTCCATTCCTCTCAAAAATTTTTGAAAAAGCTGTTGCGCTGCAACTTACTGCCTTCCTGAAGACAAACAATGTATACGAAACGCTTCAGTCTGGTTTTAGACCCCATCATAGCACTGAGACTGCACTTGTGAAGGTGGTAAATGACCTTTTAATGGCGTCAGACCGAGGCTCTGCAACTGTACTCATGCTCCTAGACCTTAGTGCTGCTTTTGATACCATCGATCACCACATTCTTTTGGAGAGATTGGAAACCCAAATTGGTCTACATGGACAAGTTCTGGCCTGGTTTAGATCTTATCTGTCGGAAAGATATCAGTTTGTCTCTGTGGATGGTTTGTCCTCTGACAAATCAACTGTAAATTTCGGTGTTCCTCAAGGCTCTGTTTTGGGACCACTATTGTTTTCACTATATATTTTACCACTTGGTGATGTCATTCGGAAACATAATGTTAACTTTCACTGCTATGCGGATGACACACAGCTGTACATTTCGATGAAACATGGTGAAGCCCCAAAATTGCCCTCCCTGGAAGCCTGTGTTTCAGACATAAGGAAGTGGATGGCGGAAAATGTTCTACTTTTAAACTCTGACAAAACAGAGATGCTAGTCCTAGGTCCCAAGAAACAAAGAGATCTTCTGTTGAATCTGACAATTAATCTTGATGGTTGTACAGTCGTCTCAAATAAAACTGTGAAGGACCTCGGCGTTACTCTGGACCCTGATCTCTCTTTTGACGAACATATCAAGACTGTTTCAAGGACAGCTTTTTTCCATTTACGTAACATTGTAAAAATCTGAAACTTTCTGTCCAAAAATGATGCAGAAAAGTTAATCCATGCATTTGTAACTTCTAGGTTAGACTACTGCAATGCTTTATTTTCCGGCTATCCGGATAAAGCACTAAATAAACTTCAGTTAGTGCTTAACACGGCTGCTAGAATCTTGACTAGAACCCCAAAATTGGATCATATTACTCCAGTACTGGCCTCTCTACACTGGCTTCCTGTTAAGGCAAGGGCTGATTTCAAGGTTTTACTGCTAACCTACAAAGCATTACATGGGCTTGCTCCTACCTATCTTTCTGATTTGGTCCTGCCGTACATACCTACACGTACGCTACGGTCACAAGACGCAGGCCTCCTTACTGTCCCTAGAATTTCTAAGCAAACAGCTGGAGGCAGGGCTTTTTCCTATAGAGCTCCATTTTTATGGAATAGTCTGCCTATCCATGTGAGAGACGCAGACTCGGTCTCAACCTTTAAGTCTTTATTGAAGACTCATCTCTTCAGTAGGTCCTATGACTGAGTGTAGTCTGGCCCAGGAGTGTGAAGGTGAACGGAAAGGCACTGGAGCAACGAACCACCCTTGCTGTCTTTGCCTGGCCGGTTCCCTCCACTGGGATTCTCTGCCTCTAACCCTATTACAGGGGCTGAGTCACTGGCTTCTGGTGCCGTGGCGGAGATCTTGTGGGCTATACTCGGCCTTGTCTCAGGATGGTAAGTTGGTGGTTGAAGATATCCCTCTAGTGGTGTGGGGCTGTGCTTCGGCAGAGTGGGTGGGGTTATATCCTGCCTGTTTGGCCCTGTCCGGGGTTTCGTCGGACGGGCCACAGTGTCTCCGACCCCTCCTGTCTCAGCCCCAGTATTTATGCTGCAGTAGTTTATGTGTCGGGGGGCTAGGGTCCGTCTGTTATATCTGGAGTATTTCTTCTCTTATCTGGTGTCCTGTGCGAATTTAAGTATGCTCTCTCTAATTATCTCTCTCTTTCTTTCTTTTTTCCTCTCTCTCTCTCTCTCTCTCTCTCTCTCTCTCTCTCTCTCTCTCTCTCTCTCTCTCTCTCTCTCTCTCTCTCTCTCTCTCTCTCTCTCTCTCTCTCTCTCTCTCTCTCTCTCTCTCTCTCTCTCGGAGGACCTGAGCATTAGGACCATTCCTCAAGGCCTACCTGGATGTCCACCTGGCCGTGCTGCTTCTCCAGTTTCAACTGTTCTGCCTGTTTTATGAACATTTTTAAATCTTGTCCATGTTCTGTTATAATCTGCACCCGGCACAGCCAGAAGAGGACTGGCCACCCCTCACAGCCTGGTTCCTCTCTAGGTTTCTTCCTAGGTTTTGGCCTTCTAGGGAGTTTTTCCTAGCCACCTATTACACCTGCATTGCTTGCTGTTTGGGGTTTTAGGCTGGGTTTCTGTACAGCACTCTATGACATCAGCTGATGTAAGGGGGGCTTTATAAATAAATTTGATTTGATTTGATTTGATCACCCATCCCAGTACCCTTTGAATGCCCCGTAGGTTGCTGGATCGAATCCCTGAGCTGACAAGGTAAAAATCTGTCATTTTGCCACTGAACAAGGCAGTTAACCCACTGTTCCCTGGTTGGCTGTCATTGTAAATAAGAATTTGTTCTTAACTGAATTGCCTAGTTAAAAAAAGGTTAAATTAAAAAATTTATTTGAACATTGTTTTTTAAACTATTTTACCAAGGCGTTTAATATGTGCTTGTACGTATCTGTATTTGGTATACCCTGTGTATGTCTATTATGCTGCTAAATGTTCAAAGCACACCCGGCTGAAACAAATAACAGAAATACGACTATGATGTGTCTGGATGCAAATCTAGTCCGCAGTCGGGACATGTACCGACCCACACATACACAGACTCTGCGTCCTAGAGCAATAACCATAGTAACAGTAAAAACACGAGAGAGAGAGAGAGAATGAAAAAGCGAATGAGTAAGTGACCCCTAATGTCCTGGATGTGTGGCCTTCCTGTTCCACATGCAGGGCTTAGGGAAGTGATTCCCACACTTATGGTCAGGACCCCATGTGGGTTCCCCTGAAATTGAAATGGGGTCCCATGAGAAAATCTGTTATCTTATCAAACAAATTAGGAACTGTTATCTCATTTCAAATGGGAATAGAATACATATTTTTTGTGTCAACTAAAGACCTCTAACACTATTAGAATGAGCGTTCATGTCATTATGTGTAGGTGCAGCCTGCAGGACCTACCATTTTGTGAATATGAACACACTAGGGAGTATCATTTTTCAAAGTGGGGTCCCCAGTATTTTCAATTGTCAATTTATGGTCATGTGCAGTAAAGGTTTGGGAACACCAGGCTAGGGAAACAGAGAGATTTCAGGGAACCCAGTGGGACAGACACACAACATACTTCAATTCTGAGAAAGCTCTGCGTGCAACAGGACAACCATACTGGGCATGCATACAGACATGGACATACACACACAAACACACATCACATACACACACTCATGTAAGACTGGGATTATCCTGAGTTGATGTGGTCGGACAAGTTCTGATGCCTGCCTCTCAGTCCCGCCCTCTCCTCTCCATCCCTCTTTCAATCATTCTCTCTTTATCCTTCCTTTCCTCCTTTCTGCCCCTCTCCATTCTTTATTGTGAAACAGCACTAAGTCAGACATTCCAACCATCGTTCAAAGAGCCCACTGGTTATAACAAAAAAATGCACACACACACACACACACACAGGCTGCGAGAACTGGCAACAACACCTACTCCACACTGACTCTTAACACAGGGGGGTCAGGGGTGTGTCCTCAGACTTCTGCTGTACTCCCTGTTCACCCATAACTGCGTGGCTTTGCGCGACATTAACTCCATCATCAAGTTTGCTGAAGACACCATGGTTGAAGGCCTGATAACCAACAACGGCGAGTCAGTGTATAGGGAGAAGGTAAGTGAACTGGCATTGTGGTGCCAGTATAACAACCTTTCCCTCAACAGCAAAACAAAGAAGTTGATTGTTGACTTCAGGAAGCTAGAGAGAACATGCCCTGATCCACATCAGTGGGACTGCAGTAGAGAGAGTCAGCAGTTTTAAGTTCCTCAGCTTCCACATCACAGAGGACTTGACATGGACCAACAACACCAGCACTCTTGTCAAGAGGGCGCAACAGAGCTTCTACCTCCTAAGGCGGCTGAAGAAATTTGACATACCACCCCGGGTCGTGTCCAAATACTACTGTTGCACCATCGAGAGTGTCCTGACCAGTTCCATCACGGCCTGGTATGGGAATTGCTCCATCCATGACCGCAAGGCCCTCAAGTGGAGGGTGAAGATGGCCCAGTCCAGTACATCACTGGGACCGTGCTCCCAACAGTCCAGGACATCTACTCGAAAAGGTGCCTGGGAAGGCCTGCAGCATCGTCAAGGACCCACATCCCAGCCACAAACAGTCTCTATCCTTATTGTCGGGCAGACAGTATCGGAGAAGGAGGTCTGTGCCAACAGGCTCAGAGACCATTTCTATCTACAAGCCATCAGATTGCTGAACACTTGAACAAAACTCAACACCTTTGGGCGCACACACACACACACACATTTTATACACTTGACCCCCAATCCCTCTTCCCCAAAACTATAAATTGTGCTTTCCTGTATTATACTTATGCTAAAATGTTTATTCTACTGAGCCAATTATTTTATGTTCATATTCTTATATTTTATTACTTCTTAAAGTATTTACATTTTCGAGAACAAACCTGCAAGTAAGCATTTCATTGGACGGTGTATACCATGTGTATCCTGTACATACGACTAATAAAACTTGAAACTTTAAAACATTCACAAACACATCACCCATCCCAGTACCCTTTGAATGCCCCGTAATCCTTTTCCAGCCTCCCTCTGGCATTGTGGCACAATTGGGCCCCTTTCCATTTACTCTACCGAACTGGCCAATGGGAGAAAACAAACAAACAATCATGTGTTTCCTAATGAGATCTAATTCCAGTCAGTGCAGAGCACCATTGTCTAAGCACTCTTAACTAAGGCCCGCCTGTATATTACCAATTAAAAGCTATCCATCCCCCTCTTCCCTCTCTTTCCCATTCAATCCTCCTTCTTTCCCCTGCTCTTCTGATCTGCTAATCCTACATAAACACTGTTTGGAATGCGACTAATATAAAGGGGTTCTGGGTCGCGGAATCTTTCCCAGCTCTTCAATCAACTCATCATAATGGAGCTGGGACCGGGTTCTATCCAGAGGCCTGATTTGATAGGGGATGGAGAATGGCGTCACTTCAAAGTCCCTATTGAGTTTTCCCCACCAGTTAACTTATCATAGGAATAATGATAAGTTCCCAAGGTTTGAAATTAAGGGCTTTTTCAGGGCAATGCTGAATGCGTCTTTTGTTGTGTTGTTATAGGAGGAGAGGGACAACAGGTGCACAGGGATATCCACAGGGATATAGGAGTGACTTTAATCTAGAACTATGGGACTGCGGCATACTATCTCTGGTACATTTTTATGTTGAATGGAGATGTATGCTTTCATGATCCTGGGAACAATGGTAGGTTGTCTTCTGAGATACAGTATACCGTATGACTCAATTCTCAACCCTGATGTATTTTTCCATAGTTGCCCTACATCTGTCTTTGCACTCATTTGCATCATCAAAATGTATTTTTTTCAGATCCTGAAACAGAAATCAAGGGTTATCGAAGAGACATAGTAATATAGGTCAAGGATCTCCATATCACATTAAGAAATATAGCAATTACAAGCAATTGCTTAGAATGAAATAATCTACGCAGATCCTTTCAACAATTGTTTTAATAATAGTCAAAGATACATTAAAATAAGATATAAGAAAATTCAGCTGTTGATGAATACCACACAGAGAGAAAGGGGGATGGGCGCCTTTGTAATAGTCCGGAGGCCATTTGATTAATTGTTCAGCAGTCTTATGGCTTGGCGGTAGAAGCTGTTAAGGAGCCTTTTGGTCGGAGACTTGGTGCTCTGGTACCGCTTGCCGTGCGGTAGCAGAGAAAACAATCTATGACTTGACTGGAGTCTCTGCCAATTTTATGGGCTTTCCTCTGACACCGCCTATTATATAGGTCCTGGATTGCAGGAAACTTGGCCCCAGTGATCCACGGGGACAATTGCACTACCCTCTGTAGTGCCTTACGGTCAGATCCCGAGCAGTTGCCATACCAGGCGGTGATGCAACCGGTCAGGATGCTCTCGATGGTGCAGCTGTATAACTTTTTGAGGATCTGGGGACCCATGGAAAATCTTTTCAGTCTCCTGAGGGGGAAAAGGTTTTGTCGTGCCCTCTTCACAACTGTCTTGGTGTGTTTGGACCATGATAGATTATTGGTGATGTGGACACCAAGGAACTTGAAACTCTCAACCCGCTCCACTACAGCCCCATTGATGTTAAAATGGGCCTGTTCGGCCCGCCCTTTCCTGTAGTCCACGATCAGCTCCTTTGTCTTGCTCACATTGAGGGAGAGGCTGTATTTATTGTAACTGGCTAATCGGAAAACAAGTCTACATAAATTTGATCAGCATATCGAATGCGTAACCCGGGCTGGCGAAATTCTGGACCATTGCTACTCTAACTTCCGCAACGCATACAAAGCCCTCGCTCACCCTCCTTTCGGCAAATCTGACCACGACTCCATTTTGTTGCTCCCTATAGACAGAAACTAAAACGCCGGTGCTCAGGTCTGTTCAACGCTGGTCCGACCAATCTGATTCCATGCTTCAAGATTGCTTTGATCATGTGGACTGGGATATGTTCTGGATAGCCTCAGACTACAACATTGATGTATATGCTGATTCGGTGAGCCAGTTTATTAGCAAGTGCATCGGTGATGTTGTACCCACGGTGACTATTAAAACCTTCCCCAACCAGAAACCGTGGATTGGTGGCAGCTATCGCGTGAACCACAGCGTGAACCACAGCTTTTAATAATGGCAAGGCAACCGGAAACATGAGCGAATACAAACAGTGTAGCTATTCCCTCCGCAAGGCAATCGAACAAGCTAAGCGTCAGTATAGAGACAAAGTAGAGTCGCAATTCAACAGCTCAGACACGAGACGTATGTGGCAGGGTCTACAGTCAACCATGGATTACAAAAAGAAAACCAGCCCCGTCGCGGACACCAACGTCTTGCTCCCAGACAAACTAAACTTCTTTCTTCGCTTTGAGGACAATACAGTGCCACTGACACGGCCCGCTACCAAAACCTGCATGCTCTCCTTCACCGGAGCCAACGTGAGTAAAACATTTAAACGTGTTAACCCTCGCAAGGCTGCCGGCCCAGACGGCATCCCTAGCCGCGTCCTCAGAGCAATGCGCAGACCAGCTGGCTAGACCAGCTCCCTATCCCAGTCTGCTGTTCCCACATGCTTCAAGAGGGCCACCATTGTTCCTGTTCCCAAGAAAGCTAAGGTAACTGAGCCAAATGACTATCGCCCCGTAGCACTCACTTCTGTCATCATGTTGTGCTTTGAGACTAGTCAAGGATCATATCAGCTTCACCCTACTTGACACCCTAGACCCACTACAATTTGCTTACCACCCCAAAAGGTCCACAGATGACGCAATCGCAATCACACTGCACACTGCCCTAACCCATCTGGACAAGAGGAACACCTATGTAAGAATGCTGTTCATCGATTACAGCTCAGCATTTAACACCATAGTACCCTCCAAACTCGTCATTAAGCTCGAGACCCTGGATCTCGACCACGCCCTGTGCAACAGGGTCCTGGACCCCCAGGTGGTGAGGGTAGGAAACAACATCTCCACCACGCTGATCCTCAACACTGGGGCCCCACAAGGATGCTTTCTCAGCCCTCTCCTGTACTCCCTGTTCACCCATGACTGCGTGGCCATGCACGCTTCCAACTCAATCATCAAGTTTGCAGACGACACTACAGTGGTATGCTTGATTACCAACAATGACAAGACGGTCTACAGGGAGGAGGTGAGGGTCCTCGGAGTGTGGTATCAGGAAAATATCCTCATCTCAATGTCAACAAAACAAAGGAGATGATCGTGGACTTCAGGAAACAGCAGAGGGAGCACCCCCCTATCCACATCGACAGGACAGTAGTGGAGAAGGTTTAAAGTTCCTTGGCATACACATCACGCACAAACTGAAATAGTCCACCCACACAGACAGCGTGGTGAAGAAGGCGCAACAGCGCCTCTTCAACCTCAGGAGGCTGAAGAAATGTGGCTTGTCACCAAAAACACTCAAACTTTTACAGATGCACAATCGAGAGCATCCTGTCGGGCTGTAACACCGCATGATACGGCAACTGCTCCGCTCACAACCGTAAAGCTCTCCAGAGGGTAGTGAGGTCTGCACAATGCATCATCGGGGGCAAACTACTTGCCCTCCAGGACACCTACACCACCCAATGTCACAGGAAGGCCAAAAAGATACCAACCAGACTGATAAATAGCCATCACTAACATTGAATGGCTGCTGCCAACATACTGACTCAAATCTCTAGCCACTTTAATAATAAAAAATGGGATGTAATAAATGTATCACTAGCCACTTTAAACAATGCCACTTTATAAAATGTTTACATACCCTACATTACTCATCTCAGATGTATATACTATACTCTATACCATCTACTGCATCTTGGCCTTGCCGTTTGGCCATCGCTCATCCATATATTTATATGTACATATTCTTATTCATTCCTTTACACTTGTGTGTATAAGGTAGTTGTTGTGAAATTGTTAGATTACTTGTAAGATATTACTGCATGATCGGAACTAGAAGCACAAGCATTTCGCTACACTCGCATTAACATCTGCTAACCATGTGTATGTGACCAATAAAATTTGATTTGATTTTGATTTGAGATTGTTGTCCTGGCACCACACTGCCAGTCCTCTGACCTCCTCCCTATAGGCTGTCTCATCCTTGTCGGTGATCAGGCCTACCACTGTTGTGTCGTCACCAACCTAATGATGGTGTTGGAGTCGTGTTTGGCCACGCAGTCGTGGGTGAACAGGGAGTACAGGAGGGGACTAAGTACATACCCCTGAGGGGCCCCAGTGTTGAGGATCAGCGTGGCAGATGTGTTGTTATCTACCCTTACCACCTGGGGGCGGCCCGTCAGGAAGTTCAGGATCCATTTGCAGAGGGAGGTGTTTAGTCCCAGGATCCTTAGCTTAGTGATGAGCTTTGTGGGCACTATGGTGTTGAACGCTTAGCTGTAGTCAATGAACAGCATTCTCACATAAGTGTTCCTTTTTGTCCAGGTGGGAAAGGGCAGTGTGGAGTGCGATTGGGATTGCGTCATCTGTGGATCTGTTGGGGCGGTATGCGAATTGGAGTGCTACGGGGAGGTATCATTTAGGCAGGTTACCTTCACTTCCTTGGGCACACGGACGACGGTGGTCTGCTTGAAACATTTAGGTATTACAGACTCAGTCAGGGAGAGGTTGAAAATGTCAGTGAAGACACTTGCCAGTTGGTCCGCGCATGCTTTTACTACACGTCCTGGTAATCCATCTGGCCCTGCGTCTTTGTGAATGTTGACCTGTTTTAAGGTCTTGCTCACATCGGCTACCGAGAGTGTTATCACACAGTCATCCAGAACAGCTGGTGCTCTCGTGCATGCTTCAGTGTTGCTTGCTTCGAAGCAAGCATAAAAGGCATTTAGCTTGTCTGGTAGGCTCGCGTCACTGAGCAGCTCGCATCTAGGTTTCTCTTTGTAGTCCGTAATAGTTTTCAAGCCCTGCCACATTTGACGAGCATCAGAGCCGGTGTAGTAGGATTTAATCTTAATCCTGTACGCTATGCTTGTTTGATGGTTCCTCTGAGGGCATTGCGTGATTTCTTATAGTCGTCCAGATTACTGTCCCTCTCCTTGAAAGCGGCAGCTCTAGCCTTTAGCTTGATGTGGATGTGGCCTGTAATCCATGGCTTCTGGTTGGGATATGTACGTACGGCCACTGTGGGGACCACGTCGTCAATGCACTTATTGATGAAGCCGATGACTGAGGTGGTATCCAGTCTGTGCTAGCAAAACAGTCCTGTAGCGTAGCATCCGCGTCAAATGAGTGGAGAAAAAACTGCAGCTGTCTTTCATTTGAGAAGATTACTGATGTGGACATGAATTTACACCCACCTTTAGCACACTTTTGTGAATAAGTATGTATGTGTTTGTCTGTGCATGTAAGTGTGTGTGTGTGCTTGTGTGTGTCTGTGTGTTGTGTGTGTGTGGTGCAAGGACAACCTCCAAGGGCATCCCTCAGCCAAGGACGTCCGACAGAGAAGCTGAGAACCAAGGTCTGCACTCAAACGTGATTAACATTCTCCAAACATGCGATTAACGTTCTCCAAACATGTCCGTCTTGAGTGGGGCCTGTCCACATATTTACTGAGGCGGTGATTATGTCGACGCAGAGCCCGCCTCTCCTCGCTCCCTAAGCTACTTATACGGAGGTTAGCCAAGGGGTCACTCCACTGAGCCATACAGCAGATTGGTTTACACACTTAGATGGTTAACTCCCAAACTCTCACTGAGCTGCTCTATAGGATAGAACCACTCACTGACACGCTACCTCATGTAAACTTCCCTTAATGTTAGCTATTTATCTCCACCTCTCCAACTGAGTATTTATACCATTAACTCTCACTGCCCTGTCCTGATTTTCCCTATACACTTTAGTCGCTATGGTCCATTTCTATGCACACTTCTCTACTCTGCATGTGTGACCTTCACTACCTAACTCTAACTCATCTTTCCACCGGACACACTTTCTTCTCCAATTCATGCCATAAAACACATATTTTAACGTCCTCCATAGGCATTTTGTGGAATGAACACTACAGTAATTGGTTTAGCTTTCCCTCCTATAGGCTTGGTGGAGTTTTCGACATGTTTCGTAAACCTGTCCAATCCTTTTAGCTCAACATTAGGGGCTGAGGGTTAGGGGTTTAACTGGGGATTAATACCCCGCCAGCTCAGTGGTGTCAAACTCATTCCATGGAGTTTCTAGAGTCTACTGGCTTTTGTATTTTCCTTTTAATCAAGACAACCAGGTGAGGGAGTTCCTTACTAATCAGTGAACTTAGTTCATCAATCAAGACCAAGGGAGGAGCAAAAACCTGCAGACACTCGGCCCTCCGTGGAATGAGTTTGACACATAACCTAGCCGAATGTCAGACCAGAGAGTCGAGCTCAGTGTCAAACCCAGAGCTGCAGTTTCCTTTCTGAGCAATGAGTGGAACCGAGTAGGATGAGGTTGCCCCTTATACTCGCATATCCCCTCCTAATGGTTAAGGTTAGGATTACAGGGATGATAATCTGATCCTAGATCTGTGGTTACGGGCAACTTCTCTTGGGAGCATGGTGACAGGATACAAGAAGGATACAACAGGAAGAGGAAGTTCTGAAAGGACAGAGGAAGGGAGAGCAGCGAGGTAGGGTACGATACGGCCGACGACACTCACCCGTCAGTAAACGTGAGGGGTGCTCCCAGCGCCCCCCTGCCTTAGAGTGCAGCCCCTGCACCGAAGGGTGAGAAGTTGAGATGACCCCTCTGGAAGAAGATAGAGAGAGAGAGAGAGAGAGAGAGAGAGAGAGAGAGAGAGAGAGAGAGAGAGAGAGAGAGAGAGAGAGAGAGAGAGAGAGAGAGAGAGAGAGAGAGAGATACACAAATACACTCCAGAGTCAATGGGGTCAAAGAACCATTAAGGAAATACAGTTTGAGCAATAAGCACTGCATGATACCTGACATATGCTGAACGCATACCGTATTCTTTGAATATTACATGTCGGTGTCATGGAATGCTTCAGTGGATTCTGTAGCCTAGGATATGCCATCGCTGACACAGTCAAACAAAAGGGAATGCCTTCTCCACATTATACCATGTCAGATAGACAAGTTAAACATTTGGAGAAGGAAAGAGCACATCTTTATAGAAAGTGAAAGAGAGGACTGGTTCAGAATGAACCTGTCTAGAGAGTGCTACTCTGTCAGGGGCTGTTGTAAGCCAGAGTAAGAATAGCTCGACCTGTCAGAATGTGCTGGAACATCAGTATTTTACACTACACACTAAGAAGCTCTTACTCCGTGATCTCCCCTGTGTCTCTCAGCCAGACAAAACTCACAACCCTCTCTTACACAAGACAGGGGGCATTCCGGCCTATTCAGGAACATTCGCTCTGTGTGTGTCTCTAATGGATAGAGCATGGATTCTCCACTAGTTAACCCAGGGAATGGGAACACCATGTACTTCCTCGGCATTCATGGGAATCTAATGGGAATACTGTGCCCTGAGCCAGTCAGAATGCCGCTAGGATGTTCTTGTTAGCTTCACTGCTACATGCATCTCATCTTGACTCGCATCTCAATCCCTATCAGATCCAATCAATAATTATGTAGAAGGATTTTCCCTGTGTTTTAACAATGTGGATCAATGGGTAGCGGATGCATCCTGGAATCTCCTGACCAGGACAGTTTGAGACGGGTAATGCCAGAGGAAATCGGATGAAAGAGCAAATATCCTGTCCTGATTCCTGCTTTGGCCCTAATATTAAATGAACATGTTCCTGTTGTCATTATGATTTGAGGACTGCTCTACACCTGTGAAATACCCTTGTTAGAACCAAGTATTGAGTTATTTGTTATAATTAATTGGTATTAGATTTTAACAGGTGATTGAATTGATTCTTAATTGTGATATTGTTAATGCATTTATTTTGAAGAAATATTTATTTAATGTATAAGTGAATAAGTTGGTTTACTTTTAAATTAAAGTGTTGACCAATAAGGTTGCTTGTTAAGTTGTGGCCAATGGGAGAGTTGACCTGGTTAACGGGAGGCCTTGGGGAAAAAAAGAGAGGGAGAGAGATGTTGAGAAAGGATGGATTGTTCGACAGCCTTGAGGTTGGCCTGGCATCGTGAGACACCAGGAGAGAATTGCTTGGGAGGGCTTGGCGAGTTCATGTTCCTATGGGGTGTCGGTTGCTGTGGACCATGTGAGGAAAACCTGCATGGAACTGTCATACTTCGCTGAAGCAATATCTACAATTAGTGAGTAACCACAACGTGAGGTGCTTCTGGACTTTGTGTGTCGCCTTTTTTTAGCTCCAACACGCGCCAACGGGTTATTAAGCAATCTTTAAATAATTTGGACATGGGTTGTGCACGACTCAATGGAGTTTATTATTTTTATTTATTTTGATGTTGTGCTATGAAAATGCAATAATACACATTTTAACCTTGTGTACAGTGAGGGAAAAAAGTATTTGATCCCCTGCTGATTTTGTACGTTTGCCCACTGACAAAGAAATGAACAGTCTATAATTTTAATGGTAGATTTACTTGAACAGTGAGAGACAGAATAACAACAAAAAAATCCAGAAAAACGCATGTGAAAAATGTTATAAATGGAATTGCATTTTAATGAGGGAAATAAGTATTTGACCCCCTCTCAATCAGAAATATTTCTGGCTCCCAGGTGTCTTTTATACAGGTAACGAGCTGAGATTAGGAGCACACACTTAAAGGGAGTGCTCCTAATCTCAGCTTGTTACCTGTATAAAAGACACCTGTCCACAGAAGCAATCAATCAGATTCCAAACTCTCCACCATGGCCAAGACCAAAGAGCTCTCCAAGGATGTCAGGGACAAGATTGTAGACCTACACAAGGCTGGAATGGGCTACAAGACTATCACCAAGCAGCTTGGTGAGAAGGTGACAACAGTTGGTGCGATTATTCGCAAATGGAAGAAACACAAAAGAACTGTCAATCTCCCTCGGCCTGGGGCTCCATGCAAGATCTCACCTCGTGGAGTTGCAATGATCATGAGAACGGTGAGGAATCAGCCCAGAACTACACGAGAGGATCTTGTCAATGATCTCAAGGCAGCTGGGACCATTGTCACCAAGAAAACAATTGGTAACACACTACGCCGTGAAGGACTGAAATCCTGCAGCGCCCGCAAGGTCCCCCTGCTCAAGAAAGCATATATACATGCCCGTCTGAAGTTTGCCAATGAACATCTGAATGATTCAGAGGACATCTGGGTGAAAGTGTTGTGGTCAGATGAGACCAAAATGGAGCTCTTTGGCATCAACTCAACTCGCCGTGTTTGGAGGAGGAGGAATGCTGCCTATGACCCCAAGAACACCATCCCCACCGTCAAACATGTAGGTGGAAACATTATGCTTTGGGGGTGTTTTTCTGCTAAGGGGACAGGACAACTTCACCGCATCAAAGGGACGATGGATGGGGCCATGTACAGTCAAATCTTGGGTGAGTACCTCCTTCCCTCAGCCAGGGCATTGAAAATGGGTCGTGGATGGGTATTCCAGCATGACAACGACCCAAAACACACGGCCAAGGCAACAAAGGAGTGGCTCAAGAAGAAGCACATTAAGGTCCTGGAGTGGCCTAGCCAGTCTCCAGACCTTAATCCCATAGAAAATCTGTGGAGGGAGCTGAAGGTTCGAGTTGCCAAACGTCAGCCTCGAAACCTTAATGACTTGGAGAAGATCTGCAAAGAGGAGTGGGACAAAATCCCTCCTGAGATGTGTGCAAACCTGGTGGCCAACTACAAGAAACATCTGACCTCTGTGATTGCCAACAAGGGTTTTGCCACCAAGTACTAAGTCATGTTTTGCAGAGGGGTCAAATACTTATTTCCCTCATTAAAATGCAAATCAATATATAACATTTTTCATATGCGTTTTTCTGGATTTTTTTGTAGTTATTCTGTCTCTCACTGTTCAAATAAACCTACCATTAAAATTATAGACTGATCATTTCTTTGTCAGTGGGCAAACGTACAAAATCAGCAGGGGATCAAATACTTTTTTCCCCTCACTGTATGTTGTCTTGGTGGAGTCATGTAATGTTTCAATCGAATTTAATGCATGGGATAGATTATCCTGAAACAATAACAGAAACCTATAATCATTTCATCTGAAGTAAATACCCTATTGTCATAACCCTAGATAGTTTACAATAGGAATTCTTATTGGAGATGTCCTTCTCACCTGGCATCCCATGCTGTTGAGATACTCTACGTAAGTTAATATCGTGAGAGTCAAATTCGAGCCTGGTGAGAGGGTTACACCTGCAACAAGAAATAAGACAAAAAAAACAGAAAACTTGAGAGTGCATAACTATTCACCCCCCCCCACCTTTTGCAGCAATTACAGCTGCAAGTCTCTTGGGGTAGGTCTGTATAAGCTTGGAACATCTAGCCACTGGGATTTTTGCCCATTCTTCAAGGCAAAACTGCTCCAGCTCCTTCAAGTTGGATGGGTTCCGCTGCTGTACAGCAATCTTTAAGTCATACCATAGATTCTCAATTTGATTGAGGTCTGGGCTTTGACTAGGCCATTCCAAGACATTTAAATGTTTCCCCTTAAACCACTCAAGTGTTGCTTTAGCAGTATGCTTAGGGTCATTGTCCTGCTGGAAGGTGAACCTCCGTCCCAGTCTCAAATCTCTGGAAGACTGAAACAGGTTTCCCTCAAGAATTTCCCTGTATTTAGCGTCATCCAGCATTCCTTCAATTCTGACCAGTTTCCCAGTCCCTGCCGATGAAAAACATCCCCACAGCATGATTCTGCATGATTCTGCATGATTCTGCTGTTCTCAGGGTGATGAGAGGTGTTGGGTTTGCGGCAGACATAGCGTTTTCCTTGATGGCCAAAAAGCTAAATTTTAGTCTCATCTGACCAGAGTACCTTCTTCCATATGTTTGGGGAGTCTCCCACATGCCTTTTGGCGAACACCAAACGTGTTTGCTTATTTTTTTCTTTAAGCAATGGCTTTTTCCTGGCCACTCTTCCGTAAAGCCCAGCCCTGTGGAGTATACGGCTTAAAGTGGTCCTAATGACAGATACTTCAATCTCCGCTGTGGAGCTTTGCAGCTCCTTCAGGGTTATCTTTGGTCTCCTTGTTGTCTCTCTGATTAATGCCCTCCTTGCCTGGTCTGTGAGTTTTGGTGGGCGGCCCTCTCTTGGCAGGTTTTTTTGTGGTGCCATATTCTTTCAATTTTTAATAATGGATTTAATGGTGCTCCGTGGGATGTTCAAAGTTTCTGATATTTTTTATAACCCAACCCTGATCTGTACTTCTCCACAACTTTGTCCCTGACCTGTTTGGAGAGCTTCTTGGTCTTCATGGTGCTGCTTGTTTGGTGGTTCCCCTTGCTTAGTGGTGTTGCAGACTCTGGGGCATTTCAGAACAAGTGTATATATACTGAGATCATGTGACAGATCATGTGACACTTAGATTGCACACAGGTGGACTTTATTTAACTAATTATGTGACTTCTGAAGGTAATTGGTTGCAACAGATCTTATTTAGGGGCTTTATAGCAAAGGGGGTGAATACATATGCACACACCACTCTTCCATTTTAATTATTTTCGAAGTTATTTTTTTCATTTCACTTCACCAATTTTGACTATTTTGTGTATGTCCATTACATGAAATCCAAATAAAAATCAATTTAAATTATAGGTTGTTATGCAACAAAATAGAAAAAACACCAAGGGGGTTGAATACTTTTGCAAGGCACTGTACTTTGCAACTATTTAGCTAACCCTATTCCTAAACCTAATCTTAACCCTAACCCCTAACCTAGCTAACGTTAGCCACAACAAATTGTAATTGTAACATATTATATGTTTAGAAAACTCATAATATATTGTACGAATTGCAATTCGTAACGTACCACACGAATTGTAATTCATAACGTATCATATGAAATGGATGATAGACACCCACAAATGAATACATACTATACGATACGTAACATATCATACTAAATGGAGTGTCCCGGATTTACATTTACTATGTTACGTCTACCCCTGAGTCCAGGTTGAGAGAAATGGTTAGGGAGAGTTGTGATGGTAGAGGAGAGAGTTAGTCCAGGATCTGGTATCAAGGTGTAGGGTTGTATCTCGTTTGCTGCCCGAGGTGTTATTGGTGTTGCGTCTCTCGCAGAAAGGGTGATTCTGTCCTGGTGAATATTTCATGCCCTGTTTAAATTATTAAAGCTCAGAGCGCAGGTGTGTGTGTTTATCAACAGAGATGTACTCTCGGTCTGTCAAGACGCTTCATGGTTTCCGCTTGATCCGTTTCATATGATGCAGATATGTGTGTGTGTGTGAGTGTGTGTATGGGTGTGTGGGGGGCATTAAATCCAATCCTGTAACCATAGACCACAAGCATTGAGTGTCTTGGGAACTAGGGGAAGCTCACATGTCACAATTGAAACGTAACGTTCAATACCAGCACTGTTAGTCCTACTGAAAACACAACAACACCCAAAACAGACGAGCATGCCAAACACAAATCCCGAGTGTGTGTGTCACCCGCCAAAACGAAAGGGGCAATTCTAAAATGCCAGCATATTCACAGAGAGAAAACCCTGAAAAGACTTCTGTGTTTAAAAAGGGGATGTTGGATAACCTGATCGAAACGAGATTACACAACAGAGGGACAGGGCTACTCTAACCATCAGCACAGTAAGTAGGAGATTGTGTGTTTGTTTACCTGGGTGTGATGTCTGTCCATATGTCTGTGCAGAGACGATGAGCTGGAGGAGTTTGACTTGGTGTGACCCTCATCTTCCATTGTCCCTGAAGACACACACACACACACACACACACACACACACACACACACACACACACACACACACACACACACACACACACGAGAGAGAAAGCTATCAGTCAGTGAAGCCACTATGAAAGACAGAAGTGGAGAGATGGGATAGACAGAGTACCTGAGGGAGGAAACAGCATTGCAGTGGAGGAGAGGAGAGTACTCTGTCACTTCAACCTTTTCACTACAATACTGGAATCACACTCAGCTTCTGGATCAACCCATGTATTATCTATCATGTATTACCTACTGTCTATTGTCTTTTATCTATCATGTATTACCTCCTGTCAATTGTCTTTTATCTATCATGTATTACCTCCTGTCTATTGTCTTTTATCTATCATGTATAACCTCCTGTCTTTTATCAGTCATGTATTACCTCCTGTCTATTGTCTTTTATCTACCATGTATTACATCCTGCCTTTTGTCTTTTATCTATCATGTATTGCCTCCTGTCTATTGTCTTTTATCTATCATGTATTACCTCCTGTCTTTTATCTATCATGTATTGCCTCCTGTCTATTGTATTTTATCTATCATGTATTACCTCCTGTCTATTGTCTTTTATCTATCATGTATTACCTCCTGTCTATTGTCTTTTATCTATCATGTATTACCTCCTGTCTATTGTCTTTTATCTATCACGTATAACCTCATGTCTATTGTCTTTTATCTATCATGTATTACCTCCTGTCTATTGTCTTTTATCTATCATGTATAACCTCCTGTCTATTGTCTTTTATCTATCATGTATAACCTCCTGTCTATTGTCTTTTATCTATCATGTATTACCTCCTGTCTTTTGTCTTTTATCTACCATGTATTACCTCCTGTCTTTTATCTATCATGTATTACCTCCTGTCTTTTATCTATCATGTATTACCTCCTGTCTATTGTCTTTTATCTACCATGTATTACCTCCTGTCTTTTATCTATCATGTATTACCTCCTGTCTTTTATCTATCATGTATTACCTCCTGTCTATTGTCTTTTATCTATCATGTATTACCTCCTGTCTTTTATCAATCATGTATTACCTCCTGTCTATTGTCTTTTATCTATCATGTATAACCTCCTGTCTATTGTCTTTTATCTATCATGTATTACCTCCTGTCTATTGTCTTTTATCTATCATGTATTATCTCCTGTCTATTGTCTTTTATCTATCATGTATTACCTCCTGCCTGTTGTCTTTTATCTATCATGTATTGCCTCCTGTCCATTGTCTTTTATCTATCATGTATTACCTCCTGTCTATTGTCTTTTATCTATCATGTATTACCTCCTGTCTTTTATCTATCATGTATTACCTCCTGTCTATTGTCTTTTATCTATCATGTATTACCTCCTGTCTTTTATCTATCATGTATTACCTCCTGTCTATTGTCTTTTATCTATCTCCTCTCTTCATCTCTGTCTGTCTGTGTGTCTGTCATCTCCCAGCATTCACATATTCCGATTCAAAGAAGCTGTATTAGCATGAATGACAAAGCCACTGTTGCTAAAGAAAATTGAGATAATGACATTAACAATAACAGAAAACAATAATAATGATAATAGTGATGATGATTAGAGAAAGTGGACAATATATAGTGCCTTTGGAAAGTATTCAGACCTCTTGACTTTTTCCACATTTTTCTATGTTACAGCCTTATTCTAAAATGTATATAAAATACCAAAACAGAAACCCGTTATTTTCAAAGGAATTCAGACCCTTTGGTATGAGACTTGAAATTGAGCTCAGGTGCACTGTTAACAAGTGTGTGTGTGCACGTAGGAGTGTGTGTACGTGTGTATTACATGTTTGTTGATGTATTATTTAATGTGTATTTTGAATATCTGTCATTCCAGGACAGAAATTAAATGAGTAAAAATTATTAAATTAGGAAACAAACCAAAAGAGAGCAGAAACAAAACAAAAACACAACAACCACCAAGTCCATCCCATCTCTCTTTGGTTGTGGCGCAGGGTGACACATTCAGCTGCCAGCTAAGTTGACTGCTGCTCCCCTCCAAGCAGAATGGGTAGTTTATGTACATCAAGGATTTATCGAACGTTTGGTATATACAGTATTTTTCCAAATCTGGGTAGTATGTTTCCCTTCTGTTTGTAATATTTTGGGCAGGAACACAAGAAGTGAATCTCAGTTTCTACCTCCTGTAAATCAGACTACCTCCATATTCTCTGATCTCTTGGCAGGCAAGATTTAACGTGTCTTCCTCTTTCAATTTCCAGACTGGTCGTTCAGTCTGTATTCTGAGAGGGGGTTTCTTATTTTTACATCTAGGAGGCTTAGATATTCTGCCAATGTAAATGTTTGATTTCGGGACAAATAACAATCAAGTTTAGTTTGTAATTTAATTGAGTTTGTCAGTGAACAAAAATAGAAACACAACATGTAAAGTGTTGTGTCGTATGTTTCATGAGCTGAAATCAAAAATCCCATTCAAACAAAAAGCTTATTTGTTAAAAATGTTGTGCACAAATTTGTTCACGTTCTTGTTAGTGAGCATTTCTCCTTTGCCACAATAATCCATCCACCTGACAAGTGTGACATATCAAGAAGCTGATTAAACAGCATGATCTTTACTCAATAAAAGGTCACTCTAAAATGTGCAGTTTTGTCACACAACACAATGCCACAGCATCGTGTGGGAGAGCGGTTTGCTGATGTCTATGTTGTGAACAGAGTGCCCCATGGTGGCGGTGGGGTTATGGTATGGGCAGATATAAGATACGGACAACGAACACAATTGCATTTTCTCCATGTCAATTTGAATGCACAGAGATACCGTGATGAGATCCTGAGGCCCATAGTCGTGCCATTCATCTGCAGCCATCACCTCATGTTTCAGCATGGGAATGCACAGTCACATGTCGCAAGGATCTGTACACAATTCCTGGAAGCTGAAAATGTCCCAGTTCTTCCATGGCCTGCATACCCACCAGACATGTCACCCATTGAGCATGTTTGGGAGGCTCTTGATTGAGGTGTATGACAGTGTGTTCCAGTTCCCGCCAATATCCAGTAACTTCGCACAGCCATTGAAGAGGAGTCGGACAACATTCCACAGGCCATAATCAACAGCCTGATCAACTCTATGAGAAGGAGATGTGTCACGCTGCATGAGGTAAATGGTGGGCCCACCAGATAGTGACTGGTTTTCTGATCCACGCCCCTACATTATTTTAAGGTATCTGTGACCAACAGATGCATATCTGTATTCCCAGTCATGTGAAATTCATAGATTAGTGCCTAATTAATTTATTTCAATTGACTGATTTCCTTATATGAACTGTAACTTAGTAAAATCCTTGAAATTGTTGCATGTTTATATTTTTGTTCAGTATAGCTGTTTTTACATTTGGAGTCAATTTGTTTGCTTTTGGATTTAGAAATGAAACCGTTTTTTGATTGGTCTTTAGTTTGGATGTTGTTAGTGAGCCGCAGAGCAAGCTGACTTAGGGGATCATCCTCTTGGGAGAAGTGGTTACTCAGAAAGGATCTGCATTTAATGGAGCTCTGGTCTGCTTGATTTAAATGCTGACATAATTAAAATGCTATTTTCTGCACTTGAATGTGTCGAGTGAATGTGAATGTGTCACTATCTGTCAAATTGTCCCCTTTATGTCCCTGTGTGATCACTGCTGTAACCTTACTGACGTGACCTTGATAGGCTAATGTAGGTGACAGAACCCTATTGAAGGGAATCCCACTCAGTCGTTTCACTCCTCACTGATCATGAGGGAGAGGAGAGGAGATGAGGAGGAACCAAAGGAATTGTTGGGATCGTTCTTCTCCTCCTCCTCCTCCTCCTCCTCCTCCTCCTCACATCCTACCGTTCACTGCTTCACCTGACCCCAACTCCTCCCTCGGCTCTTACCATTTGACAGCCGGTTGCCATTCTCTACGGGGGTGTGGCTTGGGGAGTGGGGGGCGTGGTTGTTGGCGTTCTTGTCCTGTAGCTGTGGAGACGGGGAGGAGGGGGTGGAGACTGGGTGCTCTTCTCTCCCTGGCAGGTTTATGTTGGAGTTGAACCCTGAGAGGAGATGACAAACACACTCAAACACACTGTTACTGCCATCAGTTTGATTCCATACATTGAATTGTTAAACTGTTAGATGCAGAAAATATTTTTGGTACCTCAGATTGTTCTTGCAATTCTCACATAGAAACATAATTGAGATGAAGAATGTTTGAAATGTTTTTTACTCTTGTAACACAAACCAGTTTTGAGAATGTCATGATTAAAGTGGCCATTTTAAGCCCTTTTTAGACCTACAATTGCCTCCGGTAAGACCCTATGACCTATGAACCTTAAAACAATTAAAAGTACCCTTTTTGATTTAGTTCCTTTTTAGACCTATTGTTTTAATACACAATATACTCTACAAGTACATCACATTTCTCGAGTCAGTTCTCTGCTACTTTTAAAGTTTAAAGTTGGGAATTCCCATGACGTCCCTGCGGCATTCCCATATCCCACAAGTGGAGCAGGCAGGGGGGAAACAGCTGCTCATCACAGGCATGGCATTGATACCTCTCCTAACCCTCAGGCCACCCCAGAGCATCGGGTATCACAGATAACCATTTAGTGCCAGGGAGGGAACGGAAGCAGGCTGTCCCGTTAAGCCCAGTGGCTTAACGGGACCCCGACCAGCCTCCTCTGGTGTGCAGGCATGCTAACTAGTAAAAGGCATCCCCATTCAAGTCAATGTGCCTTGATGGCCATTCTATTTCTAGGCATGTGACATTGAGACGGAAGAAAGTGTCACGTCAGCCTGAGGGTTTCTGTTTCTATCCTAGACCCCTGGGTTTTAAGGCCCTTGGCATTCTGGTGGATATCCGCAAACTACTGTTAGTGCCCCTGTTCAATGCCCCGTCTCAATGACTTAGAGAGAGAGAGAGGAAAGAAAGAGGAGAGAGAGAAACATCCTCTGTGTACAACGTAAAGAACACCGAATAATGCATGCAGAGCAGAATTAGGCCGATACCCACTAATTATCAAAATCTACAAAAGAGCTGTTCAGTTCTACAACCACCTAAAAGGAAGCGATTCCCAAACCTTCCATAACAAAGCCATCACCTACAGTGAAATTAACTTGGGAGAAGAGTCCCCTAAGCAATCTGGTCCTGTGGCTCTGTACACAAACACAATCAGACCCCACAACAGCAACACAATTAGACCCAACCAAATCCAGAGAAAACAAGATAATTACTTGACACATTGGAAAGAATTTACAAAAAAACAGAGCAAACTTGAATGCTATTTGGCCCTAAACAGAGAGTACACAGTGGCAAAATACTTGACCACTGTGACAGACTCAAAATTAAGGAAAGCTTTGACTATGCACAGACTCAGAGAGCATAGCCTTGCTATTGAGAATGGCCACCGCAAGCAGACCTGGCTCTCAAGAGAAGACAGGCTATTGCCACAGTGCCCACAAAATGAGGTGGAAACTGAGCTGCACTTCCTAACCTCCTGCCCAATGTATGACCATATTAGAGACACATATTTCCCTCAGATTACACAGACCCACAAAGAATTCGAAAACAAATCAAGTTTTGATAAACTCCCATATCTATTGGATGAAACACAGTGTGCCATCACAGCAGCAATATGTGTGACCTGTTGCCACAACAAAAAGGGCAACCAGTGAAGAACACCATTGTAAATACAACCTATATTCATGTTTATTTATTTCCCCTTTTGTACTTTAACTATTTGCACGTCATTACAACACTGTATATAGACATAATGACTTTTGAAATGCCTTTATTCTTTTGGATAATGTTTACTGTTCATTTTTGAATGTTTATTTAACTTTTGTTTACTATCTATATAACTTACTTTGGCAATGTAAACATATGTTTCCCATGTCAATAAAGCCCCTTAAATTGAAATTGAATTGAATTGAAATTGAATTGAGCGAGAGAGAAAGAAAAAGTGAGAGAGAAGGAGAGAGGGACTACAGTGTGTTAACAATGAGTGACGTTTCATACTGATCTAACAGTTACTGCTTGTGTTCACATAATATTTAGTGTTGAATGGAAGAGTTTGAGCATGTTTTTTATCACTGCAGTAATAGGCAACGTGAGAACACGTACTCATTTAATCAAATCAAAATCAAATGTTATTTGTCACATTCTGAATACAACGGGTGTAGACTTAACAGTGAAATGCATGCTTACAAGCCCTTCCTAACGATGCAGTAACACAAGAGGAATAAAATACACGATAGTGGAGCTATATACAGGGAGTACCAGTACCAGATCAATGTGGAGCTATATACAGGGAGTACCAGTACCAGATCAATGTGGAGCTATATACAGGGAGTACCAGTACCAGATCAATGTGGAGCTATATACAGGGAGTACCAGTACCAGATCAATGTGGAGCTATATACAGGGAGTACCAGTTCCAGAACAATGTGGAGCTATATACAGGGAGTACCAGTACCAGATCAATGTGGAGCTATATACAGGGAGTACCAGTACCAGATCAATGTGGAGCTATATACAGGGAGTACCAGTATCAGATCAATGTGGAGCTATATACAGGGAGTACCAGTACCAGATCAATGTGCAGCTATATACAGGGAGTACCAGTACCAGATCAATGTGGAGCTATATACAGGGAGTACCAGTACCAGATCAATGTGGAGCTATATACAGGATGTACCAGTACCAGATCAATGTGCAGCTATATACAGGGAGTACCAGTACCAGATCAATGTGGAGCTATATACAGGGAGTACCAGTACCAGATCAATGTGGAGCTATATACAGGGAGTACCAGTACCAGATCAATGTGGAGCTATATACAGGGAGTACCAGTACCAGATCAATGTGGAGCTATATACAGGGAGTACGAGTACCAGATCAATGTGGAGCTATATACAGGGAGTACCAGTACCAGATCAATGTGGAGCTACGGTATATACAGGTAGTACCAGTACCAGATCAATGTGGAGCTATATACAGGGAATACCAGTACCAGATCAATGTGGAGCTATATACAGGGAGTACCAGTACCAGATCAATGTGGAGCTATATACAGGGAGTACGAGTACCAGATCAATGTGGAGCTATATACAGGGAGTACCAGTACCAGATCAATGTGGAGCTATATACAGGTAGTACCAGTACCAGATCAATGTGGAGCTATATACAGGGAATACCAGTACCAGATCAATGTGGAGCTATATACAGGGAGTACCAGTACCAGATCAATGTACAGGGGTACAGAGGTATTTGAAGTAGATATGTACATGAAGGCAGGGTAAAGTGACTAGGCATCAGGATAGATAATAATAAGGTATTTGAGGTAGATATGTACATGAAGGCAGGGTAAAGTGACTAGGCATTAGGATAGATAATAATAAGGTATTTGAGGTAGAAATGTACATAAAGGCAGGGTAAAGTGACTAGGCATCAGGATAGATAATAATAAGGTATTTGAGGTAGATATGTACATGAAGGCAGGGTAAAGTGACTAGGCATCAGGATAGATAATAATAAGGTATTTGAGGTAGATATGTACATGAAGGCAGGGTAAAGTGACTAGGCATCAGGATAGATAATAATAAGGTATTTGAGGTAGATATGTACATAAAGGCAGGGTAAAGTGACTAGGCATCAGGATAGATAATAATAAGGTATTTGAGGTAGATATGTACATAAAGGCTGGGTAAAGTGACTAGGCATCAGAATAGATAATAATAAGAGTAAAATAAAGAACAGAGTAGCAGCAGCATATGATGAGTGTAAAAGTGTATGTATGTGTGTGCATCTGTGTGTATGTGTGTTCGTGTTGTCGGTATGCATGCGGGCGTATGTGGTATTTGTGAATGTGTGTGGGTTTTGTGTGTGAGTGTCAGTGTAGTGTGCATTTGTGTGGGTTTACAGTGTGTACATACACTGAGTGTACAAAACATTTGGCCACTAGTGGCAACATTGAGCTCTGTTACCTTGAAATAGGTTTGGGTTTTGCTAAGGTGTTGTGGATGGGGATGGTGGATTGGCGTCAGCATCTGCATCTGATGCCAAAGGTTGCATGTTTGAATCCAGTGATATTTTAAGCCAATCCTAAACCTTATTTCCTAACCTTAAGATTTTGGACTTAATGGGTGAACTTAACCTCAAATACTTGACATTTGGAACAACTTCGAAATTTGACGTTTGAGAAACATGGATGAAATTCAAATTCTTTGAGACTGTGAGAGCTTGTTGCTCTACAAGGTGTTGAAAGCGTTCCACAGGTATGCTGGCCCATGTTGACTCCAATGTTTCCCACTGTTGTGTCAAGAATGCTGCATGTCTTTTAGGTGCTGGACCATACTTGATACACACAAGAAACTGTTGAGTTTGAAAACCCCCGAAGCGTTGCAGTTCTTAACATACTCAAGCCGGTGCGCCTGGCACCTACTACCACACCCTGTTCAAAGGCACTTAAATATTTTGTCTTGCCCATTCACCCTCTGAATGGCACACATTCACAATCCATGTCTCAAATGTCTCAAGGCTTAAAAATCCTTCTTTAACCTGTCTCCTCCCCTTCATCTACACTGATTGAAGTGGATTTAACAAGTGACATCAATAAGGGATCATAGTTTTCGTCTAGATTCACCTGGTCAGTCTATGTCATTGAAAGGTGTTCCTAATGTACACTCAGTGTATAGTCTTGTGAGTGTGCATTGAGTCAGTGCAAGATAGTATCAGAGCAGATAGTCCGGGTAAACATTAATTAGCTATTTAGCGGTCTTATGGCTTGGGGGTAGAAGCTGTCTCGGAGCATGTTGTTCCGAGACCCGATGCTCCGGTATCGTTAACCAGACGGTAGCAGAATGAACAGTATATGACTAGGGTGGCTGGAGTCTTTGGCAATTTGTCGGGCCTTCCTCTGACACCGCTTAGTATAGAGGTCCTGGATGGCAAGGAGCACGGCCCCAGTACTGGGCTATCCTCACTACCCTCTGTAGCGCTTTGCGGTCGAGGGTGGTGCATTTTCCATATCAAGCAGTGATGCAGCCAGTCAAGACGCTCTCGACGGTGCAGTTGTAGAACTTTCTGAGGATCCGAGGGCCCATGCCAAATCTTCTCAGCCTCCTGAGGGGGAAGAGGCGCTGTCATGCCCTCTCCACAGCTGTGCGCGTGTGTGTGGACCATGTTAAGTCGTTAGTGATGTGGGCGCCAAGGAACTTGAAGCTCTCGATCCGAGCCACTACAGCCCCATCGATCTTGTACATGTGTAGGAACACTGTGACCTAGTGCAGCTCTAGTGTTGACCCTCTCCATTGATATGAGTGATGCATACTTCTGCTCTTTTTTTCCAAAGGTGAGGTCCTGCATCACAGGCACTAAGGGGCCTACGTTTGCTGCTCTGCATGCACTATACAGGCACTAAACACAGATAGAGCTACATAACATATGTATGGGTACTGTAAAGTGGTGTTGGTGTTTGTGTGTGTGTGTGTGAGTGTGTGAAAAAAAGAGAGAGAGACGAGAGACACCTGAGTCCTATTTATCAGCTTGATTACTCCCTGCCATATGTAAACTGGGACTTGCATGCGTAGTGACATTTGGTGAAATTGCCTTTCTAAAGTCATCTCTTAACTTCAATAGTGGAAGGCACAGCTGTGACTGGAGCATCTGTTCCCCTTCAGAGGCGTGGAACCCCAAATCAATTCCCATCATGTTGTTCCTGTACCGTTCCAGAATGATATGGAATATTCCAAGCTGGGGTGTGATTGATATATAGGTGTGGTATTGAGGTGATGTTGGATGTTACATTCCCAGAAAACATCATATCTCTGATGAGATTGAGTCTATATAAGTGATTTTAATTATCTGATATGAGGTTAGATTGGGGTCTGGTAGAGAGAGTACCTGGGTATGACAGAGTGGCTCTCTCCACAGCTGCAGTTAACAGCTGTTTGATAACCTGATAATCATAATCTAGTCATTGTGTCTCAATGCCTATCGACACCTGTTTAATATTAGCTCATCTACCCTTAGTTACTCCATATGATCTAACCCAAAGAGGGCGTTTTAATATAAGATTTATACATCATTAAGACATTATTATGTGATCGTGTTGTGATTGATTTATTAGTTAGATTTCATCCTACATCATATCGGAGTTTGATAATGGTTGAGATTCTCTTTCATTGTTTGCGCTAATGTACTGTACAGTAGCATCAGCATCAGTGTGTGGGTGTCATGCCGTGCAAGCATTACACGTTCAACTGAGGCGTCCTGTCACTTAATTAAGACAAGTGTGATTACATGTGGGAAGGAGTGACATATCTTTCACAATCTGAAGAAGGGAAATCACCCTCTCTCCTCCTCCTCATTCTTGAATTTAATTAAATCAAATTAAATTCAAAGGGCTTTTTTGGCATGGGAAACATATGTTTACATTGCCAAAGCAAGTGAAATAGATAGTAAACAAAAGTTAAATAAACAATGAAAAATGAACAGTAAACATTACACTCACAAATGTTTTAATGTTACGGATCCCTCCGGAACTGTCATTGCGCATACCTGGCCCTAATTACCAATGATTAGTGTTTGTATATATGTGCCCTTTGGTTCTCCATTGGGCTGTCGATTGTTGTACTATGTCCGTTGGTGCATGTGAGTACCTGTGCTGTGTGTTTTGGCTTTCGTGCCATTATGGATTGCGCAGATGATTCCGGGTCTCGTCCCGTGGTTTAATCATTGTGGGCATGTGTATTTATTCGAAAAACTCCTTGCTCTTTTTGTTTTGAGTTTCAACCCTATGTTTTTGTATACGTGTTGGTTTCGTCTTCGTCCCCGTGCCTATACACGGCACGCCGTAATATGGGCATAATAAAAACCATTCCTGCGCCTGTCTCCCGACCCTTTATACCAACGTGACATTTAAAGGAATAGAGACATTTAAAATGTCATATTATGGCTATGTACAGTGTTATAACGATGTGCAAATAGGTAATGTACAAATAAACTTAAATATGGGTTGTATTTACACTGGTGTTTGTTCTTTACTGGTTGCCTATTTCTTGTTGCAACAGGTCACAAATATTGCTGCTGTGATGGCAGACTGTGGTATTGCACCCAATAGATTTCGGAGTTTATCAAAATTGGATTTGTTTTCAAATTCTTTGAGGGTCTGTGTAATCTGAGGGAAATATGTGTCTCTAATATGTCATACATTTGGCAGGAGGTTAGGAAGTGCAGCTCAGTTTCCACTTCATTTAGTCGGCAGTGTGCACACAGCCTGTCTTCTCTTGAGAGCCAGGTCTGCCTACGGCTGCCCTTCTCAATAACAAGGCTATGCTCACTGAGTCTGTACACAGTTAAAGCTTTCCTTAATTTTGGGTCAGTCACTATGGTCAGGTATTCTGCCACTTTGTGCTCTCTGTTTAGGACCAAATAGCATTCCAGTTTGCTCAGTTTTTTTGTAAATTCTTTCCAATGTGCCAAGTATTTATCTTTTAGTTTTCTCATGATTTGGTTGGGTCTAATTGTGTTGCTGTCCTGGGGCTCTGTGGGGTCTGTTTTTGTTTGTTTGTTTGTGATTGCTTAGGGGACTCTTCTCCATGTTCATTTCTCTGTAGGTGATGGCTTTGTTATGGAAGGTTTGGGAATCGCTTCCTTTTAGGTGGTTGTAGAATTTAAAGGCTCTTTTTAGGATTTTTATAATTAGCAGGAATCGGTATTCTGCTCTGCATGCATTATTTGGAATTAGCCTCTGCTGTGATGGATTCATGTCTTCATCACCTCAGAGTTTAGTAACACACACACATGCACACACACACGTGCACACACACACATGTGCACACACACACACGTGCACACACACAAAGACACACAAAGACTTACAAGACACAGTTCTGGGGTGTTCTGGGTCAAATGTGTGTGTGCATGGTCAGGGGGTGTATGAGACAGTGTGTGAAGGAATACACAGAGGTAAAGGTCATCTGTGTATGTGTGTGTGTGTGTTTGTGACTCACCTCCCTCCCTCATCTTGCGTCCTGTAGTGGACTTCTTGAGCAGGCTGCGTCCAGAGCTGAACAGGGTGTTGAGCTCATCCAGGGCTGGCTGAGGGCTGGTCAGGGGTCTCCCGTTGGCTGGGTTGAACAACAGAGGCGAGGATGAGCAGGAGTGGGCGCGGCGCGGCTCTGGGCGGGTGGACTTGGCCGGTGAGTAGGGAGGGGGCTTGTCCCCCGCAGCCCTATGAGAGGAGGAGGGGTAGGAGGGCTTGGGAGAGTCCAAGCCGCCCCCACCCGTGATAGAAGCAGCCCGGGTAAGGGAGAGGATGCTGGACTCTGGGGGAAGGGGAAGTGGGAGGGCGATATGGGGGAGGCAGGGCATTGGCAGGAGGAGGGGGAGGCGGAGGGGTGAGTGGAGGAGTGGGCTTGTCTGGGAGGAGGACGGAAAGAGAGGGGGAGGAGTCAGCGCGCTGGCGGTAGTACTGAGGTGAGAGGGGGCTGTCTGGGCCGGCGTAGTTCAGGTTGGACTCAAACACAGGCAGCTTCTTCACCTCCAGAGGGGTGAGGGGCGACTCGTCAGACGCAGGGGAACAGGTGACAGGGAAGGGGGGGAACACCAGGAGAGGGGGGCGGTGGGTGAGCAGGTTGGGGAATGGTGCAGGGATGTCACACCCTCCTTCTTTACTATGAGGGGATTTGCTGTTTCCTCCTGCAGCGGATGTTTGGGCCTCCATAGTAGTAGATACACCCCCCAGCCCTGCCCTCTTCCCCTCTCCACTCTGAGAGGGAGACAAGCCCAACCCTAACCCCCCTAACATCAACCCTAACGCCTCCAGCTTCCCAGCTGCCTTCGCCGCAGCAACTGCCCCTCCCACAGGAAGTCCCACCTCCTCGTGCAGGAAGTACTTCATCTCCTCGTAGACGGCCTCGGTGTCTCCCTGTTCGGGGCTGTCGGGGGGGTCCTGGTAACTCTCTCCCAGACTGTAACTCCTGGCCTGAGCCCCCACCATCTCTATGTACACATCCTCCTCATCCTGGTTATGGTGCAGTCTCAGTGTCGCCCCCTGTGGGCCGTCCACAGACGCTGCACGCTGCATCATTCCCCCCAGACCCCCCATACCCCCTAGCCCGCAGGTGCGGGACAGCAGGGCTAGTTTGACGTCAGCGGGGCGGAGCTGGAGGAGGTTAAAGCCGGCAGCGTTGATCTCTTCATAGGAGCCAGTGAGCTTGGTGTTGGGGTTCCTCTTGGGCTTGGGAGGAGGCACCTTCCTCATGGTGGTGTAGTCATCACTGTGGGGTCGCCGCTTGGACAGAGCTGGAGAGGGGAGAGATGAGAGGAGAAACAGTTCACAACAGTCACACTGACAGCTGTGTTTTGGGGTACATAGAAGCTAAGGTAATAATAGTTGGTGTGTTGTGGTGTGTATATGTACCATCCGTAGGTGACAGCTGTGTTTTGGGGTACATAGAAGCTAAGGTAATAATAGTTGGTGTGTTGTGGTGTGTATATGTACCATCCGTAGGTGACAGCTGTGTTTTGGGGTACATAGAGGCTAAGGTAATGATAGTTGGTGTGTTGTGGTGTGTATATGTACAATCAGTAGGTGACAGCTGTGTTTTGGGGTACATAGAGGCTAAGTTAATGATAGTTGGTGTGTTGTGGTGTGTATATGTACCATTCATGGGTGACAGCTGTGTTTTGGGGTACATAGAGGCTAAGGTAATGATAGTTGAAGAGTATGTCTTAATTGGGTGTTATATTGTACCATCCGTAGGGGACAGCTGTGTTATGGGGTACATAGAGGCTAAGGTAATGATAGTTGGTGTTGTGGTGTGTATATGTACCATCCGTAGGGGACAGCTGTGTTTTGGGGTACATAGAGGCTAAGGTAATGATAGCTGAACAGTATGTCTTATTTGGGGTGTTATATTTTACCATCCGTAGGGGACAGTTGTGTTTTGGGGGGGCTCCCTGCAGGGGACCCGTAGCCCTCGGGGGTGGGGCTCTCTCTCGGGGGTCCCAGGGTCAGTCCGGCACTGACTGCCTCGTAGGAGGCACTCAGACGAGTGCTGGGGTCTCGCTTGGGTTTAGGGGGAGGCTGTTTCCGTGGTGATGCCAGGCCTCCCCCATCCTCAGTGGTATGGGCCGCCTGTTGAAGGGCCGGTCTGATGGATGGGCCATGGCTGGAATGTACCAAGTTCTCTATAGCCAGGGGGATGGGCACTGAGCTGGAGCGGAAGTGGCGGATATTCCGGCTCCCCCTATCGACAGAGCCATCTTGGTTTCTCCCGCTCTTCTCCACAACCCTACATGGGAAATCAGATTGACATGAGAAATAAATAAACATGACAAGTATTTTTCTCCCCATTTCCATTAGTCTTTCTCTCTCTATATCACTCTCTTCCTCTCCTTTCCATCCCACTTTCTGTCTATTTCTATTTCCTATCACCATCTCTCCTCCATCTCTCCTCCATCTCTCCTCTAAACCACATGATGGACAAACACATCTTCTGTTGATATTTGATCCTGGTTCCAACCAAACATAATAGGAGGGATTTTCCTTGAGATCAACAACAATAAGATAATTACTTTCCATCTACAAATCCACATGAACTTAATTATTCCCATCATATCATCCACAGACTCCAGTCAAATGTATGGCTGCATCACCTGTCATGCCACAAATACATCCTAAAGAGGCCAATACGGGGGATAAAGAGTGGAAACCCAATGGATTATTTCTGCTCTTAAATGTTTAAGTCTAATCGGCTTGCTGTAATATGATAATATGATATTCACTCTGCTCTGTAGTTTGATATTTCCTTCTCCAATCTGGAGGAAGCCATCTGTTGGTCCCTCTGGACCAGGTGGAGGGAGGGTCTGTGTGTGTGAGAGAGATTGTGTGTGTGTCTGTGTGTGTTGGTTCTTATATCATTGTGGGGACCTAAAAAGTCCCCAGAAGGATAGTCCCCACAAGGATAGTGAAACAAGGAAAATTCTCCCTCGTGGGGAAATTTCCCACATCCCCATGAGGACAACGGCTATTTTAAATGTAGGGGTTAGGTCTAGGGTTAGTAAAAAGGTAACGATAAGGGTTAATGGTTATGGAAAATATGATTTTGAATGGAAATTAATTTTAGGTCCCCATGAGGATAGAATAACATAACGTATGTGTGTGTATGGAGGGCCTTTACAGCCTGAAGAGGTTTCAGACTGACTTTGGTGAGAGTGGGAGTAGCGTAGTAATCTGGCATGGGACACTCCTACAGGGACCCCAGCGACACACTACAACCCACCCCTCCCTCACCCATATCCCACTTCCACCTCTCTACACACACCCTCCCTCACCCATATCCCACTTCCACCTCTCTATACACACCCTCCCTCATCCATATTCCCCTTCCCCCTCTCTACACACACCCTCCCTCATCCATATTCCCCTTCCCCCTCTCTACACACACCCTCCTTCACCCATATCCCCCTTCCCCCTCTCTCCACACACCCTCCCTCATCCATATTCCCCTTCCCCTCTCTAGACACCCTCCTTCACCCATATTCCCCTTCCCCCTCTATACACACACCCTCCTTCACCCATATTCCCCTTCCCCCTCTCTACACACACCCTCCCTCATCCATATCCCCCTTCCCCCTCTCTCCACACACCATCCTTCACCCATATCCCCCTTCCCCCTCTCCACACACCCCCTCCTCACCTGTTCTGATGACAGTATTAGTGTGTGTGGGAGAGCAAATGACTCTTGAGAGGGAGGAGGAGAAGGAGGAGGAAGGAAAAGGGGGATTACCAGTGACATCCCTGACCCCTTCTCCCTTCTGTATCTCCCTCCTCCCCCTCTCCTTCCTCCCTGCTCTCTCCTCACACTCTCCCTCCTCCCCCTCTCCTTCCTCCCTGCTCTCTCCTCACCCTCTCCCTCCTCCCTGCTCTCAATATCTCCCTCCAAAGCCCCTATCTTCCCGTCTCGGGCCCAGTAGCAGATGTCCTGTTAGCATACAAGGGCACATGGAGGGCAGAAGCACAGGTAAGAGCGTTATGTGTGTGTTCGTGTGCATGTGTGTGTGTCTCTGTTTTTGTGTTTCCTCTCTCTGCAGGATGCATTTTCAAACACAATCAGACTTGCAGCTGTTCTGGCCAATTGGAGGCTTATCTCTGTCTGATTAGCATGTTCAGAAGGAATACAGGAATACATTTAAAATGACAGCCTCTCTCATTCTTTAGTCCCTACAGTGGGAAGGCATTTTGGGCCCGTCTTACAATTCAAACAATGGTTGCCATGCCAACTACAAGCTGTATAAAGTGTAAATCATAGTCCACTGACGCCAGGAAGCGATAGTCCGGCGTCCCATTGTGCCATAGCTACACAGCTCTGAGACCTCCACCCCCGGGGGACGCACAGCGCGGCTCCGGTACCGGTCCTCTATTTATTTGAATGCGTTGACAGTTGTGGCAACAGTTGGAGAAAATGCGCTGAGAATTTGAGAAGTATGAAAGGCAACGGTCCAATATTCTAGAACACTTGTGTGTACACATTTTGGACTATGATTTCACACTGCTGCTACTTGCTGTTTATTATCTATGCATAGTCACTTTACCCCTACCTGCATGTACATATTACCTCAATTACCTCTACTAGCCTGTACCCCCGCACATTGACTTGGTACCGGTACCCCCTGTATATTGCCTCGGTATTGTTATTTTACTGTGAAACTTTTTATTTTATTTTTAACTTTATTTTATTTATTAAATATTTTCTTAACTCTATTTCTTGAACTGCATTGTTGGTCTTGTAAGGAAGCAGGTTTTCACTGTAAGGTCTACACCTGTTTATTTGGCGCATGTAAAATTGGATTGGATTTGATAAACCTTGAATGCGCTGCAGCTGTAGGCCAGTGTAGGCATGGGGACAGTGTTGAAACGTTACCACATGATGATGTTTAACTCATTATCCTAGCAATCATAATATGGAATTATAGTCACCAACCAGCACAGGCTCAATGACACAATAACTCACACATCACATAGCACACATGCTGTACACACACTGTACACACACGCACACACCCCTTGTGACCTCGACATCTCTATAGTATCTGTGGTGGATTGGGTGAGTTACTTACAGGCACAGAACATAATCTAAATCCAATCCATTATCATTATATTACATCATACTATTAGCTTCAAATCTCTACGAGGGCGAAAGCGGTGGTCTATTACCTTTTGGGGGTGTCCTCCTCTTCACCAACTGGCTCGGGCCTCTCACCGAGGGGCGGGCTGTTGCTGTGTGACCCGTTGCCATGGCAGCGCTGGTGGTCGCTCTCGCGGGCGATGTCAGAGGCGTTCTGGATGACCAGGTGGTCGTAGGTGCACAGGCCCTGGTCTTCTGCCCCCTGGAGGAACCTCTGGATACTGCAGTCATCTGTCGGCTGGGACGACAGTCTATGGCGCACATGCTGCCTGGCCAGCCAGCCACGGATCACTGACAGAGAACAGGTGGAAAGAGAGGGGTTAATAACACACACACACACACACACACACACACACACACACACACACAGGGATGCAAGTTGTGTTGTACCTTTCTGGCAGATGATGATCTTCCTGTGTAGTTGGTGGCAGCGGTCGTTGAGCTGGTCAGCCTGCCAGTACCTCAGAAACACCTTACTGCTGCTCATCTGAGAGAAAGAGAAAGAGAAAGAGAAAGAGAAAGAGAAAGAGAAAGAGAACGAGAACGAGAACGAGAAAGAGAAATAGAGACAGACAGACAGAGAGAGAAGGATGGGGTCAGTCAGTTTAAGGCTTTAATGAGTTCACTGTAGTTATACTGAACAAAAAAAAGATTTTACTGAGTTACAGTTCATATGAGGAAATCATCACCTGGAACAGACACTTTTCAGTAGTAAGGACCTTAAAAGAGCGCAGACAGGCTCTAATAATTTATAAGGAAATCAGTAATTTGAAATGAATTCATAACACCCTAATCTATGGATTTCACCTGACAGCCAATAAGAATGAATTTTTCCCCAGAAAAGTGCTTGGTTACCCCCTCCCCAGACAACCCCACAGTTGAAGAAGCCGGATGTGAAGGTCCTGGGCTGGCTTGGTTAAATATGGTCTGCTGTTGTGAGCAATGTTCCCTCGAAGCTGCGCGCAGTAGCCCCGAGACTGCCCCGGAGAGAACCGGGACTGCTGCAGAGATTTTGTTGGCGGCAGAAGGCATCAGTCAGAGTAGGATTCTATTGCATTGACACGCACAACTCAGCTGTACTCTACACAGACCGGTGCTGCATATCCAATCAGAGCTGAAGTAGGCCTATATGCAAATAGACCATTGCCATATATGGATCTGTATGGATCTCTCTTTCTTTCTCTCCCTCTCTCGGAGGACCTGAGCCCTAGGACCATGCCTCAGGACTACCTGGCCTGATTACTCCTTGCTGTCCCCAGTACACCTGGCCGTGCTGCTGCTCCAGTTTCAACTGTTCTGCCTGCGGCTATGGAACCCTGACCTGCTGTTTTCAACTCTCTAGAGACAGCAGGAGCGGTAGAGATACTCTGAATGATCGGCTATGAAAAGCCAACTGACATTTACTCCTGAGGTGATGACCTGTTGCACCCTCTACAACCACAGTGATTATTATTATTATTATTTTACCCTGCTGGTCATCTGTGAACATTTTAACATCTTGGCCATGTTCTGTTATAATCTCCACCTGGCACAGCCAGAAGAGGACTGGCCACCCCTCATAGCCTGGTTCCTCTCTAGGTTTCTTCCTAGGTTCTGGCCTTTCTAGGGAGTTGTTCCTAGGCACCGTGCTTCTACACCTGCATTGCTTGCTGTTTGGGGTTTTAGGCTGGGTTTCTGTACAGCACTTTGTGACATCAGCTGATGTAAGAAGGGCTTTATAAATACATTTGATTTGATTTGATCTGTGCCATTTATTTTTAACTGGACTGTATTTACAGCATGATCGGTCATGAGTAGATGCACTTGTTTTGAGATCAAAGCCAGAGCTGCATGTAGCCATGTGTTCATATCCTTTTCTAGTTAGTGAGTTATTAACCCAGTTATAGATCATTTGTAGTCAGCAACAGGGGAGTGATTGCTTCCTACAAGAGCACAAAAGGGGGTAGTTACCCTCTTCCTGGGGGCGTGGTGTAAGGGTCGGCTTGTCCCGCCTAGGACAGGTGCACAGGCCATGCGATAGACATGCTCCCACACACCCAGACTATTAATTCCTATACACACCACTTGTCAGAAATGTGTGTGTGGGCCTGGGTGTGTGTGTGTGTGAGAAAGTGTCAGGGAAGCATTGTGAGAGACTGTGTGTGTGTGTGTGTGTGTGTGCGCGCGAGCCGGGAGCCGCCGTGAACCCCAGAGGTCACACACACTCAGACACAACAGTCTGGGAGACATGGAGGGAAGGGGGAGGTGTCATGGCCCGCTCCAGACTGCAGATTGATGTGTGTGTGTGTGTGTGTCTGTCTCTAACGGGTTGATTTAGTGGCAGCTGTAACAATAATAATAATAAGTTTAATCAGTAGTCCATAGGATTTCAAAGTATAGTAGTCTGGGCTCAAAATATTCCTCTTCCCTTTTTCTGTGTGCAGAGACAGACAGACAGACAGACAGACAGACACACAGAATAGTAAAGCAGAGACAGCATCACACACCTGCCATCCTTGGAGTTTGCACTGCTGCAGAACAAAGCGACATTTCTCCTCTGATGAAAGCTTCTTCTTGTCAGCTAGAGTGGTGTCCACTAGGTCTCTGTACCTGAGACACACACAGGACAGAAACCATCAGCACACAGGAAGTACACATCTTATTACATTAGATCAATACAGATGTTATTGGTCACATCCACATGGTTAGCAGATGTTATTCGTCACATACACATGGTTAGCAGATGTTATTGCGAGTGTAGCAAAACACTTCTAGATTGGACAGTGCAGCAGTATAACAGGTAATATCTAACAAATTCCACAACAATCTAGTAAAGGAATGAGAATATAGAAGTATAAAATATATGGATGAGCAGTGACAGAGCTGCTAAGATGCAATAGATAGTAATGAATAGATAGTGAAGGATACAGTATACACTATATACATATGAGATGAGTAAATCGAGATATGTAAACATTCTTAAAGTGGCTTTATTAAAGTGGCCAATGATATCAAATCTGTATGTAGGCAGCCACCTCTCTGTGCTAGTGGTGGCTGTTTAACAATCTGATGGCCTTGAGATAAAAGCTGTTTTTCCAGTCTCTCTGTTCCAGCTTTGATGCATCTGTACTGACCTCGCCTTCTGGATGGAAGCGGGGTGAACAGGCAGTGGCTCGGGTGGTTATCTTTTTGGCCTTCCTGTGACATCGGGTGTGTGTTGTAGGTGTCTTGGAGGATAGGTAGTTTGCCACCAGTGATGTGTTGTGGAGACCGCACCACCCTCTGGAGAGCCTTGCGGGTTGTGGGCGGTGCAGTTGCCATACCGGGCGGTGATACAGCCCAACAGCATGCTCTCAATTGTGCACGTGTAAAAGTTAGTGAGGGTTTTCGGTGACAAGACAAATGTTTTCAGCCTCTTGAGATTGAAGATTCGCTAATGCGCCTTGTTCACCACACTGTATGTGTGAGTGGACCATTTCAGTTTGTCGGTGATATGAACACAGAGGAACTTCAAACTTTCCACCTTCTCCACTGCTGTCTCGTCGATGTGGATAGGGGGGTGCTCCCTCTGCTGTTTCCTGAAGTCCACGATCATCTCCTTTGTTTTGTTGACGTTGAGTGAGAGGTTATTTTCCTGACACCACACTCCGAGGGCCCTCACCTCCTCCCTGTAGGCCGTCTCGTCGTTGTTGATAATCAAGCCTACCACTGTTGTGTCGTCTGCAAACTTGATGATTGAGTTGGAGGCGTGCATGGCCACGCAGTCGTGGGTGAACAGGGAGTACAGGAGGGAGCTGAGAATGCACCCTTGTGGGGCCCCAGTGTTGAGGATCAGCGGAGCGGAGATGTTGTTTCCTACCTTCATCACCTGGAGGGGGGCCCATCAGGAAGTCCAGGACCCTGTTGCACAGGGCGGGGTCGAGACCCAGGGTATCAAGCTTAATGATGAGTTTGGAGGGTACTATGGTGTTGAATGCTGAGCTGTAGTCAATGAACAGCATTCTTACATAGCTATTCCTCTTGTCCAGATGGGATAAGGCAGTGTGCAGTGTGATGGCGATTGCATTGTATGTGGACCTATTGGGGCGGTAAGCAAATTGAAGTGGGTCTAGGGTGACAGGTAGGTTGGAGGTGATATGATCCTTGACTAGTCTCTCAAAGCACTTCATGATGACAGAAGTGAGTGCTACAGGGCGATAGTCATTTAGTTCAGTTACCTTAGCTTTCTTGGGAACAGGAACAATGGTGGCCATCTTGAAGCAACTGGGATAGGGATTGATTGAATATCTCCGTAAACACACCAGCCAGCTGGTCTGCGCATGCTCTGAGGCCGCGGCTAGGGATGCCGTCTGGGCCGGCAACCTTGCAAGGGTTAACACGTTTAAATGTTTTACTCACGTTGGCCACGGAGAAGGAGAGCCCACAGTTGTTGGTAGCGGGCCGCGTCGGTGGCACTGTAATGTCCTCAAAGCACGCAAAGAAGTTGTTTAATTTGTCAGGAGGGGAAGGATTTATGCGTGACACTGCCTAATGGCATCGCCTAATGGCAAGGCTAGGATTGGGGCTGGTGATGGCACAGTCTGATCCTAGATTTGTTTCTCAGGCAGTTTCTGAAGACCAGAACCACATATAGAAACTCTATTCAGTTCTGGTGGGGCCTCTCTGATGACCCGCCTATCAGAAACTAGAGGGGTCATAGGTTAATGGGGGTCAAAAGGCGGGCCAGCTCCGCAGCATCTGTTCCTATTTGTGTTGCCAGGGGCAACCACTGCTGTGAGAGGTCAGTTGGAAGAGGGGGAGGGATTGTTTTGGTCGAAGAGGAGAGGGACAGAGAGGGTCAGCTCTATATTGTGTTTTTAGAGACAGTCTTTGATCGTTTGTGTTTGGGTGGAGAGAACACTGGTAAGGGATGTCTGGACAACTTTAACAACATGAATACCATACAGTATATTAACACAGCTTGATTAATGTGGGAGATTTTAAGAGAATAACTTGCGGGTTGAGTAATTTGTGGGGCCTTATGTCATTGGAAAAGCCAATTAAAAGGGTTGACATTCCCATTCTTCAGTTGACCAACAGATGTGTGGTGATCATTCTAGCAATAAACAAGCTGTTATGCGTTGTTCAGAGTCAGATAGTTACCCATATACACTGCTCTCTAAAGTTAGGATGCAGTGAAGGTAGACTCCGCTCATCCCAGATCTGTGGTTAAGGTTGGCATCTACCAGGTGGGTGCTATACACTAGTGCATGCCCTAAGGTCTAATGACACACTCGTAGTAGCCTTTATCCAATTACAGTTATCTGTCTGACTTCTCTGTGTGATCTGAACTTCCTCTGTTTTGCCTCCAGCTGATGTGTGACCCAGAGTGCAGACAGACAGGCTGTCCCTGTGTGATGATGTCACAGAGCGTCCCTGTGAAATGAGGCAAACCTAACGAGCAGATGGTCGGAGATATAAACCACTCGTATTGTCAAAGAGTGGGTGGGAACTGTTTGTGTCTGTGTTAGTGACGTAAGGCGGTTTAGAGTAGTCTGGAAAAGTCCTGTCCAGACAAACCTGTACTGTGTTTATGTGTAAGTGTGCATGTGTGTGTGCGTGTGTTGGTGTGCATATTTCAGTGTGTGCAAATATGTTTGAATTAGAGGAGTGGGTTCACTCTGAACTCTCCCTAACCCTCTCTATGTAAGCTAATGTCCAGGCCCACATACAGCACTACAGTATCCCCCAGGACCCATAAAACACAAAGGACCTCTGTAAACCCACGACCTCACCTGTGCGGCTATGAACACTATCAATGGCCACCAATTTTATAAGACTGAGGAGGGCCGTGTTGTATGGAGTCAACTAGGTTGAAATAGCGCCTCTGATATGAGTTTAAATGGGGGGCAGAGGGGGTCTGGAGGGGCCCCTACTTGACCAGGGGCCCATCAGTGGCCCCCAAACATTGAGTGTCATAAATGAAATGAAAGCAGGATGGTGATGTCTGGACTCTAAACCCTCTCTAAAGCCCTAATGGCTGGTCACATTCATCACATGACACTTCACATCATATCCGTGTAGCTTACAGGCTTTGCTAACTGGTTCTTCATCCACAGAGTTCAGTTGGAATGTGATGATATTGGTAACTGATTAAACAAAGATGTCCTGATTGTAGTTTCAACCAGAAACCTTAGAAAAAATAAGTACAACTTGACTACAGTAAATCCAATAATAGCAACTTTACTTCCACAATCCAATAACTGACCCCTGACCTGAAGAAGTGTTTGCTAGTAAAAAAAAAACTCAGAAAGACATCAGAAATTAATGAAAGGGGGCAGGTTTAGTGGAGTGCAAAGTTCAAGTGGTATTATCTGACCTTACACAGTGCTGGAATATAAACCTGTCCACAAAACACATACTGTATCAGACATGACAAATAAAAGCAACAATAAAATAGATTCAACCATAAATCAATGAGCAGTCCATACTAATGCAATTGAGATATCTGAAGTCTGCATTGTATTCCACCCTTTGCACTCGATTAACCTCCCTCCCTGCCTCCCTCCCTCCCTCCCTCCATCCATGTGTTTGGAACCACCAAGACGCTTCCTAGAGCTGGCCACCCAGCCAAACTGAGCAATCGGGGGAGAAGGGTCTTGGTCAGGGAGATGACCAAGAACCCCAGTCACTTTGGCAGAGCTCTATTCCTCTGTGGAGATGATAGAACCTTCCATTTCTGCAGCACTCTTCCAATCAGGCCTTTATGGTAGAGTGGCCAGGCGGAAGCACATGACAGCCCACTTGGTATTTGCCAAAAGACACCTAAAGACTTTGAAACAAGATTCTCTGGTCTGATGAAACCAAGATGGAATGCCAAGCGTTACGTCTGGAGGAAACCTGGCACTATTCCTACAGTGACGCGAGGCGGCCATCTCTGTCGGACATCCGGCTCCACTCGCATTAACATCTGCTAACCATGTGTATGTGACAAATACAATTTGATTTGATGGTGGTGGCAGCATCATGCTGTGGGGATGTCTTTCAACGGCAGGGACTGGGAGACTTGTCGTGATCAAGGGAAAGATGACCGGAGCAAAGTACAGAGAGATCCTTGATAATAATCTGCTCCAGAGTGCTCAGGACCTCAGACTGGGGCGAAGGTTTACCTTCCAACAGGACAACAACCATAAGCACACAGCCAAGACAATGCAGGAGTGGCTTCGGGACAAGTCTCTGAATGTCCTTGAGTGGCCAAGCGAGAGCCCGGACTTGAACCTGATCGAACATCTCTGGAGAGACCTGAAAATAGCTGGGCAGCAACGCTCCCCATCCAACCTGACAGAGCTTGAGAGGATTTGCAGAGAGGAATGGGAGAAACTCCCCAAATACAGGTGTGCCAAGCTTGTAGCTTCATACCCAAGAAGACTCAAGGCTGTAATCACTGCCAAAGGTGCTACAACAAAGTACTGAGTAAACGGTCTGAATACTAATGTAATTGTGATATTTCAGTTTTATTTTTAATACATTTGAAAAAATGTCTAAAAACCTGTTTTTTTTCTCATTTTGGGGTATTGTGTGTAGATTGATGAGGGGAAAAACAATTTAATACATTTTAGAATAAGGACGTAACGTAACATCTTGAATACTTTCCGAATGAACTGTACATGGACTCACATCCTTACATCCATCCGCAACTACACAGTGTCACGACTTCCACCGAAGTCGGTTCCTCTCCTTGTTCAGGCCGGGTTCGCCGGTCAACGTCACCGGTCTTCTAGCCATCACAGATCCACCTTTAATTTTCCATTTGTTTTGTCTTGTTTTCCCACACACCTGGTTTCATTTTCCCTCATTACTGTTGTCTATTTAACCCTTGTTTCCCCCCATGTCTGTGTGGGGAATTGTTTGTTGATATGCCGGTTTACCCCGGGTTTGTTGGTCTTCACCCGTGCTTTGTGGCAGCCGGTACTTTATGTGTATTTTGTACTTTGGGCTGCCTTACTTGGTTTTGGGCATTTGTTTTTGTGACGCAGTTGCGTTCTGTAATTTTAATATTGCCTGAGTGAAGTACTTAGTCCACTCATCTCTGCTCTCCTGCGCCTGACTTACCTACACCAGCTACACCCACCGCATGACACACAGACACAAAACTTGTTCAAAAAGCAAAGCTCAACAGGAATGGAGGAGCTTCATAATTAGGTGTTAAAGTCTCCTAGGTTACGGCTGACTCTATTCTGATGTTTCCAAATATGTTTTGAAAATGGTATCATCCCTTCAACTGGGTACAAAGCTATCAAATGCATCAGCCTTATTAGCACAGTCTGCAAGTTATACTCTGGGATGCTAAACAACAGGTTGACTCAGTATTTGGAAATGTCAGAATGACTTGTACATGAGCAGAATGGGGTTCGTAAAACATGGCTTGTATAGATTTACACTGCATTCAGAAAGTATTCACACCCCGTGACTTTTTCCAAATTTTGTTGTGTTACAGCTTGAATTTATAATAGATTACATTGAGATTTTATGTCACTGGCCTACACACAATATCCCGTAATGTCAAAGTGAAAGTGTGTTTTTTGATATTTTTCAAATTAATTACAAATGAAAAGCTGAAATGTCTTGAGTCAATAAGTATTCAACCTGTTTGTTATGGCAAGCCTAAATAAGGTCAGGGGTAAAAATGTGCTTAATAACAAGTAACATAAGTTGCATGGACTCACTCTGTGTCCAATAATAGTGTTAAGGATTAGCCCCTTTTTTCCAATTTTTGCCTAAAATGACATACCCAAATCTAACTGCCTGTAGCTCTGGTCCTGAAGCAAGGATATGCATGCTCTTGGTACCATTTGAAAGGAAACACTTTGAAGTTTATGGAAATGTGAAAGGAATGTAGTAGAATATAACACAATAGATCTGGTAAAAGATAATAACAAGAAAAAAACTACCGTTATTTTGTATTTTTTTTTGTACCATCATTTTTGAAATGCAAGAGAAAGGCCATAATGTATTATTCCAGCCCAGGTGCAATTTAGATTTTGGTCACTAGATGGCATCAGTGTATGTCCAAAGTTTTAGACTGATCCAATGAACCATTGCATTTCTGTTAAAAATGTTGTATCAAGACTGCCAAAATGTGCCTAATTTGTTTATTAATAACTTTTCATGTTCAAAATTTTACACTCTCCTCAAACAATAGCATGGTATTCTTTCACTGTAATAGCTACTGTAAATTAGACAGTGCAGTTAGATTAACAAGAATTAAGCTTTCTGCCAATATCAGATATGTCTATGTCCTGGGAAGTTTTCTTGTTAATTAAAACCTCATGCTAATCGCATTAGCCTACGTTAGCTCAACTGTCCCGCAGGGGACCCACCGAACCCGAAGAAGTTTTTAACATGATTTTTTTATGACTACATCATCTCTGAACCCCACACATGTAATTATATGTAAGGTTCCTCAGTAGAGCTGTGAATTTCAAACACAGATTCAACCACAAAGACCAGGGAGGTTTTCCAATGCCTCGCAAATAAAGGGAAAGGGGAAGGGAAGGGCACCTATTGGTGGATGGGTAAAAAAGCCAACACTCATTATCCCTTTGAGCATAGTGAAGTTATTAATTACACTTTGAATGGTGTATCAATACACCCAGTCACTACAAAGATACAGGCGTCCTTCCTAACTCAGTTGCCGGAGAGGACGAAAGACAAATCAGGGATTTTACCATGAGGCCAATGGTGACTTTAAAACAGTTACATGGCTGTGATAGGAGAAACCTGTGGATGGATCAACAACATTGTAGTTACTCCACAATACTAACCTAATTGACAGAGTGAAAAGAAGGAAGAGGAATTAAAATATTTCAAAACATGCATCCTGTTTGCAACAAGGCACAAAAAAATTGTAAATTAACTTTTTGTCCTGAATACAAATTGTTTTGTTTGGGGCAAACCTAATACAACACATTATTGAGTACAAAAAATGGAATGGAATGGAGCTAAGCACAGGCAAAATCCTAAAGGAAACCCTGGTTCAGTCTGCTTTCCACCAGACACTGGGAGATGAATTCACCTTTTAGCAGGACAATAACCTAAAACAAAAGGCCAAATCTCCACTGGAGTCGCTTACCAAGAAGACAGTGAATGTTCCTGAGTGTCCGAGTTACAGTTTTGACTTAGATCTGCATGAAAATCGATGGCAAGACTTGAAAATTGTTGTCTAGCAATGATCAACTGTCATGCCTGCTCCCGCTGTCCCGCTCCGGCGCTTGACGTAGCCGGTCTACTAACCACTGGTCCTGGCAACCCACATTACGCGTTCCTGTCAACCATCATTACGCACACCTGCATCCCATCGTTATGCACACCTGAACTTCATCATTACCATGATTACTTCCCCTTTATTTAGCCCTCAGTAGCCTCAGTCTTCAGGCAGTATTGGTTTTGTTCCCGTTCAGGACGCTTCTCCTGTTTTTAATATTCTTCATGTTTCTTATTATTAAACTCACCTTCTGCGCCTGCTTCCTGACTCCTAGCATATATGTTACATCAACAACCAATTTTACAGAGCTTGAATACAGACTCACAGCTGCAATCGCTGCCAAAGGTGATTTTAGCATGTATTGACTTTGGTGTGTGAATACTTATGTAAATTAGATATTTCTGTATTTCAAAAATGTCATAAAACATGTTTTCACTTTGTCATTATGAGGTATTGTGTGTAGATGGGTTAGAAAAATAATCCATTTTTAGTTCAGTCTGTAACACAACAAAATGTGTCAATGGGTATAAACACTTTCGGAAGGCACTGTAAACTGTATCCACTGTGATCTGAGCCAGACTACAAGAATGTAAACCTACATATTTGTTGATTTCCAAAAGGCCTTTGATTGGGTAAATAAAGATCTTCTTGCTTTTAAACGTATAAATGCTGGGGTGGATGCAATTAAATCTCTATGTAAATGAGCTTCTGTTTGGAGTCAAACAAGGGAATGTGCTTTCCCCAACTTCGTTTGCCCTTTTAGTGAATGACTTGGCCCAGCAAATCAAGCACGCTAACCTAGGAGTTAAATTAGATGACACGACTCTGGGGATACTGCAAGGTATGTTGAACACTGTCAATATCTGGTGTACAAATGGAGGTGAATGATTAGCCAAGATAAACCCAGGTAAAACCCAGATTAAGGGTAAACTAAGAAGTATTCATTCGCCTACGGAGAGCGTGATCAACAGCCTCAATTTGTCAGGCATGGATTCTACAAGGTGTCGAAAGCGTTCCACAGGGATGCCCATGTTGACTCCAATGCTTCCCACAGTTTTGTCAAGTTGGCTGGATGTCCTTTGGGTGGTGGACCATTCTTGATACACACAGGAAACTGTTGAGCATGAAAAACCCAGCAGTATTGCAGTTCTTGACACACTCAAACCGGTGCGCCTGGCACCTACTACCATACCCAGTTCAAAGGGACTTAAATATAAATATTTTGCCTTTCCCATTCACCCTCTGAATGGCACACATAACGCAATCATGTCTTAATTGCCTCAAGGCTTAACAATCCTTATTTAACCTGTACCCTCCCCTTGATCTACACTGATTGAAGTGGATTTAACAAGTGACATCAATAAGGGATCATAGCTTCCACCTGGATTCAGTCAAAGTCACCATTATTAGTCAGTTGTACAACCAAATGCCTTCAACTGAAATGTGTCTTCCGCATTTAACCCAACCCCTCTGAATCAGAGAGGTGCGGGGGGCTGCCTTTAATCGACATCCACGTCTTCGGCGCCCGGGGAACAGTGGGTTAACTGCCTTGTTCAGGGGCAGAACGACAGATTTTTACCTTGTCAGCTCGGGGATTCACCTGGTCAGTGTATGCCATGGAAAGATCAGGTGTTAATCATGTTTTGTACACTCAGTGTTTACACCTTATATTCCTTTTTGATGAACCCATGACCTTTGAGGAGGGTATAAAGACCTAGAACAGATTCTGCAGGTAGAGCATTGGGGTTAACTTAAAATCTGTAAAGACCTTGGCTATCGTACATACTCATAGCTCTATAATTTATGTGTGTGTCCTACTCTGAACTCCTGAAATCTGGGGTTTGAAAGAATCCAAAACAGCAAACTCTTTTCAGGATAGAGCCATACAATGTTTTCTGGGAATGCATAAGTTTGCAAGCCCCAAGCCTAGCTATTGAATGAGACATGGGTTGGGAGCCCTGTGAAGTAAGACAGAGGGGGGAAATGATGAGGTTATGGAACCGCCTTATCAATATGCCAGATTAACATCAAATGTTTTCAACTGGGATAAAACACACATTTACCCTTGGACAAAGGAACTTAATGCCACATTTCAGGAAGCTGATCTACAACACATATTTAGAAGTAAGTTACAATGCAATGTCAAGATGATCAAACATATTGTAAGTTAACCCTTAACCGCAAATTAAAATGGTTGACTGATATATGGCTTAAACGGCAGGTATATATGGGGCAGCAGGTAGCCTAGTGGTTAAAAGCGTTGGGCCAGTGACTGAAAGATCACTGGTTTAAATCCCTGAGCTGACTAGGTGAAAAAATGATGGATAATCATGAATGGATTGTGAATAATGATGAGTAGTTAGGCGGACAGGGGCACATCAATCACACCCCCCCCAAAATGGTTAGCATATTTTTTTGTAGCCTTTGAACAGCATCTCACTCATAATTTTTCATGATTCATTTATGACTTTTCTTAGTCATGGCATTATCAGGATTATTTTAGAAGTGTTCAGAAACATCTTATCAACTTACTTATAAAGAAAATTACTCCAGTCATCTTTCACCATTCAATTTCTATTGGCCAAAACATAATAAAAAACACAACCAAAACAAACTGAATGCATCCAACGAGATTGTAGAGTCACAAGTTTGATCTAGACATTGCATGCTAGAAATATGGGACCAAATACTAAACTTTTTACTATTTTAAATAGTGAATTTGTGTAAATACTTATGACTTCTTCAAATGGGGGGACTAGATACATAAAGTACTTTCATTTATAAACGTCAAAAAGACATGTATGAAAATACCCTCAAATAAAAGGTGACATTCTGTCCTGTCACATCATATGACATATTTGACCTCAAATCCAAAATGTTTGAGTATGGAGACAAATGTGTTTAGTTCAGTGGAGAATGTTAATTTGGTATGGCAGAGTATGGCAGTCGCAATTCCCTAGCTCAACACCAACACTTTAAAATAGGCTACTAAAATCATTCCAATCCCGATTAAAAGGCAAATACAGTTAAACGGGATTAGCTGGCTTACTTTAGGACCATGCGGACGTCTCAGAGCTGACAGGCAGGCTATTTGCCCAGCTGGCTGAGAGCACTGAGGTATGGCTGAGAGCTCATCGACGCAGCTACACAGAACAGGGAAACATTTCCCTCAAAACAGTGCAGCGGTGGAAGATGGCTGTAGTAGATGGTCCATGGCTTGGTAACTGCTGTTTGACTTGACATGAAACTAAACTTGTGTTTTTATCCCGGTGCTGAGTTAGTGCATACAGTAGCAGCTAATTGCTGTGTGGCTGTGTTTGTAAAAGTCCCCTATCGACTGAGGTGAAGGACTCATTCAAGGTGATAATGGCTGGAGTCAATTTTGCTGTTCCAAAAATAGCATTTTAGAGTTTTTAAAATGTGTAGAAATTTAGTAAATGAGCTTCTGTTGTATACAAATTCCTTGGAGGGAATACCCAAGGTTTAGCTGAAACTACACCCCTCATATGGAGGGGAGTGTATTCAGAAAGTATTTATACACCTTGACTTATTCCACATTTTGTTGTGTTACAGCCTGAAATCAAAATGCTGACAAAGTAATTTTTTGTATTTTTATGTTAGCTAATTTATTGAAAACGAAATTAATTATTTACACCCCTTATTTACACCCCCCTTTCTTGTCAAGTCTTTCTACACATGGATTGTGCAGCATTTGCCCATTATTATTTTCAAAATTCTTAGAGCTCTGTCAAACTGATTGTTGATCATTACTAGACAACGATTTTCAGGTCTTACCACAGATTTTCAAGTAGATTTAAGTAAAAACTGTAACTCGGCCACTCAGGAACATTCACTGTCTTCAGTGTAGATTTGGCCTTTTGTTTTAGATTATTGTCCTGCTGAAAGGTGAATTCATCTCGCAGTGCCTGGTGGAAAGCAGAATGAACCAGGTTTTCTTCTAGGATTTTGCCTGTGCTTAGCTCCATCCATTTATTTTTTTATCTTGAAAAACTCCTTAAAGATTACAAGTGTAACAGTATAGCTTCCATCCCTCTCCCCTACCTGGGCTCAGAACCAGGGACCCTCGGCACACATCGAAAACAGCCACCCTCGAAGCACCGTTACCCATCGCTCCACAAAAGCGGCGGCTCTTGCAGAGCAAGGGGAACAACTACTTCAAGTTCTCAGAGCGAGTGACGTCACCGATTTAAACGCTGTTAGCGCGCACCGCACCCCGCAAGCTAACTAGCCATTTAACACCGGTTACACAAGCACCGGTTACACAGGCCAGAAGCATACCACCCTGCATCCCACTGCTGGCTTGCTTCTGAAGCTAAGCAGGGTTGGTCCTGGTCAGTCCCTGGATTGGAGACCAGATGCTGCTGGAAGTGGTGTTGGAGGGCCAGTAGGAGGCACTCTTTCCTCAGGTCTAAAAAAAAAAAATATCCCAATGCCCCAGGGCAGTGATTGGGGACAATGCCCTGTGTAGTGCGTTGTCTTTTGGATGGGATGTTAAACAGGTGTCATGACTCTCTGAGGTCATTAAAGATCCCATGGCACTTATCGTAAGAGTAGGGGTGTTAACCCCGGTGTCCTGGCTAAATTCCCAAGCTGTCCCTCATACCGTCACGGTCACCTAGTCATCCCCAGCTTACAACTGTCTCATTCATCCCCCTCCTCTCCCCTGTAACTATTCCCCAGGTTGTTGCTGTAAATGAGAACATGTTCTCAGTCAACTTACCTGGTAAAATAATGGTAAAATAAATACCCATAACATGATGCAGCCACCACTATGCTTGAAAATATGGAGAGTGGTACTCAGTAATGTGTTGTATTGTATTTGCCCCAAACATTACAATTTAAAGTTTTCAACAAGGCACTAAAATGAAATGTGGCATTGCCCCAGACAAAAAGTGAATGGCAATGCCACATTTAATGCAGTATCATTTTAGTGCCTTGTTGCAAACTGGATGCATGTTTTGGAATATTTTTATTCTCTATTCTCAACATAGCTACAATGTTGTTGATCCATCCTCAGTTTTCTCCTATGACAGCCATTAAACTCTGCAACTGTTTCAAAGTCACCATAAGCCTCCCTGAGTGGTTTTCTTCCTCTCTGGCGCCCGAGTTAGGACGGACGCCTGTATCTTTGCAGTGACTGGGTGTATTGATACACAATTCAAAGTGTAATTAATAACTTCACCATGCTCAAAGGGATATTCAATGTCTACTTTTTTTCTACCAATTGGTGACCTTCTTCGTGAGGCATTGGAAAACCTCCCTGGTCTTTGTGGTTGAATCTGTGTTTGACTGTTTTCTTGACTGAGGGACCTTACAGTTAACTATATGTGTGGGGTACAGAGATGAGGTAGTCATGTGACAAAGTTACAGATGCACAAATATAGTACCCATCCAAAAATGCTAACCTTGTAATGGTGAGAGGTTAGCATGTCTTGGGGGTATGATATAAAAAACAGAAACAGAAACAGAGTCACAGAAACAGAGTCACAGAAACAGACAGAGACAGAAACAGACAGACACAGAAACAGACAGACACAGACAGAAACAGAAACAGAATGACAAATAACATATTGCACACAGGTTATTCTGAGCCAAACTCTACAAAGTAATGCAAATTGGCCTGGCACTCAGACAAGCAGCCAAAGGCTAGTATATTACCATCACAATCAGTCTGACCAACTGCCAACGCACACACCAGACACGGACACGCAAACACACACACCCAAGCGCCAGACAACCCAACCTCACCAGGGGAATGGCACCCCTTTGTGATGCTAACCTCACCGTCGACAATACACCCAATCAACCCCCCACACACACACACAGTCCCATGAAAACAAGAAACACACCACTTTGTATCCCATGTCTCCCTACACCCACTGCCCTTCACAGTCACACCCCTCTTTACAGGCACCAGTGCAACACAAAGGAACCACACACACACACACCTACCAGGAATCATTCAATTACAACTCTGTCAACAACAGATTAGACTCTCCACTGGGCCTCCATCAAAACAACTCTGGCAGAAGAGTAGAGACTGGCTGTATCCAGATCTGTCTATTATCCACCAACCACAACCATTCACTGTCCCTCTTTCTCTGCATCCTGTCTTTATGTTGTCCCTCACCTCAGCGTGACTGGAGTGTTTCAATCTGTTAACATCAAGTCCTTTATAACGTTACAGTTTTTTACAATCACTTTGGCACTAATTTCAGAACTTTGATGCCATTTTTCAAAACTCTAGACACAAAACTCACAACCGATGATCAAAATGCACATTTTTCAAAACTCTGGACACTTTTTCCAATACAATACACATAAAGCTAAGATCATGTGTTCATTGAACTAAAATCACCTGTTCAAAATGACACAACTTAACATCAAAGTATTACCATTTCAAAATGCAATTCACACATTACATCTGAGATGACTGTCTATTCATTTCATTACAATTATCTAACTATCAATTAATACAACTGATCAAAATGATAAGTAACTGTTGCATAACTCTTAATGCATAGTTTAATGGAAACTGAAGAACAATATTCCATGTTTAGATCATGAAAGTTTCAGGATAACGAGATCCATTGACACCAATTACCGTGGAACATGAACCAAGTGGACTACATTATCTATCTGTAATATTTCATCATCATTCTTTATCAGACACTGTTTCTATGGTCCCATGTACCACTTTTCTAGACCATGTTTTCAGATTTGACATTACTGTACACTTTATCTCTCATTAACAAGGTGTTTTTGCCCACAGAACTGCCGCTCACTGAATGTGTTTTGTTTATCGCACCATTCTCTGTAAACTCTAGAGACTGTAGTGCGTAAAAATCCCAGGAGGGCAGCTGTTTCTGAGATGCTGGAACCACCATGTCTGGTACCAACAGTCATACCACAGTCAAAGTTGCTTAGATTACTCATCTTGCCAGTTCTAATGTTTGGTCAAACAACAACTAAAGCTCTCTACTCTATATTCTCTATATATTGAGTTGCAGGCAGCCACATGATTTGCTGTTCAAAGGAGCAGGCTATTTGCGTTAACACGCAGGTGTACCTAATAAAGTGGTGAGTGTATGTATGCAGGCCTTGTAATTGCTTTTCCAATACTGCCAACTCGTTACTGATGATTGATTTCACATTGTGGTACGAGTATATAGTGAAATGAGTGGTATTCACCTACAACAACACAGCGATAACATGGAGCCGGCAGGTGTTCCAGGTCACAATAGAGGTCAAGCTGTGGGAGAAGGAAGACGTGGTGGTCAAAGGAATGTCAGAGGACAAGCACCCATTTTGAGAAGTGGTCGTGGGCCTTGTTTGAGAGGTGTGGGGCAACGTGGTAGAGGACAAGGCCACGGACCAAGACAGCGGCAGCAACAGCAAAGAGTGTCCAATGAAATCCAAGCAATAGTTGTAGACCTTGTCGAAAATCATGGCATGACAATGACTGAGGCAGCTACAATGATTCAACCAAATCTCAGAAGATCAACCGTGGCCTCAATCATCAGAACTTTCCGCAATGAGAACCGGTAAGTCTTCAGCATGCACTGAACATTAGGCTACTCTCAATTGTCAAATGACCGTATACTGCATGCCAATGTATACCACACAGTAGGTGATGTGACGAATTGTGTTCTTACTGTAATTTTCCCAACAGAATTGAGACTAGGCCAAATAGGGAAGGCCTTTTGAAAGAAATGCAGACAGAGTGAAGCAACTGAGGACTGAGTATGTTCAGATATGTTCAGTTTCAAGATGCCTGTTGTGAAAAATTCCCCCCAAATTCAACATCATTGTAATCAGTAATTCCCTTTCCAAAATGTCTTTTTAGAGGGTGATGGAGCTGGATGCTGATGAAAACCATCACAAATTCCTATTTTGGATGAGGCAGGCTTCAACGTGGCCAAGACAAGGAGGAGAGGTCGGAATTTCATTGGCCAGCGGGCAACCATCCAAGTACCTGGACAACGTGGGGCCAACATCATCATGTGTGCGGCTATATTGGAAGATGGTGTGGTGGGACACAGACCTCGTATTGGATCATATAATGCAGCTCTCCTTGTAACCTTCCTTGATGAGCTAAATCAGGTCTGTAGAGCTGATGGCGTGACCTATGTCATTGTGTTGGATAATGTCAGGTTCCACCATGCTCAAATGGTGCGAGCATGGTTTCAGGCCCATCCACAATTTACCACCCTGTACTTACCCCCATACTCTCCTTTCCTTAATTTTTCTCCACATGGAGGTGGAAGGTATATGATAGACGCCCTCACGAACAAGCCACCCTTCTCCAGGCCATGGATGACGCATGCAATGACATCACGGCAGACCAGTGTCAGACCTGGATTCGCCATGCCCGAAGATTCTTCCCAAGATGTTTGGCTAATGAAAACATCCATTGTGATGTGGATGAGAACCTGTGGCCAAATCCACAAGACAGGGTTGATGGGAATATAGAAGTACAGTAATCAACCCTTTGTTCTGGTTTTTACAGTAAGCCAGGTGAGGAACACTGCAGTTGACCTTTAACAGTTTTTTCTTTTTTTGTAGCTAATTATTTTTGCTTTGATTCAAAGAAACCTATGTTGTGATTTTATTGTATTTCATCAATAAATGTCATATTTTGTTCAATGATTCCACTGTGTCTGTAGTATTCTCTCTACTAGTCCTTTTACAGTGATGTATTAATGTGTAGTACCATAATGAAACATGCATCACATATTTTGTACTACAATATTTAATGATTGTACGAACAACTACACAGTGAAACTATCGCTATCTTGTGTGTGGGTGATCTAATGAATGTTCCTATGGTATTTCATGATGAATGAGTTCTTTGAACCAATGATTCTGCAAGTGCAAGGTTTCTTGAAAGATATGAATGCACAATGCCATGTTTTGAACATTGGTGATGACCGTTTTGAGTTTTGTGTCTAGAGTTTTGAAAAATGACCACAAGGTTCTGAAATTAGTGCCAAAGTGATTGTAAAAAACTGTAATGAGTTAATAAGACACTTAGTTATAAGTAATAGGGTACTTAGTTGATCTGTCAGTAATCATTATCTCATCCGCATTCCACTGTCACTGCTTTAGGAGGAAAACCTGGTCTATCTTCAAAGACTAACATTCCACCATCACACACTAGGATAAAATGTGTGTGTGGCTGTCATGTCCACTCGTATTACTTTAGACAGGTAGACAGGGTGTGAAGTGTGTGTGTGTGTCCCTGCATGCACGAGCGAGTGAGAGACAGCGAGAGAGTGTGTGTGTGTGTGTGTGTTTGTATCCTGGCAGGCCCTCTGGGAGCACAATAGTGTTTACTCCGTCAGGGGTAGTGGAAACTTTTGGGAGGTCATGTGACCAGTGTGTGTGTCCTCTTTCATTATCTGGTGGAATGTACACGGTAATCCCTTTATCCTCAGAGAGAGAGAGAGAAAGAGAGAGAGAGAGAGAGAAATAGAGATGGTGAGGGAAAGATGGTGAGAGGAGAGAAAGAGGAAGAGGACGAAGAGGGGAGAGTGAGAGAGTGAGAGGATTGAGAGGGGAGAGAGAGGGATAAGGTATTGAGAGGGGAGCAAGAGAGAGGGAGAGGATAAAGACAGGAGAGGATGGAGAGGGGAGAAAGATGGGCAGAGGGTTGAGAAGGGAGGGAGAGAGGGAGAGGATGGAGAGGGGAGAGAGAGGGGCAGAGGTTGAGAGGGAAGGGTGAGAGGGAGAGGATGGAGAGGGGAGAGAGGGGCAGAGGGTTGAGAGGGAGAGGATGGAGAGGGGAGGGAGAGAGGGGGAGGATGGAGAGGGGAGAAAGAGGGGCAGATGATTGAGAGGGGAGGGAGAGAGGGAGAGGATGGAGAGGGGAGAGAGAGGGGCAGAGGGTTGAGAGGGGAGGGTGAGAGGGAGAGGATGGAGAGGGGAGAGAGAGGGGCAGAGGGTTGAGAGGGGAGGGTGAGAGGGAGAGGATGGAGAGGGGAGAGAGAGGGGCAGAGGGTTGAGAGGGGAGGGTGAGAGGGAGAGGATGGAGAGGGGAGAAGAGGGACAGATGATTGAGAGGGGAGGGAGAGAGGGAGAGGATGGAGAGGGGAGAGAGAGAGACATTGCTTTGGCAATTGCTTTGGCAATGTTAACATATGTTTCCCATGCCAATAAAGCCCTTCAATTGAACTTTTAATTGAATTGAGAGAGAGACGATAGAGAGGGGGAGAGAGAGGGTGAGATAGACATGTGGGATAGAAAGAGAGATAGATGAAGGGAGCTCAACCTCTTCATAGTAATGAGGAATGATTCTGAGAATCAAAGGAAGAGGTGCGAACGGAAGATAAACTCTCTCCCTACATCACAAAGACCAGAACATATCCCAGAAGAAGACAGGAATAGCCAGTAATAATGGAGAGATTAGGTGTGATAGAAGGAATGAAGGGGATTACAATATAAAAGGGAAAAAGGAAGTGTGAAAAGGGAGAGGGAAATAATTATAAAGTTTAGAGGGGGACACTATGAACCTCCTCAGAAGTCACTCTGACATTTTACAGACTCACACGTTTGTGTGTGTGTGTGTGTGTCAGTGTGTGTGTCAGTGTGTGTGTCAGTGTGTGTGTGTGTGTGTGTGTGTGTGTGTGTGTGTGTGTGTGTCAGGGTGACACATGGGAGATGGTAGTGTGTACTTTTCAGGTACAGCAGGCTTATACCCATCACACACTGTTTCCCATCTCCTCAATACATCCTTTAGATAGGTGTTATTGAGCAAAACCACTTTGTGCCTGCTACATTAAGGATCACAGTGACCTGGCAGTTAGCTATGAAAGAGAGAGAGAGAGACCATGAATACAAATTCCATCAAGACACTGTTGCCCTAGAGCACACAAAAAAACGATACATACCTCAGCCAAAACATCAGCACCACAGGTCAATTCCACAAAGCTGAGAGGGAAGAAGGGCCTTCTATGCCATCAAAAGGAACATAAAATTCAACATACCAATTAGGATCTGTCTAAAAATACTTTTATCAGTTATAGAACCCATTGCCATTTATAGTTGAGAGGTCTGGGGTCCGCTCACCAACCAAGAATTCATAAAATAGGACAAACACCATATTGAGACTGTGCATGCAGAATTCTGCAAGAATATCCTCTGTGTACAACGTAAAACACCAAATAATGCATGCAGAGCAGAACTAGGCCGAATCCCGATAATTATCAAAATCCAGAAAAGAGCCGATAATTTCTACAACCAGCTAAAAGGAAGCGATTCCCAAACCTTCCATAACAAAACCATCACCAACAGAAACCTTCCATAACAAAACCATCACCTACAGAAACCTTCCATAACAAAACCATCACCTACAGAAACCTTCCATAACAAAACCATCACCTACAGAAAACTTCCATAACAAAACCATCACCTACAGAAACCTTCCATAACAAAACCATCACCTACAGAAAAATTTACGTGGAAAGGAGCCCCTTAAGCAAGCTGGTCCTGGGGCTCTGTTCACAAACACTAACAGACCCCACAGAGCCCCAGCACAGCAACACAATTAGACCCAACCAAATCATGAGAAAACTAGTTCAATAGCATTTTAGCAAACTAGCATGCTATTTGGCCCTGAACAGAGAGTACAGTGGCAGAATACCTGACCACTGTGACTGACCCAAAACTAAGGAAGTCTTTGACTATGTACAGACTCAGTGAGCATAGACTTGATAAACTCCCATATCTATTGTGTGAAATGCCAGTGTGAAATCACAGCTGCAATATTTGTTACCTGTTGCCACAAGAAAATGGCAACCAGTGAAGAACAAACACCATTGTAAATACATCCAATATTTACGTGTAATGTTTACTGTAATTTTTTTATTGTTTATTTCACTTTTGTTTACAATCTATTTCACTTGCTTTGGCAATGATAACATATGTTTCCCATGCCAATAAAGCCCTTTGAATCGAATTGAGAGAGAGAGACATGTTGACTATGTATACGTGAGGCTGTACTTCTGTCCAGGTCACGCTTCTGTCCAACCACTCTAAGTTGGTAACTTCCACCTGAGCATAATATGTGTCGGTGTGTGTGGGGGGTGAGGAACCCATCAAGATTCAAATGTGTGCTGTAAAAGGCCAATTAGCAAAGAGAAAGCATGGAGAAGACATGGAGAAGACATGGAGAAGGAAGGTAGAGGGCAAGGGAGAGCGCAGGGAGAAGACATGGAGAAGACAGGTAGAGGGCAATGGAGAGCACAGGGAGAAGGCAGGGAAAAGACAGGGAGATGGCATGGAGAAGGCATGGAGAAGGTATGGAGAAGGAAGGTAGAGGGCAAGGGAGAGCGCAGGGAGAAAGCAGGGAGAAGACAGGGAGATGGCATGGATAAGGCAGGGAGAAGACAGGGAGAAGGCATGGAGAAGCCAGGTAGAGGGCAAGGGAGAGCGCAGGGAGAAAGCAGGGAGAAGACAGGGAGATGGAATGGATAAGGCAGGGAGAAGACAGGGAGAAGGCATGGAGAAGGCAGGTAGAGGGCAAGGGAGAGCGCAGGGAGAAAGCAGGGAGAAGACAGGGAGATGGAATGGATAAGGCAGGGAGAAGACAGGGAGAAGGCATGGAGAAGGCAGGTAGAGGGCAAGGGAGAGCGCAGGGAGAAAGCAGGGAGAAGACAGGGAGAAGGCAGGGAGAAGGCAGGGAAAAGACATGGAGAAGGCAGGTAGAGGGCAAGGAAGAGCACAGGGAGAAGATAGGGAGAAGGCAGGGAGAAGACAGGGAGATGGCATGGAGAAGGCAGGTAGAGGGCAAGAGAGAGCACAGGGAGAAGGCATGGAGAAGGCAGGGAGAAGGCAGGGAGAAGGGAGGGAGATGGCATGGAGAAGGCAGGGAGAGGGAAGGGAGAAGGCAGGGAGAAGACTAGGGAGAAGGCATGGAGAAGGCAGGTAGAGGGCAAGAGAGAGCACAGGGAGAAGGCATGGAGAAGGCAGGGAGAAGGCAGGGAAAAGACATGGAGAAGGCAGGTAGAGGGAAGGGAGAAGGCAGGGAGAAGACTAGGGAGAATGCATGGAGAAGGCAGGTAGAGGGCAAGGAAGAGCACAGGGAGAAGATAGGGAGAAGGCAGGGAGAAGACAGGGAGATGGCATGGAGAAGGCAGGGAGATGACAGGGAGAAGGCATGGAGATGGCATGGAGAAGACAGGGAGAAGGCAGGGAGAAGACAGGGAGATGGCATGGAGAAGGCAGGTAGAGGGCAAGGGAGAGCGCAGGGAGAAGGCATGGATTAGGCAGGTAGTTGGAAGGGAGAAGACAGGGAGATGTCATGGAGAAAGCAGGGTATGATGCTCCCTGTGTTGCTACAGTACAGTATGTCTCACATCCCCCCCATCACACAGACCTTTACAGAGGGAACACATCCCCCCATCACACAGACCTCTACAGAGAGGACACATCCCCCCATCACACAGACCTTTACAGAGAGGACACATCCCCCGCATCACACAGACCTCTACAGAGAGGACACATCCCCCCATGACACAAACCTCTACAGAAAGGACACATCCCCATCACACAGACCTCTACAGAGAGGACACATCCCCCATCACACAGACCTTTACAGAGAGGACACATCCCCCATCACACAGACCTTTACAGAGAGGACACATCCCCATCACACAGACCTTTACAGAGAGGACACATCCCCCCATCACACAGACCTTTACAGAGAGGACACATCCCCCATCACACAGACCTCTACAGAGAGGACACATCCCCCCATCACAGACTTCTACAGAGAGGACACATCCCCCATCACACAGACCTTTACAGAGAGGACACATCCCCCCCATCACACAGACCTCTACAGAGAGGACACATCCCCCCATCACAGACTTCTACAGAGAGGACACATCCCCCCAACACATAGAGCTTTACATAGAGGACACATCCCCCCATCACACAGACCTTTACAGAGAGGACACATCCCCCATGACACAAACCTCTACAGACAGGACACATCCCCCCATCACAGACTTCTACAGAGAGGACACATCCTCCCAACACATAGACCTTTACAGAGAGGACACATCCCCCCATCACACAGACCTCTTCAGAGAGGACACATCCCCCCCATCACACATACATCTACAGAGAGGACACATCCCCCATCACACAGACCTTTACAGAGAGGACACATCCCCCCATCACACAGACCTTTACAGAGAGGACACATCCCCACATCACACAGACCTTTACAGAAAGGACACATCCCCACATCACACAGACCTTTACAGAGAAGACACATCCCCCATCACACAGACATCTACAGAGAGGACACATCCCCCCCATCACACAGACATCTACAGAAAGGACACATCCCCATCACACAGACATCTACAGAGAGGACACATCCCCCCATCACACATACATCTACAGAGAGGACACATCCCCCCATCACACAGACCTCTCCAGAGAGGACACATCCCCCCCATCACACAGACCTCTACAGAGAGGACACATCCCCCCATCACACAGACCTCTCCAGAGAGGACACATCCCCCCATCACACAGACCTTTACAGAGAACACACATCCCCCCATCACACAGACCTCTACAGAGAGGACACAGTGACCCACCACACTCACAGTTCTTCTTCACAGATCTGAAAAGATTGGATAAGTGGGAGAAGCTTCTCAAACCTAATTGAAAGTCAAGATGGAGCCATCTACATCGTTTTACACCTTTTGGATTCCTTCAGATCTACAAACTATGGGGAAAGGGCTGTAGGGGCTGAAACGGAACCGAACCATATTTATTTATTTCACCTTTATTTAACCAGATAGACTAGTTGAGAACAGGTTCTCATTTACAACTGCGACCTGGCCAAGATAAAGCACAGCAGTTCGACACATACAACAACACAGAGTTACACATTGGAGTAAACACACATACAGTCAATAATACAGTAGAAAAACAAATCTATATACAGTGTGTGCAAATGAGGTAAGATAAGGAACGTAAGGCAATAAATAGGCCATGGTGGCAAAGTAACTACAGTACAGCAATTAAACACTGGAATGGTAGATGTGCAGTAGATGAATGTGCAAAGTAGAAATACTGGGGTGCAAAGGAGCAAGATAAATAAATGAATACGGTAGGGGATGAGGTAGTTGGTTGGGCTAATTACAGATGGGCTATGTACAGGTGCAGTGATCTGTGAGCTGCTCTGACAGCTGGTGCTTAAAGCTAGTGAGGGAGATAAGTGTCTCCAGTTTCAGGGATTTTTTTAGTTCGTTCCAGTCATTGGCAGCAGAGAACTGGAAGGAAAGGCGGCCAAAGGAGGAATTGGCTTTGGGGGTGACCAGTGAGATATACCTGCTGGAGCGTGTGCTACGGGTGGGTGCTCCATAGAGGCCTATACAAATACATTATGAATCAGTGCCATGTCTGTCCTCCCTCTTCAAGTTCTACAGGAGCAGCATGCACTGTATGGTGGCACCTACCTGGTGAGGAAGCCGTTGAAGGGCAGGCGTACCGGGTAGCCATAGCGGATCATCCGGACCATCTCCAGCACCCCGACATACTGCAGCTGGGTAGACACGTGGCAACTGTCAAAGCTGTCCGCCGTGTCACTGCTGTTGGGACGTACACACTCCACAAAGTGAGGGGTGCACGCCTGTAGCTTACTGACCACCTCTGACAGAGAGTTCTGAAAGGGGGAGAGGGGGTTGGGGGTGGGAGAGAGATATTGTTTCATGTTGAATTCATGTTCCTTATGCACATGGAAATTGACTTGAACCGATTCTTCAGTCCTAGACCCTTATCACCTTCAAACATTTGAAAGCAATGGCATTGGTATCAGCTTCAATATGGATAGTTCCTCAACCTGAGCTAGTTCCTCAACCTGGGCTAGTTCCTCAACCTGGGCTAGTTCCTCAACCTGGGCTAGTTCCTCAACCTGGGCTAGTTCCTCAACATGGGCTAGATCCTCAACCTGGGCTAGTTCCTCAACCTGGGCTAGTTCCTCAACCTGGGCTAGTTCCTCAACCTGGGCTAGTTCCTCAACCTGGACTAGTTCCTCAACCTGGGCTAGTTCCTCAACCTGGTCTAGTTCTTCAACCTAGGCTAGTTCCTCAACTCAGGCTAGTTCCTAAACCTGGGCTAGTTCCTCAACCTGGGCTAGTTCATCAACCATTTGATGCCATACTGTAGTCTATAGAGACATATAGGCCTGGCAAGTACTGTGTGTACAGTAGAGCTCTTAGGACTGGACTGAACTGAATACATAACAACATCTCCACACAGAGGAAGGTGAAGTTGTGTGTGTGTGTGTGTGAAGGGGGGTGTCATGGTTGGGGTTCCCTTGATGTGGTCAGCGGCCAAGACAACAGTGAGTGAGGAGTGATGTCATGTCGTATGTGTGTGATGAAGTAGTCTGATTGGTTAGGGTGTGTTGCCTCTGTAGGGACCAGCAATACAAACGCCTCTTTACCCTGACTACGGCTGGGTGAGTGTGTTTCTCAGACACTAAATACACCGGCGCCACTCGAACACGCCACACACACATTTCTGTTTCTTACCACTCCTTAATGACATCGCTCTCTACTGTACATGTGTGTGTTAGTAGGCTACTGTACTGCTAGCCATAACGTCAGACGCACGCACGCACAAACACAGATCCCGTTGTTCATTGTTCATTCATACATTCAGAGGGCTTTCTGCTTGGCGTGATTCTTCATCCCTCTCTCTCTCTCTCTCTCTCTCTCTCTCTCTCTCCTTCTATCCATTCCATTCACTGTTAGACCACAGCTCTGGTATGCAGGCACCACACTGTCCTCATTCAAACCCCCAACCATCACTCACACCAGTGCTACATCCATGTTACACAACCATCACATTGGGTTTAGTGGTATGGCCTTTGGAGTGTGATCTGGCTTAGTTTGGCACTTGTGGGGTAGGGATCCATCTAAATGAATGTTGTTTCACATGGATCAACTACAGATTACTACCACATTTTATAGATGTCTTTTTTCATTTGTTGTGGTTCAGAGACATGGGTCAGGGGTTGCATCCAAAATGGCTCACTATTCCCTGTACAGTGCACTACCTTTGACCAGAGGAAAGCACTCTATGCAGCCAGAGTCCTGGTCAGGGTCAGCAAGAGAGATCCCTACTGGAGAAAGTGTTTGGGTTATGGATGAGGTTTGGTCCAGTGCTGTGCTACTGCTTACCCTTAGCTGCACAGCGACAGTAACTGGACCACACCTCTCCAGACTCTGCAGGAAAGAGGTTGCTCCCTTCTTCTTCAAGAGCTGAGAGAGAGAAAGAGGTGAAGGGGAAGAGAGAGATAGAAAGAAAGAGAGAGATATATATAGAAAGAGAGAAAAATATATAGAAAGAGAGAGAGAGAGAAAGAGTAGGAGTGGAAGAGAGAGAGAGAAAGAGTAGGAGTGGAAGAGAGAGAGAGAGAGAGAGAGAGAGAGAGAGAGAGAGAGAGAGAGAGAGAGAGAACGGGGATGGTGTTATTAGATAGCTTTGAATAGTGAATATTAACAATGCTAGTTGGTTGACTGTGCTGTGGACACACCACGTTACGCAGTCGTATGACTAAAGTCCATGACTAAATCAAAGATAATTATTATTAGCATTTATGCATTATAATATCTATGATGATGTACATTATGCAATGAACGTGTGCACGCCCACACAGACAGACAGACAGACACAGACACATAGTTTTCTACTAGTTTCTACCCTATTACTGTAGAATTTAAGTGTTGAAATGCTTTGGCTATTTCACTTGCTTTGGCAATGTAAACATATGTTTCCCATGTCAATAAAGCCCTTGGATTGAGGAGAGAGAGGGAGATTTAGTAGAAGTTATGAAGTCCTCCAGCGGAGGTCATCTGGCATCATTGTAAGAACAGAATATTTTCTAACAAAGGGGTATTTGGTTTGGACCCTTGAAATGGCATGAGAACATGGATATGACACTCTCTTACAACATATGTGTGTGTGTTTCTAAATGTACTCTATTAGCTGGCAAATAAAGCTATTGCCAGAAGTCTATATTTAGCTGTCTGTTGGGAAGTGGCCTAATTTGGGAAACAGTTTTTTTCAAAACACACACTCCCTGCTTTTCCATCGATCCTCTGCTCCCGCCTGCTACTTTTCCAATCGGAACCCCCAGCTTCCAACAGAGTGTGTCACAGACATGGACAAATCCTGCTTTCAACATTGGTCATCCCCAACTCCCCTAACCACCAATCACCATAAGGGGGATGCCCAATTTAGAGTGTTCTGATGAGTGAGAGTTTTAGCTGTTTGTCATTTCTACTGACCGTGAAGTCAAAATACATCACGCTGACTGGTGCACCAAGTAGTGAACCGACACACTGATTAGCGGTACTTTACTGAGGTCTTATTGTTTTTACCTGGAAAAGTTCCATTGATGAGTACTGAATAAATACTAGGGTGGCTGTTTGGAGAGGTTGGGGTGTAAGTATGGCTCATGAGTTATTAGGGCTATCACTGGCTTGTCTACTGCACCTTATTGAGTCACTCAGAACGGATGTCTATGTATGGTATGTCATATCGTAAATGGTTATGTTACTTAGTCCTCCATACTTTGGTGAGGGTATGCGGTATGGTATGCTACACACTACACGTCATATGGTATACTAGCCATTGTCTAGTACCTTGGTGAGGTCTAGGTACCTCCGGGGCTCGTGGCCTGCGGGGGAGAGGCTGGAGTGGGATGACATCCTGTGAAGGTGCAGGGCTGCTTTGGGCCCTCTCAGAGCCATTCTGGCCTGGGCCGGTACCAGAGACCCAGTCTGGGTCAGCTTGGACTTGAACAACTGCTGCACCAACACACTCTCACTGGCTGTTAGGGGATCACACAGAGAGAGAGTGAGAAAGAGAGAGAGAGGAGGGGAGGGGAAAGAGGGAGGAAGAAAATCGGAGGGAGAGGATTGGAGGAGAGGAGCAGTGGGAGCAGGATAGGAGAAAGGAAGCAGACAGGAGACATGAGGAGATTAAAAGGAGAAGGATGATTGGAAGGAAGGAGGGAGGGAATAAGAGGAGGAGTGAGAGGGAGGGAAAGGAGCAAAATAATAGGCATGTAAACAATCATCTCCATAAGAGAGTAGGCTGAGCATGCTGACACAGAACACGTGGAGCAGCCCTCAATAACAAAGAGCTCTGTGAGACAGGCATGTGTGTGTGGGAGAGAGAGAGAGATATCTTGAAAGGAATTTCCTAGACGGGTTGTAGGGTGTAATGACTATAGCTTCCAGAGGTAATTGTCTATTCATTTATGTAATCATCCCCACCAACACTACCACCTGAATACAGAGGCCCACAGACCACTCTCCATAACCCCCAGCACCCCTGTCTCATTTCACCTTTACCCTTTGACCTTTATGTGTGTGTCCATTCTGTGTATATGCACTAAGGAACAAAATCAAGGGAGAGAGACAGGGAGACGAGAAAGGGAGAGAGAGGGAGAAGGCAGGGAGAGGAGACAGGGAGGGAGACAGAGACTCGGAGAGGAGACAAGGAGAAAGACAGGGAGAGAGACAGGGAGAAGAGACGGATAGGAGACAGGGAGAGGAGACGGGGAGAGGAGACAGGGAGAGAGATGGGGAGAGAGACGGGGAGAGACGGGGAGAGGAGACAGGGAGAGGAGACAGGGAGAGGAGACAGGAAGAAAGACAGGGAGAGGAGACAGGGAGAGGAGACAGGGAGAGGAGACAGGGAGAATGACAGGAATATAGACAGGGAGAGAGACAGGGAGAGACAGAGAGAAAGACAGGAAGATAGACAGGGAGAGGAGACAGGCAGAGGCACAGGGAGAGGAGACAGGGAGAGATACAGAGAGAGAGACAGGGAGAGAGACAGGGAGAGAGACAGGGAGAGAGACAGGAAGAGAGACAGGAAGAGAGACAGGGAGATAGACAGGGAGAGGAGACAGGGAGGGGAGACAGGGAGGGGAGACAGAGAAAAAGACAGGAAGATGGAGAGAGGGAGATAGACAGGGAGATAGACAGGGAGATGGAGAGGAGACAGGGAGATAGACGGGGAGAGGAGACCGGGAGAAGAGACAGGGAGAATAGACAGGGAGAGGAGACAGGGAGAGAGACAGGGAGAGAGACAGGGAGAGAGACAGGGAGAGTAGACAGGGAGAGGAGACAGGGAGGGGAGATAGAGAAAAAGACAGGAAGGTGGAGACAGGGAGATAGACAGGGAGATGGAGAGGAGACAGGGAGAGGAGACAAGGAGAGGAGACAGGGAGATAGACAGGGAGAGGAGACCGGGAGAGGAGACAGGGAGAGGAGACAGGGAGAGGAGACAGGGAGAGCGACAGGGAGAGGAGACAGAGAGAAAGACAGGAAGATAGACAGGGAGAGGAGACAGGGAGAGAGACAGGGATTGGAGACTGGGAGATAAACAGGGAGAGGAGACAGGGAGAGGAGACAGGGAGAGGAGACTGGGAGATAGACAGGGAGAGGAGACAGGGAGAGGAGACTGGGAGATAGACAGGGAGAGGAGACAGGCAGAGGAGACAGAGAGAAAGACAAGAAGATAGACAGGGAGAGGAGACAGAGAGAGCGACAGGGAGAGAAGACTGGAAGATAGACAGGGAGAGGAGACAGGGAGAGGAGACAGGGAGAGGAGACAAGGAGAGGAGACCGGGAGAAGGAGACAGGGAGGGGAGACCGGGAGAGGAGACAGGGAGAGGAGACAGGGAGAAGGACAGGGAGAAGGACAGGGAGAAGGACAGGGAGAGGAGATGGGTAGAGAGGTTGCCTTTGATTAGGCTCATTATATAAATGACAGCCAACCACAGTAACTAGCCCGAGACAGTAAACTTGCTGGTCCTGGCTCTGACACAATGCTTGCCTGTCCTACTTCGCTCTACTCACAAAAACACCAGCACACATCTGGCCACACTCAATAGATTATATACACACTACTGCTGCTATCAACACACACACCATTCATTAATAGACATCTTGAGTTTGGATGAGTGTGAGTGTGTTGGATTAGGTTGTGTGTGTGTGTGTGTGTGTGTGTGTGTGTGCGTCTATTTTGACTGATACTTACACTTCAGAACAAGGAGCAGGTTTTGGGGGAGGGAGTCCTTGTTCTTCACCAGTGTTCCTGTGAGGTCATAGGCCATCTACCAATCAGAGAACAGACAGACAATTACATGATAGATATATGCACACAACATAGACATAACATGTGAGTGTGTGTGTGTGTGAATGCCCACTCACTTGGCCTGTGTAGTGTTTCACAGTGAAGGCAGGACCCTGGTCAATGGGCGGGGGGTTGCCGTTGCCGTCCTTGGTTGTCAGGGAGATGCCGTGTGTGGGTGTGTTGTCGAGGTGTGTCTGCAGTCTCTTGTAGAGGGTCTGTTCTGTAGGTCTCAGCGACTGGCTCTCCTCATCCATCACAGACAGCAGACCCTGGGGCTTCTGGGAAGATGGAGGACAGTGGTCATAGAACCACACATGGGAGAGAATTGTAACGCACAGCCCCTAAATGTTTCATGTTAGAATTTGAGGTAGTGTAATATGATCCTAGATCTCTGTAGTTGAGGGCAACTTTGTACCTCAAAATCTATTTACACCCACTCAAAACCAATACAAATTCCAAAGCCTTTTCAGGAATAGGGGTAATCCCAGTTCTTAAAGGGGAGTGTGGCACGGCAGGGACCAACAAATATTACCAGGAAGAAGAAGTCTAGAACAGCGGGTTGGTTGCTGGGCGACCGGAGCGTCTCCATGGCGATGGCCTCCTGTAGACACTCGGCCTGCTCCTGCTGGAACAGCACCTCTGAGACGTGCAGCCTCACACGCTCGTTGGTCATGTTCACACACAGCTGGGAACACACACACACACAGACAAGTTAACACGGAAGTAAATGGTGCGTTTATAAACTGACTGAATGTGAAATGTAATGGACCCCAACATCATGACAAATCTTTACAGAAACAACCCAGGCATGGTGCACACTAACATAGGTTCCTCACGACTTCCCCAAAACACACCACTGCAATCTGGAGACCTTAAACCAGAGGACTGTATGACCTCATCCTGACCCCATCCTAACACTGCAGTCAGCACAGACCGAAAGTACATTTCCAATCGGCAGCTCGTTCTCTGAGGGTGTTAGGCTGTGGGTGGCTGGCGGTGAGATAGGTCACATATATGACGTAGTGTACAGTGAGTTTACCAAACATTAGGAATACCTTCCAACATTTAGTTGCACCCCTTTTTGCCGTCAGAACAGCCTCAATTTGTCGGAGACTCTACAAGGTGACAAAAGCGTCCCACAGGGATGCTGGCCCATGTTGACTCCAATGCTTCCCACAGTTGTTTCAAGTTGGCTGGATGTCCTTTGGGTGGTGGATCCTTCTTGATTCATGCAGGAAACTGCTTAGTGTGAAAAACCCAGCTGTGTTGCAGTTCTTAACACAAACCGGTGTGCCTGGCACCTACCACCACACCCCGTTCAAAGGCATTTAAATATTTTGTTTTGCCCATTCACCCTCTGAATGGCACGTACACAATTCATGTCTCAATTGTCTCAAGGCTTAAAAATCCTTCTTTAACTTGTCTCCTCCCCTTCATCTACACTGATGGAAGTGGATTTAACACGTGATAATAAGGGAGCATAGCTTTCACCTGGATCCACCTGGTCAGTCCATGTCATGGAAAGAGCAGGTGTTCTTAATGTTTTGTACACTCAGTGTTGATTGTGGACTAAAGGAAATGGAGAACCGAGCACGTCTCCATTCACATCGACGGGGCTGTAGTGGAGCAGGTTGAGAGCTTCAAGTTCCTTGGTGTCCACATCACCAACAAACTAACATGGTCCAAGCACACCAAGAAAGTCATGAAGAGGGCATGACAAAACCTATTCCCCCTCAGGAGACTGAAAAGACTTGGCATGGGTCCTCAGATTCTCAAAGGTTTCTACAGCTGCACCGTCGAGAGCATCCTGATGGGTTGCATCACTGCCTGGTATGACAACTGATCGGCCTCCAACCTCAAGGCACTACAGAGGGTAGTGTGTACGGCCCAGTACATCACTGAGGCCAAACTTCCTGCCATCCAGGACCTCTATACTAGGCGGTGTCAGAGGAAGGCGCTAAAAATTGTCAAAGACTCCAGCCACCCTAGTCATAGACTGTTCTCTCTGCTGCCGCACGGCAAGCGGTACCGGAGCACCAAGTCTAGGTCCAAGAGGCTTCTAAACAGCTTCTACCCCCAAGCCATAAGACTCCTGAAATGCTCATCAAATGGCTACCCAGACTATTTGCATTGCCCACCCACTTTAATAACTCTACCTAAATGTAGATATTACCTCGACTAACCGGTGGCCCCGCACATCGTCTCTGTACCGGTACACCCTGTACATAGCCTCACTATTGTTATTTTACTGCTGCTCTTTAATTATTTGTTAGTTTTATTTCTTATTCTTATTTTTATAAGCTACTTAAAAAAAAATACTGCATTGTTGGTTAAGGCCTTGTAAGTAAGCATTTCACTGTAAGGTCTACACCTGTTGTATTCGGGGCATGTGACAAATACAATTTGATTTGATTGGATTTGTATATGAACAGCGTATGGAGCAATGAGCAGTGAACCAATCTCATCTCCTAGCCTGGCTGGCACCATGGGAACAGTACAGAACAGTACAGAACACTCAGTACTACTGCATGGACTGAACTATGAACTATGAACCTGCAGCTCAGTGAACAACACAGAACCGAACATATGGAGGTAGGAGGAGGTAAGGTTGTTTGTGTGTGTGTCTGCGTTTTCTTATGAGTGTATATGAAGGATATCACAACGATATGTAAGAATCAACAGACATAATTTATTTGTGGCTATTTAATTTACAATTTGCATTTGATTTTATCTAAATTGTATTTTAGACTAATTCTGTAGTCTTCCTTCCTTCAGTATCTACTCTCTTGTCCTTGAGTGCCATCTATGACAGCATCGGTCAGTCAGTCCCAGCAGTGGTGGTCTGTAAAGCATGAACTCATTAACGAAAAGCTGAACAGGTAAAACACAGACCTAACGAGCACAACTCTAATTAACAAGCCCATGCCACTGTAATCACCCTGATCACTGTGTGTGTGTATGTGCATCATGTGTGTGTTCACCATGTGTGTGTGCCATGACACCCATCTCTCCAGAGTGTAATAAGTGTGATCCAGTGTTTAGATTCCATTAACAGAAAGGGGCTCCTCCAACACTGACCTGAATAATAGAAACCTGAACAAACACCCTGGGGAACGAGGAATAACAGAGAATCTCTCTCTCTCTCTCTCTCTCTCTCTCTCTCTCTCTCTCTCTCTCTCTCTCTCTCTCTCTCTCTCTCTCTCTCTCTCTCTCTCTCTCTCATTCTCTCTACCATCTCTCTCTACCCATCTCTCTCTCTCTCTTTCTGTCTCTACACATCTCTCTCTCTCTCTCTCTCTCTCTCTCTCTCTCTCTCTCTCTCTCTGTCTCTCTGTCTCTACCCATTTCGCTCTCTCTCTCTCTCTACCCATCTCTCTCTCTACCCATCTCTCTCTCTTTCTGTCTCTACCCATCTCTCTCTGTCTCTACCCATCCCTCTCTCTCTTTACCCATCTCTCTCTCTCTTTATCTCTCTGCTCAATGGACTTGGTTCTGCTGGGGACATGACATGATGATCTATCCTAGCTGAGGAACACAACACACATACTTGGTGTATCTCAATATGCATACTGCCATGCTCCGAGCACCCACATTGGAGCACACAATAGTGAGAATGACTTTTCGGATGCGTACTTCATTTGTACACATTTCGAAGCATGAATGTAAACCATGTAAAAAACATTACAACATTTCTTGAAAACAGTGGTGGCTGGTTTTGAGCTGAAGAGAGAAAATGAACTCTGACTTCAGAATTATCAGAATCTTGATATGCTAATAAACCTACTGAACAAAATATAAACGCAACATGTAAAGTGTTGGTCCCATGTTTCATTAGCTGAAATTAAAGATCCCAGAAATGTTCCATATGAGCAAAAACGTAATTTCTCTAAATTGCTGTGCACAAATTTGTTTACATACCTGTTAGTGAGCATTTATCCTTTGCCAAGATAATCCATCTACCTGACAGGTGTGGCATAAACTGCATGGCCATTACACAGGTGCACATTGTGCTGGGGACAACAAAAGGCCACTCTAAAATGTGCAGTATTGTCACACAAGAAGAAGGTAGAATCCTTTTGGTTCCAGGTGGAACCCTTTTTTAACGTTCCATGTAGAACCCTTTTCACAGAGGGTTCTAACTGGAACCCAAAATAGTTAAACCTGGAACCAAACAGGCTTCTCCTAGCGGGCCAGCCGCAGAACCATTTTGGAACCCTTTTTTTCTAAGAGTATAAAATACCCACTGCAGGCTAATTGACAAAGAATTGGCAGCTAGGTAGCTACCCGCAAATAATTTGTAGCCAACGTTGGCCATCTTCCTTGCATAACAACATTAGTTTAATGTTTTTTTTTACATGTAAAACTAGCTGTCTAGCTAGATTAGCATTAGCTAGCTTATAATTATGAAGTAAAAAGTTAGCGATTGCTTTATATAGTTGTAGAAAAAAGAAGAAGGAAGGGAAGCACTGCTAAGGTACACAATAGTAGGTTTTGGTTGACAGAAGATGCTAAGATAAACAATAGTATATTTTGGTAGATAGAATATGCTCAAATCAAATCAAATAAAATGTTATTGGTCACATACACATGGTTAGCAGATGTTAATGCGAGTGTAGCGAAATGCTTGTGCTTATAGTTCCGACCGTGCAGTAATATCTAACAAGTAATCTAACAATTTCACAACAACTACCTTATACACACAAGTGTAAAGGAATGATTAAGAATATGTACATATAAATATATGGATGAGTGATGGCCGGAGGGCATAGGCAAGATGCAGTAGATGGTATAGAGTACAGTATATACAATGAGATAATGTAGGGTATGTAAACATTATATAAAGTGGCATAGTTTAAGTGACATTATTACATCCAATTATTAAAGTGGCTAGAAATTGAGTCTGTATGTTGGCAGCAGCCACTCAATGTTGGTGATGGCTGTTTAACAGTCTGATGGCCTTGAGATAGAAGCTGTTTTTCAGTCTCTCGTTCCCAGCTTTGATGCACCTGTACTGACTTCCCTTTCTGGATGATAGCAGTGTGAACAGGCAGTGGCTCGGGTGGTTGTTGTCCTTGATGATCTTTTTGGCCTTCCTGTGACATCGGTTGGTGTAGATGTCCTGGAGGGCAGGTAGTTTACCCCCGGTGATGCGTTGTGCAGTCCTCACTACCCTCTGGAGAGCTTTACGGTTGTGGGCTGAGCAGTTGCCGTACCAGTCGGTGATACAGCCCGACAGGATGCTCTCGATTGTGCATCTGTAAAAGTTTGTGAGTGTTTTTGGTGACAAGCCAAATTTCTTCAGCCTCCTGAGGTTGAAGAGGCGCTGTTGCGCCTTCTTCACCACGCTGTCTGTGTGGGTGGACCATTTCAGTTTGTCCGTGATGTGTACGCCGAGGAACTTTCCACCTTCTCCACTACTGTCCCGTTGATGTGGATAGGGGGGTGCTCCCTCTGCTGTTTCCTGAAGTCCACGATCATCTCCTTTGTTTTGTTGACGTTGAGTGAGAGGTGATTTTCCTGACACCACACTCCGAGGGCCCTCACCTCCTCACTGTAGGCCGTCTAGTCGTTGTTGGTAATCAAGCCTACCACTGTAGTGTTGTCTGCAAACTTGATGATTGAGTTGGAAGTGTGCATGGCCACGCAGTCATGGGTGAACAGGGAGTACAGGAGAGGGCAGAGAACGCACCCTTGTGGGGCCCCAGTGTTGAGGATCAGCGTGGTGGAGATGTTGTTTCCTACCCTCACCAACCTGGGGCGGCCCGTCAGAAAGTCGAGGACCAAGTTGCACAGGGCGGGTCGAGACCCAGGGTCTCGAGCTTAACGACGGGTTTGGAGGGTACTATGGTGTTAAATGCTGAGCTGTAATTGATGAACAGCATTCTTACATAGGTATTCCTCTTGTCCAAATGGGTTAGGGCAGGTAAGGTACACAGCTAAGATACACAATAGTAGGTTTTGGTAGACAGAAGCTGCTACGATACACAATAGTAGGTTTTGGTAGACAGAAGATGCTACGATACACAATAGTAGTGTTTTTGGTAGACAGAAGATGCTAAGATACACAATAGTAGGTTTTGGTAGACAGAAGTTGCTAAGATACACAATAGTAGTATTTTTGGTAGACAGAAGATGCTAAGATACACAATAGTAGGTTTTGGTAGACAGAAGTTGCTAAGATACACAATAGTAGTGTTTTTGGTAGACAGAAGATGCTAAGATACACAATAGTAGGTTTTGGTAGACAGAAGTTGCTAAGATACACAATAGTAGTGTTTTTGGTTGACAGAAGATGCTAAGATACACAATAGTAGGTTTTGGTAGACAGAAGTTGCTAAGATACACAATAGTAGTGTTTTTGGTAGACAGAAGATGCTAAGATACACAATAGTAGGTTTTGGTAGACAGAAGTTGCTAAGATACACAATAGTAGTGTTTTTGGTAGACAGAAGATGCTAAGATACACAATAGTAGGTTTTGGTAGACAGAAGTTGCTAAGATACACAATAGTAGTGTTTTTGGTAGACAGAAGCTGCTACGATACACAATAGTAGGTTTTGGTAGACAGAAGTTGCTAAGATACACAATAGTAGGTTTTGGTAGACAGAAGTTGCTAAGATACACAATAGTAGTGTTTTTGGTAGACAGAAGATGCTAAGATACACAATAGTACATTTTGGGCAGCAGGTAGCCTAGTGGTTAGAGCGTTGGACTTGTAACCGGAGGGTTGCAAGTTTGAATCCCAGAGCTGACAAGGTAAAAATCTGTCGTTCTTCCCCTGAACAAGGCAGTTAAGCCACTGTTCCCCAGGTGCCGTGGATGTCGATTAAGGCAGCCCCCCGCACCTCTCTGATCCATAGGGGTTGGGTTAAACGCAGAAGACACATTTCAGTTGAAGGCATTCGGTTGTAGACAGAAGCTGCTAATGTACACAATAGTAGGTTAAGGTAGACAGAAAATGCTCTTTGGTAAAAGGGGTAAATTGGTCATCAATAAGAAAAGTGTAGTTCACTTTTTGTATACAGTGTAGTATGCATACTAGGTGTTGTCCAATGAATCATAAACACAGAAACAGACACGCACACACACACACACAAACATAGGCCATTTGTTGTGGGCCTAATCAAGGGGCGACACAGAGACAGGCATTGTGTTGAGTTCAGGCACTGAGTTCAGCTGAGGACAGGACGACATCAGAGCACTGAATAACAACAGATCTCATCTCATTTATTTTCCAACACAACACAATTCAACACTAACTGTACTACAGAATCAACCCTGCTAGAAAATGAACAGTGCTCAGTGGTTCTGGTCTCAAACGGTTAACCATACACTCAGAACAAAAGGTGCTATCTAGTACCTTAAAGGGTTCTTTGGCTGTCCGCATATGAAAACCCTTGGAATAACTGTTTTTGGTTGGGTTCCAGGTAGAACCCTTTTGGTTCCAGGTAGAACCCTTTTTGGTTCCAGGTGGAACCCTTTCTACATAGGGTTCTACATGAACCAAAAGAGATTCTCCTATGGGGGCAGCCGAAGAAACTCTTTTTTGGAACCCTTTTTTTCTGTAGATCTGGTACGCAGTTTGCTAGTTGATACCTTTAAAACCTTCTCCACAGCCACAGACAGGAGGGATGACAGTAAATCAGTCTGCCCTTGAATTTCCCTCTTGTCTCTGACGTGAGAATATCTCAGTCATACTAGAGCCATACCATAGACATACCTTAGATAGGGAAAGATTGGAATGAGGTGAAAAAAATAATAATGTGTGTTGTGGAATGAATGTACCTGCTCAAATCCATTCCTCTGGAATTCCTCAAATCCAAAGATGTCCAGGATTCCAATCTCAAGCGCTGGATCTCTGTGAGAGAAGGATGAATGGGGGGAAAGATCAGATTACCACAAACACACATGCGACCCACCTGTTTGCTCTCACGCGCGTGCACACACAAACGATAGTGGGCCTGCAATTTCTAAACTGTTTACTGTTATCATATCCATCTTGTAAAAATCCCTTACAGAACAAGTGATAAAACCAAAATATATTGTCTGTTTTTACTGTGTGTGTGTGTGAGTGAGTGAGTGAGTGAGTGAGTGAGTGAGTCAGTGAGTGAGTGAGTGAGTGAGAGAGAGAGAGAGAGAGAGGGTGTGTGTCTGTGTGTAGGAGAGTGAGTGAGTGTGTGTGTGGTTAATCAGATCACTGGAGGTGTTCAAGCAAATAAGTGTTTATCAATGCTGCACTGGACTTACCCACACTCCCCTTGGGACCACCCCTGATCAAACCGTGTGTGATTGTGTTTGATTGTGGGTGATTGTGTTTGACCGTGGGTGATTGTGTTTGATTGTGTGTGATTGTGGATGATTGAAGGTTGATTGTGGGTGATTGAGGGGATTGTGGGTGATTGTGGTTGATTGTGTTTGATTGTGGGTGATTGTGTGTGATTGTGTGTGATTGTGGGGATTGTGTTTGGTTGTGGGTGATTGTGTGTTTGATTGTGGGTGATTGTGGGTGATTGTGTTTGACTGTGGGTGATTGTGGGTGATTGTGTGTGATTGTGGATGATTGAAGGTTGAATTAAAGAGTAATTGTGAGGTGATTGTGGTAATTGTAGTTGATTGTGTTTGACTATAAGTAATTATGTCTAATTATATGTGATTATAAAGAGATTATAAGTAATTATGTATTTAACTATAAGTAATTATATTTAATTATAGTAATTATGTATTTAATTATAAGTAATTATAAGTAATTATATTTAATTATAAGTAATTATGTATTTAATTATAGTAATTATAAGTAATTATATTAAGGTAATTATATTTAATTATAAAGTATAATAAATTTAATTATAACTAATTATATTTAATTATAAGTAATTATAAAGAATTATAAGTAATTATTAGTAATTATATTTAATTATAGAATTATAAGTAATTATAGATAACTATATGTAATTATATTTAATTATAAGTAATTGTAATTAATTATATGTAATTATATGTAATTATCAATAATTATAATTAATTATATTTAATTATATGTAATTATGTGTAATTATATGTAATTTAAGTAATTCTAAGTAATTCTAAGTAATTATAAATAATTATAAGTAATTATGTATGTAATTATAAGTAATTGTATGTAATAGTAAGTAACTATATTTAATTCACAAATTTATTATAAGTAATTATATTTAATTATGTGTAATTATAGTAATTATGAAATTGTAAATTATACATTTGAATATAGTAATTATATTTAATTATGGTAATTATGTGTAATTATATTTAATTATGGTAATTAAATTTAATTAGCTAATTATGTATTTAATTGTAAGTAATTATAAGATTATGAAGTAATTATTAGTAATTATGTTTAATTGTAAAGATTATGTAAGTAATTATAGAGTAACTATGTGTAATTATGTTTAATTGTAAGTAGTGTAATTAATTATATTTAATTATGAAGTATTTAATTGTGTTTGAATGTTTTCGATTGTGTTTTATTGTGGCTGATTGTGTTTGATTGTGTTTGATTGTGGGTGATTTTGGGTGGTTGTGTTTGATTGTGTGTGATTGTGGGTGATTGTGTGTGATTGTCAGTGATTATGGTTGATTGTGTTTGATTGTGTGTGATTGTGTGTGATTGTGTGTGATTTTGGGTGATTCTGGGTGATTCTGGGTGATTGTCGATGATTGTGGGTGATTGTGTGTGATTGTGGGTGGTTGTGCTTGATAGTGGGTGACTGTGTTTGATTGCGGGTTGTTGTGGGTGATTGTGTTTGATTGTGTGTGATTGTGAGTGATTGTGGGAGATTGTGGGTTATTGCGTTTGAATGTGGGTGATTGTGTTTGATTGTGGGTGATTGTGTGTGATTGTGGGTGATTGTTGTTGATTGTGTGTGTGTGATTATGTGTGATTGTGTGTGATTGTGGGTGATTGTTGGTGATTGTGATTGATTATGTTTGATTGTGAGCGATTGTGGGTGATTTTGTTTGATTGTATTGATTGTGGGTGGTTGTGGGTGATTGTGTTTGATTGTGGGTGATTGTCTGTGATTGTGGGTGATTGTCTTGATTGTGGGTGATTGTGTTTGATTGTGAGTGGTTGTGCTTGATAGTGGGTGACTGTGTTTGATTGTGGGTGATTGTGTTTGATTGTGGGTGATTGTATTGATTGTGGGTGATTGTGTTTGATTGTGGGTGATTGTGTTTGATTGTGGGTGATTGTGTTTGATTGTGGGTGATTGTGTTTGATTGTATTGATTGTGGGTGATTGTGTTTGATTGTGGGTGATTGTGTGTGATTGTGGGTGATTGTGTTTGATTGTGGGTGATTGTGTTTGATTGTGGGTGAATGTGGGTAATTGTGGGTGATTGTGGGTGATTGTGTGTGATTGTTGGTGATTATAGGTAATTGTGTTTGTTTGTGTGTGATAGTGTGTGATTGTGGGTGATTGTGGGTGATTGTGGGTGTGTGTGACCATGTCACAGGAGGCTGCTGAGGGAAGGACAGCTCATAATAATGGCCGGAACAGAGCAAATGGAATCAAATACATGGAAACCATGCTTTGTTTTGTACAGTGTATTTTTGCTTAATGTGTGTGTGTTCATGTGTGTGTGTGTGTGTGTGTGTGTGTGTGTGTGTGTGTGTGTGAGGGTCAATGCAAAAAGATAATATTGCTTATCTGACTGAGAGATGACGCTGAACAACATCACCAGACCAAGACCAAGGATCCACTGGCCTCCATCTCAACCCTGAGTGTGTGTGTGTGTGTGTGTGTGTATGCGGCCTCCACCTCAAACCTGAGTGTGTGTGTATGCGGCCTCCACCTCAAACCTGAGTGTGTGTGTGTATGCGGCCTCCACCTCAAACCTGAGTGTGTGTGTGTGTGTGTGTGTATGCGGCCTCCACCTCAACACTTAGTGTGTGGGTGTGTAGGCGGCCTCCACCTCAACCCTGATTGTTTGTGTATGCGGCCTCCACCTCAACCCCAAGTGTGTGTGTATGTATAAGGTCTCAACCCTGAGTGTGTGTGTGTGTGTAAATGCGGCCTCCACCTCAACCCTGAGTGTGTGTGTATGTATGCGGCCTCCACTTCAACCCTGAGTGTGTGTGTGTGTGTGTGTGTAAATGCGGCCTCCACCTCAACCCTGAGTGTGTGTGTGTGTATGCGGCCTCCACTTCAACCCTGAGTGTGTGTGTGTGTGTGTGTAAATGCGGCCTCCACCTCAACCCTGAGTGTGTGTGTGTGTGTGTGTGTGTGTGTGTGTAAATGCGGCCTCCACCTCAACCGCGAGTGTGTGTGTGTGTATAAGGTCTCAACCCTGAGTGTGTGTGTTTGTGTATGCGGCCTCCACCTCAAAACTGAATGTGTGTGTGTGTATGCGGCCTCCACCTCAACCCTTAGTGTGTGTGTGTGTAGGCGGCCTCCACCTCAACCATGATTGTTTGTGTATGCGGCCTCCACCTCAACCCCGAGTGTGCGTGTATGTATAAGGTCTCAACCCTGTGTGTGTGTGTGTGTGTGTGTGTAAATGCGGCCTCCACCTCAACCCTGAGTGTGTGTGTGTGTATGTGGCATCCACCTCAACTCAGAGTGTGTGTGTGTGTATGCGGCCTCCACCTCAACCCTGAGTGTGTGTGTATGCGGCCTCCACCTCAAACCTGAGTGTGTGTGTGTGTGTATGCGGCCTCCACCTCTACCCTGAGTGTGTGTGTGTGTGTAAAAGCAGCCTCCACCGCAACCCTGAGTGTGTGTGTGTATATGCGGCCTCCACCTCAACCCTGAGTGTGTGTGTGTGTGTGTGTGTGTGTGCGGCCTCCACCTCAAAACTGAATGTGTGTGTGTGTATGCGGCCCTCACCTCAACCCTGATGGTGTGTGTGTGTATGCGGCCTCCACCTCAACCGTTAGTGTGTGTGTATGCGGCCTCCACCTCAACCGTTAGTGTGTGTGTGTGAATGCGGCCTCCACCTCAAACCTGATGGTGTGTGTGTGTATGCAGCCTCCACCTCAACCGTTAGTGTGTGTGTGTGTATGCGGCCCCCACCTCAACCCTGAGTGTGTGTGTGTGTGAATGCGGCCTCCACCTCAACCCTGAGTGTGTGTGTATACGGCCTCCACCTCAAACCTGAGTGTGTGTGTGTGTGTGTGTATGCGGCCTCCACCTCAACCCTGAGTGTGTGTGTGTATAAGGCCTCAATCCTGAGTTAGTGTGTGTGTGTGTATGCGGCCTCCACCTCAACCCTGAGTGTGTGTGTGTGTGAATGCGGCCTCCACCTCAACCCTGAGTGTGTGTGTATGCGGCCTCCACCTCAATCCTGAGTGTGTGTGTGTATAAGGCCTCAATTCTGAGTTTGTGTGTGTGTATGAGGCCTCCACCTCAACCATGAGTGTGCGTGTGTGTGTGTATGCGGCCTCCACCTCAACCCTGAGTGTGTGTGTGTGCGTATGCGGCCTCCACCTCAACCCTGAGTGTGTGTGTGTGTGTATGCGGCCTCCACCTCTACCCTGAGTGTGTGTGTGTGTGTGTGTGTATGTGTGTAAATGCGGCCTCCACCTCAACCCTGAGTGTGTGTGTGTGTATGCGGCCTCCACCTCAACCCTGAGTGTGTGTGTGTGTGTGTGTAAATGCGGCCTCCACCTCAACCCTGAGTGTATGTTTGTCTGTGTGTGTGTATGCGGCCTCCACCTCAAACCTGAGTGTGTGTGTGTGTGTATGCGGCCTCCACCTCAACCCTGAGTGTGTGTGTGTGTGAATGCGGCCTCCACCTCAACCCTGAGTGTGTGTGTATGCGGCCTCCACCTCAAACCTGAGTGTGTGTGTGTGTGTGTGTATGCGGCCTCCACCTCAACCCTGAGTGTGTGTGTGTATAAGGCCTCAATCCTGAGTTAGTGTGTGTGTGTGTATGCGGCCTCCACCTCAACCCTGAGTGTGTGTGTGTGTGAATGCGGCCTCCACCTCAACCCTGAGTGTGTGTGTATGCGGCCTCCACCTCAATCCTGAGTGTGTGTGTGTATAAGGCCTCAATTCTGAGTTTGTGTGTGTGTATGAGGCCTCCACCTCAACCATGAGTGTGCGTGTGTGTGTGTATGCGGCCTCCACCTCAACCCTGAGTGTGTGTGTGTGCGTATGCGGCCTCCACCTCAACCCTGAGTGTGTGTGTGTGTGTGTGTATGCGGCCTCCACCTCTACCCTGAGTGTGTGTGTGTGTGTGTGTATGTGTGTAAATGCGGCCTCCACCTCAACCCTGAGTGTGTGTGTGTGTATGCGGCCTCCACCTCAACCCTGAGTGTGTGTGTGTGTATGCGGCCTCCACCTCAACCCTGAGTGTGTGTGTGTGTGTGTGTAAATGCGGCCTCCACCTCAACCCTGAGTGTATGTTTGTCTGTGTGTGTGTATGCGGCCTCCACCTCAAACCTGAGTGTGTGTGTGTGTGTATGCGGCCTCCACCTCAACCCTAAGTGTGTGTGTGTGTAGGCGGCCTCCACCTCAACCCTGAGTGTGTGTGTGTGTGTATGCGGCCCTGCAACCCTGCAGTGTAAACTATTTGTCATGAGTGATAGTATTGCTGTTGTCTTTCTGAAGGGTTTGTGTGTGCTACTGTTGTCTTTCTGAAGGGCTTGTGTGTGCTACTGTTGACAGTGCTACTGTTGAGTCTGTGATAATGATTGTTAATGGGTATCTGTGCTGGCTGCCAATGAATTCTTTGTAGCATTTAACAATGAAACATATATACGTCTGTGACACACACATATGCACAGGCACACTCACACACACAAACACATGTGGACGTAGCCGTACCCCGTGCTGTGGTCCTGTCCCTGTAGGTAGTAGTTACTGTTGTTGACTAGGTAGCTGAAGAGTCGTCCGTACACGGCCTTAGCCAGCTGGTCTCTGTAGTTCTCTGACATCTCCACCGTGTGGCGGCGTGTGATGACATCACCTGAAATAGAAATCTTAGCTTCATCTTAGAGTTGGGAGGTACTGTATGTTTAGGGGTATTGTGAAGTCAGTCAATGTTTGGGGAAAGGATGAGGACAGAGGATGAGGGGTTACCTTTGAAGTACTGCACATCAGAGGTGAGGGCAGTACTCAGGTCATCAGAACACACCTGTAGCATTCCAGACACTAGAGAGAGAGAGAGAGAAAGAGAGAGAGAGAGAGACAGACAGAGAGAGACAGACAGAGAGAGACAGACAGAATGAGAGAGAATGAGAGAGAAAGAGAGGGATAGATAAGGAGAGAGAGAGAGAGAAGAGAGAGAGGGAAAGAGAGAGAGAGACAGAGAAGAGAGCAAAAACAAGTGAATATATAAAGTGATAAAAGAGCAGAAAACGGAGATACTGAGGGGGTGAGAAAGTCATACTTATTTCAAGCCTTCACTCACTCACAGAGGGACAAAAACAGTTCAAAATATGACTTGTAAAACTATAACAAACACACTTCTCGCTCCAGCCTACATGATTCACTGTGACATCACTGAGCCGACGTGAAGAGTCAATCTCCACCACAACTCAATACTACTTACTTAATCAGTGATGCTGGCAGCGCTTAGTCATCCCACAGACAAGCACATAAACAGGGTGACAGGGTGACAGGAACTCAGAAACCCAATAACCTCACATCTCCTTGACAACAGGGCCCTGTTTTGGTGTGGGGGGGTGATGTGATTTTTTTACCCTCTCTGTGAGGTCAATGGGTCAGGGTAACACGTGTGTAGTTGTGTAATGTAGTGTGTGTGTGTGTGTGTGTGTGTGTGTGTGTGTGTGTGTGTGTGTGTGTGTGTGTGTGTGTGTGTGTGTGTGTGTGTGTGTGTGTGTGTATAATATAGGGGGTAACGGGTCCTCTTCTCAAAATGGTAACGGCCTGGGTGGGAACAGGGGTTTACCAAGCAGGTGACTATAGTTGAGTGTCTGACACACCAACTGCAAATACACAACAGAATGGGAGAGAATGTGTGCATGTGAGAGAAAGAGCGAGAGAGTGGGAGGAGCGAGAGAGAGAGAGAGAGAAACAGAAAAGGGGAGGGAAGAGGAGGAGACTGCAGCAGAGCTGATGTTAACAAGAGGATGGGCTCAATTACAACTGTAGCTCTCTCTCTCCCCTCTCTTTCTCTCTCTCTCTCCTCTCTTTCGCTCTCTTCCTCTCTCTCCCTCTTGGCCCACCTCTCTCTCTCTCTCTCTCTCTCTCTCTCTCTCTCTGCCCACCTTTCTCTCCCTCTCTAACCCCCCCCACCGCTGAAGCCTGGTGTCAGTGCAGAGCGTTGGCCAAGGTCATGTGACGGGGGTGATGCTGACCTCGCTCCAGCAGCTGCAGGTCAGAGGGGTAGGCTATCTCAGCGTCTGTCAGGGCTGTGAAGCACAGGTCCCCAACATGCAGCACTGCTGACAGCAGCATAAACACACTGTCCACTTCCTGATGGGAAAAGAGAGAGAGAGAGAGAGAGAGAGAGAGAGAGAGAGAGAGAGAGAGAGAGAGAGAGAGAGAGAGAGAGAGAGAGCAAAAAGATAACTATTTGACACACTGGAAAGAATCAACCCAAAAACAGAGCAAATTGGAATGTTATCTGGCTCTAAACAGAGAGTACACAGAAGAGAAGTAAAACATGCTTGACTATTTCCAGACTCAGTGAGCCTTGCTATGGTGCCATAAGCAGACCTGGCTCTCAAGAGAAGACAGGCTATGTGCACACTGTCCACAAAATGAGGTGGAAACTGAGCTACATTTCCTAACCTCCTGCCAAATGTATGACCACATTAGAGATACATATTTCCCACAGATCAAACAGACCCACAAAGAATTTGAAAAACAAATCAAACATTGATAAACTGCCATATCTGTTACGTGAAATACCACAGTGTGCAATCACAGCAGCAGGATGTGTGGCCCGTTGCCTTGATAAAACGGCAACTAGTGGAGCACAAACAACATTGTAAGTACAACCTATTTGTATCTGTTTATTTGTTTTCCCTTTCATACTTCAACTACTTGCACATTGTTACAACACTGTACATAGCCAATAATATAACATTTGAAATGTCTATATACTTTTAACACTTTTGTGAGTGTAAAGTTAACTAATGTCCCCCTTGTTCATTTCCCTCTTGTTTATTGTCTATTCCATTTGCTTTGGCAATGTAAAAATATATTTACAATGCCAATAAAGCCATTTGAATTGAATTGAGAGAGAGAGCGAGCGAGCGAGAGAGAGAGATGTTTACTGTAAATGTTATTGTTTATTTAACTTTTGTTTATTATGTAGTTCACTTGCTTTGGCAATGTTAACATATGTTTCACATGCCAATAAAGCCCTTAAATTGAATTGAGAGAAAGATAGATAGACAGGCAGGCAGGCAGGTGGACAGACAGGCAGACAGACAGACAGACAGACAGGCAGGCAGTTAGGCAGGCAGACAGACAGACAGACAGAAATACAGACAGACAGACAAAGAGCCACCTGTCCACTCCTCTCCCTCCAATCTCCTTACCTAACCTTTCTCCTTACCTAACCTTTCTCCTTACCTAACCTTTCTCCTTACCTAACCTTTCACCTTACCTAACCTTTCACCTTACCTAACCTTTCTCCTTACCTAACCTTTCACCTTACCTAACCTTTCACCTTACCTAACCTTTCACCTTACCTAACCTTTCACCTTACCTAACCTTTCTCCTTACCTAACCTTTCACCTTACCTAACCTTTCTCCTTACCTAACCTTTCACCTTACCTAACCTTTCACCTTACCTAACCTTTCACCTTACCTAACCTTTCTCCTTACCTAACCTTTCACCTTACCTAACCTTTCACCTTACCTAACCTTTCTCCTTACCTAACCTTTCACCTTACCTAACCTTTCACCTTACCTAACCTTTCTCCTTACCTAACCTTTCACCTTACCTAACCTTTCACCTTACCTAACCTTTCACCTTACCTAACCTTTCACCTTACCTAACCTTTCACCTTACCTAACCTTTCTCCTTACCTAACCTTTCACCTTACCTAACCTTTCACCTTACCTAACCTTTCTCCTTACCTAACCTTTCTCCTTACCTAACCTTTCACCTTACCTAACCTTTCTCCTTACCTAACCTTTCACCTTACCTAACCTTTCTCCTTACCTAACCTTTCTCCTTACCTAACCTTTCACCTTACCTAACCTTTCACCTTACCTAACCTTTCACCTTACCTAACCTTTCACCTTACCTAACCTTTCACCTTACCTAACCTTTCTCCTTACCTAACCTTTCACCTTACCTAACCTTTCACCTTACCTAACCTTTCACCTTACCTAACCTTTCTCCTTACCTAACCTTTCACCTTACCTAACCTTTCACCTTACCTAACCTTTCTCCTTACCTAACCTTTCTCCTTACCTAACCTTTCACCTTACCTAACCTTTCTCCTTACCTAACCTTTCACCTTACCTAACCTTTCACCTTACCTAACCTTTCTCCTTACCTAACCTTTCTCCTTACCTAACCTTTCACCTTACCTAACCTTTCACCTTACCTAACCTTTCTCCTTACCTAACCTTTCACCTTACCTAACCTTTCACTCTCTTTCTCTTCCTTCCATCCCCCACCTCTCTCTATCTCTTTATCTCTCTCTAAACAAAAGTGAAATATACATTAAAAAATGAACAGTAAACACTACACTTACAAAAGTTCCCCAAAAAATTATGACATTTCAAATGTCATTGTATGTCTATATACAGTGTTGTAACAATGTGCAAATAGTTCAAGTACAAAAGAGAAAAGAAATAATAAAACATAAATATAGGTTGTATTTACAATGCCCTTTTCTTGTGGCTACAGGTCACACATCTTGCTGCTCTGATTGCACACTGTGGCATTTCACCCAATAGATATGGGAGTTTATCAAAATTGGATTTGTTTTCAAATTCTTTATGGGTCTGTGTAATCTGAGGGAAATATTTGTCTCTAATATGGCCATACACACTTGTTGTTTGTGTCCCTCCCTCCCTCAGTGTGTGTGTCTGTGTGTTGTGTTAACAGGAGCTGATTTCAGTGAGATAAACCCAGTTATTAGTCTCTGTCTGACATGCATACCTTGAGTAGACAGCCCAGAGTCCCAGACAGCACATCCCCAAAGGTCAATCCTCATTAAGAGCCTATGTCTCTCATTTCTCTCCCTCTCTCTACATTGTATAGAGTCCTGCAGTAGGGGAGGAGAAGACATTACCGATAGAGGCTCTTAATGAGGATTGACCTTTGAGTCTGGGCTGTCAGTCATCCCCCAACGAGAGTTTAGAGACACCCATGGGTAGTCTCTCTCTCTCTTCTCTCTCTCTTTCTCTCTCTAACCCTCTGTCTCGTTCTCTCTATCCTCCCCCGCCTCTACCTCCCCCTCCCTCTCTCCCTATGTCAATCTCCCCTGTCTATCTCTCCTCCCCCAGGAAGTACCCTTGCCCCCTGCCACCACCCTACAGTATAAGCTGCTGGCAGTGGGTGGGATTAAAAGGTGAGTTGGTGTCACTCACTGCTGACAGATGCTGACTGGAGCCTATAAATAGATTGTTATAATGTGCTGAGAACACACTCAGACTGTCCACATACCAGACAAGGGACAGTACAGTCTGTACATACAGTGTAGTATACTAACATGCAGGACCAAGTGTGACCGTCACATGCAAGCCTGCTTACAAGGTATGTGCACCCACTGACCCATAGATATACGCACATACAATGTGTGTGGCAAATTATACATGCAGATAAACACACACACACACACACACACACACACACACACACACACACACACACACACACACACACACACACACACACACACACACACACACACCCACACACACACAGTGTAATCATACCAGTTTATTGAAGCCCAGTGCTCTGAGGGCCTGTTTGATTGCAGTGAGGCGGTCTCTACTCTGAGTTGAGGCAGTGGCCAAAGGAGGGGAATCTACTGCTGGAACACCTGCACTCAGGTACCTAGAGAGAGACAGACACACAGAGAGACAGTCAACATAAACTACAGATGATAAACTACAGCACAGAGAAAACCTGCACTCAGGTACCTAGAGAGACACAGACAGAGACTAGTGAGGGACAATTATCATGCTCTACAGAACGATGCAGTACAGTACAGTACAGTGCAGAGAAAACCAGCAGTCATGTATCTAGGGAGACAGATACTAGACAGATCGACTTATCATGCGAGAGAGAGAGAGAACATTATAAACTACAGTACAGAGAAAACACTCAGATAACTACACATACAGAGAGAGAGAGGAGAGAGTTCTCACATTATGAACATACTGCACTGTATCGATGAGGGACTACAGACATATTATGGACCTGAAACAAAAAAGGCAGTGGCTGCAGAGTTCTCTGGACCTCTCTCCCAGACTACTCGTTTGGCTGCCCAGAGAAGGCTACTCTGGCGAATGGTGCTTGTTTAATAAAGTTAGATCAAAGCTGAATCAATGTGTGCAAGATGACATAATGATATAATTATAGAAGGAATATAATAGCGTAGTATAATGTTAGTGTAAGACAAAAAACACCACCTGATTTCTAATGAGATTTTAGGCTGATTGCATCAATAGTCACATTTTTCTCTCATGCGGCAAAAATGTGCCACTAGGCAAAATAAATCACACCAAAGTATGTGGTCACCCCTTCAAATCAGTGGATTCAGCTATTTCAGCCAAACCTGTTGCTGACAGGTGTATAAAATTGAGCACACAGCCATGCAATCTCTATAGACAAACATTGGCAGTAGAATTGCCTTACTGAAGAACTCAGTGACGTTCAACGTGGCACCGTCATAGGATGCCACCTTTCCAACAAGTCAGTTTGTCAAATGTCTGTCCTGCTAGAGCTGTCCTGGTCAACTGTAAGTGCTGTTATTGTGAAATGGAAACGTCTAGGAGCAACAATGGCTCAGCCACAAAGTGGTAGGCCACACAAGCCCACAGAACGGGAACGCAAGTTCTGAAGCTCTTAGCGCGTAAAAATTGTCTGTCCTCGTTTGCAACACTCACTACCGATTTTCCCGAACTGCCTCTGGAAGCGTCAGCACAAGAACAATTTGTCAGGAGCTTCATGAAATTTCCATGACCAAGCAGCCACACACAAGCCTAAGATCACCATGAGCAATGCCAAGCGTCAGCTGGAGTGGTGTAAAGCTCGCCACCATTGGACACTGGAGCAGTGGAAACGTGTTCTCTGGAGAGATGAATCAGGCTTTATCATCTGGCAGTCCGACGGACGAATCTGGGTTTGGCGGATGCCAGGAGAACGCTACCTGCCCGAATGAATAGTGCCAAATGTAAAGTTTGGTGGAGGAGGAATAATGGTCTGTGGCTGTTATTCATTGTTCGGGCTAGGCCCCTTAGTTCCACTGAAGGGAAATCGTAACGCTACTGCATACAATGACATTATATACAATTCTGGGTTTCCAACTTTGTGGCAACAGTTTGGGGAAGGCCCTTTCACGTTTCAGCATGACAATCACCCCTGTGCACAAAGCGATTTCCTTACAGAAATGGTTTGTCGAGATTGGTGTGGAAGAACTTGACTGGCCTGCACAGAGTCCTGACCTCAACCCCATCAAACACCTTTGCGATGAATTGGAACGCCGACTGCGAGCCAGGCCTAATCACCCAACATCAGTGCCCAACCTCACTAATGCTCTTGGGGCTGAATGTAAGCAAGTCCCAGCAGCAATGTTCCAACATCTTTGGAAAACTTTCCCAGAAGAGTGAAGGCTGTTATAGCAGCAAAGGGGGGGACCAATCTCGACAAACAACTCCATATTAATGCCCATGATTTTGGAATGAGATGTTTGACGTGCAGGTGTCCACATACGTTTGGTAATGCAGTGTATGTGCTTTGATTGAAACAAAACACAGGTATGCTACAGTTTGTTAGCACCATCTGCTCTACAATTTGCACACTGTACATAATTCAAAATAGAATACTATCATTATGTCATCTCGTTTAACGTTATTAAACAAGCAATATTTGCCAGCTGAGCAGTCAACGAGTAGAGCAGAGACTGTGTGTAAAGTACAGAATCCTGCACATGTGTAGAAGCTTCGGACCTTTAGCTGTCTGGGAGAGAGGTCCAGAGAACTCGGATCTGCAGCCACTCCAAACAAAAGCAAAACATACACATCATTTTAGAGCATGTCAAATGCAATTAAAGCATGGTTGTTTAGCAGGTGTTCTCAAGCAGAGTGACTTTTAACCAGTCAGAGCAATCTCCTCCAGAGAAAGGAAGGGTATTTAGTATTTATTAAGGATCTCCATTAGTTCCTGCCAAATCAGCAGCTACTCTTCCTGAGCTCCAGCAACCTTAAGCCAGTTATATACAATTAAACATATTACATGACATTACATTTCATACCACTTTTCACAACACATTAAGTGTGTTCCCTCAGGCCATTAATCTACTACCACATATCGACAATACAAAATTCCATGTGTACGTGTGTGTAGTGTGAATGTTATCATGTGTATGTGCATGCGTGTGTATTTGCCTGTATGTGGCTCTTCACTGTCCCTGCTGTTCTATAAGGTGTATTTTTATACGTTTTTTAAATCCGGTTCTACTGCTTGCGTCAGTTACTTGATGTGGAATATACTTCCATGTAGTACTGTGCGCCTCCCATAGTCTGTTCTGGACTTGGGGACTGTAAAGAGACCTCTGGGGGTATGTCTTGGGGGGTATGTCTTGGGGGGTATGTCTTGGGGGTTGGGGGGAGAAAGGAGGGGGCCCCAAATGGGCTAGTGTTGGAGGGCTTTTTGATCAGGCACTTTCAGCATTGAGTCAGGGGCTGTACCGTGTTTACCAGGCTCCAGAACACCCCATCCAGGTCACTGGATATTAGACTGACTTTCCAGGGGGGTTATGCAATACTGACACGCACTACACACGCATGAATGTATGCATGAGTGCGTCTCTCTCTCTCTGTCTCTCTCTCTCTCTCACTCACACACACACACACACACTTTGACCTTATTCATGTTCGATAACTCTCGTTCTCATGCTGAGTTGTAGAACGTAGTATCTCCCATGGGGTTCTAAATCATGAGTGTGCGTGTATAATACAGACACTCATTTTAGAAAGGAAATGTGGTCAATCTGGATTACCACACTAGTTACCACAGCCACAAAGTCATAACCCCCCCGTTCTATAATCTTCTTTAATGTGATTTGAAACCCAACCCTAACCTTAACCATAACCTTAACCACACTTCTAACCTTATGCCTTACCCTAACCTTAAATTAAGACCAAAAAGCACATTTTTGTTTTAATAATTTTTTCTGAAAATATATAGCCCATTTTGACTTTGTGGCTGGACTATCTAGGGGAAACATATGGGATCCCCCCCTCCTTAGTCACCTGTAAGCTAGAGGAAGGGCTGGCGTTGACGTGTTTATCTAGATATCTTCCTATATTACTGTAATCTGCCTGGCCTTATTGTAATCTAGGACGTTGTTGAGGTACAGACCTGTGATCTAGGACGTTGTTGAGGTACAGACCTGTGATCTAGGACGTTGTTGGGGTACAGACCTGTGATCTAGGACGTTGTTGAGGTACAGACCTGTGATCTAGGACGTTGTTGAGGTACAGACCTGTGATCTAGGACGTTGTTGAGGTACAGACCTGTGATCTAGGACGTTGTTGGGGTACAGACCTGTGATCTAGGACGTTGTTGAGGTACAGACCTGTGATCTACGACGTTGTTGAGGTACAGACCTGTGATCTAGGACGTTGTTGGGGTACAGACCTGTGATCTAGGACGTTGTTGAGGTACAGACCTGTGATCTAGGACGTTGTTGATGTACAGACCTGTGATCTAGGACGTTGTTGGGGTACATACCTGTGATCTAGGACATTGTTGAGGTACAGACCTGTGATCTAGGACGTTGTTGAGGTACAGACCTGTGATCTAAGACGTTGTTGGGGTACAGACCTGTGATCTAGGACGTTGTTGAGGTACAGACCTGTGATCTAGGACGTTGTTGAGGTACAGACCTGTGATCTAGGACGTTGTTGGGGTACATACCTGTGATCTAGGACATTGTTGAGGTACAGACCTGTGATCTAAGACGTTGTTGAGGTACAGACCTGTGATCTACGACGTTCTTGAGGTACAGACCTGTGATCTAGGACGTTGTTGAGGTACAGACCTGTGATCTAGGACGTTGTTGAGGTACAGACCTGTGATCTAGGACGTTGTTGATGTACAGACCTGTGATCTAAGACGTTGTTGAGGTACAGACCTGTGATCTACGACGTTGTTGAGGTACAGACCTGTGATCTAGGACGTTGTTGAGGTACAGACCTGTGATCTAGGACGTTGTTGGGGTACAGACCTGTGATCTAGGACGTTGTTGGGGTACAGACCTGTGATCTAGGACGTTGTTGGGGTACAGACCTGTGATCTAGGACGTTGTTGAGGTACAGACCTGTGATCTAGGACGTTGTTGGTGTACAGACCTGTGATCTAGGACGTTGTTGAGGTACAGACCTGTGATCTAGGACGTTGTTGATGTACAGACCTGTGATCTAGGACGTTGTTGGGGTACAGACCTGTGATCTAGGACGTTGTTGAGGTACAGACCTGTTATCTACGACGTTGTTGAGGTACAGACCTGTGATCTAGGACGTTGTTGAGGTACAGACCTGTGATCTAGGACGTTGTTGGGGTACAGACCTGTGATCTAGGACGTTGTTGAGGTACAGACCTGTGATCTAGGACGTTGTTGATGTACAGACCTGTGATCTAGGACGTTGTTGGGGTACAGACCTGTGATCTAGGACGTTGTTGAGGTACAGACCTGTGATCTAGGACGTTGTTGAGGTACAGACCTGTTATCTACGACGTTGTTGAGGTACAGACCTGTGATCTAGGACGTTGTTGGGGTACAGACCTGTGATCTAGGACGTTGTTGAGGTACAGACCTGTGATCTAGGACGTTGTTGAGGTACAGACCTGTGATCTAGGACGTTGTTGAGGTACAGATCTGTGATCTAGGACGTTGTTGGGGTACAGACCTGTGATCTAGGACGTTGTTGGGGTACAGACCTGTGATCTAGGACGTTGTTGAGGTACAGACCTGTGATCTAGGACGTTGTTGAGGTACAGACCTGTGATCTAGGACGTTGTTGGGGTACTGACCTGTGATCTAGGACGTTGTTGGGGTACAGACCTGTGATCTAGGACGTTGTGGAGGTACAGACCTGTGATCTAGGACGTTGTTGGGGTACAGACCTGTGATCTAGGACATTGTTGAGGTACAGACCTGTGATCTAGGACGTTGTTGAGATACAGACCTGTGATCTAGGACGTTGTTGAGGTACAGACCTGTGATCTAGGACGTTGTTGAGGTACAGACCTGTGATCTAGGACGTTGTTGAGGTACAGACCTGTGATCTAGGACGTTGTTGAGGTACAGACCTGTGATCTAGGACGTTGTTGAGGTACAGACCTGTGATCTAGGACGTTGTTGAGGTACAGACCTGTGATCTAGGACGTTGTTGAGATACAGACCTGTGATCTAGGACGTTGTTGAGGTACAGACCTGTGATCTAGGACGTTGTTGAGGTACAGGGCACACTTCTCCTCAGGCGACAAGCCTTCAGCCATCAGGTAGAAGATTTTGAAGTTGTGTTGCTGACTAGGCAGGTGGACCACCCGGGACTTCTCCAGCATGTACGTGTATATCTGCGCTAAACACACACACACACACACACACAAATGTAATCCACATAATAACACATGCTCTGTCAATAAGCTATAAACCAAATGTAACCAGTAGTAGGGACACGCACACCTTAATGAATGTACAGTATATAAACACCTATGTAAACCTACACAGCCATTGCAATCTTACGAGAATTATCCATTAGGATACCAATGTGTACTCAAGATGCTTAAACACAGACCACAGACCAAATTATTCAAACAAAAAACTTGAGTGACCTTCATTAAAATGCAGCTTTCATACACATCTATTACATATGAGTAAATCTATCTACCTCAATGTGGTTCAAAGGGGTTGACAGACATTGAAGGCCGAAAGGTTTACTCAGAGTTATACTCCCCCCTGCTGGCCATACATCAAACTGCCTTTCAATACTGCCAGTATATTATCCATCTGAGTAAACATTGACTGGTGTAGTTAGTAAACCCTTTGTTAGTTATAGCACTGCCCCCTGGGTAAAGCTGCAGTTGTGTGTATGTGTACCTCTGAGTAGTGTCCTTCTCTTGTCACAGTACTGCAGGCTGAGGAGTTTGATGAAGCGACTGGAGTTGTCATTCACAGGAGTACTGGCATGACCAAACGCCTCCAGGACACAGTTCACCTACAAGCCACCACAACACACAATTTCTGTTGGCACTGAAATCACACCATAATAATAATAATATACTCTACCATACAACTACCCATATATCCACTGTTACTTTCTCGTCAAAATATACAGTATATACACTGAACAGAAATATCAATGCAACATGTAAAGTGTTGGTCCCACATTTCATGAGCTGAAATAAAAGACCCCAGAAATGTTCCATCCATACAAAAAGTTGATTTCTCTCAGATTTTGTTCACAAATGTGTTTATATCCCTGTTAGTGAGCCTTTGCCAAGATAATCCATCCACCTGACAGGTGTGGCAAAACAAGAAGCTGATTAAACAGCATGATCATTACACAGGTGCACCTTGTGCTGGGGACAATACAAGGCCACTCTAAAATGTGCAGTTTTGTCACACAACATAATGCCACAGACGTCCCAAGTTTTGAGGGAGAGTGCAATTGGCATACTGACTGAATGTCCACCAGAGCTGTTGTCAGAGAATTTAATGTTAATTTCTCTACCATAAGCTGCCTCTAATGTCGTTTAATAGAATTTGGCGGTACGTCCAACCAGCCTCACAGCCGCAGATCACGTGTATGGCGTTGTGTTGGAAAGCAGTTTGCGGATGTCAACATTGTGAACAGAGTGCTCCATGGTGGCGGTGGAGTTATGGTATGGGCAGGCATAATCTATGGACAACGAACACAATAGCATTTTATCGATGGCAATTTAAATGCACAGAGATACCATGATGAGATCCTGAGGCCCATTGTCGTGCCATTCAACCGCCGCCATGACCTCATGTTTTAGCATGATAATGCACGGCCCCATGTCTCAAGGATCTGTACACAATTCCTGGAACCTGAAACTGTCCCAGTTCTTCCATGGCCTGCATACTCACCAGACATGTCATTGAGCTTGTTTGGGATTCTCTGGATCTACGTGTACCACAGCGTGTTTAAGTTCCCGCGAATATCCAGCAACTTCACAAAGCCATTAAAGAGGAGTGGGACAACATTCCACAGGCCACAATCAACACCCTGATCAACTCTATGAGAAGGAGATGTTAGATTGAATGAGGAAAATGGTGGTCACACCAGATACTGACTGGTTTTCTGATTCACGCCCTTTTTAAAAAGATATCTGTGACCAATAGATGCATATCTGTATTTCCAGTCATGCGAAATCCATAGATTAGGACCAAATGAATTTATTTCAATTGACTGATTTCCTTGCATGAACTGTAACTCAGTAACATTTTTGAAATTGTTGCATAATGCTTTAATATTTTTTATTCAGTATGTACACTACCGTTCAAAATCCTGGGGTCACGTAGAAATGTTCTTGTTTTTGAAAGAAAAGCTAATTTTTTGTCCATTAAAAGAACATCAAATTGATCAGAAACACAGTGTAGACATCGTTAATGTTGTAAATCACTATTGTAGCTGGAAATGGCAGATTTTTTATGGAATATCTATTTAGGTGTACTGGGGCCCATTATCAGCAACCATCACTCCTGTGTTCCAATGGCACGTTGTGTTAGCTAATCCAAGTTCATCGTTTTTAAAGGCTAATTGATCATTAGAAAACCCTTTCACATTTATGTTAGCACAGCTGAAAACTGTTGTTTTGATTAAAGAAGCAATAAAACTGGCCTTCTTTAGACTAGTTGAGTGTCTGAAGCATTTGTGGGTTCGATTACAGGCTCAAAATGGGTAGCTTCATTAAATAGTACCCGCAAAACACCAGTCTCAACGTCAACAGTGAAGAAGCGGCTCCCGGGATGCTGGCCTTCTAGGCAGAGTTTCTCTGTCTAGTGTCTGTGTTCTTTTTGCCCATCTTAATCTTTTCTTTTTATTGGCCAGTCTGAGATATGGCTTTTTCTTTGCAACTCTGCCTAGAAGGCCAGCATCCTGGAGTCACATCTTCACTGTTGACGTTAAGACTGGTGTTTTGCGGGTACTATTTAATGAAGCTGCCAGTTGTGGACTTGTGAGGTGTCTGTTTCTCAAATTAGACACTCTAATGTACTTGTCTTCTTGCTCAGTTGTGCACCGGGGCCTCCCACTCCTCTTTCTATTCTGGTTAGAGACAGTTTGCGCTGATCTGTGAAGGGAGTGGTACACAGCGTTGTGTGAGATCTTCCATTTCTTGGCAATTTTCGCATGGAATAGCCTTCATTTCTCAGAACAAGAATAGACTGACGAGTTTCAGAAGAAAGGTCTTTGTTTCTGGACATTTTGAGCCTGTAATCGAATCCACAAATACTGATTCTCCAGATACTCAACTAGTCTAAAGAAGGCCAGTTTAATTGCTTCTTTAAACATAACAACAGTCTTCAGCTGTGCTAACATAATTGCAAAAGTGTTTTCTAATGATCAATTAGCATTTTAAAATGTAAACTTGGATTAGCTAACACAACGTGCCATTGGAACACAGGAGTGATGGTTGCTGATAATGAGCTTCTGTACGCCTATGTAGATATTCCATACAAATCAGCCGTTTCCAGCTACAATAGTCATTTACAACATTAGTATGCAGCAATACATGCATTAGTGATGGCATGTTCATAGATGCACAATCGAATTAGTGTGAATTTATCTGCTCGTTTGGTTCATTGAAGTCCACTGAAGAGGGTGCATGAGTTTGAAATACTGACTGTCACCACTTCTCACCACCAGAGGGCGATATAGCCCGACTGACTGAATGTCAGACATTGTCCCCATGTGCTCTCTGAGTAAGAGCTGACCCAGATATATTATCTACCACCAAACCATGACTTTGTCTGCGTACATACAGCTCCACTATGGACAAGCAACAGCTTTTCTATCTTCCCTGTTAAACAATGATGCTTTGTATGTTAAGGTCATCACAGTTAGTCCAATGAAACAGTGCCTGGTTCATAACAGGGACTTCTGCTAGGTTCTTCAAATCTTCAAACATCCACTGCAAGAAAGATTCCCACGCGTGCTAGGCAACAATATTACATAAAACCAGGATATTTCTGACAATATGTCAGTATAAGGTTGAATGCAATAGCAGTCGTCCTTCGTCTTACTAAAGTGTTCTTTTAATCCGATGCTTTCACCCAGACTGATATAATACTGTATCATTGCAATTGATCACTGAGTATAAAACATTCTCAAACAATGTCCTGTTCATAGCGGCTGCTCATATAATGGTTGCTAGGGTCATTTCCTGCCCATTGTACTCCTCTATGTTTTGTTTTACAGGGTCAGCCATAGTAGTATGGCCCCCCCTGGAGCAAATTAGGGTTAAGTGGCTTGTTAAAGGGCACATAAACTGATTTCTCAATTTCTCAAACCAGCGACCTTTCGGTTACTGGCCCAATGCTCTACCACTAGGTTACCTGACGCCCAGTACACTTTCCACAAAACCCTTTCAGACTGAATACTTGGCCGGTGGCATTTGGATGCTCTCTCTATATGGGCCAATTACAAACACAATGGGCCTGAGTGATCATACAAAACCTAGTGATGGCGATCAAGGAAATAAAATAGCCTGTAACAGCCTAGGGGTTTCATGTACAGACCACCGCACTAACACAGATCATTTGTTCCGTGAATACATATCTCGAACCCCTACACCACAGGGACTCTGTAACAGGCAGACAGGCAGGCAGACAGACAGGCAGACAGGTTTACAGGCTACCTGTCTGTCTGCCTGTCTGCCTGCCTGTCTACCCTCTCTGGTATTGAGTGTGTCTGGTGATAAAGAGAACAAAGGTCAGTCGCTATCACAGTCCAACCAAGGTGCATGAAAGAAAGCACATACGGGAAGTGTGAGAAATATTCAGCCACTCATGGAAGACAATAGAAGATCAATGGAAAATGGCTTTTTATTATAAAAACCCAATGCGTATCAGCATTGAAGCCTTCATCAGTGAACATTTTCTATTCAACTTCCATTGTCCTCCTAGAGGATGAATCGTTTTAGGACAACCAGGGCCAGGTGCTCAGTCTGTGTAGAGTAACCCAGACTCACGTGCTTCATCCTGGGCTCAAGAGAGAAGCCTTTGGGGCTGGACCTCACTGCCAGGTGTCTCACTATGTGTTTACAGGCCTCCGTCTTCCCAGAACCACTCTCCCCACTGTAGAGAGAGAGAGAGAGAGAGAGAGAGAGAGAGAGAGAGAGAGAGAGAGAGAGAAAGTATAAATAAAAACAGATTTTTGTGTGTCTGTTTGTGTCATTGCAATGGTGTGAATATAAGTGTATGTGTATGTGAGTGTGTCCATGTGTGTTTCCACATTGTTCCTGGTCTCAGATGAATGGATGTGTGCAGTAGAGTGAGTCATCAGGGTGTAGGCTACATCTGTCACCTCCATCCCACTCCTCCTATTTTTCATCCCCCATTTCCATTCACTTCTCCGTTCAGAATCCTGCAGCTAGCCATTACAATGGTGTTAATTATCAAGTGGACACTATCATAACAACACAGCCTATGGCTATAAGGGTGATCCATCCACTGGGCATCTCACTGAGGTCATTCAGGTTAGGTGGACTGTGGTGAAGTACACTACTCTGCTCCATGGGGGACTTGAACTAACAGTTAGGTTGACTGTAAGGTCTGTCTAACTACAGAACATGGACACAAAGACACGCACACACACACACACAGAGCAGAGACCAGCTATGTATCACTTAGCAGATGGCTTTCGAAGGTCATTTAAGCCCCCACTAATGACGGCGCTGTGTGTGTCTTTGAGTGTGTGTGTGTGTGCATCATTTAGTCCTCCTACTAATGACTATGCTGAGAGTTTGAAGTCCAGAGTCATTTACCCCTCTTTTTATTTACATGGCTTTATTCGATTTCAAGGGTGTTTTGTGCTTCTAGGCATGTGTCTATACCCTGGCCTCATGTGTACAGAATGCATATGTGTGTGTGTGTGTGTGTGTGTGTGTGTGTGTATACCCTGCCCTTGAGGGACCTAAAATTTTGACTGCTTCCAGCTCAGTGGAGCATGTATATGAGGTTGAGGTGTGTATGTGTGTTTTTGTTGTGTGTGTGTTTAATGGATAGCCGGTGGCCAAAGTGCATTAACTCACTACCAGATCCGCTGCGACTCAGCGGGAACGGCGATGGAGAGCCGGAACGGGATATAATTGCAATCAGGAAGCTGCCTCCGTCCAGCCAGCACAAAGAAAAGAGCAGGCTGCGCCTAGGCTCCCAGAACCATTAATCTCTCTGGGAGCGCTTAACTGACCTGCCGGGGTGGGTTTGGACAAATTGGGCAGTGGCCCATACTTCACCATTCAGCTACTCTAAATCATTAACTGACTCTAAATCATTAACTGATTGGAGTTAATGATATGAATGAAATACTAATGCTTTCTCACGGAGGTGATACTGGCACTTGTTTAGTGATTGTGTGTGTGCAGGTTTGCACATGTGCATGCATTTGAATATGCGTGTTTACCTGAGGATGAAGCATTGTGGGCGTCGCTCCTGCAGCATCATGTGGTAGGCTCTCTCCGCTGAGGAGAAGATGTGAGGAGGCAGAGAGGAGCACAAACGCCCTGAGGAACTCAGATACAACTGACTCACCTGATAGAGAGAGGTATAGACAGAGAGAAAGAGGGAGAGATAGATAGAGAGAGGGAGAGAGGTATAGACAGAGAGAAAGAGGGAGAGATAGATAGAGAGAGGGAGAGAGGTATAGACAGAGAGAAAGAGGGAGAGATAGAGAGAGGGAGAGATAGATAGAGAGAGGGAGAGAGGTATAGACAGAGAGAGGGAGAGATAGATAGAGAGAGGGAGAGAGGTATAGACAGAGAGAGGGAGAGAGGTATAGACAGAGAGAGATAGGGAGAAAGTCGGAGAGAGTCAGAGAGATTCAGAGAGAGAGAGTCAGGAAGAGAGAGATATAGAGAGAGGTCATGATCAGATGAGCTCCTGCATTTTTCAGCATGTTCTTAAAAAAAGATAGATTTAGAGTTAGAAAAATTAGATTTTTTTTTCAGGAACATTTACAGGATGCTACCCTCTACAACCTTCACTCCAAATCAAAACTCAAAACCTACAACCTGATTTTGGACGGAATTACGGAATCACCTGGAAGGCTTACAACTACCAAAGATTATTACTCTAGCCTTATACAGCAAATGCTCTGGAAAACAACAGAAACCTGAAAACACCATCCAACCTGGAACTGAGTGAGTAATGTTTAGTCTGAAGCTATATTTTATTTCCAAAAGCCAAGAAAAAAAATACATTACATGACTTTATAAAGACTGAATGCTAAATTAAGGCTGCCAAGCTTGATACAACTTCAGTTAGCCCTGACGTGTCAAGTGAAAGGTGTCAAATGCCCAACAATGGCAAGAGAGTCGAACAGTCTACTCCAACCAAATGGAGAGGCCTTAGAAGCTGCCTCCTGCTGTTCATTAAAATACAGTACAGTACCCTGTGTATGTAAAGAATGATAAGGCAAGAAAAGATCACAAAATGAAGCTCCTTATGGAAAATCAAGAGACACATTTTTCTGACTATTATTAAAATGGGAACATCAGCAACCTCATCTTCCACACAGACCATCCCCTGGCATGGAACAGTGATATATTAACACACTACCCCTCTGTTAAGAGAGGGGGTGTTAACGAAGGGTGGAAACTCAGGATACTAGACAACGAGGACTCTGAGTCACCAAATATAAATCTCTATAAGTCTGGAACAGTAATGGTTACAAGGAAACCCAAAACAGTTTCAGCTAGACTTTCACCTAATCAAAGAATTAGCCCGGCAGGAGAAGCTCTCCGTTGAGAAAGATACCCCCACCCCGAGCGGGTCAGACCAGACCTCTTCATTACATAACCCCACAGATGAGCAACCCCAAGCGGAAAGTCAACCTCCCAGCACAGAGTACTACCCCTTCATTGAAATGGAGGATACATTTACACAGCTGGAGGTAAGACAGGTAGAGCTGGAACAGCAGGTGATTACACTCCAGTCAGCACCGACCCAGGGATCTCACCCCCTCTGAGCACCCCCTGTCAGCCACCCTGATTGCCCTCCTGACAACCCCCCCCACACCCTCCGAGGACATACACAAGACACAGATTGTACTACTTATGGACTGAAATAGGAAATATATACAAGAAAAAAAACGTTTTCCCAAACACAGGATGTCTAAACTCTGGGGTCCAAACACCCAGCGCGCCCTAGACCTTCTGTCTGAGGACCAACTAGGTTCACCTAGCCACATAATAATACACACAGGCACAAACAACCTGAGAACACAGCAGGAAAGGGTGGCCACAGCACTGAAGGGAGTGATTGAAAAAGCTTCTTCTACTTTCCCCAAGTGGTTATCTCCACCCTGCTACCACGAAAATACTTCCACCCTGCTACCATACAGCAAGTATTTCCCATAACTGTGCCTCAAAACCAAATGTTTTCCTGGCCCACCACTCCACCCTAGACTTGAACAGCCTCTATGATCAGGTCTACCTATACAAGGCAGCCGTGCCCACATTCGCCCGGACTCTAAAGGACATCGCTCTCAAACGCAGCCCCAACACTTCACATAGGAGCAACAGATCAATAGACACCCCGCCCAGACCAGCGAGACACTCTCCCAGACCTGTGGGACTCCCCCTGGACCTACATATGGAGGACCCATGCCTAGAAGACCCACCTCCAGACCACAGCACCACCAGCCACATACACACCCCCACCCCAACCAATCAAGTCAAACATGCCCACACCCCATTTAGGCTCCCTCAGATCAGAACTATGCCCCTCCTGCCCACCCCATGCACCCCACCCCCGCAAAGAAGGCCTCAACATGGAAGTCACACATACACCCAGGCCATGAGGGGGCAAACAGGCCCAAACCCAACTCATACACTAGCCCAAGCCAATGGCATGTACCAGATTCTCAGCAGGTTCTGCTCACACTTACTGCCTGAGGCCAAACCACACAACGAAAAACATTGGACACTTTATGGAACACAAAGCCTTCACTATCTCATCCTGGAATATCCAAGGCCTGAGGTCATCTGCCTTTGGCCTAAAGAGCAGGAACCTGGACTTCATCAAAGAAATCGGAAATACAGACATTGTCATCCTACAAGAAACATGGTATAGAGGAGACAGACCCACTGGTTGCGCTCTAGGTTACAGAGAGCTGGTAGTCCCATCCATCAAACTACCAGGTGTGAAACAGGGAAGGGACTCAGGGGGTATGCTAATTTGGTAAAGAGCTGACCTAACTCACTCCATTAAATTAATCAAAACAGGAACATTTTACATTTGGCTATAAATTCAAAAGGAAATGATCTTAGCAGAGAAAAATGTCCTCCTTTGTGCTACCTATATCCCCCCCACTAGAATCCCCATACTTTAATGAAGACAGCTTCTCCATCCTGGAGGGGGAAATCAATACTTTTCAGGCCCAGGGACATGTACTGGTCTGTGGCGACCTAAATGCCAGAACCGGACAAGAACCTGACACCCTCAGCACACAGGGGGACAAACACCTGCCTGGAGGTGACAGAATTCCCTCCCCCATATGCACAACTATGACAACATAACCAACAAAAACGGGTCACAACTCCTGCAGCACTGTCGCACGCTGGGTATATACATAGTCAATGGTAGGCTTCGAGGGGACTCCTATGGTAGGTACACCTATAGCTCATCTCTTGGCAGTAGTACTGTAGACTACTTTATCACTGACCTCAACCCATAGTTTCTCAGAGCGTTCACAGTCAGCCCACTGACACCCCAAAATCACAGTCTACTTGAACAGAGCAATACTCAATCATGAGGCATCAAAACCAAAGGAACTGAGTAATATTAAGAAATGCTATAGATGCAAGGAATGTAATTTGGAAACCTGCCAAAAAACAATTAGGCAACAACAAATTCAATCCCTTTTAGACAGCTTCCTGGACAAAACGTTCCACTGTAATAGTGAAGGTGTAAACTTGGCAGTAGAAAAACTAAACAGTTTATTTGACCTCTCAGCTTCACTATCAAATCAAAAAATCTCAAATAGAAAACTGAAGAAAATTAACAATGACAAATGGTTTGATGAATAATGCAAAAATCTAACCACTTCTGGGAAAATTGGAAAACACTAAACAAACAACAACACGAATAATTATCTATCCAAAATGGAGATATATGGGTAAAACACTTCTCCAATCTTTTTGGCTCTATAACAAAGAACAAACAGCAAAAACACATACATGATCAAATACAAATCTTAGAATCAACTACTAAAGACTACCAGAACCCACTGGATTCTCCAATTACCTTGAATGAACTACAGGACAAAATAAAAACCCTCCAACCCAAAAAGGCCTGTGGTGTTTATGGTATCCTCAATGAAATGATCAAATATACAGACAACTAATTCTAATTGGCTATACTTAAACTCATTAACATAATTCTTAACTCTGGCATCTTCCCCGATATTTGGAACCAAGGACTGATCATCACAATCCACAAAAGTGGAGACAATTTTGACCCCAATAACTACCGGGGGATATGAGTCAACAGCTACCTTGGGAAAATCCTCTGCATCATCATTAACAGCAGACTAGTACATTTCCTCAGTGAAAACAACGTACTGAGCAAATGTCAAATTGGCTTTTTACCAAATTATCGTACAACAGACCACATATTCACACTGCACACCCTAATTGGCAAACAAGCCAAAACAAAGGCAAAGTCTTCTCAAGCTTTGTTGATTTCAAAAAAGCCTTCGACTCAATTTGGCATGAGGTTCTGCTGTACAAATTGATGGAAAGTGGTGTTCGGCGAAAAACATACAACATTATAAAATCCATGGACATAAACAACAAGTGTGCCGTTAAAATAGGCAAAATAGGCATTTCTTCCCCCAGGGCCGTGGGGTGAGACAGGAATGCAGCTTACGCCCCACCCTCTTCAACATATATATCAACGAATTGGCGAGGGCACTAGAAAAGTCTGTAGAACCCGGCCTCACCCTACTAGAATCTGAAGTCAAATGTTTACTGTTTGCTGATGATCTGGTGCTTCTGTCCCCAACCAAGGAGGGCCTACAGCAGATTCTGCCAGACCTGGGCCCTGGAACACCAAAATAATGGTGTTCCAAAAAAGGTCCAGTTGCCAGGACCACGAATACAAATTCAATCTAGACACCGTTGCCCTAGAGCACACAAAAACTATACATACCTTGGCCTAAACATCAGCGCCACAGGTAACTTCCACAAAGCTGTGAACGACCTGATAGACAAGGCAAGAAGGGCATTCTAAGCCATCAAAAGGAACATGAAATTCGACATATCAATTAGGATCTGTCTAAAAATACTTGAATCAGTTATAGAACCCATTGCCATTCATGGTTGTGAGGTCTGGGGTCCGCTCACCAACCAATAATTCACAAAATGGGACAAACACCAAATTGAGACTTTTCATGTACCCTCTGTGTACAACGTAGAACACCAAATAATGCATGCAGAGCAGAATTTGGTAAATTTCTGCTAATTATCAAAATCCAGAAAAGAGACATTAAGTTCTACAACCACCTATAAGGAAGCAATTCCCAAACCTTCCATAACAGAGCCCAAGGACAGCAACACATTTAGATCCAACCAAATCATGAGAAAACAAAAAGATAATTACTTGACACATTGGAAATAAAAACAGAGCAAACTATAATGTTATTTGGCCCCAAGCAGAGAGTACACAGTGGCAGAATACCTGACCACTGTGACTGACCCAAACTTAAGGAAAGCTTTGACAATGTACAGACTCAGTGAGCATAGCCTTGCTATTGAGAAAGGCCGCCGTAGGCAGACCTGGGGCGGCAGGTAGCCTAGTGGTTAGAGTGTTGGACTTGTAACCGGAGGGTTGCAAGTTCGAATCCCTGAGCTGGCAAGGTAAAAATCTGCCATTCTGCCCCTGAACAAGGCAGTTAACCCACTGTTCCCCAGGTGCCGAAGATGTGGATGTTGATTAAAGGCAGCACCTCTCTGATTCAGAGGGGTTGGGTTAAATGCGGAAGACACATTTCAGTTGAAGGCATTTGGTTGTACAACTGATTAATAATGGTGACTTTGGCTCTCAAGAGAAGACATGCTATGTGCACACTGCTGACAAAATTAGGTGAAAACTGAGCTGCACTTCCTAACCTGCTGCCCAATGTATGACCATATTAGAGACACATATTTTCCTCAGATTATACAGATCAACAAAGAATTTGAAAACATCCCCAATTTTGATAAACTTCCATATCTCCTGGGTGAAATATCACAGCAGCAAGATTTGTGACCTGTTGCCACAAGGTCAACCAGTAAAGAACAAACACCATTGTAAATAAAATCCATATTTATGCTTATTTATTTTCCCTTTTGTACATTAACCATTTGTACATCGTTACAACACTGTATATATACATCAAATCAAAGTTTATTTGTCATGTGCACCGAATACAACAGGTGTAGACCTTACAGTGAAATGCTTACTTACAGTCTCTAACCAATAGTGCAAACAAAAGGTATTAGGTGAACAATAGGTAAGAAAAGAAATAAAAACAACAGTATGAAAAAGACAGGCTATATACAGTAGCGAGGCTATATACAGTAGCGAGGCTATATACAGTAGTGAGGCTATATACAGTAGCGAGGCTATATACAGTAGCGAGGCTATATACAGTAGTGAGGCTTTATACAGTAGTGAGGCTATATACAGTAGCGAGGCTATAAAAGTAGCGAGGCTACATACGGACACCGGTTAGTCAGGACCCATGCCAAATCTTTTTAGTCTCCTGAGGTGGAAAAGGCTTTGTCATGCCCTCTTCACGACTGTCTTGGTGTGTTTGGACCATTCTAGCTTGTTGGTGATGTGGACACCAAGGAACTTGAAGCTCTCAACCTGCTACACTACAGCCCCGTCGATGAGAATGGGGGCGTGCTCGGTCCTCCTTTTCCTGTAGTCCACAATCATCTCCATAGTCTTGGTTACGTTGAGGGAGAGGTTGTTGTCCTGGCACCACACGGCCAGGTCTCTGACCTCCTCCCTATAGGCTGTCTTGTCGTTGTCGGTGATCAGGCCTACCACTGTTGTGTCATCTGCAAACTTAATGATGGTGTTGGAATCGTGCCTGGCCATGCAGTCGTGGGTGAACAGGGAGTACAGGAGGGGACTGAGCATGCACCCCTGGGGAGCTCCAGTGTTGAGGATCAGCGTGGCAGATGTGTTGCTACCTACCCTCACCACCTGGGGGCGGCCTGTCAGGAAGTCCAGGATCCAGTTGCAGAGGGAGGTGTTTAGTCCCAGGATCCTTAGCTTAGTGATGAGCTTTGAGGGTACTATGGTGTTGAACGCTGAGCTGTAGTCAATTAATTTGTAAAGTCTTTATTCTTTTGGAACTTCTGTGAATGTAATGTTTACTGTTCATTTTCATTGTTTATTTCACTTTTGCATACTATTTACTTCACTTGCTTTGGCAATGTTAACATATGTTTCCCATGCCAATAAAGCCCCTTGAATTGAATTGAGAGAGTCAGAGAGAGAGAGAGTCAGAGAGAGAGTCAGAGAGAGAGTCAGAGAGAGAGAGAGAGAGTCAGAGAGAGGGGGAGAGAGAGAAAGAGAGAGGGAGAGAAAGAGGGATAAAGAGAGAAAAGAAGAATTTAGAGAGCATAGTGTTAAAGCCCATTCTTACACTACATCCAATGCCCACAAGCAATACCAACCCCAAAATCCAACCCGTAAAATAAAACATTCACCAGTCCAGCAACACGCCAAAACCCAGCTTCAAATACCACACTACTCTGCCTAGGCCTTGCCACAGTACCAAACCCGGCCTCTGGTTCCTTTACCAAGCCAGCCTCAAACAACCCCAAACTTCTGCCCCATCACCTAGCAGATATGAGTGGGCACTGGGTTTGGAGGGGAAGAGAGGATGGAGGTTGTTTTTGGGATAAAGTGACATATGTTAGCGGGTGACAGCCGGTTAACAGTTTTTCACACATTTTGTGAAATATATCCCTCTCACTCTCTCAGGTGGAGAGTGTGCGCAAGGCGGGCAAGGTGTGTTAAATTCAGCCAGGTCAACCAAGATACAAGTCAATAATCGATGTCCACCCACGTGATGTAAAACCGGCCACTAGAGGCAACAGTGAGCGCTGTTATGTTAAAGTGGTTTTGGTTTTGTTCAGGCATTGTAGACAGGGATGGCGGACGGCTGTAAGCATCTCGCTCTTATTCCAAAGGTGGCAAGTTCAAATCCAATGATAGAAATATGTTTTTGATATTTTTGATATCTCAAACGTTAACCCTTACCTTAACCATTCAGAGTTAATGCCTAACCTTAAGATTTCTGAGATTTGCCGGAACATAACCCTAACCTTAAAAATGTGAAGTTAATGCCTAAACTTAACATTTTGAAATTTGACATTTGAGAAGCATGGATTAACGTCTAATTCTGACGTGAGACTGTGAGAGCTAGTTGGTAAAATTCTGCCAGATTTGAGGTACAGATATGGGGTGCGATAGCACTGACAGGGCAGTTGGGCATCTCTCCAAACCCGGCTAGGGGTACCCCAAACACAAACACACACACACACACACACACACACACACACACACACACACACACACACACACACACACACACACACACACACACACACACACACACACACACACCCATTAGGGCAGTGGGCGGAGTGATGATAGTCATCTGGTTGTATTGTATATCTTCAGACAGTGAGAACAGCTTGTCCCCCTGATGGAACTGTTCAGCTGTCATGGCCATTTTAGCCACACAAGGCAGGTTATGGCAGATACACCACGTGAGGTATGTCTACCACGTAGCCTACCACGTAGCCTACCACGTAGCCTGTGTCAGACATAGCCTACCACGTGGAAAGCCTGTGTCAGAAATAGCCTACCATGTGGAAAGCCTGTGTCAGACATAGCCTCCCATGTGGAAAGCCTGTGTCAGAAATAGCCTACCATGTGGAAAGCCTGTGTCAGACATAGCCTACCATGTGGAAAGCCTGTGTCAGACATAGCTAAGAGCCTGTCTAAGTTAGATTACATGTGTACTTTATGTAAACACTGAAAGAGACAGGTTTCTGTCAGCGTTATGTAAATGCCTGTCTCATACAGTAAGATACGTGTGCGCACACCATAAACGCCTGTCTAGGCTACAGCCCAGCAGATATACAGTGTGTGTGTGTGTGTGTGTGTGTGTGTGTTTGTGTGTATGGCCTGGCTGGTGTATAATGCAGTCAGACCTCCACTGCGTACCACTAACAGGAAGAGTGCATTATTAATGGTCCACATCAAGGCCAGATTTCAGCCATTCATACTAGACTAATGACACAGCCAACAGGGAATTCAATACACACTCTCCATGACTGACAAGATACAGTCGAAGTCGGTTGGAATCATTAAAACTCGTTATTCAACCACTCCACAAATGTCTTGTTAACGAACTATAGTTTTGGCAAGTCGGTTAGGACATCTTCTTTGTGCATGACAAGTAATTTTTCCAACAATTGTTTACAGACAGATTATTTCACTTATAATTCACTGTATCACAATTCCAGTGGGTCAGAAGTTTACATACACTAAGTTGACTGTGCCTTTAAACAGAAAATTATGTCATGGCTTTACAAGCTTCTGATAGGCTAATAGACATAATTTGAGTCAATTGGAGGTGTACCTGTGGATGTATTTCAAGGCCTACCTTCAAACTCAGTGCCTCTTTGCTTGACATCATGAAAAAATCTAAATAAATCAGCCAAGACCTCAGAAAGAACATTGTAGACCTCCACGCCTGAAGGTACCACGTTCATCTGTACAAACAATAGTATGCAAGTATAAACACCATGGGACCACGTAGCCGTCATACCGCTCAGGAAGGAGAAGTGTTCTGTCTCCTAGAGATTACTGTACTTTGGTGCGAAAAGTGCAAGTCAATCTCAGAACAACAGCAAAGGACCTTGTGAATATGCTGGAGGAAACAGGTACAAAAGTATCGATTTCCACAGTAAAACGAGTCCTATATCTACATAACCTGAAAGGCCGCTTAGCAAGGAAGAAGCCACTGCTCCAAAACCGCCATAACAAAGCCAGACTAAGGTTTGCAACTGCACATGGGGACAAAGATCGTACTTTTTGGAGAAATGTCCTCTGGTCTGATGAAACAAAAATAGAACTGTTTGGCCATAATGACCATCGTTATGTTCGGAGGAAAAAGGGTGAGGCTTGCAAGCCAAAGTTCACCATCCCAACCGTGAAGCACGGGGGTGGCAGCATCATGTTGTGGGGGTGCTTTGCTGCAGAAGGGACTGACGCAACATCTCAAGACATCAGTCAGGAAGTAAAAGCAATGTCGCAAATCGGTCTTCCATATGGACAATGACCACAAGCAAACTTCCAAAGTTGTGGCAAAATGGCTTAAGGACAACAAAGTCAAGGTATTGGAGTGGCCATCACAAAGCCCTGACCTCAATCCCATAGAACATTTGTGGGCAGAACTGAAAAAGCTTGTGCGAGCAAGGAGGCCTACAAACCTGGCTCAGTTACACCAGTTCTGTCAGGAGGAGTTGGCCAAAATTCACCCATCTTATTGTGGGAAGCTTGGGGAAGGCTACCCGAAACGTTTGACCCAAGTTAAACAATTTAAAGGAAATGCTGCCAGATAAAATTGAGTGTATGTAAACTTCGAACCCACTGGGAATGTGATGAAAGAAATAAAAGCTGAAATAAATCATTCTCTCTACTATTATTATGACATTTCACATTCTTAAAATAAAGTGGTGATCCTAACTGAGCTAAGACAGGGCATTTTTACTAGGATTAAATGTCAGGAATTGTTAAGGTGTATGTAAAGTTCCGACTTCAACTGTACACAATAGAGATATAGGCCAATAAAACCTTAGACAAATTCAAGCTACCCCATAGGTTGAGGAAATAAACATATGTATTACTGCATCTTGTAGTGCAGGGATGGGCAACTGGCGGAACATTTTGCTTAGGGCCCCCAAAAGGCTAGGGCCGGCTCTGACTGTATGCATGGGTATGGATGTGGGTACGCAGACCCACGAGTCACAGCAATCCATCAGGGGCTCCCCGAGTGGCACAGCAGTTTAAGGCACTGCATCTTAGTGCAAGAGGCGTCACTACAGTCCCTGGTTTGAATCCAGGCTGTATCACATCCGGCTGTGATTGGGGGTCCCATAGGATGGCGCCCCATTGGCCCAGTGTTGTCCGGGTTTGGCCCGGGGTAGGCCGTCATTGTAAATAAGAATATATTCTTAACTGACTTGCCTAGTTAAATAAAGGTTACATTTAAAAAAAAATTGTACAAAAACAAAATGGTGAGTACAGATGTTTTATGGCCCCCACCCCTGCTGTAGTGTGTAGTGAGATACTCACGAGTGTAGAGTAGATGGGGAGGTCTTTGTTAGGATTGACCAGGAGGAGAATGTGTCCGATGTAGGTCTGAAAAAAACAGGCCTTACGTTACTTCACCTGTAGAAACTTACAGTGAGAGAGAGCTTCTGTTCCATAGACAAATGAATAAATACACAATTAAATATTGTAACATCAATGGCGGGGTATACAGTCTACAGAGTTTGGTTTAGAGCACCACTGTGTGCTCTTGAATTGAGGCATGTCTGGTCAAACTACCAGCCACTGGGGTTTACACAGAAGTCCACCCAGACCATGTAGTAGGCCTACTGTCTGTAATCACGTTGTAGCACAAAGCCCCATCCCTCATGGAGCCTGAAGGTCATGTTAGGACTAAGAATTAAATCCCTTCCCCAAACACACAGAGTTGAAGAGGCTTGCAGGCCATCAGCACTACTGCTATGCTAGCCCTTGGAGCTAACTGACGATAGCATCTCGTCAGTCAGAGAGAGAGGACCAGGGGCAATGTATGCTGACTGCTCAAACCATTCATCCAACTGGGACATCAACGCTGAGTTTATGATGTTGTTATAAAGACAATGTCGTATAGGCTTCATGATGGTGTCAAAGGGTACCGTGTCTCACGGCCAAGGGAGGTGATAGGTAGGCACAGGAGGGATCCATATGGGTGAATAATTCTATGTCTATGGGTGCACTTCATCTGAAGAGCTGAAACCAACTAACTGAAGAAAAAGCCTGAAAAGAAAGCCTGACAAAAGCCTGACAAAAAAAGGTGTTTGCAATATACTATCCCCATAAACAGGAGGTGTCAGGTAGATAGCCTATGTTATCCCAAATGTTCTATCGCATTACCATATTATTGTTGGCACAAAACGACTCAATACATGAATACGTGCCTTCCAAATCATAAGAGGTAGGCTAAATATCAAGAAAAGACATGACAATAAATACGTCAATAAACATGACAATAAATACATCAATAAACATGACAATAAATACATCAATAAACACGACAATAAATATGTCAATAAACATGACAATAATTACATCAATAAACATGACAATAATTACATTAATAAACATGACAATAAATACGTCAATAAACATGACAATAAATATGTCAATAAACACGACAATAAATAAGCCAATAAACACAACAAGAAACATGACAATAAATAAGACAATAAACACAACAATAAACATGTCAATAAATACATCAATAAACACAAAAATAAATACATAAATAAATATGTCAATTAACACAACAATAAATACGTCAATAAACACATCAATAAATACATCAATAAATACATAAATAAAAACAAAAATAAAAAAGTCAATAAATACAACAATAAACACGTCAATAAATACATCAATAAACAAGAAAATAAACACGAAAACAAACACAGCAATAAATACGTCAATAAATACATAAATAAAAACAAAAATAACCATGACAATAAATACGTCAATAAACATATCAATAAAGATGACAATAAAAAAGTCAATAAATACAACAATAAACACGTCAATAAATACATCAATAAACAAGAAAATAAACACGAAAACAAACACAGCAATAAATACGTCAATAAACACAACAATAAATACATCAATAAACACGACAATAAATACATCAATAAACACAACAATAATCACGACAATAAATACGTCAATAATCACGATAACAAACACATCAATAAACACGACAAGAAAACATGTCAATAAATATGACAATAAACACAACAGTAAACACAACAATAAATATGCCTATAAACACGTCAATAAACACGTCAATACACACGATAGTAAACACGTCAATAAACACAATAATAAACACAACAATAAACAAGTCGATAAACACGTCAATAAATACATCAATAAACATGAAAATAAATACGCAAATAAACACAAAAATAAACGCGACAATAAATATGTCAATAAACACAACAATGAATACATCAATAAACATGACAATAAATGCATCAATAAACACATCAATAAATACATAAATAAACACAAAATAAAAATGACAATAAATATGTCAATAAACACAACAATAAATACATAAATAAACACATCAATAAACACAACAATAAACACAAATCAAATCAAATTTATTTATAAAGCCCATTTATAAAGCCCCCCTTACATCAGCTGATGTCACAGAGTGCTGTACAGAAACCGACAGTAAATACATCAATAATCATGACAACAAACACGTCAATAAACACAACAAGGAAACATGTCAATAAATACGACAATAAATACGACAATAAATACGACAATAAATACGTCAATAAACACGACAGTAAACACATCAATAAATATGTCAATAAACACGTCAATAAACACAACAGTAAACACGTCAATAAGTGCGTCAATAAACACGACAATAAACACGTCAATAAACACGACAATAAACATGACAATAAACACGTCAATAAACACGTCACTAAACACGACAATAAACACATCAATAAACACGACAATAAACATGACAATAAACACGTCAATAAACACATCAATGAACACTATTATAAGAACTGTTTTTAAAGTAATCTCCACTGTTGCAGGAGAATGGACATGCTCATTCCCAAATATGCACTCCTAGGCACGTGGGCGCCTTGGCAACCCCCGCCGACCCCCTCAAGAACAGGAAAGTGTGATACAGGTAAGAAACGTTTTTCTTGAATACTGGAATACTAACTGAAAATATTGACAACAACGTTATCTTAATGGCTAGGGCACGTCACTGAGATATTACGTTGCTAAATAACGGTCTGCTTAGACAAGAGTCCCTGTCTGAGCATTTGCAAGGGTATTTGCAAAATCAATGTGACATGTAGGCCTAATCAACTAGATATTAGCGGCAACAAATGCTGGTAAAACCCAAGTACATGCTATTTTCCAAATCATGTATATAATGTAACTGATGATTTGTGGCCTAGTGGTCGGCAGGTGGCCTAGTGGTTAGAGCGTTGCAAGATCAAATCCCCAAGCTGACAAGGAAAAAATTCTCGTCGTTCTGCCCCTGAATAAGGCAGTTAACCCACTGTTCCCAGCCCGTCATTGAAAATAAGAATTTGTTCTTAACTGACTTGCCTAGTTAAATAAAATAAAAATAATTAATTTGTGCATAAGTATGTTAGATGGTGCCCTCATTGATTGTGTCCCTGCCTATAAATATCTGGGCATCTGAACTGATGAAAAGCTATCTTTTAAAAAGCATGTTGATGAGTCAGTGAAGAAATTAAGAATTAAGTCGGGCTTCTTCTATAGGCATAGGGCCTTTCTTTAAACAGTAGAAAACAGATCATTCAGTCTACATGCATTCCTGTTATACAGTTTGGTGATATTATATACATGAATGCAGCTACCAGTGTTTTGAAGCTCTTGGACACAATTTATCATAAAATGTATAACATCTGAGTTTTGACAGTCACCACTGCACCCTTTATCATATAGTTGGTTGGACCTCGCTAAAACCACGTAGGTCACTTCATTATTCTGTTTTTGTTTCACAGAGTTGGTTAATGCTGGAGAATCCACGTGTATCCACAGAGTTAGTTAATGATGGAGACTCCACGTGTATCCACAGAGTTGGTTAATTCTGTAAACTCCACGTGTATCCACAGAGTTGGTTAATAATGGTGACTCCAAGTGTATCCACAGAGTTGGTTAATGATGGAGACCACGTGTATCCACAGAGTTGTGTAAATCTGCCTTTTCCTACCAGGGCCCTATCATGTGGAATAATCTCCAAGTAATGTTTCAGCTGGATGTGTTGTTGTCTCTGGGTCAGTTTAGGAGAAAGGGATTTGTATATTGATACATGTGTTTGTTTGATTGTTTATAGAATATTTGCTGTTTATTTAATTTTGTGTTTTAAATTGTGTATAATAAAATGTTCTGTATTGTGACAGAGTTTATAGCCTATGTGTGGTCCAAATACTAAGCTTTCCACAAGGCCCCTTTCATAAATGGAAAGCAAATACTACATGGAGGTAGACAGGTATTCTTATTTCATTTCTATGGGTTTTCTTTCTTCCTACTGTAGACCCTCAGGCAGTCTAGATACTACTGCCAAAACCCCTTCCTCTGACAGAGACATACAGTAAACACTAACCCTTACAGCTACTACTGTACAGCAGCTACTACTGTACACCTCCTTCCCACAAAAATACCCCGAGCTGGCTGAATGCTAACTGCTAAACCTATGTTCTCTAGGAGGCCCTGCTGGGGCTGGATAGGATATGTTATCACTAAGATGCTAAAATGCATCAAGACCAAAAACCCAATTCCACATCCCTCGCAATGACCATCTCATTCTCCCAACTGTCATGCATCCTTCCTCCATCCTTTTGTCCTCTTCTCCAGTCCCTGGGCTCGGCTGTGTACCATCCTTCCATCCCAGCAGCAGGCTGGAGCCCAGTCATCAAAGTCCCAGTCTCTGACCACCCTGCTGGGGAGCATATGGACCATTACACTGCCTGTTTCAGCCCTCTCCTCCTCCTCTTCCCTAGTTACATCTCTATCTCCCTCTTCCACCTCACGCTCTTCATCTTTGCTTTTCTCCTCCTCCTTCTCATTATTTCCCCCCGTCATATCTCCTTTTTATTTTGGACATTCTGTCTTCTTTGCTTTCACCTCATCTCATTGCCTATCCCTCTTCTCTGTCCTCTCTCAATCTTCCCTCTCTTTTCTGTCCTCTTTCAATCTACCCCCTCCTCTCCATGTCCAACCAGCCAGTCTCTCCCCCATCTGTGGCTCAGTAACAACCAAGCTATTGGAGCCTTTTCACACAGAGTCATGAGAATTGCCAGGGTGTTCCACATTGATCTGGCTCCAGTCTTTCTACAGCACCGTCCTCCATGTGGAGCTATAGACCAGGCAGCAGTGAAAGGTGGTTAGAATCAGTGGTGTAAAGTACTTAAGTAAAAATACTTTGAAGTACTACTTAAGCCGTTTTTTGGGGTATCTGTACTTTACTTTACTATTTATATTTTGAACTACTTTTACTTTTTACATTTTGAATGCTTAGCAGCACTAAACACAAATTATTTGTTTGTAACTTATGTCTGAGTGTTGGAGTGTGCCTCTGGCTATCCGTAAATAAAAAAAAAAAAAAAAAATGGTGCCATCTGGTTTGCTTAATATTTTGATACTTAAGTATATTTTAGCAATTACATTTACTTTTGATACTTACGTATATTTTAAACCAAATACTTTTAGACGTTTACTTTCATTGAGTCATTTTCTATAAAGGCATCTTTACTTTTACTTAAGTATGACAATTGGGTACTTTTTCCACCACTGGTTAGAATGTCCAGAAACCAAAAGGAAAACGGCTGTATGTCTCTCATATTTTCTCACAATTGCAGTCATAGGTTTTGTCAATCGAACCAAAACGGCATTGATTCTCGAATATGGGATATTTATCCTTTGTGTGAGTGTCTGCGTGTCCGTGTGTTTCTGTGAGTATGTCTGTGTAGTACATTTAGGCTAGCTCTTAGTAGTTCTATTCATCCCCCAGCCCTGGGTCTTGTCCCTGGCCAGCAGACAATGAGTCTCCTGGGACACCTTCCAGACACCAGACCCTGGCCAGAGCTCACACACATCAGCCACTAGCCCACAATACAGGACAGAGAGATGTGGGGGACTGACTCAAAGAGGGTACCACCCCTATAACCGCCACTAGCAGCCACCAGTGCCTGGCCGGGCAACAGAGACAGATAAACAGAACAACCACCCCTGTACCAGCCACGTGCAATAACACAGGTCCAGTCACTGGTCTGCAGGGCTGGAGGAGTGGAAGATTGGAAGAGTGGAGAGGAGGAGGGGTGGAGGAGTGGAGGGGTGGAGGGGTGGAGGAGTGGAGAGGTGGAGGGGTGGAGTGGAGTAGTGAAGGGGTGGAGAGGTGGAGGAGTGGAGAGGTGGAGGGGTTAAAGAGTGGAGGGTTGGAGGAGTGGAGAGGTAGAGGGGTGGAGTAGTGGAGGGGTGGAGAGGTGGAGGAGGAGGGTTGGAGAGTGGAGAGGTGGAGGGGTGGAGGGTTGGAGGAGTGGAGAGGTAGAGGGGTGGAGTAGTGGAGGGGTGGAGAGGTGGAGGAGGAGGGTTGGAGAGTGGAGAGGTGGAGAGGTGGAGGGGTGGAAGGGTGAAGGAGTGGAGGAGTGGAGGGTTGGAGAGTGGAGAGGTGGAGGGGTGGAAGGGTGAAGGAGTGGAGGAGTGGAGGAGTGGAGGGTTGGAGGGGTGGAGAGTGGAGAGGTGGAGGAGTAGATGGGTTGAGGAGTGAAGAGGTGGAGGAGTGGAGGGTGCTGGTTTCCTCCTCAACTCTGGATCTGGGGACAGTCAGGGGAAAGACTGCCCATTGTGCAAGCTGGCATCTCACAAACAATAGATCACTCCAATTGTATGTAAGTGTGTCCATGTGTGTGTCCATGTGTGTGTGTGTGTGTGTGTGTGTTGTGTGTGTGTGTTCTACCTACATATATCTGGTCGTTGCCAAAGCGTTTCTGCATCTCGTAGAGCAGGCTGCTGTCTGTGAGCTCACTGAGAGACGCCAGGTCATCATTAGGTGCCGGAGGCATCAGCTTCACCTGCAACACCACACCACACAGGTTACCATAGCAACCACACATGGACTTGGTTTCCCATACAGTAAGTGTAAACTTCTCTGTAGTAGAGATGTGAAGTGTATAGCAGTAGTGAACATATTGAGTCTACACTTCGCTGTAGTGCAGATGTTGAGTGTACTTGCCTGCTCCAGTTTGCTGGGTCCTATGGGTCCATCTAGACCGTTGTCCTGTGAAGGATATCTGCTCAGCCCCCCTCCCAACTCCCTGAACATGGCACACTTCTCCAACAGACTGTCCCTCTTAGCGAGGGGCATGGACAGGGGGGTCCTACAAGGTTGGGCGGGAGGTAAAATGATTACTAAGCGTATAATTTGCTTTTGAAACTGATACCGAAACATCTTAAACTAGAATGTATGGCCTCAGGCACTGCATTGCAGTTGCTAGCTGTGCCACTAGAGATCCTGGTTCGAGTCCAGGCTCTGTCGCAGCCGGCCACGACCGGGAGACTATGGGGCGGTGCACAATTGGCCCAGCGTTGACGGGTTAGGGGAGGGTTTGGCCGGTAGGGATGACCTTGTCCCATTGCGCTCTAGCGACTGCTGTGGCGGGCTGGGCACACGCACGCTGACACGGTCACCAGGTGTACAGTGTTTTCTCCGACACATTGGTGTGGCTGGCTTCCGGGTTAAGTGGGCATTGTGTCAAGAAGCAGTGCGGCTTGGATGAGTTGTGTTTCGGAGCACGCACAGCTCTCGACCTTCGCCTCTCCCAAGTCCGTACGGGAGTTGCAGCGATGAGACAAGACTGTAACTACCAATTGGATACCACGAAATTGGGGAGAAAAAGGGGTAAAAAGTAAAAAAAAAAACAATAATACTATAATGTATGCGTAATATAGATAAGTGAGGTAATTTGATCATTTGATGAATTGATCATCAAACTCACAGGTTCTTGACGGGGATGGTGTGGTCGTGTTCGCCTCCATCGTAGCGTCTGTCTGTAGGGGCCGGTGGGACAGAGGGGTCCTTCAGTCTCTCTACCCAGCATTCCTCTGCTCTCAGCAGCATGTTCATGATGGGGTCGGATGCTGCTATGCCTGGAACCAGGACAGGGAGCACAGCGGGTTAAGAGACTAACCACTAGGGGTTAACAATGAGAAAGACTGTCTGTCAGACTGTTACAAATGTATTACTAAGCATTATAAATCGGGTAGTTGGGTACTTTCAGTACTTTCAATGCTAGAGAACTTGAAATTAGCCTCTATCTAGCTGCAAATACGTAGAATGTTGCATAGACATTCCATTTGAACACCAGCCAATTAATGAAACACATACAATGTTCTCCAAGATCAATATGCTGAACATTAATGACAAGTTATGTAGACAATACTTTTCAAAGGGACGCTTTGAGATCAAAATCATTCTAGGCTAATTCACCAAGGGCCTCATCCAAATCCATCCATATGGATGTGCCAGTGCTGAGACAGAGTGTGAACCCCACTGAGGACCGATCCATCAGAGCTTCAGAGATAGGGGGAGTTAAGATCCCCTCCATCTGTAATGAGGTCTAACAGGGCACAGGGGAGGGATACAGCTTCATCCTCTTTTATTTCAAAGAGAGTGACAACCCTTCTCTCTCTCTCTCTCTCTGTCTCTCTCACTCGCACGCACACACGTCGGGGGGGAGTCTAAGCGAAAACGACGGGATTATCTCTGTCTCCCTGTGGTGTCACATCTATCTCTGAGTTAAACCTACATGTTAGAATGGACTATTGACTAGTGCTAGAGAGGGTTTCTGATTCCACTATTGTGGGAAGCTTGTGGAAGGCTACCCCAGAAACATTTTACCAAAGTTAAACAATTTAAATGCAATGCTACCAAATACTAATTGAGTGTATGTAAACTTCTGACCCACTGGGAATGTAATGAAAGAAATAAAAGCTGAAATAAATAATTCTCTCTACTATTATTCTGACATCTACTATTATTCACATTCTTAAAATAAAGTGGCGATCATAACTGACCTAAGAAAGGGAATTTTTACTAGGATTAAATGTCAGGAATTGTGAAAAACTGAGTTTAAATATATTTGGCTAAGGTGTATGTAAACTTCAGACTTCAACTGTATTACACCCACTTAACCGCTTTGGGTAGGCACAAAACTACCTTCATACTTCCGCTACCGGTTACCTTCAGACGAGTTCCCTGACACTTGTGGGGGTCGTAGAGCAAAACGGAGAAACCATCGTGAGAGTCTCCCGTTTCCAGTGGTCATAATAGTTTGTGAGTCAAAACGTTTGGGCGCTACAGACGTTTACGTGAGAAGACAGAATTTCGAGATGTCTCATGGTCTGACAAACGTCACTCTGTCAACTTTCACCACAGATGAGGAATTGCAACACTGCAAGACAGACGCAATGCAATAAAACACGTATTTGTAGTTTATACTGACAGATTTTGATGCAGATTATTTTGTTATGTAACTTAGATCGACGTACCGGTGCGTCAATCGACTCTAGTGGGTTATCTGAGTGATCACTGGAACAGTAGGCTATGCAGATAACTCAGCTGGGCCAATCGAAAGCCATCTATTTGCTTCATTACCACCTGCCTAGAGTATGTGTGTGTGTGCGTGTGTGCCACTGTATTATACCTGAGGGCTTGTCTTGGTTGCAGTTTAGGAGAGTTGGATCTGCTCTGTGCTTCAGCAGCTGGCTAACGATGCTTGTCTGCAGGGAGAGACGGACAGACAGAGACACAAAATTTGATTATTTCACAGAAAATACCATATCCATATCTACAAAAACAGTTGTCTGATACATAGCTATCATCATCTCCTTTCTCACACAGCCTCACCCTTGATCTTTTCTGAATTAGATCTCTTTATCTTCCTCTTCTGTCCTTTATTTTTCTGTAACTACAAGTGACAGAAGCACCAGATCATCAGCAAAAGTAGTCTCTCTTTCTTTAAGCCTTTTAATCCCCATCCCTCTCTTACTTCCTATCACTCTTTCCTCCTACTTATGTGGTTCTTGATTTGTGGTGAGATGGCAATGTTCCTCTGATGATGTGTAAAGGAGGGGTTCCTCTCTGCATGATGCGTAAAGGATGGGTTCCACTCTGCATGATGATGTGTAAAGGATAGGTTCCTCTCTGCATGATGATGTGTGAAGGATGGGTTCCTCTCTGCATGATGATGATGTGTAAAGGATGGGATCCTCTCTGCATGATGATGTGTAATGGATGGGTTCCTCTGCATGATGATATGTAAAGGATGGGTTCCTCTCTGCATGATGATGTGTAAAGGATGGGTTCATCTCTGGATGATACATAAAGGATGGGTTCCTCTCTGCATGATTATGAGATGTAAAGGCTGGGTTCCTCTCTAGATTATGCGTAAAGGATGGGCTCCTCTCTGCATTATGATGTGTAAAGGATGGGCTCCTCTCTGCATGATGATGAGGTGTAAAGGATGGGTTCCTCTCTGCATGATGATGATGTGTAAAGGATGGGTTCCTCTCTGCATGATTATGATGTGTAAAGGATGGGTTCCTCTCTTTATGACGATGAGGTGTAAAGGCTGAGTTCCTCTCTGCATGACGATGATGTGTAAAGGATGGGTTCCTCTCTGCATGATGATGAGGTGTAAAGGATGGGTTCCTCTCTGGATGATGTGTAAAGGATGGGTTTCTCTCTGCATGATGATGTGTAAAGGATGGGTTCTCTCTACATGACGATGAGGTGTGAAGGCTGAGTTCCTCTCTGCATGATGATGAGGTGTGAAGGCTGAGTTCCTCTCTGCATGACGATGTGTGAAGGATGGCTTTCTCTCTGCACGATGATGTGTAAAGGATGGGTTCCTCTCTGCATGATGATGATGTGTAAAGGATGGGCTCCTCTCTTTATGACGATGAGGTGTGAAGGCTGAGTTCCTCTCTGCATGACGATGAATATGAAGGATGGGTTCCTCTCTGGATGATGTGTAAAAGATGGGTTTCTCTCTGCATGATGATGTGTAAAGGATGGGTTCCTCTCTGCATGATGACATGTAAAGGATGGGTTCCTCTCTGGATGAATATGATGTGTAAAGGATGGGTTCCTCTCTGGATGATGTGAAAAGGATGGGTTCCTCTGCATGATTATGATGTGTAAAGAATGGGTTCCTCTCTGCATGATGATGTGTAAAGGATGGGTTCCTCTCTGCATGATGATGATGTGCAAAGGATGGGTTCCTCTCTGCATGATGATGTGTAAAGGATGGGTTCCTCTCCGCTTGATGATGATGTGTAAAGGATGGGATCCTCTCTGCGTGACGATGTGTAAAGGATGGGTTCCTCTCTGCATGATGATGATGTGTAAAGGATGGGTTCCTCTCTGCATGATTATGATGTGTAAAGGATGGGTTCCTCTCTTTCTGACGATGAGGTGTGAAGGCTGAGTTCCTCTCTGCATGACGATGATGTGTAAAGGATGGGTTCCTCTGCATGATCACGTGTAAAGGATGGGTTCCTCTCTGCATGATGATGACGTGTAAAGGATGGGTTCCTCTCTGGATGATGTGTAAAGGATGGGTTTCTCTCTGCATGATGATGTGTAAAGGATGGGTTCTCTCTACATGACGATGAGGTGTGAAGGCTGAGTTCCTCTCTGCATGATGATGAGGTGTGAAGGCTGAGTTCCTCTCTGCATGACGATGTGTGAAGGATGGGTTCCTCTCTGCACGATGATGTGTAAAGGATGGGATCCTCTCTGCATGATGATGATGTGTAAAGGATGGGCTCCTCTCTTTATGACGATGAGGTGTGAAGGCTGAGTTCCTCTCTGCATGACGATGAATATGAAGGATGGGTTCCTCTCTGGATGATGTGTAAAAGATGGGTTTCTCTCTGCATGATGATGTGTAAAGGATGGGTTCCTCTCTGGATGAATATGATGTGTAAAGGATGGGTTCCTCTCTGGATGATGATGATGTGTAAAGGATGGGTTCCTCTCTGGATGATGATGATGTGTAACGGATGGGTTCTTCTCTGCATGATGATGTGTAAAGAATGGGTTCCTCTCTGCATGATGATGTGTAAAGGATTTGTTCCTCTCTGCATGATTATCTGTAAAGGATTGGTTCCTCTCTGCATGATGATGTGTATAGGATGGGTTCATCTCTGCATGTTGATGTGTAAAGGATGGGTTCCTCTCTGGATGATGATGACGTGTAAAGGATGGGTTCCTCTCTGGATGATGATGATGTGTAAAGTGTTAGAAGATCACCTAGGGGGCATGATAAGGCTGTACTAAATGTATGATAATAATTGATTATGCTTATGTTATATTAATAGAAGGAGGGTTATAAGACCCTCCCTCCTTACATTTATAGGTTCCTAGACTACAGATTAACAATATATATTAATTGTAGAGGTTTTAGTTTTGTTCCACAATTGTTTTAGTTCTCTCTCTCTCTGCTTCTTATAAAGAAGCCCTATGGGAAATGTGTGACTGAGACATAGCTTTGCAGGGGAGTGGGGAAGATAAGAGACTATTCAAGACATTCCACAACAAATCAACTTTGGGGAGTGGACATTTATTGCCTAGCGTTTAGATAACACCAAACTATATGTTTGTGCAGCTGTGGATGCATGGGCTTGGCCTGATAAGTAGAGAGTAATAAACTAACGCAGTGACATCACAGAGGGTAGGCTACAAGCATGATAAAAGCAACTTAGACTTTCCTAAAGTGCAGAACTTACTCGGAAACATGTGTGCTATGTTCCTGTTTGTCAACTTCTGTCTGCAATTGCATTAATAAAGGTTTTTGAATGATTTAATTAAAGATATTGTCATAATGCTAATTTCACCAAAGAGCCAATGATTGATAAGGACACAAGGAACGAACCCTAACAAAGGATGGGATCCTCTCTGCATGATGAAGTGTAAATTATGGGTTCTTCTCTGCAAGATGATGTGTAAAGGATGGGTTCCTCTCTGGATGATGATGTGTAAAGGATGGGTTCCTCTCTGCATGATGATGATGTGTAAAGGATGGGTTCCTCTCTGGATGATGTGTAAAGGATGGGTTCCTCTCTGCATGATGATGTGTAAAGGATTTCTTCCTCTCTGCATGATGATGTGTATAGGATTTGGGTCCTATCTGCATGACGATCATGTGTTAAGGATGGGTAATTCTACGCATGATGATGATGTGTAAAGGATAGGTTCCTCTCTGCATGACGATGTGTAAAGGATGGGTTCCTCTCTGCATGATGATGTGTATAAGACGGGTTCCTCTCTGCATGATGATGTGTAAAGGATGGGTTCCTCTCTGGATGATGTGTAAAGGATGGGTTCCTCTCTGGATGATGTGTAAAGGATGGGTTCCTCTCTTTATGACGATGAGGTGTGAAGGCTGAGTTCCTCTCTGCATGACGATGAATATGAAGGATGGGTTCCTCTCTGGATGATGTGTAAAAGATGGGTTTCTCTCTGCATGATGATGTGTAAAGGATGGGATCCTCTCTGCATGATGATGATGTGTAAAGGATGGGCTCCTCTCTTTATGACGATGAGGTGTGAAGGCTGAGTTCCTCTCTGCATGACGATGAATATGAAGGATGGGTTCCTCTCTGGATGATGTGTAAAAGATGGGTTTCTCTCTGCATGATGATGTGTAAAGGATGGGTTCCTCTCTGGATGAATATGATGTGTAAAGGATGGGTTCCTCTCTGGATGATGATGATGTGTAAAGGATGGGTTCCTCTCTGGATGATGATGATGTGTAACGGATGGGTTCTTCTCTGCATGATGATGTGTAAAGAATGGGTTCCTCTCTGCATGATGATGTGTAAAGGATTTGTTCCTCTCTGCATGATTATCTGTAAAGGATTGGTTCCTCTCTGCATGATGATGTGTATAGGATGGGTTCATCTCTGCATGTTGATGTGTAAAGGATGGGTTCCTCTCTGGATGATGATGACGTGTAAAGGATGGGTTCCTCTCTGGATGATGATGATGTGTAAAGTGTTAGAAGATCACCTAGGGGGCATGATAAGGCTGTACTAAATGTATGATAATAATTGATTATGCTTATGTTATATTAATAGAAGGGGAGGGGTTATAAGACCCCTCCCTCCTTACATTTATAGGTTCCTAGACTACAGATTAACAATATATATTAATTGTAGAGGTTTTAGTTTTGTTAAACAATTGTTTTAGTTCTCTCTCTCTCTGCTTCTTATAAAGAAGCCCTATGGGAAATGTGTGACTGAGACATAGCTTTGCAGGGGAGTGGGGAAGATAAGAGACTATTCAAGACATTCCACAACAAATCAACTTTGGGGAGTGGACATTTATTGCCTAGCGTTTAGATAACACCAAACTATATGTTTGTGCAGCTGTGGATGCATGGGCTTGGCCTGATAAGTAGAGAGTAATAAACTAACGCAGTGACATCACAGAGGGTAGGCTACAAGCATGATAAAAGCAACTTAGACTTTCCCTAAAGTGCAGAACTTACTCGGAAACATGTGTGCTATGTTCCTGTTTGTCAACTTCTGTCTGCAATTGCATTAATAAAGGTTTTGAATGATTTAATTAAAGATATTGTCATAATGCTAATTTCACCAAAGAGCCAATGATTGATAAGGACACAAGGAACGAACCCTAACAAAAGGATGGGATCCTCTCTGCATGATGAAGTGTAAATTATGGGTTCTTCTCTGCAAGATGATGTGTAAAGGATGGGTTCCTCTCTGGATGATGATGTGTAAAGGATGGGTTCCTCTCTGCATGATGATGATGTGTAAAGGATGGGTTCCTCTCTGGATGATGTGTAAAGGATGGGTTCCTCTCTGCATGATGATGTGTAAAGGATTTCTTCCTCTCTGCATGATGATGTGTATAGGATTTGGGTCCTATCTGCATGACGATCATGTGTTAAGGATGGGTAATTCTACGCATGATGATGATGTGTAAAGGATAGGTTCCTCTCTGCATGACGATGTGTAAAGGATGGGTTCCTCTCTGCATGATGATGTGTATAAGACGGGTTCCTCTCTGCATGATGATGTGTAAAGGATGGGTTCCTCTCTGGATGATGTGTAAAGGATGGGTTCCTCTCTGGATGATGTGTAAAGGATGGGTTCCTCTCTGCATGTTGATGATGTGTAAAGGATGGGTTCCTCTCTTCATGATGATGTGTAAAGGATGGGTTCCTCTCTGTATGATGATGATGATGATGTGTAGAGTATGGGTTCCTCTCTGCATGATTATGATGTGTAAAGGATGTGTTCCTCTCTGCATGATGGGTAAAGGACGGGTTCCTCTCTGCATGATGATGTGTAAAGGATGGGTTCCTCTCTGCATGATGAAGTGTAAAGGATGGGTTCCTCTCTGCATGATGATTATGTGTAAAGGATGGGTTCCTCTCTGCATGATGATGATGTGTAAAGGATGGGTTCCTCTCTGGATGACGATGTGTAAAGGATAGGTTCCTCTCTGCATGATGATGTGTGAAGGATGGGTTCCTCTCTGGATGATGTGTAAAGGATGGGTTCCTCTCTGCATGATGATGTGTAAAGGATGGGTTCCTCTCTGCATGATGATGATGTGTAAAGGATGGGTTCCTCTCTCCATGATGATGATGTGTAAAGGATGGGTTCCTCTCTGCATGACGATGATGTGTAAAGGATGGGTTCCTCTCTGCATGATGATGTGTATAGGATGGGATAATCTCTGCATGATGATGTGTAAAGGATGGGTTCCTCTCTGGATGATGATGATGTGTAAAGGATGGGTTCCTCTCTGGATGATGATGATGTGTAAAGTGTTAGAAGATCACCTAGGGGGCATGATAAGGCTGTACTAAATGTATGATAATAATTGATTATGCTTATGTTATATTAATAGAAGGAGGGGTTATAAGACCCCTCCTCCTTACATTTATAGGTTCCTAGACTACAGATTAACAATATATATTAATTGTAGAGGTTTTAGTTTTGTTCCACAATTGTTTTAGTTCTCTCTCTCTCTGCTTCTTATAAAGAAGCCCTATGGGAAATGTGTGACTGAGACATAGCTTTGCAGGGGAGTGGGGAAGATAAGAGACTATTCAAGACATTCCACAACAAATCAACTTTGGGGAGTGGACATTTATTGCCTAGCGTTTAGATAACACCAAACTATATGTTTGTGCAGCTGTGGATGCATGGGCTTGGCCTGATAAGTAGAGAGTAATAAACTAACGCAGTGACATCACAGAGGGTAGGCTACAAGCATGATAAAAGCAACTTAGACTTTCCCTAAAGTGCAGAACTTACTCGGAAACATGTGTGCTATGTTCCTGTTTGTCAACTTCTGTCTGCAATTGCATTAATAAAGGTTTTTGAATGATTTAATTAAAGATATTGTCATAATGCTAATTTCACCAAAGAGCCAATGATTGATAAGGACACAAGGAACGAACCCTAACAAAAGGATGGGATCCTCTCTGCATGATGAAGTGTAAATTATGGGTTCTTCTCTGCAAGATGATGTGTAAAGGATGGGTTCCTCTCTGGATGATGATGTGTAAAGGATGGGTTCCTCTCTGCATGATGATGATGTGTAAAGGATGGGTTCCTCTCTGGATGATGTGTAAAGGATGGGTTCCTCTCTGCATGATGATGTGTAAAGGATTTCTTCCTCTCTGCATGATGATGTGTATAGGATTTGGGTCCTATCTGCATGACGATCATGTGTTAAGGATGGGTAATTCTACGCATGATGATGATGTGTAAAGGATAGGTTCCTCTCTGCATGACGATGTGTAAAGGATGGGTTCCTCTCTGCATGATGATGTGTATAAGACGGGTTCCTCTCTGCATGATGATGTGTAAAGGATGGGTTCCTCTCTGGATGATGTGTAAAGGATGGGTTCCTCTCTGGATGATGTGTAAAGGATGGGTTCCTCTCTGCATGTTGATGATGTGTAAAGGATGGGTTCCTCTCTTCATGATGATGTGTAAAGGATGGGTTCCTCTCTGTATGATGATGATGATGATGTGTAGAGTATGGGTTCCTCTCTGCATGATTATGATGTGTAAAGGATGTGTTCCTCTCTGCATGATGGGTAAAGGACGGGTTCCTCTCTGCATGATGATGTGTAAAGGATGGGTTCCTCTCTGCATGATGAAGTGTAAAGGATGGGTTCCTCTCTGCATGATGATTATGTGTAAAGGATGGGTTCCTCTCTGCATGATGATGATGTGTAAAGGATGGGTTCCTCTCTGGATGACGATGTGTAAAGGATAGGTTCCTCTCTGCATGATGATGTGTGAAGGATGGGTTCCTCTCTGGATGATGTGTAAAGGATGGGTTCCTCTCTGCATGATGATGTGTAAAGGATGGGTTCCTCTCTGCATGATGATGATGTGTAAAGGATGGGTTCCTCTCCGCATGATGATGATGTGTAAAGGATGGGTTCCTCTCTGCATGACGATGTGTAAAGGATGGGTTCCTCTCTGCATGATGATGTGTATAGGATGGGATAATCTCTGCATGATGATGTGTAAAGGATGGGTTCCTCTCTGGATGATGATGATGTGTAAAGGATGGGTTCCTCTCTGGATGATGATGATGTGTAAAGTGTTAGAAGATCACCTAGGGGGCATGATAAGGCTGTACTAAATGTATGATAATAATTGATTATGCTTATGTTATATTAATAGAAAGGGAGGGGTTATAAGACCCCTCCCTCCTTACATTTATAGGTTCCTAGACTACAGATTAACAATATATATTAATTGTAGAGGTTTTAGTTTTGTTCCACAATTGTTTTAGTTCTCTCTCTCTCTGCTTCTTATAAAGAAGCCCTATGGGAAATGTGTGACTGAGACATAGCTTTGCAGGGGAGTGGGGAAGATAAGAGACTATTCAAGACATTCCACAACAAATCAACTTTGGGGAGTGGACATTTATTGCCTAGCGTTTAGATAACACCAAACTATATGTTTGTGCAGCTGTGGATGCATGGGCTTGGCCTGATAAGTAGAGAGTAATAAACTAACGCAGTGACATCACAGAGGGTAGGCTACAAGCATGATAAAAGCAACTTAGACTTTCCCTAAAGTGCAGAACTTACTCGGAAACATGTGTGCTATGTTCCTGTTTGTCAACTTCTGTCTGCAATTGCATTAATAAAGGTTTTTGAATGATTTAATTAAAGATATTGTCATAATGCTAATTTCACCAAAGAGCCAATGATTGATAAGGACACAAGGAACGAACCCTAACAAAAGGATGGGATCCTCTCTGCATGATGAAGTGTAAAGGATGGGTTCTTCTCTGCAAGATGATGTGTAAAGGATGGGTTCCTCTCTGGATGATGATGTGTAAAGGATGGGTTCCTCTCTGCATGATGATGATGTGTAAAGGATGGGTTCCTCTCTGGATGATGTGTAAAGGATGGGTTCCTCTCTGCATGATGATGTGTAAAGGATTTCTTCCTCTCTGCATGATGATGTGTATAGGATTTGGGTCCTATCTGCATGACGATCATGTGTTAAGGATGGGAAACTCTATGCATGATGATGATGTGTAAAGGATAGGTTCCTCTCTGCATGACGATGTGTAAAGGATGGGTTCCTCTCTGCATGATGATGTGTATAAGACGGGTTCCTCTCTGCATGATGATGTGTAAAGGATGGGTTCCTCTCTGGATGATGATGATGTGTAAAGGATGGGTTCCTCTCTTCATGATGATGTGTAAAGGATGGGTTCCTCTCTGTATGATGATGATGATGATGTGTAGAGTATGGGTTCCTCTCTGCATGATTATGATGTGTAAAGGATGTGTTCCTCTCTGCATGATGGGTAAAGGACGGGTTCCTCTCTGCATGATGATGTGTAAAGGATGGGTTCCTCTCTGCATGATGATTATGTGTAAAGGATGGGTTCCTCTCTGCATGATGATGATGTGTAAAGGATGGGTTCCTCTCTTCATGATGTGTAAAGGATGGGTTCCTCTCTGGATGACGTGTAAAGGATGGGTTCCTCTCTGCACGATGATGATGTGTAAAGGATGGGTTCCTCTCTGCATGATGTGTAAAGGATGGGTTCCTCTCTGCATGATTATGTGTATAGGATGGGTTCCTCTCTTTCTGATTATGTGTAAAGGATGGGTTCCACTCTGGATGATGATGATGTGTAAAGGATGGGTTCCTCTCTGGATGATGATGATGTGTAAAGGATGGGTTCCTCTCTGCATGATGATGTGTAAAGGATAGGTTCTTCTCTGCAAGATTCTGTGTAAAGGATGGGTTCCTCTCTGGATGATGATGATGTGTAATTTATGGGTTCCTCTCTGCATGATGATGATGTGTAAAGGATGGGTTCCTCTCTGGATGATGTGTAAAGAATGGGTTCCTCTCTGCATGATGATGTGTAAAGGATTAGTTCCTCTCTGCATGATGATCATGTGTAAAGGATGGGTAACTCTACGCATGATGATGATGTGTAAAGGATAGGTTCCTCTCTGCATGACGATGTGTAAAGGATAGGTTCCTCTCTGCATGATGATGTGTGAAGGATGGGTTCCTCTCTGGATGATGTGTAAAGGATGGGTTCCTCTCTGCATGATGATGTGTAAAGGATGGGTTCCTCTCTGCATGATGATGATGTGTAAAGGATGGGTTCCTTTCCGCATGATGATGATGTGTAAAGGATAGGTTCCTCTCTGCATGACGATGTGTAAAGGATAGGTTCCTCTCTGCATGATGATGTGTGAAGGATGGGTTCCTCTCTGGATGATGTGTAAAGGATGGGTTCCTCTCTGGATGATGCGTACAGGATGGGTCACACACTGCATGATGATGAGGTGTAAAGGATGGGTTCCTCTCTGCATGATGATGTGTAAAGGATGGGTTCCTCTCCACATGATTATGATGTGTAAAGGATTGGTTCCTCTCTGCATGACGATGTGTAAAGGATCGGTTCCTATATGCATGATGATGTGTAAAGGATCGGATCCTATATGCATGATGATGTGTAAATGATGGCATGCCTGAGGCAGTGTGTGAGAGATCATCTATCATTACTTCATATACACAGACACACACACATCACAATGAGATCTATTCAGACACTCTCAGACATGCTTAACCATTGGTTTGACAGTAATCCCTGGTCTGTTAGACTATGCATCATAGTTCTGTGCTATATTGCATTGCTACAGTAAAGTCTCTTCTCATCAACTCCCTCTCTGTGCTAGTGGAAGAGGTAAAGAGCATATGGGGATACCAACACTGATTGTATAGCATGATAGCAAGAGATACAGTAGATACAGTGTGTTTGTGTGTATGTGAGAGAGAGAGCGCGAGAGAGAGAGAGAGACAGAGACAGAGACAGAGACAGAGCAGGGAGAGTTAAAACCAGGCACAAATACACATACTCCACTCAAAACTTTATAAGTACACCCCCACCACGTCACTATCGCCACGGTAATGACCACCTGTCTGGCGTCAAAGGTCAGATAAGGATCAGGGAAAGGTCAGGGAGACGTGATTGCTAGCGAAGGAGAAAAAGAAGCCTAATTAACTACAGTAATAGGCTACCATCCATGGGCTTAGAGGGAGAGATGTTTACGCAGGATAGTGAAATATTAGCCTGTTACGTGTGTCAGTGAAATACCAGGTCTATGGTTACAGGGATCGCTGAGTTTACTGCATGATTGTGTGAGCTAATGTTGCTGTGACTGAAGCAAACAGCAACTTGCAACAGTAGTGACCCATAAACAACTGAACACTACATTACTGACAGTTACTAATAGATAGTAGTGACGGAATCAAGAGATGCATGCAACTTAACTGTAGGCTACATATATATTTTTTAATTAGTTAAAAACTTCTTGGGGACCAGTGGGGCGCTAGCGGGCTCCTCCCGACACTACCAGGTAAAATGTAAAGCGCCAAATTCAAAATCCAAAAGTTGAATTATTAAACATCCACCAATATACAAGTGTTCCATACTCATCAAAAGCTCTGTTTCTTGGCAATATCACAGCGTTGTCAGATTTCAAAAAGGCTTTACGGCGAAAGCAGCACATTTCATTGTTTGAGGGTAGCACCTCACATATTTTTCCAATAGCCATGTATCGATTAGCCATCATGGCACACACATAACACATTTCACAGCGAAAACAAATCAATTACCTGTTGAAGAACTTCTGCTGAGGTCATCCTAAGTGTCCAACGAAGACAATCCATGGTTCTTTTGTTAGAAAAAGTAACGTATTTTATCCATAAATCCTCCATTTGGTTCGGCGTTATAATCAGAAACGACAGCCTCCACTAGTCCATTGAAGCGTGACAGAACTTCGTTCATCTTATACCTATAAACTTGTCCAAGAACAATCAAACATAGTTTTAAATGTATCCTTAGGAACACTTTTACGTATATTTACTATTATAAATCAACCGGAATATAAACTGATCGATAACGACGGTAAAAAAGACACTGCGTGACTTCTCGGGCGCGCGCGCTGGGTACTGTTGTCATCAGGGGGACTTCCTTGTTTGGTCTTTTTCTCTGGTCTTACTCATCCAAAATGAAAAAAATACACTGTCTCGAGACTGTTGACATCATAAGGAAGCGACGAGTACTGCATTCATATGCCCTTATATGGTCATTTTCATTAGGGAGGGGTTCCCAAATGAGCAATGTGTCAAAATCACTTTTTCCAGGACAGAAATTCCTCGGGGTTTCGCCTGCTATATGCGTTCTGTTTTACTCACAGACAAATGGTTAACAGTTTTGGAAAAGTCAGAGTGTTTCCTATCCAATGGTACCAAATATATGCATATCCTATTTTCTGGGCCTGAATGGGAGGCATTTTACTTTGGGCACGCCAGGCTCTCCAAAACCGACCCATCAGCTGCCTCTCCCTAACAAGTTTTAACCTAGCCTAATTCCATAACCATTTTGAACCTATAAACATACTTTTCTTATCATTTTCTTATCAGAGCGGACATTTGGCGTCCCCCGATCTAGTGACCCAACACCTTCACACCGATCCTTGAGGGAGGAAAAACGTACATTCCTGCCTATAAACACACTAGTGTGTGTGTGTGTGTGTGAGGAATGTGGTATGGGATAGAGCACTAGAGAGGTAACAGAAAGGAAGAGAAACCTTACAGTAAAACACACTATAGAGAAGAAACCTGGCCTGTGGGTAATAGAGGAACAAAGAAGGAAAACAACCATTCTAAATATGAATACATTCTCTTTGTCAGCACCCCAACCATACAGCCCAAGTAATGTCATTAAATATTGGAACGTGTCAGCAAGATTTTAACACGACCGCTTCCCTTTCCCTCATACCCCTCCCCCCTTCATTCCCCCCGTCCTCATCATCCCATTCCTATCCTACCTTCATTCCTGTGAGAAACACCATTAAATGAGTCATCTAAAAGGCATTAATGAATCCATGCAGTGACGTGCCAGCACTTTGATAAATAGGCCCAAAAATACCTGTTATCTTCAGAGTGAGAGAGAGACGGAGGAGATTTCTGTTAGACATGTTATCTTCCCATGGGTCTCATAGAGAGACAAGGTAAGGGAATAGAAGAGCCAGTAGCCAATACCGGTATATAAACTAGCCAGTAGCCAATACCGGTCTATAAACTAGCCAGTAGCCAATACCGGCATATAAACTAGCCAGTAGCCAATACTTGTCTATAAACTAGCCAGTAGCTAATAGTGATCGATAAACTAGCCAGTAGCCAATACTTGTCTATAAACTAGCCAGTAGCCAATACTGGTCTATAAATTAGCCAGTATCCATCCAATACTGGTCTATAAACTAGCCAGTATCCATCCAATACTGGTCTATAAACTAGCCATCCAATACTGGTCTATAAACTAGCCATCCAATACCGGTATATAAACTAGCCAGTAGCCAATACTGGTCTATAAACTAGCCAGTAGCCAATAGTGATCTATAAACTAGCCAGTAGCCAATAGTGATCTATAAACTAGCCAGTATCCATCCAATACTGGTCTATAAACTAGCCAGTATCCATCCAATACTGGTCTATAAACTAGCCAGTATCCATCCAATACTGGTCTTTAAACTAGCCAGTATCCATCCAATACTGGTCTATAAACTAGCCAGTATCCATCCAATACTGGTCTATAAACTAGCCAGTAGCCAATACTGGTCTATAAACTAGCCAGTAGCCAATACTGGTCTATAAACTATCCAGTAGCCAATACTGGTCTATAAACTAGCCAGTAGCCAATACTGGTCTATAAACTAGCCAGTAGCCATTACTGGTCTATAAACTAGCCAGTAGCCAATACTGGTCTATAAACTAGCCAGTAGCCAATACTGATCTATAAACTAGCCAGTAGCCAATACTGGTCTATAAACTAGCCAGTAGCCAATACTGGTCTATAAACTAGCCAGTAGCCAATACTTGTCTATAAACTAGCCAGTAGCCAATACTGGTCTATGAACTAGCCAGTATCCATCCAATACTGGTCTATAAACTAGCCAGTAGCCAATACTGGTCTATAAACTAGCCAGTAGCCAATACTGGTCTATAAACTAGTCAGTAGTCAATACTGGTCTATAAGCTAGCCAAACAATAGAGGTCTATAAACTAGTCACCCAATACTGATTTATAAACTATAAACAAAAAATGATTGATGCCCAGCCAATTGTTAAACATTCCCATACACGATTAAGGCTAAATATCATTTTAGAAAATTGTTAATTCACTAAACAAAGTCTTGTTCACCTCCCTGGATCTGACAGGAGTGGATAGGTGAATGTACTGTGATATGACAGTCAGTACCTGCCCATATTTGGCAGCCAGGTGGAGAGGTGTCCAATAGCTGTTGTCGGAGGGCTGAGGGTCCACCCCGTGCTCCAGCAGCACAGACACCACCTCCCTGTAGCCACTAGCACACGCTATGTGGAGCTAGAGAGAGTGATAGAGAGGGAGAGAGAGAGAATAAACACATTACACAGACAAATCTACTGTATACATAAATAAAAATAGAATAAGAGAGTGTGATAAAGGAAAGCAGGAAAGAGAGAGAGAGAGAGAGAGAGAGAGAGAGAGAGAGAGAGAGAGAGAGAGAGAGAGAGAGAGAAAATTAGGTGGAAACTGAGCTACATTTCCTAACCTCCTGCCAAATGTATGACCACAAAGACACATATTTCCCTCCGATTACACAGATACACAAAGAATTCGAAAAACATATCCAATTTTGATGTTTCCCATGCCAATAAAGCCCTTAAATTGAAATTGAATTGAGAGACAGAGCGCGAGAGAGAGAGCTAGAGAGAGAGAGAGAGACAGAGAGCGAAAGACTGAGGTCTGGGGTCCGCTCACCAACCAATAATTCACAAAATCGGCCAAACACCAAATTGAGACTCTGCATGCAGAATTCTGCAAAAATATCTGGTACTGGGGCTCTGTTCACAAACACAAACAGACCCCACAGAGCCCCAGGACAGCAACACAATTAGACCCAACCAAATCATGAGAAAACAAAAAGATATTGGAAAATAACTAACAAAAAAACAGAGCAGACTAGAATGCTATTTGGCCCTAAACAGTGGCAGAATACCTTACTACTGTGACTGACCCAAACTTAAGGAAAGCTTTGACTATGTACAGACTCAGTGAGCATAGCCTTGCTATTGCTATTAAATACATTAAAAAAACAGTTGTATTTATTATCTACCTCACTTGCTTTGGCAATGTTAACAAGAGAGAAAGAGACTGAGTGTGAGTGTGAGAGAGAGAGAGAGAGAGAGAGAGAGAGAGAGAGAGAGAGAGAGAGAGAGAGAGAGAGAGAGAGAGAGAGAGAGAGAGATAAGAGGAGTACAGGTAGGTACTCACCAGAGTGACCCCATCATCATTGCGTAGGTTGAGACTGCCCCCGCTGGAGACCAGCTGTCTAACATCAGACAACATGGTGCTGGGTCTCTGGGTACGCATGGTGTGGATGGACGGCACATCTACACCTGGAACTACACATCAACACACACATCTTAGTACAGCAAACCCCATGCACACACACTGTGACCCTTTACTGAAAGCATTAGAACAAAGGAAAAAGATTTTGGGAAGTGAACTTTCTTGTGCCTTTATAACAAACTCCTTATCTGTAAATATTAATAAAATGTGAAATCACAAAGCTGTTTAGACACTAAGAAAATACTGAATTTGTCTAGCCATGATTGGTTGAGATAATCAGGTGGCTTGGGACATTCATGAGAAAGAGTGTCCATTCTGTCACTCAAGGCTTCTCTGTCAAATTGCACATCCTGCTCTCTGCTACCGTGGATATTTCAAAGTTCCATTAAATTTACTCATATTTTCATCATGGACTACATGCAAAGTGTAGCTACAGCTTACTACATAACGTAGCCATGTTACTATGGCAACAGAGACTTCTAGAGTGTGACATGGTAGTGTGCCACAGCGAGAAGAGGAGAGTGAAGCGTGGGCATGAGGGGATAGAGAGCATATATAGGGGGTTTGGGATGAGGGGAGGGGCCATGATGGCATGGGGGAGCAACGGACACTCCACACAGGTCACAGGCAGATGGGGCTGAGATGCAGGTGTGTGTGGTGTAGAGTGATAACTGAGGTGACTTCTGCAGTCCCATCTGTGACTAAAGACGGATGAGCTTGGGGATCTCTCTCTCTCTCTCTCTCTCTCTCTCTCTCTCTCTCTCTCTGTATTTCAGTCTCTACCCCATACTGTCATCTTTTCTCTTTGCCATTTTCTGTCTCATCTCGTTCTCTCTCCCATCTCTGTTGACCTTCTCCATTCCTCGCTGGAGTGAGGTACTGTACTGTCAGTCAGCCTGAGGGAGAACTTCACCGTCACACGCACACCGGTCCCCCCACACACACACACACCCACACCGGCCCCCACACACTGGCACACACAACATGCCTCACAAGAGGAGTGATGACCGTAGCTCTTTGGGAAATGTAAAGTGGGTCAGAATCACAAGGCAGAGGAAGTTAACTGAAAGGACAGATACATGAATATCAGAGCGTACTGTAAGCTCATGCCATGTTTATCTTCTCAGTATCCAGTGGGTCCCTAGCGGGCTCATCCCGTCACTACCAGGTAAAAAGGTAAAGCGCGAAATTCAAATATCGAAATTTGAATTATTAGACATCCACCAATATACAAGTGTTCCATACTCATCAAAAGCTCTGTTTCTTGGCAATATCACAGCGTTGTCAGATTTCAGAAAGGCTTTACGGCGAAAGCAGCACATTCATTTGTTTGAGGCTATTACCTCACATATTTTACAATAGCCATGTATCGATTAGCCATCATGGCACACACATAACACATTTCACAGCGAAAACAAATCAATTACCTGTTGAAGAACTTCTGCTGAGGTCATCCTAAGTGTCCAACGAAGACAATCCATGGTTCTTTTGTTAGAAAAAGTAACGTATTTTATCCATAAATCCTCCATTTGGTTCGCGCGTTATAATCAGAAACGACAGCCTCCACAGCGAAAATCTACAGCGCCAAATTTAAATTCCGAAAGTTGAATTATTAAACATCCAGCAATATACAAGTGTTCCATACACATAAAAAGCTCTGTTTCTTGGCAATATCACAGCGTTGTCAGATTTCAAAAAGGCTTTACGGCGAAAGCAGCACATTCATTTGTTTGAGGCTATCACCTCACATATTTTCCAATAGCCATGTATCGATTAGCCATCATGGCACACACATAACACATTTCACAGCGAAAACAAATCAATTACCTGTTGAAGAACTTCTGCTGAGGTCATCCTAAGTGTCCAACGAAGACAATCCATGGTTCTTTTGTTAGAAAAAGTAACATCTTTTATCCATAAATCCTCCATTTGGTCCGCGCGTTATAATCAGAAACGACAGCTTCCACTACTCCGTTGAAACGCGGCGCTAACTCGTTAAAATTATACCTATAAACTTGTCCAAAAACAATCAAACATAGTTTTAAATGTAGCCTTAAAAACACTCTTACGTATATTTACTATTATAAATCAGCCGGAATATAAACTGATCAATAACTAGGCTACAAAAGACACTCCGTGACTTCTCGTGAGCTCGCAAATGTGACCTATCTTAGAAAGTGGGGTCCTCGTGGTTTCGTTGTTTTCTCTGGAATTACTCACCCAAAATGGAGGAAAACACCATCCAGAGGCTGGTGACATCACATGGAAGCTTCCTGGACTGCAAACATATGCCTATATATAGTCATTTTCAATAGGGAGGGGTTCCAAAATGAGCAATGTGTCAAAATGACTTTTTCCAGGACAGAAATTCCTCAGGGTTTTGCCTGCCCTATGCGTTCTGATTGACTCACAGACAAATGGATGACAGCTTTGGAAAATTCAGAGTGTTTCCTATCCAATGGTACTAAATATATGCATATCCCATTTTCTGAGCCTGAATGGGAGGCATTTTACTTTGGGCACGCCAGGCTCTCCAAAACAGTCACCTCTGCTGCCGGAGCTTGAGAGGATTTATACTGTGACGTCTGCAAAAGAAAGTTATCAACAGTATCTTCACAAGATGGCGAGTGCCTTAAAAAAGTAGGAACAATTGACAGTTGCACATTGTCGGAGATGAGTATGCGTGGTGGGACTGAGGGTGAGACTGAGGGAGAGCGGGAGAGTGGAGAGTGTGAGATTGGAGAGAGTAGAAGAGGGAGAGAGGAGAGTGGAGAAAGGAAGAGTGGAGAGAGGGAGAGAGGAGAAAGGAAGAGTGGAGAGAAGGAGAGAGGAAGAGTGGAGAGAGGGAGAGAGGAGAAAGGAAGAGTGGAGAGAAGGAGAGAGGAAGAGTGGAGAGAGGGAGAGAGGAGAAAGGAAGTGGAGAGAGGGAGAGAGGAGAGTGGAGAAAGGAAGAGTGGAGAGAGGGAGAGAGGAGAGCGGAGAAAGGAAGAGTGGAGAGAGGGAGAGAGGAGAAAGGAAGAGTGGAGAGAAGGAGAGAGGAAGAGTGGAGAGAGGGAGAGAGGAGAAAGGAAGTGGAGAGAGGGAGAGAGGAGAGTGGAGAAAGGAAGAGTGGAGAGAGGGAGAGAGGAGAGTGGAGAAAGGAAGAGTGGAGAGGGAGAGAGGATAGTGGAGAAAGGAAGAGTGGAGAGAAGGAGAGCGGGAGAGTGGAGAGTGTGAGATTGGAGAAAGGAAGAGTGGAGAGAGGAGAGTGGAGAAAGGAAGTGGAGAGAGGGAGAGAGGAGAAAGGAAGTGGAGAGAGGGAGAGAGGAGAGTGGAGAAAGGAAGAGTGGAGAGAGGGAGAGAGGAGAAAGGAGAAAGGAAGAGTGGAGAGAAAGAGAGCGGGAGAGTGTGAGATTGGAGAGAGTAGGAGAGGGAGTGAGGAGAGTGGAGAAAGGAAGAGTGGAGAGAGGGAGAGAGGGAGAGAGGAGAGTGGAGAAAGGAAGAGTGGAGAGAGGGAGAGAGGAGAAAGTAAGAGTGGAGAGAGGGAGAGAGGAGAGTGGAGAAAGGAAGAGTGGAGAAAGGGAGGGAGGAGAGGATAGAGAGCGAGAGAGGAAAGAGGGAGAGTGGAAAGAAAGAGAGAAGGCGAGTGGAGAGAGGGAGATTGGGGGTATAGGAGGAAATCTCCAGTTTACACATTTTTAAGGTTAGGGTTAAGGTTTGGGATAGGCAAAAACAACTTTCTATCGCTGGATTCGAACTCGCAACCTTTGGAATCAGAGGCAGATGCCATCATCGCCCAGAACGCCCCAGCAAACCAAAACCTACTTGAAGCTAACAGTGTTCACTGTTGCCCCTAGTGGCCGGTTTCCACGTCATCTCCATGTGTCCTCAGACATGGATGGACATCGAATACTGACTTGTATCACAAGTGACCTGCCTAGAACTCTCCCCCACACAGTAATAATACACACACACACACAGTATAGAGACCTTTTCCTCTGTCAATACGTCAGCCAACCATCCATGGGAACATTCCTTCTCTGTCTCCTCATCTCATGTTATAATTGCATGTGGACACAATTAAGACATTATCTCATGAATGAGAAATTAAACATTATATTTCAGTAATTTTCCTTTTCTATTCAGTCTCTTTCTTTAACTGCCGCGATAAGATGCAAATGAGCACTACAGCAGGCAGTAAATTAACACACAGAGACATTATATGGACTACAACAAAATGTCCCACTGCTGAAATAATAGGTCCTCACCAGAGTCATTGTATGGGGGTGGAAACTTGGGAAAGATCGAAAAAAATACTGTTCACATGAGGAAAGATGGCGGTCCACTACTGAGGACTGTAGGCTCTTGTTCTCTGTGGCCGACGTGAGTAAGACATTTAAGTGTGTTAACCCTCGCAAGGCTGCCGGTATCACGGTATCACTAACCGCAGCCTCAGAGCATGCTGGCTGGAGTGTTTACGGACATATTCAATCTCTCCCTATCTCAGTCTGCTGTCCTCACTTGCTTCAAGATGGCCATCATTGTTCATGTACCCAGCAAAGCAAAGGTAACTGAACTACTGTAAATGACTATCGCCCTGTAGCACTCACTTCTGTCATCATGAAGTGCTTTGAGAGGCTAGTCAAGGATCATATCACCTCCACCTTACATGACACCCTAGACCCTCTTCAATTTGCATACCGCCCCAATACATCTACAGATGATACAATTGCCGTAGCACTGCACACTGCCCTATCCCATCTGGACAAGAGGAATACCTATGTAAGAATGCTGTTCATTGACTATAGCTCAGCCTTCAACACCATAGTACCCTCAAAGCTCATCATTAAGCTCGGGGCCCTGGGTCTTAACCCCACCCTGTGCAACTGGGTCCTGGACTCCCCCCCAGGTGGTGAAGATAGGAAACAACACCTCCATTACGCTGACCCTCAACACAAGGGCCCCACAATGGTGTGTGCTCAGCCCCCTCCTGAACTCCCTGATTACCAATGACTGCATGGTCATTTTTATTTATTTCACCTTTATTTAACCAGGTAGGCAAGTTGAGAACAAGTTCTCATTTACAACTGCGACCTGGCCAAGATAAAGCAAAGCAGTTCGACACATACAACAACACAGAGTTACACATGGAGTGAAACAAACATACAGTCAATAATACAGTAGGAAAAAAACAAATCTATATACAATGTGTGCAAATGAGGTAGGATAAGGAACATAAGGCAATAAATAGGCCATGATGGCAAAGTAACTACAGTATAGCAATTTAACACTGGAATGGTAAATGTGCAGTAGATGAATGTGCAAAGTAAAAATACTGGGGTGCAAAGGAGCAAGATAAATAAATGACTATGGTAGGGGATGAGGTAGTTGGTTGGGCTATGTACAGGTGCAGTGATCTGTGAGCTGCTCTGACAGCTGGTGCTTGAAAGTAGTGAGGGAGATAAGTGTCTCCAGTTTCAACGATTTTTGTAGTTCGTTCCAGTCATTGGCAGCAGAGAAAGGCAGCCAAAGGAGGAATTGGCTTTGGGGGTGGCCAGTGAGATATACCTGCTGGAGCGAATGCTACGGGTGGGTGCTGCTATGGTTACCAGCAAGCTGAGATAAGGCGGGGCTTTACCTAGCAGGGACTTGTAGATGACCTGGAGCCAGTGGGTCTGGCGATGAGTGTGTAGCGAGGGCCAGCCGACTAGAGCATACAGGTCGCAGTGGTGGGTAGTATATGGGGCTTTGGTGACAAAGCGGATGGCACTGTGATAGACTGCATCCAGTTTGCTGAGTAGAGTGTTGGAGGCTATTTTGTAGATGACATCGCCGAAGTCGAGGATCGGCAGGATAGTCAGTTTTACTAGTGCAAGTTTGGCAGCATGAGTGAAGGAGGCTTTGTTTGCGAAATAGAAAGCCGATTCTAGATCTAATTTTGGATTGGAGATGTTTAATGTGAGTCTGGAAGGAGAGTTTACAGTCTAGCCAGACACCTAGGTATTTGTAGTTGTCCACGTATTCTAGGTCAGAGCCGTCCAGGGTAGTGATGCTAGTCGGGCGGGCGGATGCAGGCAGCGAACGGTTGAAAAGCATGCATTTGGTTTTACTAGCATTTAAGAGCAGTTGGAGGCCACGGAAGGAGTGCTGAATGGCATTGAAGCTCATTTGGAGGTTAGTTAACACAGTGTCCAAAGAAGGGCCAGAAGTATACAGAATGGTGTCGTCTGCATAGAGGTGGATCAGAGAATCACCAGCAGCAAGAGCGACATCATTGATGTATACAGAGAAGAGAGTCGGCCCAAGAATTGAACCCTGTGGCACCCCCATATAGACTGCCAGAGGCCCGGACAACAGGCCCTCCGATTTAACACACTGAACTCTGTCGGCAAAGTAGTTGGTGAACCAGGCGAGGCAATCATTAGAGAAACCAAGGCTGTTGAGTCTGCCGATAAGGATGTGGTGATTGACAGAGTCGAAAGCCTTGGCCAGGTCAATTAATACGGCTGCACAGTAATGTCTCTTATCGATGGCGGTTATGATATCGTTTAGTACCTTGACCGTGGCTGAGGTGCACCCGTGACCAGCTCGGAAACCGGATTGCACAGCGGAGAAGGTGCGGTGGGATTGAAGTGGTCAATGATCTGTTTATTAACTAGGCTTTCAAAGACTTTAGAGAGGCAGGGCAGGATTGATATAGGTCTATAGCAATTTGGGTCTAGGTGTCACCCCTTTGAAGAGAGGGATGACCGCAGCAGCTTTCCAATCTTTTGGGATTTCGGACGACACCAAAGAGATGTTGAGCAGACTGGTAATAGGAGTTGCAACAATGGCAGCAGATAGTTTTAAAAAGAGAGGGTCCAGATTATCTAGTCCAGCTGATTTGTACGGGTCCAGATTTTGCAGCTCTTTCAGAACATCTGCTATCTGGATTTTGGTGAAGGAGAAGCTGGGAAGGCTTGGACAAGTAGATGCAGGGGGGGCGAAGCTATTGGCCGGGGTTGGGGTAGCCAGGAGGAAAGCATGGCCAGCCGTAGAGAAATGCTTGTTGAAACTTTCGATTATCCTTTAATTTGTTGGTGGTGACCGTGTTACCTAGCCTCAGTGCAGTGGGCAGCTGGGAGGAGGTGCTATTGTTCTCCATGGACTTGACAGTGTCACAAAACTTTTTGGAGTTAGAGCTACAGGATGCAAATTTCTGTTTGAAAAAGCTAGCCTTTGCTTTCCTGACTGATTGCGTGTATTGGTTCCTGACTTCCCTGAACAGTTGCATATCGTGGGGACTATTCGATGCAATAGCAGTCCGCCACAGGATGTTCTTGCGCTGGTCAAGTGCAGTCAGGTCTGGAGTGAACCAAGGGCTGTATCTGTTCTTAGTCCTACATCTTTTGAAAGGGGCATGCTTATTTAAGATGGTGAGGAAGTTGCTTTTAAAGAACGACCAGGCATCCTCGACTGACGGAATGAGGTCAATATCCTGCCAGGATACCCGGGCCAGGTCGATTAGAAAGGCCTGCTTGCAGAAGTGTTTTAGGAGCGTTTGACAGTGATAAGGGGTGGTCGTTTGACCGCGGGCCCAAAAGCGGATGCAGGCAATGAGGCAGTGGTCGCTGAGATCCTGATTGAAAACAGCAGAGGTGTATTTGGAGGGCAAGTTGGTCAGGATAATGTCTATGAGGGTGCCCATGTTTACAGATTTAGGATTGTACCTGGTGGATTCCTTGATGATTTGTGTGAGATTGAGGGCATCTAGCTTAGATTGTAGGACTGCCGGGGTGTTAAGCATATCCCAGTTTAGGTCACCTAACAGAACGAACTCTGAAGATAGATGGGGGGCAATCAATTCACATATGGAGTCCAGGGCACAGCTGGGAGCTGAGGGGGGTCTATAGCAGGCGGCAACAGTGAGAGACTTATTTCTGGAGAGATTAATTTTTAGAATTAGAATACATGCCTCCAACTCAGTCATCAATTTTGCAGACGACACAACAGTAGTAAGCCTGATTATCAACAATGACGAGTCCGCCTACAGGGGGGAGGTGAGGGCCCTGGTGGAGTGGTGCCAGGAAAATAACCTCTCCCTCAACAAAATGAAGGAGCTGATCGTGGACTTCAGGAAAAAACAGAGAGAGCACGCAGTGGACCGCAGTGGAGAAAGAGAGAAGGTGAAAAGGTGAAAAACTTCAAGTTTCAAGTTCCTCGGCATACACATCACTGCCGATCTGAAACGGTCCAACCACACAGACTCTTTCGACCTCAGGAGGCTGAAGAAATTAGTCTAGGCCCCAAAGACCCTCACAAACTTTTACAGATGTACAATTGAGAACATCCTGTCAGGGTGTATCACCGCCTGGTACGGCAACTGCACTGCCCGTAACCGCAGGGCTCTACAGAGGGTGGTGCGGTCTGCCCAACTTTGTCACCGGGGCACACTGCCTGCCCTCCAGGACACCTACAGCACCCGATGTCACAGGAAGGCCAAAAGATCATCAAGGACATCAACCACCCGAGCCACGGCCTGTTCACCCCGCAATCATCCAGAAGGCGAGGTCAGTACAGGCACATCAAAGCTGGGACCGAGAGACTGAAAAACAGCTTCTATCTCAAAGCCATCTAAAAGTTAATCAGCAATCACTAGCAGCCTACCACCAGGTTACTCAACCCTGCACCTTAGAGGCTGCTGCAATAGAGTGCCTTCGGAAAGTACTCAGACTCCTTAACTTTTTTCACATTTTTTTACATTACAGCCTTATTCTAAAATGTATTTAAAAAAACAATTATCATCATGGAGAATATGCCATGACAAAAAGAAACTGGATTTAGGACGGGGTGTGTGTTTTTGCATTGAAGGTCTCCAAGAACACAGTGGCCTCCAGCATTTTTAAATGGAAGAAATTTGGAACCACCAAGACTCTTCCTAGAGCTGGCCGCCCGGACAAACTGAGCAATCGGGCGAGAAGGGCCTTGGTCAGGGAACCTGATGGTCACTCTGACAGAGCTCTAGAGTTCCTCTGTGGAAATGGGAAAACCTTCCAGAAGGCCTTTATGGTAGAGTGACCAGACGGAAGCCACTCCTCAGTAAAAGACACATGACAGCCAGCTTGGAGTTTGCCAAAAGGCACCTAAAGACTCTCAGACCATGAGAAAAAAGATTCTCTGGTCTGATGAAACCAAAATGAAACCAAAAAACTCTTTGGCCTGAATACCAAGCGTCACGTCTGGAGGATACCTGGCACCATCCCTACGGTGAAACATGGTGGTGGAGGCATCATGCTGTGGGGATGTTGTTCAGCGGCAGGGACTGGGAGACCAGTCAGGATTGAGGCAAAGATAAAAATACATTAGAGATCCTTTGATGAAAACCTGCTCCAGAGCTCTCAGGACCTCAGACTGGGGTAAAGGTTCACCTTCCAATAGGATAACGACCCTAAGCACCCAGCCAAGACAACGCAGGAGTGGCTTCGGGACAAGTCTCTGAATGTCCTTGAGTGGCCCAGACAGAGCCCGGACTTGAACCCGATCAAACATCTCTGGAGAGACCTGAAAATAGCTGTGCAGCAACGCTTCCCATCCAACCTGACAGAATTTGAGGAGAGGAATGGGAGAAACTCCCCAAATACAGGTGTGCCAAGCTTGTAGCGTCATACCCAAGAAGACTCGAGGCTGTAATTGCTGTCAGGTGCTTCAACAAAGTATTGGGTAAACAGTCTGAAAACATGTCTGCTTTAAATTTTTTTATACATTTGCAAAAATGTCTAAAAACCTGTTTTTGCTTTGTCATTATGGGGTATTATGTGTAGATTGATGAGGAAAAAAAGACAATTTAATATATTTTAGAATAAGGCTGTAATGTAACAAAATGCGGAAAAAGTCAAGGGGTCTGAAGACGTTCCTAATGCACGTAATGTATACAGACATGGAATTACAGGTCACTTTAAATGGACCACTAGTAATTTCTTAGGGATAGCCCCCAGTTTTTCAAATGTTCGCCTAAATGACATACCCAAATCTTACTGCCTGTAGCTCAGGCCCTGAAGCAAGGATATGCGTATTCTTGGTACCATTTGAAAGGAAACACTTTGACGTTTGTGGAAATGTGAATAGAATGTAGGAGAATATAACACAATAGATCTGGTAGAAGAAAATACAAAGAAAAGTGTGAAGTGTGAAGTCACCAGGTACATTTGGGCAAATCGTGAAGGAGCGATTTAGATTCATATTAAATTTTTCTGCAAGAATATCGTCAAATCTGTATACTTGTACATTGATATAGCTTTTACAGTATTAGTAGCCATATTATAAGTTCAACATTTGCAGAATAACCAGTTTTCCTAACTTCATAACTGAATATTCTTATAATTTTTGCTGTCGTACAAGGTTAGTAGCTACATTTTATGACAGATACATGGCTTCCGGATACTCCCGTAAAGCCCAGCTCATTGGATATCTAGCTAGCTTCGTTTGACCCCAATTGGTGCTAATTTTAAAAAGTTAGAGTTGTTCAAGTGAAGATCGCCTGTGTCATTGGCGTGCCATGAAGGCGTCGCTCTCTGACCAAATATGGTGTCCAACAGAATATACTACACGCCTAATGATATGGTGAAGTCTCGTTACGTTCTATGATCTCTGAGGAATACATACGAACATGATTTGGCTGGTTGAAACAACGTTTAGGGTGAGATTTTCACAGATTCCTTTCTTGGCAAATTGAACGAGTGGAAATACAAAATCGATTGTGCATGCTATATGGACCTTTTTAGGATATTAAAAATTATTTTATCGAACAAAACGACACTTCATGTTATCTCTGGGAACCTTTGGATGATAAATCAGAGCAAGATTTCAGAATGTAAGTACACATTTCAACTTCAGAGGTGAATTCATCAAGCCTATCGCGGTGAAAAAAGTGTTTTGTTGTTAGGAGCTCTCCTCAAACAATAGCATGTCATTTTTCGAGGTAATAGTTACTGTAAATTGAACAGTGCAGTTATATTAACAAGAGTTTAGGCTTTCAGCCGACATAAGACACTTATATGTACCGACATTTGTTGTTTCTCTAAAATCTGCGATGGTGACAAATGGCGCTGCATGATTTACAACTGTCCCGTTGACGGGACGCCGATCCCTACAGACAATGTCTACATAATGTTTAATAATTTTCATATGTATATACTGTATTCTACTGTATTTTAGTCAATACCACTCCGACAATGCTCATCCTAATATTTATATATTTCTTAATTCCATTATTTTACCTTTTGTGTGTATTGTTATGAATTGTTAGATACTACTGCACTGTTGGAGCTAAGAACACAAGCATTTCGCTACACCCGCATGTGTATGTGACCAATAACATTTTATTTTATTTTATTTATACGAACATTTATAAAAAATAAACAATAGGGCTACAACACAACAACCCAACAATACAGAACAGAACACTAGACAACACTACACAACAGAACACAACACAACAGAGCACTACTCAACACTACAACACAACAAAAGAACACAACACAACACTACACAACATCACAACACTACACAATACAACACTACACAACACAACACAACAACAACACAACACAACAACAAAACACAACAACACAACACAAAAGTAAATCCTGTGAGGAGTATTGTGTTACCGTTTTCCTCCAGGTGTTTTCGGATGATGTAGCTGGTCTCAGTTCCCTCGGTGGTGTAGTCCAGTGAAATGTTCCCATTCACATCCTGGAGTAGAACATTCACCCCAGCCTTCCAAAACACACGGAACATTCGGAACCCATCATAGAACAAGGAGGGACAGAAAGCAGAAGAGAGAGACACAAATAAGTTGAGTGGTTTCTCAGGTCATTCATAAGAGGGGGATCGATGATATAGTACGGCCAATTATCAGGCCCTCCCAGCAGTGTGTACCTGAGGAGAACCACAGGGACATAAACACTCAATGGAGTTAATTAAACAACTAATTAAATATGGGACTGTGGGGGCCCCAGGGCAGGGATGTGTGTGTGCACAACTCTGCCTTTTGCTGTTCTCTCAATTCAATGTTTTTATTCAAGGGCTTTATTGGCATGGGAAACATATGTTAACATTGCCAAAGCAAGTGACAGATAATAAACAATACAAATTAACAGTAAACTACACTCACAAAACTTCCAAAATAATAAAGACATTTCAAATGTCATATTATGTCTATATACAGTGTTGTAACGATGTGCAAATAGTTAAAGTACAGAATAGGTCCCAAATCCTGCTGCTGTGATGGCACACTGTGGTATTTCAACCAGAAGATATGAGAGTTTATCAAAATTGGGTTTGTTTTCGAATTCTTTGTGGGTCTGTGTAATCTGAGGGAAATATGTGTCTCTAATATGGTCAAACATTTGGCAGGAGGTTAGGACGTGCAGCTCAGTTTCCACCTCCTTTTGTGGGCAGTGTGCACATAGCCTGTCTTCTCTTGAGAGCCAGGTCTGCCTACGGCAGCCTTTCTCAATAGCAAGGGTATGAGTCTGTACATAGTAAAAGCTTTCCTTAACTTTGGGTCAGTCACAGTGGTCAGGTATTCTGCAACTGTGTACTCTCTGTTTAGGGCCAAATAGCATTCTAGTTTGCTCTCTTTGCTGGTGATTCTCTGATCCACCTCTATACTTCTGGCCCCGTGTTAATTAACCTCCAAACGAGCTTCAATACCCTACAACACTCTTTCCGTGGCCTCCAACTGCTCTTAAACGCTAGTAAAACCAAATGAATGCTTTTCAACCGTTCGCTGCCTGCACCCGCCCGACTAGCATCACTACCCTGGACGTCTCTGACCTAGATTAAGTGGACAACTACAAATACCTAGGTGTCTGGCTAGACTGTAAACTCTCCTTCCAGACTCACATTAAACATCTCCAATCCAAAATCAAATCTAGAATCAGCTTTCTATTTCGCAAACAAAGCCTCCTTCACTCATGCTGCCAAACTTGCACTAGTAAAACTGACTATCCTACCGATCCTCGACTTCCGGTGATGTCATCTACAAAACAGCTTCCAATACCCTACTCAGCAAACGGGATGCAGTCTATCACAGTGCCATCCGCTTTGTCACCAAAGCCCCCTAGTCGGCTAGCCCTCGTTACATACTCATCGCCAAACCCACTGGCTCCAGGTCATCTACAAGTCCCTGCTTGGTAAAGCCCCGCCTTATCTCAGCTCGCTGGTAACCATAGCAGCACCCACCCGTAGCACGCGCTCCAGCAGGTATATCTCACTGGTCACCCCCAAAGCCAATTCCTACTTTGGCCGCCTTTCCTTCCAGTTCTCTGCTGCCAATGACTGGAACGAACTACAAAAATCACTGAAACTGGAGACACTTATCTCCCTCATTAGCTTTAAGCACCAGCTGTCAGAGCAGCTCACAGATCACTGCACCTGTACATAGCCCATCTGTTAATAGCCCAACCAACTACCTCTTCCCCTACCGTATTCATTTATTTATCTTGCTCCTTTGCACCGCAGTATACCGCAGTATACTACACATCTACCATTCCAGTGTTAAATTGCTATATTGTAATTATCTTACCTCATTTGCACACATTGTATATAGATTTTTTTTTTTTCTACTGTATTACTGACTGTATGTTTGTTTACTCCAATAAGTAACTCTGTGTTGTTGTATGTGTCGAACTGCTTTGCCAGGTCGCAGTTGTAAATGAGAACTTGTTCTCAACTTGCCTACCGGGTTAATGAAAGGTGAAATAAAAAATAATATAAATAAAAAATATTTGATCATTTCATTTGATCATTTCAACACCACAGGCCTTTTTGGGTTGGAGGGTTTGTATTTTGTCCTGTAGTTCATTCAAGGTAATAGGAGAATACTGTGGGTTCTGGTAGTCTTTTATTGTTGATTCTAAGATTTGTATTTGATCATGTATATGTTTTTGCTCTTTGTTATAGGGTCAAAAAGATTGGGAAGTGGTTTACCCATACATCTTCACTATGGATAGATAACTTTGTGTTGTTGTTTGTTTAGTGTTTTCCAATTTTCCCAGAAGTAGTTAGAGTCTATGGATTCTTCAATTACATTGAGCGGATTTCTGACGAGCTGTTCCTTCTTTTTCCGTAGTGTATTTCTGTATTGTTTTAGTGATTCACCATAGTGAAGGCGTAGACTCAGGTTTTCTAGGTCTCTCTGTTTTTGGTTGGATAGGTTTCTCAATTTCTTTCTTAGGGTTTTGCATTCTTCATCAAACCATTTGTCATTGTTGTTAATTTTCTTCGGATTCTGTTAAAAAAAATTGATAAGGAAGCTAAGAGGTGAAATATACTGCCAAGTTTACACCTTCACTATTACAGTGGAATGTTTTGTCCAGGAAGTTTGTTGTTACCTAATTGCTGGCTAATTGTTTTTTGGTAGGTTTCCACTCTACATTCCTTCAATCTATAGCATTTCTTAAAATTATTAATTTCCTTTGGTTTTGATGCCTCATGATTGAGTATTGCTCTGTTCAAGTAGACTGTGATTTTGCTGTGATCTGATAGGGGTGTCAGTGGGCTGACTGTGAACGCTCCCCTCGAAGCCTACCAATGACTATGTATTGTACGTACCCATCGTCCGACAGAGCTGCAGGAGTTGTGACCCATTTTTGGTGGTTCTGTTTTTGTAGTCGTGCCTAGGGGGGCATATGGAGGAGGGAATGCTGTCACCTCCAGACAGGTGTTTGTCCCCCTGTGTGCTGAGGTCAGGTTCTTGTCCGGTTCTGGAATTTAGTTCGCCATAGACTAGTACATGTCCCTGGGCCTGGAAATTATGGATTTCCCCCTCCAGGATGGAGAATCTGCCTTCATTAAAGTATGGGGATTCTAGTGGGGGGATATAGGGAGCACACATGAGGACATTTTTCTCTGTGAAGATAATTTCGTTTTGAATTTCTAGCCAAATGTAAAATGTTCCCGTTTTGATTAATTTAATAGAGTGAGTTAGGTCTGCTCTATACTAAATTAGCATACCCCCTGAGTCTCTTCCCTGTTTCACACCTGGTAGAGGACACCCAGTGGGTTTGTCTCCTCTATACCATGTTTCTTATAGGATGACAATGTCTGTATTTCCGAGGTAACCACTTGCACATTGGGGAAGGTAGAAGAAGCTTTTCCAATCACTTCCTTGAGTGATGTGGCCACCTTTTCCTACTGTGCTCTCGGGTCCTTGTGGCTGTGTGTATTATTATGTGGCTGGGTGACCCTAGCTGGTCCTCAGACAGAAGGTCTAGGACGCGCTGGGTGTTTGGACACCAGAGTTGAGACACTGTGTTTGGGAAAAAGTACATGTTCTTGTATATATTTCCTGTTTGAGTCCATAAGGAGTACAATCTGTGTCTTGTGTATGTCCTCAATGGGTGTGGGGGGGTTGTCAGGAGGGCTATCAGGTTGGCTGACAGGGGGGTGCTCAGAAAGGGTGAGATCCCCTGGGCTTGGGGTTCTTTATTTGTCTGTTCTGCTGTGTTGTCGACGCTATAGTCAGGGTCTGGGGTGGACTGTTCTGCTGTGGTGTCGAGACTTTTGTCGGGAGCTGAGGTGGGCTTCTCTGCGGGGTGGCCACCTCTCTAATGGGTTGTTCTCTGTCACACGCCATCTCTCTCTCTCTCTCTTTCCCTCTGTCTCTTTATCTCTGTCAATATCCCCTTTTCTATCTCTATAATTTACTTCAAGCGGAGCTAACAGCATTTTATCAAAATCTTATTAAAATCTGTTCATATACAGTCCCTGGAAGAATATGACACTTTTTTTTTTTACATTTGCTGACAAGGGAACACTTAGATTTGGTCATTTTCACATTTTTCTTCTTAGAATGTTTGGGAATGAAGCATATTAAGGCATTTATGGAAATTCTTTAGCAATATAGAGTGTGAAAGCGGATGTGCATTTGGACAACTAAAAGACACTGCTGTAAATAAAACCTAATAAAAACATCTGTCTCGTCTAGGACCGGAGTCTATGCAGATCGGTGCAGCACAGCGAATCAGAGCTATAGTAGACCTTGATGCAAATAAGTAATTTGCCACATGGATAGCCAGAGGGAATTTTTGAACGCAAGAGATTTGCTAACTGGATAACAGTTGTTCAAGTTCAGCATAGCTAGCTAGCAAAGAGATTACATTTTTTTGACACCTGCATCTAGCTGTAGCCACCGAAAAAGGACGAGGGGGGAAAGGTCAATCACCCACCTACTCCTCCAAGGACATGACATCCTCCCAGAAGCTACAGTTGCTAGCTAACATTAGGGTCCGGGTTTTTGGCTTGCTTAATAAAGAGCTACATAAATAGATAGGCTAGACTTTTAGCCACATTATGACTTGTGATCAATTGCCCTTGCTAGTTTGATTGTATTGACATTCCCAGCCATAGTTACATTCGTCCGTTTTTGTCCAAAGTATTGAGGCATTGAAACTGAAAGAGGGCATCCCGCATGGGAGGAGGCAGCAAACAATGTACCAGTCTGTGATTTACATCCTGATAGCAATATTTTTTGGACTACCAAGAAATGTATTGGTGAATTATATTAGCTACTCATGCATTGAACTGCATCCATCTAGTCTGCCTAATGCTTGTAAGTCATGGAATGTGTTAGTCAAATGGAGCCTATTTTTAAAACCTCTTATAAAGTTGGTTTTGTAGCAGAAACTGGGAATTTTATATATTTTTTACTGATATTATGATTGTCTGTTTGTTTTATATTTGCTAAGTAGTTAAGCGCTGTCAGTTCCACTTTAAGCTAACACATTTCCTTTCAAGTCGTCATTGTCAGGCCTTCCCCATACATTGCTGTTTGTTGTTTGCCTAAACAATAAAATATGTTGCAGTGTAACGATTGTGGCTGGGCTGGGGCAGATAAGAGGGACAGGGGTCTTTAAGTGAGGCTCCTTATTGAATATTTACCGCTAATAGAATTCTAACGACCATGTTAGGACAGAACACGAGATTAATGGGCTAGTCCTCAGGCAGACAGGCAGAAGTGTAGTGTGTGTGTAGGGGGGGTTGGAGACGGTTTTGCCTAATTTAGAGAATGGAGGAAGAGGAATGCCTAGACGATGAACGTAGGCTAGAGAGTGACTTGCAAATGCTGAACCCCAAACCCCAATATCTGCAGTCCAAACCCTTATATCTCAGAGCCCTGGACCGTTAAATGCAAACCATAGACACCTGGAACTTAAACAACCTACAATTCATCAAAACAAATCTCTAAACACCAGGGAAACATCAGAGCTAATGCATCTAATGGATCAACCAGGCAAAGCATCAATACAGGACTAAGATTGAATCGTACTACACCGGCTCCGACGCTTGTCGGACGTGGCAGGGTTTGCAAACTATTATGGACTACAAAGGGAAGCACAGTCGCAAACTGCCCAGTGACACAAGCCTACCAGACGAGATAAATAACTTTTATGCTCACTTTGAGGCAAGCAACACAGAAGCATGCATGAGAGCATCATCTGTTCCGGACGACTGTGTGATCACGTTCTCCGTAGCTGATGTGAGTAAGACCTTTAAACAGGTTAAGGCCGCAGGGCCAGATGGACTACCAGGACGTGTGCTCCAAGCATGTGCTGACCAACTAATAAGTGTCTTCAATTACATTTTCAACCTGTCCCTGACCGAGTCTGTAATACCAACATGTTTCAAACAGCCCACCATAGTCCCTGTGCCCAAGAACACTAAGGTAACCTGCCTGGTGTGGTGACCTGCTACTTTTGACCTGTAGCACTCACGTATGTAGCCATGAAGTGCTTTGAAAGGCTGGTCATGGCTCACATTAATACCATTATCCCAGAAACAGTAGACCGACTATAATTTGCATACCTCCCCAACAGATCCACAGATGATGCAGTCTCTATTGCACTGCACACTGCCCTTTCTCACCAAAAGGAACACCTACATGAGAATGCTATTCATTGACTACAGCTCAGCGTTCAACACCATAGTGCCCTCAATTGTACAACTTAATGCCTTCAACTGAAATGTGTCTTCCGCATTTAACCCAAGCACCCTGGGACTAAACACCTCCCTCTGTAACTGGAACCAAGTCTAGGTCCAAAAGGCTTCTTAACAGCTTCTACCCCCCAAGACATAAGACTCATGAACAGCTAATAAAATGGCTACCCGGACTATTTGCATTCCCCCCACCCCCATTTTTACGCTGCTGCTACTCTCTGTTTATTATCAACGCATAGTCACTTTAGCTCTACTTACATGTACATATTACCTCAATTACCTCGACTAACCTGTGCCCCGCACATTGACTCTGTACCGGTACCCCCTATATATAGCCTCGCTACTGTTATTTTATTGTTGCTCCTTAATTATATGTTATTTCTCAATTTTTCTTCTTTATTTTATTTATTTATTTTTTACATCAGTTTATTTTAGTAAATACTTTCTTACACTTATTTTTCTTAAAACTGCATTGTTGGTTGAGTGCTTGTAAGTAGGCATTTCACTGTAAGGTTGTACACCTGTTGTATTCGGCACTTGTGACAAAAACAATTTGATTTGATTTAATCTACCCGTCAATGGCAAGCAAATAAAAACACAATTAATTAAGTTAATCTGAATGATTTGTTATGTACCAATATTAAATATAGTGGTGAGGTCTGCATTTGGAATTCTCCCCTTTGTTTCTTAGGGTAAAGTGTCTACCCATCTCTATGGTCTGGTCTAGCAGGAGCTGTTGTCGATCATTAGCAGGGTTAGTTAGGGGTTAATGAATGTTACAATTAACATTCAACATCAGCTGGTGCTTTGTGTATATTCATGAGGAAGAGCTTATAGCTTTGAGACGGAGAGCAGAGAGAGCGAGAGAGAGAGCGGGAGCGAGAAAGAGAAAGAAAGACAGAGAGAAAGAGAGGAAGAAAAAGAGAGAGAGAAAGAGAAAGCACGCTTAGCTGTCTGTTTTCATACTTTTTTTTCATCCAGCCCAAATGTGCCAATTATACAGCCTTTCTGCAGGTTTCAGAAAACCAGAGCGTGGCGATGGACAGTCTGTGTTTCAAATCAAATCAAATTTTATTTGTCACATACACATGGTTAGGAGATGTTAATGCGAGTGTAGCGAAATTCTTGTCTGTATGTGTGTGTGTGTGTGTGTGTGTGTGTGTGTGTGTGTGTGTGTGTGTGTGCGCGCGTGCGTGCTAGAGTGTGCATGCATGTAGAGTAAATAGGAGAGAGGTGGTGTCCCTGACTTGTCATTCTCAGCTCCATGGTCAATAGGGGAATGTCCTAATGAAGACATCAGCTGACACAGCCTGCTGTGACTACAGCCAGACTACTACAGTAGGGTACCCAGCAAACCAAAATGAGTTCTGTGAAAGTTCCCAGAACATTCGTTAGGTTGCCTCAAATGTTCTCATAACACAAAAACTGTCCAGTCATGAGGATGATTATAGAATGTTGTAAGAACGTTCCTAGAACACATTTTGAAAGGTTCTTTAAAGGTTCCCAGAATCTTTCATTAGATTGTGGGAAGAGTCTAGTGAGAACATTGTGGGAACATCAGAAAGGTTATGTTCCCAAAACACAAAAACTGTCCAGTTGTGCAACTATTCAGATAATGTTTGAATCAAGGGGCACAAAACATTCCTTGATGTTGCAAGAATGTTGACAGAACAACCTTTCTTTAAAGGTTTCCAGAACATTTAATTAGGTTACAGGAACAGTTTGGATACATTACATGAGTTAGGTTCCCAAAACAGAAAATATGTTCAGTTGTGATGACATTCATACAATGTTTTAAGTTAGGTTGCACAGGTCATTCCTTTAATGTTGAACAATGTTCCACAAATTCCAAATACGTTTTGTGACGTTCATAGCATATATTCCATTGATGTTCTCGCTATATACAATTTACCTTGTGAAAAAGAGCGTCACCAATTGGTGATGGTCTCTGGAAGAGGTGCCGGTTAAATATAGGTGCATTCGTCCTGACACCTCTGTTAGAAGGCGTGGTAATGACCAGTATGAGACAGAACCACTTTATTTCAATTTCACCGTTTTTTTCTCAAGAAACATGGTTAAAGAACATGTGGGCTTGAACCTGCAATCTTCTGCTCTACTCTACCTACTGGACTGGTTCTCCTGAGGATATCAGCTGGAGCCTCTGGGTTTTTTTATTTAATTTTTTTATTGAACCTTTATTTATTGAACTAGGCAAGTCAGTTAAGAACCAATTATTAGTTACAATGACGGCCTAGGAACAGTGGGTTAACTGCCTTGTTCAGGGGCAGAACAACAGCTTTTTACCTTGTCAGCTCGGAGATTTGATCTAGCAACTTTTCGGTTACTGGCCCAACGTCTAACCACTAGGCTACCTGCCGCCCGGGTTACAGTATGGCTAATGATGTATGCATGTGTTATTCATGATATTTTTACCTAGCTGATATCTATCATGCAGTTAAAGACAACTACACCATCTACCAATGTGAAAATACATCACCAGCCGTCAAATACAGCACCAGCCGCCAAATACAGCACCAGCCACCACATACAGCACCAGCCGCCAAATACAGCACCAGCTACCAAATACAGCACCAGCCACCACATACAGCACCTGCCGCAAAATACAGCACCAGCCGTCAAATACAGCACCAGCCGCCAAATACAGCACCAGCCGCCAAATACAGCACCAGCCGCCACATACAGCACCAGCCGCAAAATACACCAACAGCCGCCAAATACAGCACCAGCCGCCAAATACAGCACCAGCCACCAAAATACAGCACCAGCCGCCACATACAGCACCGGCCGCAAAATACACCACCGGCCGCCAAATACAGCACCAGCCGCCAAATATAAAATAATACAAAGAGTAGTATGAGTTTGACCAACTCAACTTAATCCTAATGTAATCCTTGTTTGTAATAGCAACAATGTTAGATACAATGTATTAAAGTAAATTATTTTATATGATATGACTACTATATCTTGGTACAGGGAGCCTTTGGTGTCTTAAATATCATCAATCCAGATAGAGCATCATCTGTCTGACTGCAGATAATAACCGCTAACACGTAGAAACAAACGGCATCCTATTGTCTCCAAACGTGCAGCAAGGGGTTAACAAGCTGACCTCTGAGTTTGACACGCTCCACACTCACCGCTGCATTATGATGGATCAGTGTTTGTTGACCTGGCGACAGGAATCGGTTAACGCCGCAACATGCCCGTGTCATAATATGTGTTACCACGGCAACCGCATTAGGATCCATACCAACAAAAAAAAAGGACTTGATGGGATTGTCCCCTGGGAGGGGGTCAAAATTGGCTATATTGTACAAATTATTTTGCTTTTTGGTTAGGGATTACAGTTGAAGTGTGGTTAAGGTTAAGGTTAAGGATAGGGTTAGGTTTAAAATCACATTTTAAGAATATACATTGTAGAAATAGGCAGTGTTTATGACTTATGACGTCCCTGGCTGTAGAGACATTAGCTCCCTGGAGAGGAACTAAAACACTTACATGTCCCTAAATGAATGAGATTAGAATGGACTACCTATACACTCTAGGAGTGATCCACCATCACCACCTATATGAACTAGTGCTCGCTTACGCTAAGCCAAATTATATAATTGTTTTCAGATTTAGAGAAGAAGTCAGATCCAAGACAGAAGAAAATAATGTAGGTTCCACTATTTTACCAGAGTTCAGACAAGGGTCATGTCGTTAGGTATTTAAAGACAAAAGTATTCTACTATAGTTTCACAGGCAATTATAAGACTCTAAACCAATCTAAAAGGAAGTTTCATAACAATAGAAGTTCTCAGGAGAACCAATTAATCACAATCTCCCATCTTAAGCCATGAGGAGTTAAGGAAGCCAGTAATGTTAAGATCACTTCTGTAAGCCATACTATCAAACCAGCACAACTGTAAGCACAAACTTCAAGGTTCACTCAAAACTTTCAGAACAAGTGTGTTAGTGAGGTCGGTTAACAACTCAGCGTGACACATCAGAGGAGCGCTCCAGACAGACGAGACAGAGACAGGCCCCGCCTTTTCAGAACGCAATGCATAACAGAGAAAAGTGAGATCATGGTAGGGATCGTTAGGGCACGTAACTGAAACAATTCAAAACGTTGTGCAATGGAAAACTAAAACAACCATTTCTTATAGGACAAGTTCAATTAGTATCTCCTAGTTCGGTCCCGTGTCTTTCCGTTTCCTTGGGAATAGAACTCACCATTTCTGCTGGGAGACATTACAACAGAATTATGTCAACCTGCCAATTAGCCGCTAATAGGCAATCTCGTCACTACCTGCATGGGCCTTGTTAGCCATGCAAATCACGAGAAACTAATTGACACAGTGAAATTAAATCAGATATGATAACGGACCTGCGATGCCACGATGGATTCTAGGCTCTGAATAGGGAACTATAGTGACGCCATAGACAGAAATGACTTCTACAGTCTAGGCCTACATCTAGAGTAGCAATCATGTCGTTTCTTCATTGTTGCCGTTGTGGTTAAGGGCTATTTGATCATAGAGGATCATTATTCTCATGGGGAATCAACATGAAAGAGCTGTAAATTAATGACCAATACATTGAAGTAAATAACTCACTATAACTCCCTTATTATAATGTATTTAAACTGACTCATACATTTAATATGAGGCAGATAGGTTTAGCATGCAGCAACACTACTCTACTGTTGCCTATAGGCTCCTATCATAGTTTTATAACCAATGACTAAAATCCACTTCACTCCTCTGGCTGAGGCTCTACCATTCACACAGAGATGATAAATCCTGGCAGAAAGACATTGGGAGACAGAGCAGTACACTGAGCTAGGAATGGGGGTTTGGAATGGGATTGGGAGTGCGTGGGAAATTGGGAAGCTGTTTGCAATATGGAGATAAGAGAATTAGCATTAGCGCCATCAAACATAGAGAGGGGGCGAGACAATAATGCTACCCCCCTCCTCCCCAATTACCAAGCCCCCTACATCCCAGCGCATACAGCCACGCTCAGTGCTATCCGAGATCCTTGGGATGTCCCTACACTAAACCCTAACCTTATCCCCTACCCTAACCTTAACTCTTACCTAACCCTAACCTTAACCCTTGCCTTAAATGAGTAGTTCACTATTTACAATGTTAGATGGTTCCTCACACTGAAAGTAGTCTATTGGCCAGGAGAAAAAGAACATTTTCTTTAAACAGTTATTACAAACTTCAGCTCACTATAGCAACCGCTTACATGTGAGCATGTTTAAAAATATAACGTCCAAATAACCTGAAATCAACTCCATATTTGGTTTGATGTTACTTAAAGGTGATTTGGCCTTTAAAAAAAAATACATGCTTCAATGGGGTAGGGACCTATGATGGCCATAAGGCAAATTAGAGTATCAGTGGCCTAAACCTATCAATGTTACATTGAGCTGGGTGAATGGAATGTGAATGAAAGTAATCCAATATGCTGTAATAGAAATAAGGCCATGCACATCAAAAAAATAACTCATCCTTCCTAATATTAATCGGCACCGACTGCCACTGGTAGGGACGTACCAAGGATCCCTGATAGCACGCACCATACAGCTACTGTACAATTTCCGTCAGCACAAACACTGTCCTCTATTAAAAAGGGAGAGATGGAAACCCAGGGACAGCGATGGAGAGGAGGAGGGGAGGAATGAATGGAGGTTGAGAGGAAGGGAATGACAATCAAAGACAAGCCTGTCTAACATTCTGTTATAGTGATCGGCACTGAATCACACAAAATGCTACATTCCCCCACTTTAGAACCAGCACATTCTTTGAAAAATTCCAGGTAACACTTCCTAGTATAAACAATGTATTTCAAGTACATCTATTCTATAACAATTTTATAATGTATTATAATTCGCATGGATTGTGTATCTGTGCCATTGAGAGGGTGAATAGGCAAGACTAAATATTTAAGTGCCTTTGAAAAGGGCATGGTAGTAGGTGCCAGGTCAGGTGCAGTGGTTTGTGTCAAGAACTGCAACACGGCTGGGTTTTTCAATTTCCTGTGTGTATCAAGAATGGTCCACCACCCAAAGGACATCCAGCCAACTTGACACAACTGTGAGAAGCATTGGAGTCAACATGGGACAGCATCCCTGTGGAATTGTGACAGTTCTGAGGGCAAAAGGTGCAACTCAATATCAGAAAGGTGTTCTTAATGTTTTGTACACTCAGTGAATGTTTATTAGCAGTTACAGTGGGGGAAAAAAGTATTTGATCCCCTGCTGATTTTGTACGTTTGCCCACTGACAAAGAAATGATCAGTCTATAATTTTAATGGTAGGTTTATTTGAACAGTGAGAGACAGAATAACTACAAAAAAATCCAGAAAAACGCATGTGAAAAATGTTATAAATGGAATTGCATTTTAATGACGGAAATAAGTATTTGACCCCCTCTCAATCAGAAAGATTTCTGGCTCCCAGGTGTCTTTTGTACAGGTAACGAGCTGAGATTAGGAGCACACTCTTAAAGGGAGTGCTCCTAATCTCAGTTTGTTACCTGTATAAAAGACACCTGTCCACAGAAGCAATCAATCAATCAAATTCCAAACTCTCCACCAAGGCCAAGACCAAAGAGCTCTCCAAGGATGTCAGGGACAAGATTGTAGACCTACACAAGGCTGGAATGGGCTACAAGACCATCGCCAAGCAGCTTGGTGAGAAGGTGACAACAGTTGGTGCGATTATTCGCAAATGGAAGAAACACAAAAGGACTGTCAATCTCCCTCGGCCTGGGGCTCCATGCAAGATCTCACCTCGTGGAGTTGCAATGATCATGATAGCGGTGAGGAATCAGCCCAGAACTACACAGGAGGATTTTGTCAATGATCTCAAGGCAGCTGGGACCATAGTCACCAAGAAAACAATTGGTAACACACTACGCCGTGAAGGACTGAAATCCTGCAGCACCCGCAAGGTCCCCCTGCTCAAGAAAGCACATATACATGCCCGTCTGAAGTTTGCCAATGAACATCTGTATGATTCAGAAGACATCTGGGTAAAAGTGTTGTGGTCAGATGAGACCAAAATAGAGCTCTTTGGCATCAACTCAACTCGCCGTGTTTGGAGGAGGAGGAATGCTACCTATGACCCCAAGAACACCATTCCCACCGTCAAACATGGAGGTGGAAACATTATGCTTTGGGGGTGTTTTTTCTGCTACGGGGACAGGACAACTTCACCGCATCAAAGGGACGATGGACGAGGCCATGTACCGTCAAATCTTGGGTGAGAACCTTCTTCCCTCAGCCAGGGCATTGAAAATGGGTCGTGGATGGGTATTCCAGCATGACAATGACCCAAAACACACGGCCAAGGCAACAAAGGAGTGGCTATAAAAGAAGCACATTAAGGTCCTGGAGTGGCCTAGCCAGTCTCCAGACCTTAATCCCATAGAAAATCTGTGGAGGGAGCTGAAGGTTCAAGTTGCCAAACGTCAGCCTCAAAACCTTAATGACTTGGAGAAAATCTGCAAAGAGGTGTGGGACAAAATCCCCCCTGAGATGTGTGCTAACCTGGTGGCCAACTACAAGAAACGTCTGACCTCTGTGATTGCCAACAAGGGTTTTGCCACCAAGTACTGTCATGTTTTGCAGAGGGGTCAAATACTTATTTCCCTCATTAAAATGCAACTCCATTAATAACATTTTTCACATGCGTTTTTCTGGATTTTTTTGTTGTTATTCTGTCTCTCACTGTTCAAATAAACCTACCATTAAAATTATAGACTGATCATTTCTTTGTCAGTGGGCAAACGTACAAAATCAGCAGGGGATCAAATACTTTTTTCCCTCACTGTACATAGGAATTGCCACCAAATTCTCCCAGTTAATTCCCTGATAGGAGTCTTGTTTCACGGGACGGCAGGTAGCCTCGGGTTAAGAGAGTTGGGCCAGTAACTGAAAGGTTGGTTCAAAACCCTGGGCCGACAAGGTAAAAAATCTGTCGATGTGCCCTTGAGCAAGGCACTTCACCCTAATTGCTCTTTTAAGTCACTCTGGATAACAGTGTGTGCTAAATGTAAATCACAGCAGAGTGCAGTGACATACTCTGTGCTGGAGAAGAATGAAGGAAAGGAACAGAAGGGAAATGCATCTTTAAGAAGGTCGATATTTTTACTCAGCTACTGCCTTTACGTTATCTTACTCTGAGGAACACACACATGTACGTACACACACACACACACAAAATATACACACATCTACACACGCACGGTCGTACACACAAATGTGTATAAACACTATTTTAAATGGAATAAGTCTTCCCTCACAATTCACCAGAGGGAAGCTGAAGAGGCATGTAATCATTAAAAACATGTTTAAACTTGAACTCTATCTGTCCCACACCCTCCTTACCGCTCTCTCACCCTAACTTTCCCTCCCTCGGCCTGTCGCTCTGCAACGTCTCGGCACCGCCAGGGATCGCGTCCTGCAGAAGATGGACCGTTGGGAGAGAGGAGTCCCTCCAGCGTCTCCACCAGCACCACCACAGGCACCACTGCTCAACCCTCCTTCACCCGGTCCCAGTGGGATTCGGCTCGCGCTCCTGAGGGAGTATGATGGGACGGCAGCCGGATGTCAGGGGTTCCTACTCCAGCTGAAGCTCTACCTGGCGACCGTCCACCCGGCTCCTTCGGGTCGTGAGAGTGTGTCCGCCCTCGTCTCCTGCCTTTCAGAAAGCCCTGGAGTGGGCCAACGCCGTATGGGGGGAAGGAAAAGCTGTGTTGGACCATTTCACGTCTGTTTCACCTGTGGCAGGGGACGAAGAGCGCACAGGAGTTCGCATTGGACTTCCAGACCCTGGCCGCCGGCGCGGGATGGAACGACAGGGCCCTGATCGATCACTACCGTTGTAGTTTGCGAGAGGACGTCCGTCGAGAGTTGGCCTGCAGGGACACCACTCTGACCTTTGACCAGCTGGTGACCCGCGGACGACCAGATCGGGGCCTGTCAATTCCATCTCCCAGCACCACCGATCCGACGCCCATGGAGCTGGGAGGTGCTGCTATTAGGGCGACCGGAGGAGGGACCGGTCCATGCACCATCTGTGGCCGCAGACGGCACACTGCCGGTCATGGCTGGGGAGGTCCCTCTGGGAGTTGAGGCAGCAGGCAGGGCACTATTGGGTCACCCCAGGTGAGTCGGCACCAGGCTCACCCAGAGCCCCCTGTTGCACACATGTTTTTGTATATCAACTTTCCTGAGTTTTCCCCGCATTCCCAGCATAAGGCGCTCGTAGATTCAGGCGCAGCTGGGAATTTTATTGACCGATCATTTGCACATTTGCACCATTAGGGTCAGGGCTAATTAGGGAGGTCACCGCTCCAATGGGCATGGTGACGCAGGAGGGTCACAAGGAGAGAATTAGTCTCTTCCTTATTGATTCTCCTGCGTTTCCTGTGGTGCTGGGCCTACGCTGGTCAGCCTGTCATGACCCCACTATTTTGTGGCAACAGAGGGCTCTCACAGGGTGGTCATGAGAGTGCTCGGGGAGGTGTTTAGGGGTTTCTGTCGGTGCTACTACGGTGGAAAGTCCAGACCAGGTCTCCACCGTGCGCATCCCTCTGAATATGCCGATTTGGCTCTCGCCTTCTGTAAAAATAAGGCGACTCAATTACCACCCCATCGACGAGGGGATTGTGCAATAAATCTCCTGGTAGACGCAGCACTTCCCAGGAGTCCCTGTCGCAAGAGGAGACGGCGGCTATGGAAACATATGTCTCCGAATCCCTGGGGCAGGGGTACATTTGGCCCTCCACTTCACCTGCCTCCTCGAGCTTCTTTTTTGTGAAGAAGAAGGATCGAGGTCTGAGCCCGTGTATTGACTATCGAGGTTCAACCAGATCACTGTGAGGTACAGTTACCTGCTACCTCTCATAGCCACTGCGATCGAGTCAATGCACGGGGCACGCTTCTTCACAAAATTGGATCTCAGGAGCGCTTACAACCTGGTGCGTATCCGGGAGGGAGATGAGTGGAAGACGGCATTTAGTACCACCTCAGGGCACTATGAGTACCTCGTCATGCCGTATGGGTTGATGAAAGCTCCATCAGTCTTCCAGGCAATTGTAGACAAGATTTTCAGGGACCTGCACGGACAGGGTGTATATTGATGACATTCTGATATACTCCGCTACACGCGCCGAGCATGTGTTTCTGGTGCGCAGGGTGCTTGGTCGACTGTTGGAGCATGATCTGTACGTCAAGGCTGAGAAATGTCTGTTTTTTCAGCAGTCCATCTCCTTCCTAGGGTACCGCATTTCCACTTCAGGGGTGGAGATGGAGAGTGACCGCATTTCAGCCATGCGTAATTGGCCGACTCCCACCACGGTCAAGGAAGTGCAGCGGTTTCAAGGCTTGTCAACTATTACTGGAGGTTTATTTCGGGCTTTGGTCAGGTAGCGGCTCCCATTACCTCACTGCTGAAGGGGGGACTGGTGTGTTTGCTGTGGTCGGCTGAGGCGGACAGGGCTTTTGGTCACCTGAAGGCTCTGTTTACCTCGGCTTCCATGCTGGCTCATCCGGATCCCTCTTTGTTCATAGTGGAGGTGGACGCGTCCGAGGCTGGGATAGGAGCTGTGCTCTGGTACGCCACCAAAGCTCTGCCTCTGTGCCTTCTTTTCGAGGAAGCTCAGCCCGGCGGAGCGAAACTATGATGTGGGGGACCGGGAGCTGTTGGCTGTCGTCAAGGCCTTGAAGGCGTGGAGACATTGGTGGTCCATTTTGGCTAAGGACGTGAGGGTTTATGTTTCCTCTTGCTCGGTGTGCGCTCAGTGCAAGGCCCCTAGGCACCTGCCCAGAGGAAGGTTACAGCCCTTACCCGTTCCACAACGGCCGTGGTCGCACCTGTCGGTGGACTTCCTCACGGATCTTCCTCCCTCACAGGGTAACACCACGATCCTGGTCATTGTGGATTGGTTCTATAAGTCCTGCCGTCTCCTCTCTTTGCCCGGTCTCCCTACGGCTCTACAGACTGCGGAGGCCCTCTTCACACACGTCTTCCGGCACCACGGGATGCCTGAGGACATAGTATCTGATGGTCCCCAGTTCACATCAAGGGTCTGGGGGGCATTCATGGAATGTCTGGGGGTCTCGGTCAGCCTTACCTCAGGTTTTCACCCTGAGAGTAACGGGCAGGTGGAGAGAGTAAACCAGAATGTGGGTAGGTTTCTGCGGTCTTATTGCCAGGACTGGCCGGGGGAGTGGGCGGCGTTCATACCCTGGGCATAGATGTCCCAGAACTCGCTCCGCCACTCCTCTACTAACCTCTCCCCCTTCCAGTGCGTACTGGGGTACCAGCCGGTTCTGGCGCCGTGGCATCAGAGCCAGATCGAGGCTCCTGTGGTGGACGACTGGTTTTAGGTGCTCGGAGGAGACAAGGGACGGCGCTCATGAGCACCTTCAGCAGGCTGTGAGGCGTCAGAAGGTGAGCGCCGACTGACACCACAGTGAGGCTCTGGTGTTCACACCGGGAAACCTGCCCCTACACCTGCCCTGCCGGAAGTTGGGCCCGCGGTTTGTGGGGCCATTCAAAGTGCTGAGGAGACTGAACGAGGTTTGCTACAGGTTACAGCTTCCCCCCGATTAACCCCTCGTTCCATGTGTCTCTCCTCAGGTCAGTGGTGGCTGGTCCACTCCAGGAGTCTGAGGTTCCTCCGCCCCCTCTGGACATCGAGGGGGCCCCGGCGTACGCAGTTCAAGCCATACTGGACTCGAGGCGTCGGGCGAGGGGCCTTCAGTCGGACGAGGGGTACGGTCCGGAGGAGAGATGCTGGGTGCCGGTGGAGGTTTTGGACCCTTCGATGCTGCGGGAGTTCCACTGTTGCCATCCGGATCGCCCTGCGCCTCGTCCTCCGGGTCGTCCCCGAGGTCGGTGTCGGCTCGCTGCTGGAGCCGCGCGTCAAGGGGGGGGTACTGTCATGACTTCTGCAAAAGTTGGTCCCTCTCCTTGTTCGGGTGGCGTTCGTCGGTCGACGCCACCGGCCTTCTAGCCATCGCCGATCCATTTTTCATTTTCCATTTGTTTTGTCTTTGGTTTCTACACACCTGGTTTCAATTCCCCAATTACATGTTCATTATTTAACCCTCTGTTTCCCCATGTTTTTGTGCGTTATAGTTTTATATTATGTCAGTCCATGTGGTGGTTTTGGTATTTTGTTACTATGTTGAATATTTTGAGTAAACTACGTTGTGTTGCTCATCTCTGCTGTCCTGCGCCTGAATTTTTACACCAACTACATCAAGCCATCTGACACTCTCGCTCTCTTTTTGAATTGGTTCACCATTATTCACCCCCAATCTCTCTCTCTCTGTGTCTCTCTCTCTCTCCCCTCCCTCCTCTGGCTGACAGGTACTGTAGATGTGACCTCATTAACTAGAACGTGGGTCTCAGTTGAAAGTGAACGGAATAAATTTAGTCACTGCCTCCCGTGGAGAGGTAAAATAAACTCTTTCTCTTTCTCCCTCTTCCCCGCCCTTCTCTCTCTCTCCTCCTGCAGAGCGCTGCATACTGTATCTATTTTCAGGGGTCTCCTTGGCGGGAGTAGTGTTTGGCCTAACTATATCACACACAGGCCCACTGACTGGGCTGTCAACATGCAGCGCTGCTTTCAGTAAATTAAACCCTGCTCTGATAGAAAGACGAAGAGATGCGGAGGGGGATGAATACACAGACAAACTCCCTCTCGTTCTCTCTTTCTGGAAGCTCTTCAACTACTGCCACATCCTCTCTGAGTGTCGCTCATGCCCACCCCACCATACAGGTTCTGTTGCCACCCTACCACACCGGACCCAATCAGCAGAACCAGAATATGAAAAAACACCAAGCCAAACATAGCCCACCCTCCATCCCTCCACTTTTGCCTGCTCCTGTCCCCTCCTCCACAGCTGCTCCTGTCTCACTCTGGACCTAATACTGCAGAACACCAGACCTGACCCAAACCAATCTGATAGTCCTAGTACTGCAGAACACCAGACCTGACTCAAACCCCTCTGATAGTCTAATACTGCATAACACCAGACCTGACCCAAACCAATCTGATAGTCCTAGTACTGCAGAACACCAGACCTGACCCAAACCTATCTGATAGTCCTAGTACTGCAGAACACCAGACCTGACTCAAACCCCTCTGATAGTCTAATACTGCATAACACCAGACCTGACCCAAACCAATCTGATAGTCCTAGTACTGCAGAACACCAGACCTGACCCAAACCAATCTGATTGTCCTAGTACTGCAGAACACCAGACTTGACCCAAACCCCTCTGATAGTCTAATACTGCAGAACACCAGACCTGACCCAAACCCCTCTGATAGTCTTAGTACTGCAGAACACCAGACCTGACCCAAACCCCTCTGGACTGATCCCATAGGAAAATATTGTTTTGATGTTGTGATGCTAAATATAGACTGTTTAGACATTCACATCCAAAATGTGTGTGTGTGAGTGTGTTTATGGTGTGTGTGTGTGTGTGTGTATGTATGGTGTGTGTGTGAGTGTGTTGATGGTGTGTGTGTATGTATGGTGTGTGTGTGTGAGTGTGTTTATGGTGTGTGTGTGTGTGTGTGTATGTATGGTGTATATGTGTGTGTGTGTGTGAGTGTGTTTATGGTGTGTGTGTGTGCATGTTTCTCACCAGCAATAGCAGCAGCACCATGTCGGCGTGGTCACACAGACATGCCACGTGCAGGGCTGTCCAGAGGTCCTCATCCTGCAGGTTGACGTTAAGCCCTCGCTCAATCAAAACCTCTGCAGCAAACACGTTGTCATGGCGAGCACACTATGGGATAGAGAGAGAGAGAGACAGATGAAGAGAGAGAGAATGGGAGACAGAAAGAGACAGCGAGGAAGAGAGAAAGTGGTGGTTGGATAATGGTGAGGCAATTGAAATTGTTGATTGTTTTTCAATTACAGTACCAATTCTGCTGAGGCATGGTTAGTCAAATGTTCTACGGTCCAGTGAACATTCATGCACGGATGAAATGTATAATAAAGTACATTTAATCAAAACTCATATCACCATGGTGGAAATAACATTATATTATCATTAGGTGTACAGTATGGGAACAATCTAAATAGTGAAAAACAATATGTGGATGTGTTTGTGTGTGTGTGTGTGTATGTGTGTGTGTGCGTACGTGTGTGTGCGCGTGTGTGTTTGTGTATGATGGGCCAGCTTTATCATTTCGGTGCCCTAAGCGAGATTTTGTTGGGGAGCCCTCCACCTCACAGCGAAACATTTTAGTGGCCCCCCTTTTCATGCCGGAGTGAAAAATGTACATTTTCTGCAATTCTACCAATTTCGGCCATTGGGGTGGAGAGCACATTTTTCAGTTTTAAAGGGTAATAACATCACATTTTATCTCTGACTCATTGTTGGACTATCAACATGCAAACCTCTCTCACTCAGGGAGAGCGAGGTAGAGCGAGAGCTAGAACGAGAGCTAGGTCCGTGAGTGAGAGATGTGCGCACGTTGACAGACAGTCCAACAACGAGTCAGAGGGATTTAGGAACAAAGACACATTATCTGAATTCTTAATTATTCCCCTTTAAAGCTAATTTCCTACAATTCAACACATTTTGCCATGATGTTTGCCAAGTTAATATGATATCTGAGTGAGAGTGGCTAACAAAATCAATGGGGGACCCTGGGGGTCAGGGCCCCTGGGAATGTGCCCTGCGTGCCCGGTCAGTTTTTGGCCATGATTACAAAAATGTTAGATAGTTGGCTAGACTAAATTACGATCAGAAAACGTACATGGATAATTGTCAGCTAATTGAGTGACATAACAAGAGATAAACTGCTGATGCACAACCAAATTTCTAAATTGCATTTGTTGTATTCTACTATTCTAACTGTCAATAGTGTGTTGAGACCCCGACTGAGGACGCTTCTGTTGCCTATGCCTGGAGTCGGCCATGTGTGTGTGTGTGTGTGTTCTTACCAGGTGTAGAAGAGAACCTCCAGAGGAGATAGGAGTGTTGGGGTCAGCTCCCTCCTTCAGCAGACACAGCACTGCAACATAGAAAAGAGAGAGCAATATTAGTTTATATATTACACACTTATAAACCACAAACGCCTAGTGTGTGAACCCATGTGGATATAGTAACAACAAAGATAGACAGGAAGATAGACAGCTGAAGAAGAAAATAACAGATAAACAATATTACTTGAAAGGAAGCGCTATTGGAACAGTGTATTTTTCCAATAAACCTGCACTTAAATGCATGCACACGCACACTCACACACACACACACGTGTGTACACACACACACACACACACACACACGTGTGTACACACACGCACACACTCACACACACACACACACACACACACACACACACACACACACACACACACACACACACACACACACACACACACACACACACACACACACACACACACACACACATACACACACACTACAGCTTCCTGCACTCCAGAATAACCCCTGTGTGTGGCTTGTACTCTCTGTGCCCTTGAGGAGTCAGTCAGTTATCAGTCAGTCAGTTATCAGTCGTCAGTCAGTCATCCGTCAGTTATCAGTCAGTCAGTCAGTGATCAGTCAGTCATAAGTCCTCAGTCAGTCAGTTATCAGTCAGTTGTCAGTCAGTCATCAGTCAGGCAGTCAGTCATCGGTCAGTCAGTTATCAGTCAGTCACTTATCAGTCAGTCATCAGTCGTCAGTCAGTCATCCATCAGTCAGTTATCAGTGAGTCAGTTATCAGTCAGTCATTCAGTCATTAGTCCTCAGTCAGTCAGTCATCAGTCAGTCAGTTGTCAGTTAGTCTGTCATCATTCCTTCAGTCAGTCATCAGTCAGTCAGTCAGTCAGTCATCAGACATCAGCCAGTCAGTCAGTTATCAGTCATCAGTCAGTCATCATCAGTCAGTCGTCAGTCAGTCAGTCAGAGTGTATTAGAGTGTATGAGCTCACTACCATTACAGTAGCAGGTGTGAGAGGTGGAGCGCTTGCCTGGATACACATGGCTCACTCCCTCACATCACATCAGAATACATCCGCTCTACTGAGTCAGAGTGCACTGCACTAACACACTGACACAGATCTGCACTACAAATATAGTATCAACATCATGCTCCACACACTGACACAGAACTGGTCATGCTCTACAAACCGTCATTTATTCTACTGTACTCACACAGACATAGATCTGCTTTACAAAAAGCTGTACTCTGAACTGTTGATCCTTTATCAAAGACTCACACAGATCTGGCCCAACCACTCACAACCACTCCTAAACCACTCCCAAACCACTCCCAACCAATCCCAACCACTCCCAACCACTCCTAAACCACTCCCCAACCACTCCCAACCACTCCTAAACCACTCCTAAACCACTCCCAACCACTACAAAACCACTCTCCAATCACTCCCAAACTAATCCCAACCACTCCCAACCACACCCAACCACTCCCAACCAAAGCAATAATGATTCTATTGAGAGGGAGAAACAGAGGAGATGAAAAGACAGAGAGCATGAGGAATGGAGAGAGATGGACAGAGAGAGAGAGAGAAGGCTGTGGACATTTTTCCTCAACAACAGTGACAAGCCAAGATGGATGCTGAATAAACACTGGGAGACCTTACTTCAACTACTCTGCACACACTAACTCACTGACTCTCTTAAACAATCATTTAACCAGAGCTGTTAGCAGTGAGCTGTTAGCAGTGAGCTGTTAGCAGTAGCTGTTAGCTGTTAGCAGTAGCTGTTAGCAGTAGCTGTTAGCAGTGAGCCGTTAGCAGTAACCGTTAGCAGTAGCTGTTAGCAGTAGCCGTTAGCAGTGAGCTGTTAGCAGTTAGCTGTTAGCAGTAGCTGTTAGCAGTTAGCTGTTAGCAGTAGCTGTTAGCAGTAGCCGTTAGCAGTGAGCCGTTAGCAGTGAGCCGTTAGCAGTAGCCGTTAGCAGTGAGCTGTTAGCAGTTAACTGTTAGCAGTAGCTGTTAGCAGTTAGCTGTTAGCAGTAGCTGTTAGCAGTGAGCCGTTAGCAGTAGCCGTTAGCAGTAGCCGTTAGCAGTGAGCTGTTAGCAGTGAGCTGTTAGCAGTGAGCTGTTAGCAGTAGCTGTTAGCAGTGAAGGTAATAACCACTGTAATTGCCATGGTGATCATACCATTTCCATCCTATGAACCCTAGTGATGAACCCCATGGAGTCGCTTAGACTAAGTGGTCGTTATCTAAATAGATGTGTTTTTAATGATCCCACACGCACAAACACACACACACGGCAGCTGGTTAGGGCGGATAAATGTCAAGCTGAGCTAGGACATAGCACCAGCTTAACAGTAATTTAACAGTAGTACTGCAGTAGAGTTTGACTATGCAATACGTGTTTCAGTAGAACCAGTGGGATCACTTGTTAGTCAGTTTGATCCTCAAAGTACCTGCTCCATTAATTTCTTTCTAGGTCATAGCCTTTTTCCTGATAATGGAAGATCCTTAATTGTTTATAGATTAATTATAAACACATACACAGGCACATACAGTACACAGACACGCAGGCATGAGTACACAGTCACCAAAGCACAAGCACACACACACATGTACATGCAATCTCCTTGGTGCTTAATGGAGCTTAAATGGTTGCTGAGGAAGAACACAGCTTTCATTAAGTTAATCAACACAATTATCTCTACATCTCTGCCTCTCCCGAATGCGCTCCTTCCTTTTCTCTCTCTCTCTCTCTCTCTCTCTCTCTCTCTCTCTCTCTCTCTCTCTCTCTCTCTCCAGCCTGAAGCTCAGGAATATAATCCCAGCTATGTTAGTAATCAAGCTTCATTTAACAGAGCTCGAGCAATTGATATGAAATAGTTGCAGTATTATTGTTGTGTTCAATGAGTCATTAGTGTAGTCTTAGTTTCTAATCCCAACATAAGGTTTTATTTGCAATGTGAGATGTGGTGGTTGCATCACCCGACACCTACTTTAGTTGAATGGACTGGATAAAATTGTCTGCTAAATTATTAAAACGTAATGTAAATTATATCTTATTTAGTATTTCATTACTATTATTATCATAAGAGACTGATACAGTCAGGCATCAGTCTGAACGACCTCAGGTCTGTCGGACATTCCATCTGTTAGCGCCTGTTAGCGTTAACCACACACCAGAAGGACCTGTCTGTGTTTTTATGGGACATTATTGAGCGTGACTCAGAGGTCAGAAGTAAAAAGCTACAGTATATATTGACCCTCAGGGCAATCAGACAGAGAATTGCAGTATGCTGGACTATATTGTGGATTTTCTGTTTTTTATTCTATTGGATCATGTCCAACACCACCCAATGTTCGATTTTCCTATTGGTCCAAATGTCAACACTGTCCTCTGTCCTGCTCTACTAGTGGTCCATATGCCAACCCTAGCCACTGTCCTGTTCTACTATTGGATTGATTGACAGGTAATATTCAGTGTTAGTCTGGCTGACACCAGCTCTCAAAGTCAATGTGTAGTCACGTGGGTGACAAGCTAATTTAGTGTTGCTGTGGTCCATTATACTGCATCACTACACACTCTAAGACCATGTCTTCTCCATCCCATATATACGATATAACCACCCAGCTCATATCCAGTCAGAAAAACCAATGGATATTCTCTCTTCATTATTAACATGCTTCTCAGTCCTACTAAGACAGGGAGTGGTTTGGCAGCAAAATACGTTATTGCTCTTTTGCCATGCATTAGCGTGTTCATCTGTGTGCTCTGTTTCATCAGGCTGTTTGGCTCTGAAGAGACAGAGGGAGAGTGGGCGAGAAAGAGAGAGAAACAACCGGCTGTCATTTTTGGGAAACCGGCAAAACAGCTGTGGGAGACATATGTGGAGTTTCCATGGCAACCAGATGGGAGCCGTTGTGGAGATGTAGAGAAAGGGAAGGAGAAGTGGAGGGAGAGAGAGAGAGCTGGAGAGAAGAGGAGGGAGGGAGGAATAATGACATTTAGGGAGAGAGAGCGAGAAAGAGCGAGAGGGAGAGCCAGAGCGAGAGATTCCAGTAGGGTTTATCACAACACTAGATGTTCTAAGTCAATTCAAGACCTCCCCTACAGATTTAGTGTTTCATCCACTCTTCTTTACAGTAAAATATGACTCTATCCTCCCCATCAGCATATTCCACTCGTCAGCCCTCCAAAATATTACCACATACTGGCTGTCATACAGTCCCTTCTCTGCAGCCAAACTCTTACCAAATGCAACCAGAATGCCAACACTGAATGGAATGCAGTATGAATCCAAATGCCAGAGTTGAATAGATTCCTGGTGACTCGACAGTCTTCCAATCAGTTAGATGCAGAGTCAGATCAGACATAGAGACACATTTCTGTGGATGTAGACGTTAAGTCAGACTCATTCCAGTCAGGGGAACATGTCTCCACCCATTCCAGTCAGGAAAGCATGTCCTTGTACTATAGGGCGGCAGGTAGCCTAGTGGTTAAGAGTGAAAGGTCGCTGGTTCGAATCCCTGAGCAGACTAGGTGAAAAATCTGTCGATGTGCCCTTGAGCAAGGCTCTTAACCCAAATTTCTCCTGTAAATTGCTCTGGATAGGAGCATCTGTAAATGACGTAAATGTAAAAATGTGTCAGAGGCAGAGGCCCTCCAGTCAGAGGCCCTCCAGTCTCCACAGCATTAGCGAGCCACTGGTGTACAATTACAGTATGTTCAACTACAGCCCTGAGAGCTATGTCAGCTGACTTAATGATAAGTATACAGCTATACTGTAGCTCTGCCTCTAGGAAGAGGGGAAGAGGGACTGAAACATGTGATGGCATCCCAAGCTGCGTCCTCAGAGCATGTGCAGACCAGCTGGTGTGTTTACGGACATATTTAATCCTGTTCCCAAGAAAGCTAAGGTAACTGAGCTAAACAACTATTGCCCTGTAGCCCTCAGCTCCGTCATCATGAAGTGCTTTGAGAGGCTAGTTAAGGATCATATCACCTCCACCCTACCTGACACCCTAGACCCACTCCAATTTGCTTACTGTCCCAAAAGGTCCATAGACGACGCAATCCTGTCGGGCTTCATCACCGCCTGGTACGGCAACTGCTCCGCCCACAACCGTAAGGCTCTCCAGAGGGTAGTAAGGTCTGCACAACGCATCATCGGGGGCAAACTACCTGCACTCCAGGACATCTACACCAACCGATGTCACAGGAAGGCCAAAAAGATCATCAAGGACAACAACCACCTGAGCCACTGCCTGTTCACCCCGCTATCATCCAGAAGGCAAGGTCAGTACAGGTGCATCAAAGCTGGGACCGAGAGGCTGAAAAACAACTTCTATCTCAAGACCATCAGACTGATAAACAGCCATCACTAACATTGAGTGGCTGCTGCCAACATACAGACTCAATCTGTAGCCACTTTAATAATTAAAATAGGATGTAATAAATGTACACTAGTCACTTTAAACAATGCCACTTTATATAATGTTTACATACACTACATTACTCATCTCATATGTATATACTATACTCTATACCATCTACTGCATCTTGCCTATGCCGTTCGGCTATCGCTCATCCAGATATTTATATGTACATATTCTTATTCATTCCTTTACTCTTGTGTGTATAAGGTAGTTGTTGTGAAATTGTTAGATTACTTGTTAGATACTACTGCATGGTCGGAACTAGAAGCACAAGCATTTCGCTACACTCACATTAACATCTGCTAACCATGTGTATGTGACCAATAAAATGTTATTTGATTTGATTTTGGTAAGTGTATCTAGGCTTCTCCATGTTGGGGAATTTGTTGGATTACTTGTTAGATACTACTGCACTGTCGTAACTAGAAGCACAAGCATTTCGCTACACTCGCATTAACATCTGCTAACCATGTGTATGTGACAAATACAATTTGATTTGATACGAGGATGGGATCCAAATACACTTAAATTCCCACTCAATCCAGCTCTGTCTTCTATAGAGGAGGAGAGAAGGGAGAGAGGAGGAGGAGAGGAGGGAGAGAGGAGGAGGAGAGGAGGACGAGAGGAGGGAGAGAGGAGGAGGAGAGTAAGGAGAGAGGAGGAGGAGAGTAGCGAGAGAGGTCGAGGAGAGTAGGGATAAAAATAAATAAATGTGAATTACATTTTATTTGGCGTCCCCCCGACGGCGTTGCACGTACCCCAGTTTGGGAATACCTGCTCTACACTCTACTTGATTGTTTTGCCACATAAACTGAAATTAGGCAAACTATTGGAATTTTAGCAACCAGGAAATGGTGGTGCGATAAATGCATAGTGCATCTTTAAGAAATGGACTCTAAATTACATTTGCACTGAGCAAATCTAGCAAGAAATGAGTTCAAGTATTTATTTTCCTTATCCCTACACTCCTCCTGTTGTTCAAGTACTGTATCCGGCTAAATTCACACATTGAAAAAAAAACATTGATCTGTTTCCTTATTTGGGAAACAGATCAAGGTTCACAGAGTCAGTCATTGCCTTTCGTTTGAGAAACAGATTGCTGGTTTCTCTCTCTCTCTTTCTCTCTCATTACATCAATAGAGAGGTTTTGGCCCGATGTCACAGCACGAAATGTACCTTTCACTGCAAAGGCCCCTGGGAAAGGGATTGATGTGTGGCAGTGACAACCAGCCAGCTTCTAGCCCTGGCAGACAGAGAACTATACCAGAGCTGTCTGGGGGGGTGAGGATGATCTTCAAGATGGACAACAATAAAGCTAGCTGTGTGTACCCCATACTTTTAAGCTGCAGGTTGAGGTTTATTGTAGTTAATCTTGTTCTAGAAGCAGAACTGGGCAATTTCAGCTAGATGAGCCAGCTGCAAAGTCAAAATTGTCTGTATCGTAAAAATTCATGAACACAACAATTTGCTTAATTTAAGGTTAGGGTTAGGCATTAGGGTTAGCAGTATGGGTAAGGTTCGGGTTAGGTTTAAAATCGGATTTTATGACTTTGTGGCTGTTCCAACTAGTGACCACTCTGCAGAGCTGTCTCTGGTACATGAGTCATCCTAATAAATGCCAACCTGTGTTCAAGCTGTGTCTTCTGACATGCAATTCGTGCATCTGTGAATGTAGGCTATTTGTCTTTACAAAGGTGTGTGTGGTGCTAAACTCTGAGGTGATGAAGACATGAATCCATGACAGAGGAGGCTATTAGTGCTTCTACCTCCTTCAATCTCAGAGAGCTGATTACAGACACAGTGTTACTGGTGCTAGACTACACACTGTACGTCTGTCTGTCTGTCTGTTTAGATCTATACCTGTTGATCAATAGAGGACGGAGTCAAGAGGAGGAGGAGAGAAGTGAGAGAGGAGGAGAGGAGGGAGAGAGGAGGAGTAGGAGTAGGAGGGAGAGAGGAGGAGAGGAGGGAGAGGAGGAGGAGAGGAGGGAGAGATGATGAGGAAGAAGAGGGAGAGAGGAGGAGGAGAGGAGGGAGAGAAGAGGAGGAGAAGAGGAGACGAGGAGGAGATTAGGGAGAAGAAGAAGGAAGAGGGGAGTAGGGAGAGAGGAGGAGGAGGAGAGAGGTTGATTGCCCTTCTTCAGATTGTGAAAGATATGTCACTCCTTCCCACATGTAATCACACTTGTCTTAATTAAGTGACAGGACGCCTCAGTTGAACGTGTAATGCTTGCACGGCATGACACCCACCCACACACTGATGCTGATGCTACTGTACAGTACATTAGCGCAAACAATGAAAGAGAATCTCAACCATTATCAAACTCCGATATGATGTAGGATGAAATCTAACTAATAAATCAATCACAACACGATCACATAATAATGTCTTAATGATGTATAAATCTTATATTAAAACACCCTCTTTGGGTTAGATCATATGGAGTAACTAAGGGTAGATGAGCTAATATCAAATGCCTGCCCTGCTAGAGCTGCCCCGGTCAACTGTAGGTGCTGTTATTGTGAAGTAGAAACGTCTAGGAGCAACAACGGCTCAGCCGCGAAGTTGTAGGCCACGCAAGCTCACAGAATGTGACCGCCAAATTCTTTACAGTCTGGCAGTCCGATGGACAAACCTGGGTTTGGCGGATGCCAGGAGAACACTACCTGCCCGAATGCATAGTGCCAACTGTAAAATTTGGTGGAGGAGGAATAATGGTCTGATTTTCATGGTTCAGTCTAGGCCCCTTAGTTCCACTGAAGGGAAATCTTAACGCTAAAGCATACATTCCCATTCTATACTATTCTGTGCTTCCAACTTTGTGGCAGCAGTTTGGGGAATGCCCTTTACTGTTTCTGCATGACAATTCCCCTGTGCACCACGTGAGGTCCATACAGAAATGGTTTGTCAAAATCGGTGTGGAAGAACTTGACTGGCCTGCACAAGAGCCCTGACCTCAACCCCATCGAGCACCTTTGGGATGCATTAGAACACTGACTGCGAGCCAGGCCTAATCACCTAATATCAGTTCCCGCCCTACAGCAAGGTTCCAACATCTAGTGGAAAGCCTTCCCAGAAGAGTTGAGGTTGTTATAGCAGGAAAGGGGGGACCAACTCCATATTAATGCCCATGATTTTGGGTGAGATGTTCGACGAGCACATACTTTTGGTCATGTAGTTTATCTGTCTACCAGACCCCATTCTAACCTCATATATGAGAATATAAATCATTAATATAGACTCACTCTCATCAGAGATATGATGTTTGCTGGGAATGTAACATCCAACATCACCTCAATACCACAGCTATATACCAATCACACCCCAGCTTGGAATATTCCATATCATTCTTGAACGGTACAGGAAAAACATGATGGGAATTGATTTGGGGTTCCACGCCTCTGAAGGGGAACAGATGCTCCAGTCACAGCTGTGCCTTCCACTGATGAAGTTAAGAGATGACTTTAGAAAGGCAATTTCACCAAATGTCACTACGCATGCAAGTCCCAGTTTACATATGGCAGGGAGGAATCGGGCTGATAAATAGGACTTGAGTCTCTCTTTGTCTCTTTTTTTTCTCATTCATCCCTCCCAAATTTTTCCTTGTCTTTGTTCTCACTTTCTACTTCTTTGATCTCATAGCCCTCTCTCCTCCCCTTTCACATTTTCCCCATTCAATCTCTTTACCCCTCTCACATCTCCTCCTCCCCTCGCTGTCGCTCTTTATTTTCCTATCTGCTTCCATCCATATTCTGCCAGTGATTGCTGATAAGGCGTGTGTGTAGGTGTGAGTGTTAGTGTTTTGTGTGGGTGTGAGTGTGTGTGTGTCGATCTCTTATTACCATCCTGCCTCGTCAGCAGAGTGTGTTTCTAGTCTATCTGTGAATCTGTGCCCAAAGCCAGCTCCATACTGACCAAGTTTAATTACGATAGACAAACAGACGGAGAGAGAGAGAAAGAGAGAGATGCCAAACACATACACCGCATCCTTCAAATGTTAACGAGTCACGTTACAAGCTGTTGTTTTCTCAACTCTATTGGTTCAGTGGCCAATACTGTATCAATCAAGAACGAATGATGCCGAAAAATTCAAAAATAAAAGTTATTAACAGAGGGAGGTGGGGTGTTTATGACAAGGACCTAACACATTTAATGCAGAAGAAATTCATACCACAGACACTGCACAGTCACGCATCATAATATCCCCATGGCTCGCTGTGGCTAGATAAACCGTTTGGACACAGTCTATTGCTGTCATTTCATGGCTTTTCACTTCAATGAGAGATTCACCACCAGAAAAGGCATTCGCAAAATAAAGCAAATTGAAAACCCAATCAGCTACATTCAACTATGAGAGTTGTATTTCTCCCATCATCTCCAGAACAGAGGAGCTGATCTCATCACTAAGAACAACAGGCTGAGCTGAGGTCCCTATGGAATACCAAGCATTGATTTGTTTTCTACACATCCTCCCACCTCCTCATATTTCGCGCTGAGTCCGGTATTCCGGTTTTACAGGGTTTGGGAAGCTTGGCAAAGGCAAGCCCCCTAAATGACCTCCCCAATGACCTCCCCACAGACCAAAGATGATCATAGGAGCATCACAGACACACTAATAGCAGCAACAACAAACATGCAATTCATTCATGTCTACACTGAATGTAGCCTATCCATGGAACATCCAGTCTTCAGTCCAACATCTTGTCCAACACCATAGAGATCCTTTTAAAATGACTATTCATACTATTCTAGTATTCTAATTACTAATTCTAACAACATTGACCAACCTGGCCTTGAGTGTTCCAAGTCTAGTTAGTCAGATCTCTGGTTGGCCGATGACTATTCCCACCATAACGAAAGCCAGTCTTGTGCCAGTCTTCTACCATGTTGTTGAAATGGTGATTAGGCTTTCTAGTCGGGGGTAAACAGTGGCGATTCATGTAGAGTCAAAGGGCAGGTTTCTGTTGAGCAGTGGCACACCAGCTTCTCTCAACGACCCCAAATGAAGCTCATTGGCAGCCAAAGGAGGGAGATTAGCATAGTAACCTGCAATGGCTGCTGGGAGGTCTGACACAGACAGCTGGGAAAACGGCTGGCAATTCAAGAGCATGGGTGGATAGAGAGATAAGGGAGGGATGGAGAGAGGGAAATAAGGAGAGAGAAAGGGTAGTCAGAGAAAGAGGAAGAGAGAGACAGAGAGATGAAGAAAGATACACAGAATGATTAAGGGAAAGGAAGTAGAGAGAGAAGAGAGAGAAAGAGGGAGAGAGGAGGCCATAGTAAGATAAATGTGTTTCTATAGTAGAAGTGTCGTGGAAAAAAACTATCTTAAACATATAACACTCTTACAAGAACTTTTGAATTCAATAATAGATTTTAATATAGAACAATCAAAGTCGAGCTGGTCCAGGATACAGCTGATCTGACCGAACAACAGTTCTGCTTATATACTGTTACAGCACGCCCAGTAACTCAGACCTATGACTGACTTTACCATAGGCAACCTCTGACATGTGTTTTTGCTTAACAGTGGTACATGTGATACGTGGGCTACGTGCATTATGTGAGGTCCTTCATCCCTGTGCTTTAGCTGAGGCAACCTCTGACATATGTTTTTGCTTAACAGGAGTGCTATGCATTCTGTTCAGAAATTAGAAAATGTAACATAATGTCCTTAAAATATCTCCAATAGAAGCAGCAAGTCTCCCCTGAGCCTCATAGAGTATTCAGTAGTAATGATATTTCATGAAGTCATAAAGTGTGTTTGACTGCAGTTCTGTGTGTATGGACCTGTGGCTTTAACGGTAGTCTCTTACCCTCCCTCAGATCCCTGCCTGATTTAGAGAGGCTCACAAGAGCTCCCTCTCTCCACTTTGAGGCCTCCCTCAAGAATCCCTCAAGAATCCCTAATAAGGAATCTCTTAGTGTTTAGAATGTGGAGTTCCAGACACACACAGACATGCAAGCATGCATGGAGACACGCGCACGCACACACACAGACACGCACACACCACGCGAAAAGTAAATCTGCCCAACTGTCCTGGAGAGTTAGACTACAGTCAGAATACCAGTACTACTAATCCTCGCCGCAAAGTCTCAGGCAGAAACAGGTGACTTGAGCTGAACCAATAACATCTGAGCTCTGTGATTGTTGCGCCCTTGTCATGACTGATCCCTTACTACTTACATCTGTTTGTCTCCCAAGAGCTGCATTTGGCTCTGTATATTAGCTAGGTGTGTTTGCATGAGTGTGTGTGTGTGTCTGCCTGTGTCTGTCTGTGAGAGTTAGTATCCTGACTAGCCAGTAATCAGTGTGAAGAATGAGCTAATACTGTAAAGCCAATGGCCACTCCTCACCCTTAACACATCCATCTGCCATTTCCCAGCTGCTGCACACACACACACACACACACACACACACACACACACACACACACACACACACACACACACACACACACACACACACACACACACACACACACACACACACACACACACACACACACACACACACACACACACACACACACACACACAGAGACACAGAGACACACACACACACACTCACTCACTCACTCAGCAGAATACTGATTAGCAGCTGAAACTCGGGAGAGCGAATTAAGAGAATACTGAAGGAGGAACAGAATACAAAGAGGGAGGGAGGGAGGTGGGATGATGATGACGCTACGAGGTCTGTTTCATTGCTGTAGGTATGTTCTGTAGGGATGGGTGAGGAGAGAGCTAACCCAAACCATGCAGACTGGCCAAGTGTCTCAATTAAGGTGTGTGTGTGCGCGTGTGTGCGCGTGTGATGTTTGAAAGGGTCCCCCGCCTTGCAGAGAATGATGTAAGTGCAGAGACAGTAGGTCTCATGTAGCCAGTGCTACTCAGTACTACTCACAAACTGAAACCCTCCACTGCCTATTCTGTTTGCACTGACTCAAAGCTCATAGAAGTGTCAGAACTCAATAGTTCAAATGGAATCTTATTGAACTCAGATATGATGCCATCGGCTTCACAAATCTAGGACAGTTTCGCTGATAGATGTAAACCCTGGAAATAGATCAAAACTAGCTTTAACAATCAAGTGGGAGTATGCTATCTAAAACCTAAAATGGTTCTTTGGCTGTAGGACCTTCTACATGGAACCAAAAAGGGTAATCCCTGGAACAGCCAAAAAACCATTTTGGAACCTTTTTTTCAAAGAGCATAGCTAACAAGAACCAACCCACCGTCCCCCTTCCCCTCCCACCCTCATACACACAGAAATACATACATCTCCTGCCCTCATACACACAGAAATACATACATCTCCTGCCCTCATACACACAGAAATAAACACACCCACCTTCTTTGTCATTGTGCCGTATGATGGCGTGCTGTATTACATCACCGAGGCTGAAACGAATACCGTGCCGCTTCCTGTGGCTGGTGGACGGGGCTTTGACCTTGACTCCGCCTCCCGGTTTCTGCAGGGTCTTCTCCCGCTCGTAGTACGCCCTTATTTGGTCGCAGCGCATTCTCCTGACCAGCCGCTGGCGCTGGCCAAACGGGAGAGACTCCAGCAGACACTGGTCTATCTCCATGTTCTGACGAAACACGTTACATAGCTGAAAACAACCTGCAGAGAGAGGGAGGGAGGGAGGGAGGGAGGGAGGGAGGGAGGGAGAGAAAAGAAGAGAGAGAAATGCATTAGCATGTCATGTTTTGTGATGAAAATCTGTCTCAACAGTTTCTACAAGTCAAAGATAGACAGTGATGTTAAACGCTGTCTATCGCGCTCGTGTGTGTGTGTGTGTGTGTAAGACACAGATACAGCTGTTAGATAAATGACTCTAACAGCTCCAGATCATGTTTATTTAAATACAGTGTGACAGTGAGCGGACAGGACAACAGTTGGATGATAATGTACACCAGTGCTGTCTGTTTCACCTCCAGACAAGTGTATGTGAGTGCCTGTATGTTTATAATGGACTGCACTTGCACAGCCTTTAGCCTCGAGGCGTTTTGAAAAAAATAATAACACTGTTTAATGTCTTCTCTCCTGCATTGCAACGGTCTATAGTGAATATCATGACTTAGCATATTGTCTCTGCCAGTGGAAGAGAGTTCTCCTCATCACTACCTAGTCTCTGAGCCTTATTAGGATGTGTCTGTGTAATGCTGCTTCAGCATGGATAAGCCTCAATGACTGCACAACAATTCATCACTAGCTATGTATATCAGGACCAAACCAAGCTTAGTTATGAAGATAGTTCCAGACATATAAAACTATAAATATTCATAGCATTATTCCGTGATGAAGGCAGAGAGTCAGATGAATCTTAAAGCGCATAAAAAAGTAGTCTGCAAGAAAATCTAAGTCTTCCCCCGTATGCAATACACTTCAGAAGAAAGTTTGCAATGACGTGGTGACGTGTGTAATGTATGAGTGTGTGAGATAGACAGCAGTGATTAGTGCAGTCATTCAGGTCACTATTAGTGCCTTTGCAGATAAATTAGAGACTGGCTTTTCTCCTCCTCTCTCTGAGTCACACACTCCCTCTGCTCTTCTCCTCCATCGCTGTCTGCTTGTCTATCTGTCTGCCCTCTTTGCCTCTTCTTTTAACACACTCCAATTCCCTGTTTTCTGATTCTCTTCCTCTTCATCCCTCTCTTTCCTTTCCTCCTCTCTCTCCCTCCGTCACATTGCCTGTTTGACTGTCTTCCGCCTCTCGCCTCTCGCTCCCTTTAAACCTTCTCCAAATCCCCCCCTCCCTCCCCCCCATCCCCTCCCTTTATCCCCCCTTTCTCCCTCTCTCTCACAGCCCTCCATCCCTCCCTCTCTCTCACACTCCTCCCTCTCTCTCACACTCCTCACTCTCTCAATTCAATGAAATTCTCTCTCTCCCTCTCTCTCACAATCTTCCCTTTCTCTCTCCCTCTCTTCCTCTTCATCCCTCACTTTCCTTTCCTCCTCTCCCTCCCTCCGTCACATTGCCTGTTTAACTGTCTTCCGCCTCTCGCTCCCTTTAAACCTTCTCCAAATCCCCCCCCTCCCTCACTTCCTCTCTCCCTCTCTCACACTCCATCCTTCCCTCCCTCCCTTCGTGTGTGTGTGATTCAGCAGACTGGTGCAGCAGGCTGCTGGTGAGGTTTAAACCACTGACAGTGGGACGTTTTTTGAAGTGCTGCAGCCTTTTCACGTCCCTCTTCCCATCACCCTCTCTCTCCCCTTCTCTCTTTCTCTCTTTCTCTCTAGCTTCGTTCCTCTCTCCCTTCATCTCTCTCTTTTCTCTCCTCTCTGCCTGTTACGCGTTTTAAAGAGGAGCATGAATCACTGCAGTTTGTTCTGTCATGCTGCTATGGAAATGAGAGCTGCAGTGCTTTTCTCTGAAGCTGTTCACCTCATAATCTCTTCAGAGACCCATAAGCACATACAGCGCTGAACACACACAAATGCCAAAAAAGAGACACATTTGTATCCATAACAGACATGGCTGGGGAAAGGAGAGGTGTTTAGCCCCCAGCATGTTGTCTCTACTTTGTGCTGTAGTTCCTTATCAAGCTGATGGGTGATGTTACTGTGTCTCTAACTGATTTTGCTATAGATAATAAACTACACACCTGCCTCCCAGACAGACAGCCATGCACAATGCTCATATGTTACTACCATTCAACTATTGCTCCCTCTTTCACGCCTTTCTCTTCATACTTCCCCCCTTGTCCGTTTACTTTCTCTCACCGCCTCTATTTCCTTTTTCTCTTCTTCCCTCTCTTCTTTCCTCTCTTCCTCCTGTCTCTTCCTCTTGTCTCTTCCTCCTGTCACTACCCCCCTCTCTTCCTCCTGTCACTTCCCCCCTGTCTTCCTAATGTCTCTTCCCTCCCTCTCTTCCTCCTGTCTCTTCCTCCTGTCTCTTCCTCCCTCTCTTCCTCCTGTCTCTTCCTCCTGTCTCTTCCCCCCTCTCTTCCTCCTGTCTCTTCCTCCCTCTCTTCCTCCCTCTCCCTCTCTGCCTCCCTCTCTTCATCCCTCTCTTCCTCCATCTCTTCCTCCATCTCTTCCTCCATCTCTTCCTCCTGTTTCTGGGCTCTGATAAACCAGGGTTCAGATTAAAGACACACAGTCATATCTGGACTGGAGGAGCTAGCTAGGCATATTCACAGCTGACAGTAGAGTGTCTATGGACCAGAGCTGGGTACATCTGTCCTAGGCTGGCTAACTATGTCAAAGCGCCATGGACAGAGAGCTACAGACAGGGACACAGGAAACAATGGAGAATTATCAGTGCTGGGCCTCTGTATAGACTGTTGCACTACTGGGAAGAGTGATATAGACTGCAGAATAGAGGGATGGAGAGGGGGCTGTATAGAACAGAATGGAAAGAGAGAGAGAGAGGAAGAGAAAGAGAGGATAGTAACTAGTGGAAGTAGAGCTATGTCGCTGGCTTTTGTGTGTGTAACCAACTTGATCTCCTAGTTTTACTTGGACGTGGACGTAATTAATGACCAGCCAGAGTGGTCATCAATCATTAAGATAAGGGTTAACAACTTCCTATCGCTGGAATCGAACTTGCAACCTTTGGAATCAGAGGCAGATGCCTACGCCCATCCGCACACACACACACACACACACACACACACACACACACACACACACACACACACACACACACACACACACACACACACACACACACACACACACACACACACACACACACACACACACACACACACACACACACACCAGCAGACTCTATTTAACTGCCCTGTCAGAGTTATAAATCGGCCATCATAAATATGTTATATGACACATGACACACACACACACCGTGACACTTCTGAATTTCTGTATGTCACACATATAGACGTACATCCTCTGAGACTAGTCCAGCTGAGCAGTCTAGCCTATAGTAGTGTGATGCTAATGTAAAAACATATTCCTCATATCCGCTGAGCAAGACAAGAGTGAATTAATGAACGTGAGAGGGTGTGAGAGAGAGCGAGGGATGGAGAAGGAGAGAGGGTCATTGTGAGAGAGGACAAGAGAAAGGGACAGCTGGAGATTGAGAGTGAGTGAGCGACAGACAGGACACAATAGAGAAATTTAGAGGAACTGGTAGAGATATAGTGAAGGGAGGGCAAAAGAGAGAGAGAGCAAGAGAGAGAGAGAGAGAGAGAGAGAGAGAGAGAGAGAGAGAGAGAGAGAGAGAGAGAGAGAGAGAGAGAGAGAGAGAGAGAATCTTGCTTGAAAAGATCCATCTTTCCCATCTTCTGGCTGTCAGCTATTGATTTACTGGGGAATATCACTCATAGACCATATTCAATAAAACTGACCACACTGCACTGCACTGGGTTGGGCTGGGCTGGGAATTAGCATACAGTGCACACATACAGTTGAAGTCGGAAGTTTACATACACCTTAGCCAAATACATTTGAACTCAGTTTTTCACAATTCCCGACATTTAATCCTAGTAAAAATGCCCTGTTTTAGGTCAGTTAGGATCACCACTTTATTTTAAGAATGTGAAATGTCAGAATAATAGTAGAGAGAATGATTTATTTCAGCTTTTAATTTCTTTCATCACATTCCCAGTGGGTCAGTGGTTTACATACACTCAATTACTATTTGGTAGCATTGCCTTTCATTTGTTTAACTTGGGTCAAATGTTTCTTCCACAAGCTTCCCACAATAAGTTGGATGAATTTTGGCCCATTCCTCCTGACAGAGCTGGTGTAACTGAGTCAGGTTTGAAGACCTCCTTGCTCGCAAACGCTTTTCCAGTTCTGCCCACACATTTTCTATAGGATTGAGGTCACTCCAATACCTTGACTTTGTTGTCCTTAAGCCATTTTGCCACAACTTTGGAAGTATGCTTGGGGTCATTGTCCATTTGGAAGACCCATTTGCGACCAAGCTTTAACTTCCTGACTGATGTCTTGAGATGTTGCTTCAATATGTCCACATAATTTTCCTTCCTCATGATGCCATCTATTTTGTGAAGTGCACCAGGCCCTCCTGCAGCAAAGCACCCCCACAACATGATGCTGCCACCCCCGTGCTTAACGGTTGGGATGGTGTTCTTCGGCTTGCAGGCCTCCCCCTTTTTTCTCCAAACATAACGATGGTCATTATGGCCAAACAGTTCTATTTTCGTTTCATCAGACCAGAGGACATTTCTCTAAAAAGTACAATCTTTGTCCCCATGTGCAGTTGCAAACCGTAGTCTGTCTTTTTTAATGGTGGTTTTATAGCAGTGGCTTCTTCCTTGCTGAGCGGCCTTTCAGGTAATGCCGATATAGGACTCGTTTTACTGTGGATATAGATACTTTTGTACCTGTTTCCTCCAGCATCTTCACAAGGTCCTTTGCTGTTGTTCTGAGATTGATTTGCACTTTTTGCACCAAAGTACGTTAATCTCTAAGAGACAGAACACGTCTCCTTCCTGAGTGGCATGACGGCTGCGTGGTCCCATGGTGTTAATACTTGCATACTATTGTTTGTACAGATGAACATAGTACCTTCAGGTGTTTGGAAATTGCTCCCAAGGATTAACCAGACTTCTGGAGGTCTACAATTTTCTTTTTGAGGTCTTGGCTGATTTCTTTTGATTTTCCCATGAAGTCAAGCAAAGAGGCACCGAGTTTGAAAGTAGGCCTTGAAATACATCCAAAAGGTACACCTCCAATTGTCTCAAATGTCAATTAGCTTATCAGAAGCTTCTAGAGCCATGACATCATATACTGGAATTTTCCAAGCTGTTTACAGGCACAGTCAACTTAGTGTATGTGCACTTCTGACCCACTGGAATTGTGATACAGTGAATTACAAGTGAAATAATCTGTCTGTAAACAACTGTTGGAAAAATGACTTGTGTCATGCAGAAAGTAGATGTCCTAACCGACTTGCCAAAACTATAGTTTGTTAACAAGACATTTGTGGAGTGGTTGAAAATCGAGTTTTAATGACTCCAACCTAAGTGTATGTAAACTTCCAACTTCAACTGTATATACTGAGTATACCAAACATTAAGAACACCTTCCTAATATTGATTTGCACTCCCATTTTTCACTCAGGACAGCCTCAATTCATTGGGCCATGGACGCTACAAAGTGTCGAATACGTTTCACAGGGATGCTGACCCATGTTGAATCCAATGCTTCCAACAGTTGCTTTCAATGCTTCCAAATGTTGGCTGGATGCCCTTTGGGTGGTGGACCATTCTTGATACACACGGGAAAGTGTTGAGCATGAAAACATTGTTGCAATTCTTGCCACAAACCGGTGTGGCTGGCACCTACTACCATACCCCATTCGAAAGGACTTCCATTTTCTGTCTTGCCCATTCACCGTCTGAATGACACACATACACAATACATGTCACAAATGTCTCAAGGCTTAAAAAAATATTCTTTAACCTGTCTCCTCCCCTTCATCTACACTGACTGAAGTGGATTTAACAAGTGACGTGAATAAGGGATCATAGGTTTCATCTGGATTTAACTGTAAAGTTTGTCATAGAAATAATGTTTTGTATACTCAGTGTACATCCACACACACTCATATATACATGTATGCATGCAGGCATACACAGTTCTGTACAGATGGGTTGAGGCAGGGATGTTCCACTGACCTATTAGCCCACTCCTGTGTCCCTATCTGCTTCAGTACACATCAAACGTGAGAACATGCGCACACACACACACACGTGCACACACAAACATGCGCACACACACATAAACTCGATAAATAACCAATTTCAGCCTTTGAGAAAATAATTGAGGGAGAAAACAGAGGAAAGAAAGAGCAGAGAAAAAGAAAAGATAAATTATTCACTGCTCATCCTCCCTGACAGCCTTTTTCTTCCACTGCTGGATCCATTCCAGATATATCTTATTCTCTCTCTATTTCCCGACCTCCATTCCCGGCTCTCTCTCCATCCCTCTCTCTCTCCATCCCCCTCTCTCTCCATCCATATCTTTCTCCATCCCTCTCTCTCTCCATTCCTCTCTCTCCATCCCTCTCTCTCTCTATCCCTCTCTCTGTCCATCCCTCTCTCTCCTAATATTTTAGTCATGTACTATCCTCTGTTCTCTCCCTCTCTTTAATGATCTTTTATTCACCTTCTCTCTGACTCATAATCTGTCCCTCATCCTCCTCTCTTTAACTGTCCCGCATCCTCCTCTCTATAACTGTCCCTCATCCTCCTCTCTTTAACTGTCCCTCATCCTCCTCTCTTTAACTGTCCCTCATCCTCCCCTCTATAACTGTCCCGCATCCTCCACTCTATGACTGTCCCTCATCCTCCTCTCTTTAACTGTCCCTCATCCTCCTCTCTTTAACTGTCCCTCATCCTCCTCTTTATAACTGTCCCTCATCCTCCCTCTTTAACTGTCCCTCATCCTCCTCTCTTTAACTGTCCCTCATCCTCCTCTCTATAACTGTCCCTCATCCTCCCCTCTTTAACTGTCCCTCATCCTCCTCTCTTTAACTGTCCCTCATCCTCCTCTCTTTAACTGTCCCTCATCCTCCTCTCTTTTAATTGTCCCTCATCCTCCCTCTTTAATTGTTCTCATCCTCCTCTCTTTAATTGTCCCTCATCCTCCTCTTTTTAATTGTCCCTCATCCTCCTCTTTATAATTGTCCCTCATCCTCCCTCTTTAATTGTTCCCTCATCCTCCTCTCTTTAATTGTTCTCATCCTCCCTCTTTAATTGTTCCCTCATCCTCCTCTCTTTAATTGTCCCTCATCCTCCTCTCTTTAATTGTCTTTATCCTCCTCTTCTTTAATTGTCCCTCATCCTCCTCTCTATAATTGTCCCTCGTCCTCCTCTTTTAATTGTTCCTCATCCTCCTCTTTTAATTGTCCCTCATCCTTCTTTTTAATTGTCCCTCATCCTCCTCTCTTTAATTGTCCTCATCCTCCTCTCTATAATTGTCCCTCATTCTTCCCTCTTTAATTGTCCCTCATCCTCCTCTTTTAATTGTCCTCATTCTTCTTTTTAATTGTCCCTCATCCTCCTCTCTTTTAATTGTCCCTCATCCTCCCTCTTTAATTGTTCCTCATCCTCCTCTCTTTAATTGTCCCTCATCCTCTCTTTTTAATTGTCCCTCATCCTCCTCTCTATAATTGTCCCTCATTCCTCCCTCTTTAATTGTCCCTCATTCTCCTCTTTTTAATTGTCCCTCATCCTCCCTTTTTAATTGTCCCTCATCCTCCTCTTTTTAATTGTCCCTCATCCTCCTCTTTAATTGTTCCCTCATCCTCCTCTTTTAATTGTCCCTCATCCTCCTCTCTATAATTGTCCCTCATCCTCCTCTCTTTAATTGTCCCTCATCCTCCTCTCTTTTAATTGTCCCTCGTCCTCCTCTCTTTAATTGTCCCTCATCCTCCTCTCTTTTAATTGTCCCTCATCCTCCCTCTTTAATTGTCCCTCATCCTCCTCTCTATAATTGTCCCTCATCCTCCCTCTTTAATTGTCCCTCATCCTCCTCTCTTTTAATTGTCCCTCATCCTCCTCTTTAATTGTCCCTCATCCTCCTCTTTTAATTGTCCCTCATCCTCCTCTCTATAATTCGTCCCTCATCCTCCTCTTTTAATTGTCCCTCATCCTCCTCTCTTTAACTGTCCCTCATCCTCCTCTCTTTAACTGTCCCTCATCCTCCTCTCTATAACTGTCCCTCGTCCTCCTCTCTTTAACTGTCCCTCATCCTCCTCTCTTGAACTGCCCCTCGTCCTCCTCTCTTTAACTGTCCCTTGTCATCCCCTCTTTAACTGTCCCTCGTCCTCCCCTCTTTAACTGTCCCACATCCTCCCCTCTTTAACTGTCCCTCGTCCTCCACTCTTTAACTGTCCCTTGTCATCCCCTATTTAACTGTCCCTCATCCTCCCCTCTTTAACTGTCCCTCGTCCTCCCCTTTTTAACTGTCCCTTGTCATCCCCTCTTTAAATGTCCCTCGTCCTCCCCTCTTTAACTGTCCCTCGTCCTCCCATCTTTTTTTGCCATCTCCAATTTCTCTCCCTCTGTCTTGCTTCTTCTCATTCATTCTTTCTCTCCATCCCTCTCTTTCTCTATTATTTCTCTCCAGCCATCCCTTTGTTTCTCCATTACTCCATCCCTACTAGTATGCTCTCTGTCTGTCTGTGTATCTGTCTGTGACTCCTGCTGAATTACCCAGACTCCCCCAAGAGCCTCCCGCTACCTGCCGCATTCACCGGTCAACTTCACACAGCTGCAGCACTCTCTCTGCAGCAAGCACACATACCCACCCACAGTACACACACACACACACACACACACACACACACACACACACACACACACACACACACACACACACACACACACACACCACTTCACACAGACACCTACAATGTAAACGCACAGGCAAGCACGACACACTCTCTCTCCCACCCACAACTACACACACGCTGGCTACAGCAGAATAAAACATCAGAGACATGTTGGCTCACTATTACTATGCATGACACTATTGTATCTAATGTTACACAGGTACATTACAGAACAAACTGCCATATAGATAGTGACATCATGCTCTCTCCCATCATCCCATCTCTCTCTCTCTCTCTCTCACACACACAGCCTCTCTCTCACATCATCCCATCGTTCTCTCTCACCCACAGCCTCTCTCTCACATCATCCCATCCCTCTCTTTCTCACACACATCCTCTCTCTCTCTCTTGCTCAATTTCAGTCTCTCTCTCTCTCTTTTTCTCTCGACCCCCACCCCCACACACACACACACAACTGCATCAGCTACACACTGACATACATGACAATAGCAACTACTAGACAAATAGAGAGAGAAAGAGATATGGAGACAGAAAAAGGAGGACAGCTGTCCAGAGGTTACTTACAGCATTTGATGAAATGGTAGTGGGACATGTTCTCCTTTTATCAGTCAGTCAGATAGTCAGAGACAGTGAGACAGACAGAGGCAGCCACAGGTTCCTTCCAGCTCTGGCTAAGCTAACAGCAGTGCTAGTAAACCAGCACCATGCATTATTCATTCAACTGCTGTCGACTCCGCTCCTCTCTGCATTATTCACTATAGTATTCAGATTGCAGCAGGGCACACACACACACACAGTCAGCAGGCAGACACAGACAGCTCTCCCAGCCGTCGGCCAGATAACCGCCACACAACCTCTCCCCAATCATGACCGGCGCACGTGCTCAGTGCACATCACTGACTGACAGCACAGTAGACCCGCCTCCACTGCAACACACCCCCCTGACGCAATGCTTCACACCTGACACACACACATTTCCACTACAGATTGATGTGTCAGACACACACACACCTCCCTTTGCTTTTCCTGAGCTGAAAGTGAAAGGGGCGGAATTAATTTGGGTGCCTCTTCACTCTCGAGGATGAGAGAGAGAGAGAGAGAGAGAGAGAGAGAGAGAGAGAGAGAGAGAGAGAGAGAGAGAGAGAGAGAGAGAGAGAGAGAGAGAGAGAGAGAGAGAGAGAGAGAGAGAGGGGATAAGGAGAGCAGGGAGACGGATAGAGAATAGATCAGGAGAGGAGGGAGAGAACGGGAGAGGAGGGAGAAAAGGAAGGAGCGCATTCGGTAGAGGTAGAGAGGCAGAGATGTAGAGGTAGAGAGGGAACAATTGGGAAAGGAGGGGAAATAGAGAAACAGAAGTAGAAAGATGGCAAGAGATGGAGAGGAAACGATAGAGGGAGGTGGAGAGAGAGTGATGTTGAGCTGCTGCAGTGCGGCTCTGCTCTGTTCTCAGGGCTGTGACAGAATAAATGTTTAGCAATGGTCCTTTAACTGGCCACAAATTAGCTCTTGATAAGCCTGGTCATCATTTAACGACCGGTCACATACCGTCACACACACTTCATCATACATGTCATCCCCTCTCTCACACAGCACCATCACACCACTGATTTACATGCATGACATGAAGTGTGAAGCGGCTACATTTGTGTGTTTATGTGTGTGTGTTTGTTTGCGTGTGTGTGTTTGGATGTATGTATGTGTATGTCTCTAGATTTACTGTGAATGTACGTGCCTCATACTGTATGTGATTGTGTGAGGAGATTGATTTGCATGCATGAATAAGTTAGCTGCAGCATAGAACAGCACTCTCACAGTCTCATATCAGAATTAGACGTACAGCCATGTTTCTCAAATTTCTAAGTTGTTCCAAACGTCAAATTTTAGTGTTTAAGGTTCACTTTAGGCATTAACTCCGAAATCTTAAGGTTTGTCAAACGCAATTGCGGAGACTCCGGAGGCATGCAGAGGCCAAACGAAGCTCCGTACCGCATCGCTGTGCGCCTCTCAAATGTTGTAACAAGGGGTTCAGGTAAGGGTTAAGGGCAGGGTTAAGGCAAGGGGATAAGGTAAGGGTTTAGGTAAGGGGTTAAGGTTTGGGATAGGCTTATAACAAAAATGGAAAAAACTACTTTTTTGTGCTGGATTTGAACTTGTTATCTTTGGAATGAGAGGCAGATGCTTACACCCATCCGCCATCCCAGTCCACAATGCCCTTTCAAAACTGAACTTGAAGGTCAGTGCTCTCTGTTGCCCCTAGAGGCCGGTTTCCATGTCATCTCCCCACGTCCTCAAATACTATCGAATACTGACTTGTATCATGGGAAACCTGACTGATTACGGAGGTTTGTGTGTGTGTCTCTCTCTATGTGTGTGTGTGTCTCTCTCTATGTGTGTGTGTGTATGTGTGTGCGCGACTGTGCTACTGCTTCTGCTGGTGTGTCTGTGTGATAGTAAGAATGGCAGTGTAGTGACAGTTAGATGAATAGAGCAGGGGAGAGAGCGACAGTGAAAGAGAGAGAGGAGGGCTGAGAGAGAGAGAGGAGGAGGAGGGCTGAGAGAGAGAAGGAGCGAGAGGAGGGCTGAGAGAGAGAGGAGGGCTGAGAGAGAGAGAGAGAGAGAGAGAGAGAGATGGGGTAGTGATGGATAAGGAGGTAGAGGGATGAAAGGTAGAATATAGGAGAGTTGGAGACCATGTTTGTCTGATGTACTCTCTGTCTGTTGGGTGGCAGGTAGCCTAGCAGCTAAGAGTTTTTACCTGAAAGGTCGCTGGTTTGAATCAATCCCTGAGCAGACTAGGTGGAAAATCTGAGCAAGGCTCTGGATAAGAGTGTCTGCTAAACCCCCACAGGGTCACCTTATCTCTAATTTATTTTACCAGGTCAGTTGACTGAGAACACATTCTCATTTATGTCAAAGACCTGGGGAATAGTTACAGAGGAGAGCAATGACCCAATTGTAAGCTGTGGATGATTAGGTGGCCATGATGGTATGAGGGCCAGATTGGGAATTTATTGTAAGTCCTCTAGGACGACATTGACCCATGACCCTGTCAGTGAGAATGTGGTCCTGTAGAGGACAGATTACTGACTGTGTAGAGATGTCTGTCAAGGGAAGGGTCTGTACCTGTCACTCAACACACAGAGGGAGTTATGGGGTGGCAGGTAGCCTAGTGGTTAGAGCATTGGACTAGTAACCGAAAGGTTGCGAGATCAAATCCCTGAGCAGACAAGGTAAAAATCTATTGTTCTGCCCCTGAACAAAGCAGTTAACCCACTGTTCTAGTTGAAAATAAGAGTTGTTCTTAACTGACCTGCCTAGATAAAAGATGGGTGCCATCTTACTCTTATATATACAGGAAACACCAACATAATTTATTTTACTAGGCAAGTCAGTTAAGAACAAATTCTTATTTTCAATGACGGCCTAGGAACAGTGGGTTAACTGCCTGTTCAGGGGCAGAACGACATATTGGTACCTTGTCAGCTCGGGGAATTATACTTGCAACCTTTCGGTTACTAAAGATGAAGTTGGGCCACCATGAGCCAGAACAGCTTCAGTGTCTGGAACTCTATTGCAGGGATGTGATGCCATTCTTCCATGAGAAATTCCATCAGTTGATAGTGGTGGAAAAGGCTGTCCAGAATCTCCCATAAGTGATCAATTGGGTTGAGATCTGGTGACTAAAACACACACACACACACACTTTAAACTCCTTTGAGACCCCTCAAAGTCACTGAGATCTCTTCATCTAGCCATGGTAGACAAAATAATTGGCAACTGGGCATTTTTATAAATGACCCTAAGCACGATTGGATGTTCTTTTATAATTAACTCAAGATCCAAACATGTGTGGAAGCACCTGCTTTCAATATACAATGTATCCCTCATTTACTCAAGTGTTTCCTTGACTTTGGCAGTTACCTGTACATCCCCCAGAGAAGGAGGAATACTACTACTAATAAACTATCCGCTTGGATTTGCTCAACTTCTCACTCATCTATCCTCTCTCTCCTCCCTTTGAAAAAGATCAAAGGTAATCGAGGAGAGACGAAGAAGAGAAAGGACGTGGGTGAAAATGATCAAGCATGAAATGAGAATCTCCACTCCCGTGTCATCAGGCGCATTAGGTTAACAGGATGGAATCCCAAAATAAATGTGTAAAGTAATAAAACAAATGTAGCTGGTTGTACAAGACATGTATAGATAAAATGTAGCTGGTTGCGCAAGACATGTTTAGATAAAATGTAGCTTGTTGTGCAAGACATGTATAGATAAAATGTAGCTTGTTGTGCAAGACATGTACAGATAAAATGTAGCTGGTTGTGCAAGACATGTCTAGATAAAATGTAGCTGGTTGTACAAGACATGAATAAACCAAATGTAGCCGGTTGTGCAAGACATGTATAGACAAAAATGTAGCTGGTTGTGCAAGATATGTAGAGATAAAATGTAACTGGTTCTGCAAGACATGTATAGATAAAATGTAGCTGGTTCTGCAAGACATGTATAGATCAAATGTAGCTGGTTGCGAAAGACATGTATAGATAAAATGTAGCTGGTTGTGCAAGACATGTTTAAATCAAATGTAGCTGGTTGTGCAAGACATGTATAGATAAAAAGTAGCTGGTTGTACAAGACATGTCTAGATAAAATGTAGTTGGTTGTGCAAGACATGTATAGGTAAAATGTAGCTGGTTGTGCAAGACATGTATAGATAAAATGTAGCTGGTTCTGCAAGACATGTATAGATAAAATGAAGCTGGTTGTACAAGACATTTCTAGATAAAATGTAGCTGGTTGTGTAAGACGTATAGATAAAATGTAGCTGGTTGTGCCACACAGGTATAGATAAAATGTAGCTGGTTCTGCAAGACATGTATAGATTAAATGTAGCTGGTTGTACAAGACATGTATAGATAAAATGTAAATGGTTGTGCAAGACATGTATACATAAAATGTAGCTGGTTCTGCAAGACGTGTATAGATAAAATGTAGCTGGTTCTGCAAGACATGTCTAGATAAAATATATCTGGATCTGCAAGACATGTATAGATAAAGTTTCGCTGGTTTTGCAAGACATGAGTAGATAAAATGTAGCTGGGTGTTCAAGACATGTATAGATAAAATGTAGCTGGTTGTGCAAGACATGTATAGATAAAATGTAGCTGGTTCTGCAAGACATGTATAGATAATGTGTAGCTGGTTGTGCAAGACCTGTATATACAAAATGTAGCTTGTTCTGCAAGACGTGTATAGATAAAATTTAGCCGGTTCTGCAAGACATGTCTAGATAAAATATATCTGTTTCTGTAAGACATGTATAGATAAAGTGTAGCTGGTTGTGCAAGACATGTATACATAAAATATAGCTGGTTCTGCAAGACATGTCTAGATAAAACGTAGCTGGTTGTACAAGACATGAATACACCAAATGTAGCTGGTTGTGGAAGACATGTATAGATAAAATGTAGCTGGTTGTGCAAGATATGTAGAGATAAAATGTAACTGGTTCTGCAAGACATGTCTAGATAAAATATATCTGGATCTGCAAGACATGTATAGATAAAATGAAGCTGGTTGTGCAAGACATGAATATATATAATGTAGCTGGTTCTGCAAGACATGTATAGATAAAATGTAGCTGGCTGTTCCAGACATGTAAAGATCAAATCTAGCTGGTTGTGCAAGACATGTCTAGAATATTTTTTGCTGGTTGTGCAAGACATGAATAGATAAAATGTAGCTGGTTGTGCAAGACATGTATAGATAAAATGTACCTGCTTATGCAAGACATGTATAGATAATGTGTAGCTGATGTGCAAGACATGTATCGATAAATTGTAGCTGGTTGTGCAAGACATGTATAAAAATGTAGGGGTTGTATAGCTGGTTCTGCAAGACATGTATAGATAAAATGTAGCTGGCTGTTCCAGACATGTAAAGATCAAATCTAGCTGGTTGTGCAAGACATGTCTAGAATATTTTTTGCTGGTTGTGCAAGACATGAATAGATAAAATGTAGCTGGTTGTGCAAGACATGTATAGATAAAATGTACCTGCTTATGCAAGACATGTATAGATAATGTGTAGCTGATGTGCAAGACATGTATCGATAAATTGTAGCTGGTTGTGCAAGACATGTATACATAAAATGTAGCTGGTTGTGTAAGACATGTATAGATAAAATGTAGCTGGTTCTGCAAGACATATATAGATAAAATGTAGCTGGTTGTACAATACATTTCTAGATAAAATGTAGCTGGTTCTGCAAGACATGTCTAGATAAAATATATCTGGATCTGCAAGACATGTATAGATAAAATGAAGCTGGTTGTGCAAGACATGAATATATATAATGTAGCTGGTTCTGCAAGACATGTATAGATAAAATGTAGCTGGCTGTTCCAGACATGTAAAGATCAAATCTAGCTGGTTGTGCAAGACATGTCTAGAATATTTTTTGCTGGTTGTGCAAGACATGAATAGATAAAATGTAGCTGGTTGTGCAAGACATGTATAGATAAAATGTACCTGCTTATGCAAGACATGTATAGATAATGTGTAGCTGATGTGCAAGACATGTATCGATAAATTGTAGCTGGTTGTGCAAGACATGTATAAAAATGTAGGGGTTGTATAGCTGGTTCTGCAAGACATGTATAGATAAATGTAGCTGGCTGTTCCAGACATGTAAAGATCAAATCTAGCTGGTTGTGCAAGACATGTCTAGAATATTTTTGCTGGTTGTGCAAGACATGAATAGATAAAATGTAGCTGGTTGTGCAAGACATGTATAGATAAAATGTACCTGCTTATGCAAGACATGTATAGATAATGTGTAGCTGATGTGCAAGACATGTATCGATAAATTGTAGCTGGTTGTGCAAGACATGTATACATAAAATGTAGCTGGTTGTGTAAGACATGTATAGATAAAATGTAGCTGGTTCTGCAAGACATATATAGATAAAATGTAGCTGGTTGTACAATACATTTCTAGATAAAATGTAGCTGGTTCTGCAAGACATGTCTAGATAAAATATATCTGGATCTGCAAGACATGTATAGATAAAATGAAGCTGGTTGTGCAAGACATGAATATATATAATGTAGCTGGTTCTGCAAGACATGTATAGATAAAATGTAGCTTGCTGATCCAGACATTTATAGATCAAATCTAGCTGGTTGTGCAAGACATGAATAGATAAAATGTAGCTGGTTGTGCAAGACATGTACAGATCAAATGTAGCTGGTTGTGAAAGACATGAATAGATAAATTGTAGCTGGTTGTGCAAGACATGTACAGATCAAATGTAGCTGGTTGTGCAAGACATGAATAGATATAATGTAGTTGGATCTGCAAGACATGTATAGATAAAGTGTAGCTGGTTGTGAAAGAGCTTATACATAAAATGTAGCTGGTTCTGCAAGACGTGTATAGATAAAATGTAGCCAGTTCTGCAAGACATGTCTAGATAAAATATACCTGTTTCTGCAAGACATGTTTAGATAAAATGTAGCTGGATGTGTAAGGCATGTATAGTAAAAATATAGCTGTTTCTGCAAGACATGTATAGATAAAATGTAGCTGGTTGTACAAGACATTTAGAGAGAAAATGTAGCTGGTTGTGCCAGACACGTATTGATAAAATGTAGCTGGTTCTGCAAGACATGTATAGATAAAATGTAGCTGATTGTGCAAGACATGTATATAAATAATAACTGGTTGTTCAAGATATTTCTAGATAAAATTTATCAAGTTGTGAAAGACATGGATAGGTAAAATGTAGCTGGTTGTGCAAGACATGAATAGATATAATGTAGTTGGATTTGCAAGACATGTATAGATGAAATGTAGCTGCTTGTGCAAGACATGTATAGATAAAATGTAGCTGGTTATGCAAGACATGTATAGATAAAATGTAGCTGGTTGTGCAAGACATGTATTGATAAAATGTAGCTGGTTGTGCAAGACATGTATAGATAAATTGTAGCTGGTAGGGGAAAGACCTGTATACATAAAATGTAGCTGGTTCTGCAAGAAGTGTATAGATAAAATGTAGCCAGTTCTGCAAGACATGTCTAGATAAAATATACCTGTTTCTGCAAGACATGTTTAGATAAAATGTAGCTGGATGTGTAAGACATGTATAGTAAAAATGTAGCTGGTTCTGCAAGACATGTATAGATAAAATGTAGCTGGTTGTACAAGACATTTAGAGAGAAAATGTAGCTGGTTGTGCAAGACATGTCTAGATTAAATGTAGCTGGTTGTGCAAGACATGTATATATAAATTGTAGCTGTAGGGGAAAGACCTGTATACATAAAATGTAGCTGGTTCTGCAAGAAGTGTATAGATAAAATGTAGCCAGATCTGCAAGACATGTCTAGATAAAATATACCTGTTTCTGCAAGACATGTATAGATAAAATGCTTTAGTATGGCAAGACATGTCTAGATTAAATATAGCTGGTAAGACATGTATATATAAATTGTAGCTGGATGTACATAAAATGTAGCTGGTTCTGCAATAAGTGTATAGATAAATGTAGCCAGATGCAAGACATGTCTAGATAAAATATACCTGTTTCTGCAAGACATGTTTAGATAAAATGTAGCTGGATGTGTAAGACATGTATAGTAAAAATGTAGCTGGTTCTGCAAGACATGTAATGATAAAATGTAGCTGGTAGGGGAAAGACCTGTATACATAAAATGTAGCTGGTTCTGCAAGAAGTGTCAGTTCTGCAAGACATGTCTAGATAAAATATACCTGTTTCTGCAAGACATGTTTAGATAAAATGTAGCTGGATGTGTAAGACATGTATAGTAAAAATGTAGCTGGTTCTGCAAGACATGTATAGATAAAATGTAGCTGGTTGTACAAGACATTTAGAGAGAAAATGTAGCTGGTTGTGCAAGACATGTCTAGATGAAATGTAGCTGGTTGTGCAAGACATGTATAGATAAAATGTAGCTCTTTCTGCAAGACATGGACAGATAAAATGTAGCTGGTTGTGCAAGACATGAATAGATTTAATGTAGCTGGTTTTGCAAGACATGTCTATATAAAATGTAGCTGTTTGTCCAAGACATGTATAGATAAATTGTAGCTGGTTGTCCAAGACATGAATAGATAAAATGTAGCTGGTTGTGCAAGACATGTCTAGATAAAATGTAGCTTGTTCTGCAATAAATGTGTAGATAAAATGTAGCTTGTTGTGGAAAGACATGTACAGATCAAATGTAGCTGGTTGTGCAAAACATGTATAGATAAAATGTAGCTGGTTGTGCAAGACATGAAAAATCAAATGTAGCTAGTTCTGCAAGACATGTATAGATAAAATGTAGCTGGTTGTGCAAGACATGTATAGATTAAATGTAGCTGGTTGTGCAAGACATGTATAGATAAAAATGTAGCCTGCTCTGCAAGACATGTACAGATAAATGTAGCTGGTTGTGCAAGACATGAATAGAAAATGTAGCTGGTTGTGCAAGACATGTAAAGATTAAATGTAGCTGGTTGTGCAAGACATGTACAGATCAAATGTAGCTGGTCTTGCAAGACATGTACAGGTAAAAATGTAGCTGGTTGTGCAGACATGTATAGATAAATGTAGCTGGTTGTGCACGACATGTATAGATAAATGTGGCAGCTTGTTCTGCAAGACATGTACAGATTAAATGTAGCTGGTTGTGCAAGACATGTATAGATTAAATGTAGCTGGTTGTGCAAGACATGTATAGATAAAATGTAGCTGGTTGTCCATGACATGTATAGATAAAATGTAGCTGGTTATTGCAAGACATGTCTAGATAAAATGTAGCTGGTTGTGCAAGACATGTGTAGATAAAATGTAGCTTGTTGTGCAAGACATGTACAGATCAAATGTAGCTGGATGTGCAAAACATGTATAGCAGATGAAATGTAGCTCTTTCTGCAAGACATGGACAGATAAATGTAGCTGGTTGTGCAAGACATGAATAGATTTAATGTAGCTGGTTTTGCAAGACATGTCTATATAAAATGTAGCTGGTTGTCCAAGACATGTATAGATAAATTGTAGCTGGTTGTCCAAGACATGAATAGATAAATTGTAGCTGGTTGTGCAAGACATGTCTAGATAAAATGTAGCTTGTTGTGCAATAAATGTAGATAAAATGTAGCTTGTTGGGGAAGACATGTACAGATCAAATGTAGCTGGTTGTGCAAAACATGTATAGATAAAATGTAGCTGGTTGTGCAAGACATGAATAGATTTAATGTAGCTGGTTTTGCAAGACATGTCTATATAAAATGTAGCTGTTTGTCCAAGACATGTATAGATAAATTGTAGCTGGTTGTCCAAGACATGAATAGATAAATTGTAGCTGGTTGTGCAAGACATGTCTAGATAAAATGTAGCTTGTTGTGCAATAAATGTGTAGATAAAATGTAGCTTGTTGTGGAAGACATGTACAGATCAAATGTAGCTGGTTGTGCAAAACATGTATAGATAAAATGTAGCTGGTTGTGCAAGACATGAAAAATCAAATGTAGCTAGTTCTGCAAGACATGTATAGATAAAATGTAGCTGGTTGTGCAAGACATGTATAGATTAAATGTAGCTGGTTGTGCAAGACATGTATAGATAAAATGTAGCTCGTTCTGCAAGACATGTACAGATAAAATGTAGCTGGTTGTGCAAGACATGAATAGAAAAAATGTAGCTGGTTGTGCAAGACATGTAAAGATTAAATGTAGCTGGTTGTGCAAGACATGTACAGATCAAATGTAGCTGGTTCTGCAAGACATGTACAGGTAAAACGTAGCTGGTTGTGCAAGACATGTATAGATAAATGTAGCTGGTTGTGCACGACATGTATAGATAAAATGTAGCTCGTTCTGCAAGACATGTACAGATTAAATGTAGCTGGTTGTGCAAGACATGTATAGATTAAATGTAGCTGGTTGTGCAAGACATGTATAGATAAATGTAGCTGGTTGTCCATGACATGTATAGATAAAATGTAGCTGGTTGTGCAAGACATGTCTAGATAAAATGTAGCTGGTTGTGCAATACATGTGTAGATAAAATGTAGCTTGTTGTGCAAGACATGTACAGATCAAATGTAGCTGGATGTGCAAAACATGTATAGATGAAATGTAGCTCTTTCTGCAAGACATGGACAGATAAAATGTAGCTGGTTGTGCAAGACATGAATAGATTTAATGTAGCTGATTTTGCAAGACATGTCTATATAAAATGTAGCTGGTTGTCCAAGACATGTATAGATAAATTGTAGCTGGTTGTCCAAGACATGAATAGATAAATTGTAGCTGGTTGTGCAAGACATGTCTAGATAAAATGTAGCTTGTTGTGCAATAAATGTGTAGATAAAATGTAGCTTGTTGTGGAAGACATGTACAGATCAAATGTAGCTGGTTGTGCAAAACATGTATAGATAAAATGTAGCTGGTTGTGCAAGACATGAATAGATTTAATGTAGCTGGTTTTGCAAGACATGTCTATATAAAATGTAGCTGTTTGTCCAAGACATGTATAGATAAATTGTAGCTGGTTGTCCAAGACATGAATAGATAAATTGTAGCTGGTTGTGCAAGACATGTCTAGATAAAATGTAGCTTGTTGTGCAATAAATGTGTAGATAAAATGTAGCTTGTTGTGGAAGACATGTACAGATCAAATGTAGCTGGTTGTGCAAAACATGTATAGATAAAATGTAGCTGGTTGTGCAAGACATGAAAAAATCAAATGTAGCTAGTTCTGCAAGACATGTATAGATAAAATGTAGCTGGTTGTGCAAGACATGTATAGATTAAATGTAGCTGGTTGTGCAAGACATGTATAGATAAAATGTAGCTCGTTCTGCAAGACATGTACAGATAAAATGTAGCTGGTTGTGCAAGACATGAATAGAAAATGTAGCTGGTTGTGCAAGACATGTAAAGATTAAATGTAGCTGGTTGTGCAAGACATGTACAGATCAAATGTAGCTGGTTCTGCAAGACATGTACAGGTAAAACGTAGCTGGTTGTGCAAGACATGTATAGATAAATGTAGCTGGTTGTGCACGACATGTATAGATAAAATGTAGCTCGTTCTGCAAGACATGTACAGATTAAATGTAGCTGGTTGTGCAAGACATGTATAGATTAAATGTAGCTGGTTGTGCAAGACATGTATAGATAAAATGTAGCTGGTTGTCCATGACATGTATAGATAAAATGTAGCTGGTTGTGCAAGACATGTCTAGATAAAATGTAGCTGGTTGTGCAATACATGTGTAGATAAAATGTAGCTTGTTGTGCAAGACATGTACAGATCAAATGTAGCTGGATGTGCAAAACATGTATAGATGAAATGTAGCTCTTTCTGCAAGACATGGACAGATAAAATGTAGCTGGTTGTGCAAGACATGAATAGATTTAATGTAGCTGATTTTGCAAGACATGTCTATATAAAATGTAGCTGGTTGTCCAAGACATGTATAGATAAATTGTAGCTGGTTGTCCAAGACATGAATAGATAAATTGTAGCTGGTTGTGCAAGACATGTCTAGATAAAATGTAGCTTGTTGTGCAATAAATGTGTAGATAAAATGTAGCTTGTTGTGGAAGACATGTACAGATCAAATGTAGCTGGTTGTGCAAAACATGTATAGATAAAATGTAGCTGGTTGTGCAAGACATGAAAAAATCAAATGTAGCTAGTTCTGCAAGACATGTATAGATAAAATGTAGCTGGTTGTGCAAGACATGTATAGATTAAATGTAGCTGGTTGTGCAAGACATGTATAGATAAAATGTAGCTCGTTCTGCAAGACATGTACAGATAAAATGTAGCTGGTTGTGCAAGACATGAATAGAAAAAATGTAGCTGGTTGTGCAAGACATGTAAAGATTAAATGTAGCTGGTTGTGCAAGACATGTACAGATCAAATGTAGCTGGTTCTGCAAGACATGTACAGATAAAACGTAGCTGGTTGTGCAAGACATGTATAGATAAATGTAGCTGGTTGTGCACGACATGTATAGATAAAATGTAGCTCGTTCTGCAAGACATGTACAGATTAAATGTAGCTGGTTGTGCAAGACATGTATAGATTAAATGTAGCTGGTTGTGCAAGACATGTATAGATAAAATGTAGCTGGTTGTCCATGACATGTATAGATAAAATGTAGCTGGTTGTGCAAGACATGTCTAGATAAAATGTAGCTGGTTGTGCAATACATGTGTAGATAAAATGTAGCTTGTTGTGCAAGACATGTACAGATCAAATGTAGCTGGATGTGCAAAACATGTATAGATGAAATGTAGCTGGTTGTGCAAGACATGAATAGATGAAATGTAGCTGGTTCTGCAAGACATGTATAGATAAAATGTAGCTCGTTCTGCAAGACGTGTACAGATAAAATGTAGCTGGTTGTGCAAGACATGAATAGATAAAATGTAGCTGGTTCTGCAAGACATGTATAAATAAAATGTAGCTGGTTGTGCAAGACATTTATAGTTAAAATGTAGCTGGTTGTGCAAGACATGAACAGATTAAATGTAGCAGGTTGTGCAAGACATGTATAGATTAAATGTAGCTGGTTGTGCAAGACATGTATAGATAAAATGTCGCTGGTTCCGCAAGACATGTATAGATTTAATGTAACTGGTTGTGCAAGACATGTCTATATAAAATGTAGCTGGTTGTCCATGACATGTATAGATAAAATGTAGCTGGTTGTGCAAGACATGTCTAGATAAAATGTAGCTGGTTGTGCAATACATGTGTAGATAAAATGTAGCTTGTTGTGCAAGACATGTACAGATCAAATGTAGCTGGATGTGCAAAACATGTATAGATGAAATGTAGCTGGTTGTGCAAGACATGAATAGATCAAATGTAGCTGGTTCTGCAAGACATGTATAGATAAAATGTAGCTCGTTCTGCAAGACGTGTACAGATAAAATGTAGCTGGTTGTGCAAGACATGAATAGATAAAATGTAGCTGGTTCTGCAAGACATGTATAAATAAAATGTAGCTGGTTGTGCAAGACATTTCTAGATAAAATGTAGCTGGTTGTGCAAGACATGAATAGATAAAATGTAGCTGGTTCTGCAAGACATGTATAAATAAAATGTAGCTGGTTGTGTAAGACATTTCTAGTTAAAATGTAGCTGGTTGTGCAAGACATGAACAGATTAAATGTAGCAGGTTGTGCAAGACATGTATAGATTAAATGTAGCTGGTTGTGCAAGACATGAATAGATAAAATGTAGCTGGTTCTGCAAGACATGTATAAATAAAATGTAGCTGGTTGTGCAAGACATTTCTAGATAAAATGTAGCTGGTTGTGCAAGACATGAATAGATAAAATGTAGCTGGTTCTGCAAGACATGTATAAATAAAATGTAGCTGGTTGTGTAAGACATTTCTAGTTAAAATGTAGCTGGTTGTGCAAGACATGAACAGATTAAATGTAGCAGGTTGTGCAAGACATGTATAGATTAAATGTAGCTGGTTGTGCAAGACATGTATATATACAATGTCGCTGGTTCCGCAAGACATGTATAGATTTAATGTAACTGGTTGTGCAAGACATGTCTATATAAAATGTAGCTGGTTGTCCATGACATGTATAGATAAAATGTAGCTGGTTGTGCAAGACATGTCTAGATAAAATGTAGCTGGTTGTGCAATACATGTGTAGATAAAATGTAGCTTGTTGTGCAAGACATGTACAGATCAAATGTAGCTGGATGTGCAAAACATGTATAGATGAAATGTAGCTGGTTGTGCAAGACATGAATAGATCAAATGTAGCTGGTTCTGCAAGACATGTATAGATAAAATGTAGCTCGTTCTGCAAGACGTGTACAGATAAAATGTAGCTGGTTGTGCAAGACATGAATAGATAAAATGTAGCTGGTTCTGCAAGACATGTATAAATAAAATGTAGCTGGTTGTGCAAGACATTTCTAGATAAAATGTAGCTGGTTGTGCAAGACATTTCTAGATAAAATGTAGCTGGTTCTGCAAGACATGTACAGATAAAATGTAGCTGGTTGTGCAAGACATGTATAGATTAAATGTAGCTGGTTGTGCAAGACATGTATAGATAAAATGTAGCTCGTTCTGCAAGACATGTACAGATAAAATGTAGCTGGTTGTGCAAGACATGAATAGATTAAATGTAGCTGGTTGTGCAAGACATGTATAGATTAAATGTAGCTGGTTGTGCAAGACATGTACAGATCAAATGTAGCTGGTTCTGCAAGACATGTACAGATAAAACGTAGCTGGTTGTGCAAGACATGTATAGATTAAATGTAGCTGGTTGTGCACGACATGTATAGATAAAATGTAGCTCGTTCTGCAAGACATGTACAGATTAAATGTAGCTGGTTGTGCAAGACATGTATAGATTAAATGTAGCTGGTTGTGCAAGACATGTATAGATAAAATGTAGCTGGTTCCGCAAGACATGTATAGATTTAATGTAGCTGGTTTTGCAAGACATGTCTTTGTAAAATGTAGCTGGTTGTCCATGACATGTATAGATAAAATGTAGCTTGTTGTGCAAGACATGTCTTGATAAATGTAGCTGGTTGTGCAATACATGTGTAGATAAAATGTAGCTTGTTGTGCAAGACATGTACAGATCAAATTTAACTGGATGTGCAAAACATGTATAGATGAAATGTAGCTGGTTGTGCAAGACATGAATAGATCAAATGTAGCTGGTTCTGCAAGACATGTATAAATAAAATGTAGCTCTTTCTGCAAGACATTTCTAGATAAAATGTAGCTGGCTGTGCAAGACATGAATAGATTTAATGTAGCTGGTTGTGCAAGACATGTCTATATAAAATGTAGCTGGTTGTCCAAGACATGTATAGATAAATTGTAGCTGGTTGTGCAAGACATGTCTAGATAAAATGTAGCTTGTTGTGCAAGACATGTGTAGATAAAATGTACCTTGTTGTGGAAGACATGTACAGATCAAATGTAGCTGGTTGTGCAAAACATGTATAGATAAAATGTAGCTGGTTGTGCAAGACATGAAAAGATCAAATGTAGCTGGTTCTGCAAGACATGTATAGATAAAATGTAGCTGGTTAAGCAAGACATGTATAGATTAAATGTAGCTGATTGTGCAAGACATGTATAGATAAAATGTAGCTCGTTCTGAGAGACAAGTAAAGATAAAATGTAGCTGGTTGTGCAAGACATGAATAGATAAAATGTAGCTGGTTCTGCAAGACATGTATAGATTTAATGTAGCTGGTTGTGCAAGACATGTCTATATAAAATGTAGCTGGTTGTCCATGACATGTATAGATAAAATGAAGCTGGTTGTGAAAGACATGTCTTGATAAAATGTAGCTTGTTGTGCAAGACATGTACAGATCAAATGTAGCTGGATGTGCAAAACATGTATAGATGAAATGTAGCTGGTTGTGCAAGACATGAATAGATAAAATGTAGCTGGTTCTGCAAGACATGTATAGATAAAATGTAGTTCGTTCTGCAAGACGTGTACAGATAAAATGTAGCTGGTTGTGCAAGACATGAATAGATAAAATGTAGCTGGTTGTGCAAGACATGTAAAGATTAAATGTAGCTGGTTGTGCAAGACATGTACAGATCAAATGTAGCTGGTTCTGCAAGACATGTACAGATAAAACGTAGCTGGTTGTGCAAGACATGTATAGATTAAATGTAGCTGGTTGTGCAAGACATGTACCGATCAAATGTAGCTCGTTCTGCAAGACATGTACAGATAAAATGTAGCTGGTTGTGCAAGACGTGAATAGATTAAATGTAGCTGGTTGTGCAAGACATGTATAGATTAAATGTAGCTGGTTGTGCAAGACATGTACAGATCAAATGTAGCTGGTTCTGCAAGACATGTACAGATAAAACGTAGCTGGTTGTGCAAGACATGTATAGATTAAATGTAGCTGGTTGTGCACGACATGTATAGATAAAATGTAGCTCGTTCTGAGAGACAAGTAAAGATAAAATGTAGCTGGTTGTGCAAGACATGTACCGATCAAATGTAGCTTGTTGTGCAAGACATGTACAGATCAAATGTAGCTGGATGTGCAAAACATGTATAGATGAAATGTAGCTGGTTGTGCAAGACATGTAGAGATAAAATGTAGCTGGTTCTGCAAGACATGTACAGATAAAATGTAGCTGGTTGTGCAAGACATGTATAGATTAAATGTAGCTGGTAGTGCAAGACATGTATAGATAAAATGTAGCTCGTTCTGCAAGACATGTACAGATAAAATGTAGCTGGTTGTGCAAGACATGAATAGATTAAATGTAGCTGGTTGTGCAAGACATGTATAGATTAAATGTAGCTGGTTGTGCAAGACATGTACAGATCAAATGTAGCTGGTTCTGCAAGACATGTACAGATAAAACGTAGCTGGTTGTGCAAGACATGTATAGATTAAATGTAGCTGGTTGTGCACGACATGTATAGATAAAATGTAGCTCGTTCTGCAAGACATGTACAGATTAAATGTAGCTGGTTGTGCAAGACATGTATAGATTAAATGTAGCTGGTTGTGCAAGACATGTATAGATAAAATGTAGCTGGTTCCGCAAGACATGTATAGATTTAATGTAGCTGGTTTTGCAAGACATGTCTATGTAAAATGTAGCTGGTTGTCCATGACATGTATAGATAAAATGTAGCTTGTTGTGCAAGACATGTCTTGATAAATGTAGCTGGTTGTGCAATACATGTGTAGATAAAATGTAGCTTGTTGTGCAAGACATGTACAGATCAAATTTAACTGGATGTGCAAAACATGTATAGATGAAATGTAGCTGGTTGTGCAAGACATGAATAGATCAAATGTAGCTGGTTCTGCAAGACATGTATAAATAAAATGTAGCTCTTTCTGCAAGACATGTACAGATAAAATGTAGCTGGCTGTGCAAGACATGAATAGATTTAATGTAGCTGGTTGTGCAAGACATGTCTATATAAAATGTAGCTGGTTGTCCAAGACATGTATAGATAAATTGTAGCTGGTTGTCCAAGACATGTATAGATAAATTGTAGCTGGTTGTGCAAGACATGTCTAGATAAAATGTAGCTTGTTGTGCAAGACATGTGTAGATAAAATGTACCTTGTTGTGGAAGACATGTACAGATCAAATGTAGCTGGTTGTGCAAAACATGTATAGATAAAATGTAGCTGGTTGTGCAAGACATGAAAAGATCAAATGTAGCTGGTTCTGCAAGACATGTATAGATAAAATGTAGCTTGTTGTGCAAGACATGTCTTGATAAATGTAGCTGGTTGTGCAATACATGTGTAGATAAAATGTAGCTTGTTGTGCAAGACATGTACAGATCAAATTTAACTGGATGTGCAAAACATGTATAGATGAAATGTAGCTGGTTGTGCAAGACATGAATAGATCAAATGTAGCTGGTTCTGCAAGACATGTATAAATAAAATGTAGCTCTTTCTGCAAGACATGTACAGATAAAATGTAGCTGGCTGTGCAAGACATGAATAGATTTAATGTAGCTGGTTGTGCAAGACATGTCTATATAAAATGTAGCTGGTTGTCCAAGACATGTATAGATAAATTGTAGCTGGTTGTCCAAGACATGTATAGATAAATTGTAGCTGGTTGTGCAAGACATGTCTAGATAAAATGTAGCTTGTTGTGCAAGACATGTGTAGATAAAATGTACCTTGTTGTGGAAGACATGTACAGATCAAATGTAGCTGGTTGTGCAAAACATGTATAGATAAAATGTAGCTGGTTGTGCAAGACATGAAAAGATCAAATGTAGCTGGTTCTGCAAGACATGTATAGATAAAATGTAGCTGGTTAAGCAAGACATGTATAGATTAAATGTAGCTGGTTGTGCAAGACATGTATAGATAAAATGTAGCTCGTTCTGAGAGACAAGTAAAGATAAAATGTAGCTGGTTGTGCAAGACATGAATAGATAAAATGTAGCTGGTTCTGCAAGACATGTATAGATTTAATGTAGCTGGTTGTGCAAGACATGTCTATATAAAATGTAGCTGGTTGTCCATGACATGTATAGATAAAATGAAGCTGGTTGTGAAAGACATGTCTTGATAAAATGTAGCTTGTTGTGCAAGACATGTACAGATCAAATGTAGCTGGATGTGCAAAACATGTATAGATGAAATGTAGCTGGTTGTGCAAGACATGAATAGATAAAATGTAGCTGGTTCTGCAAGACATGTATAGATAAAATGTAGCTTGTTCTGCAAGACGTGTACAGATAAAATGTAGCTGGTTGTGCAAGACATGAATAGATAAAATGTAGCTGGTTCTGCAAGACATGTACAGATCAAATGTAGCTGGTTCTGCAAGACATGTACAGATAAAACGTAGCTGGTTGTGAAAGACATGTATAGATTAAATGTAGCTGGTTGTGCACGACATGTATAGATAAAATGTAGCTCGTTCTGCAAGACATGTACAGATTAAATGTAGCTGGTTGTGCAAGACATGTATAGATTAAATGTAGCTAGTTCTGCAAGACATGTATAGATAAAATGTAGCTGGTTGTGCAAGACATGTATAGATTAAATGTAGCTGGTTGTGCAAGACATGTATAGATAAAATGTAGCTCGTTCTGCAAGACATGTACAGATAAAATGTAGCTGGTTGTGCAAGACATGAATAGATAAAATGTAGCTGGTTGTGCAAGACATGTAAAGATTAAATGTAGCTGGTTGTGCAAGACATGTACAGATCAAATGTAGCTGGTTCTGCAAGACATGTACAGATAAAACGTAGCTGGTTGTGCAAGACATGTATAGATTAAATGTAGCTGGTTGTGCAAGACATGTACCGATCAAATGTAGCTCGTTCTGCAAGACATGTACAGATAAAATGTAGCTGGTTGTGCAAGACATGAATAGATTAAATGTAGCTGGTTGTGCAAGACATGTATAGATTAAATGTAGCTGGTTGTGCAAGACATGTACAGATAAAATGTAGCTGGTTCTGCAAGACATGTACAGATAAAACGTAGCTGGTTGTGCAAGACATGTATAGATTAAATGTAGCTGGTTGTGCACGACATGTATAGATAAAATGTAGCTCGTTCTGCAAGACATGTACAGATTAAATGTAGCTGGTTGTGCAAGACATGTATAGATTAAATGTAGCTGGTTGTGCAAGACATGTATAGATAAAATGTAGCTGGTTCCGCAAGACATGTATAGATTTAATGTAGCTGGTTTTGCAAGACATGTCTATGTAAAATGTAGCTGTTTGTCCATGACATGTATAGATAAAATGTAGCTTGTTGTGCAAGACATGTCTTGATAAATGTAGCTGGTTGTGCAATACATGTGTAGATAAAATGTAGCTTGTTGTGCAAGACATGTACAGATCAAATTTAGCTGGATGTGCAAAACATGTATAGATGAAATGTAGCTGGTTGTGCAAGACATGAATAGATCAAATGTAGCTGGTTCTGCAAGACATGTATAGATAAAATGTAGCTCGTTCTGCAAGACGTGAATAGATAAAATGTAGCTGGTTCTGCAAGACATGAATAGATTAAATGTAGCTGGTTGTGCAAGACATGTCTATATAAAATGTAGCTGGTTGTCCAAGACATGTATAGATAAATTGTAGCTGGTTGTCCAAGACATGTATAGATAAATTGTAGCTGGTTGTGCAAGACATGTCTAGATAAAATGTAGCTTGTTGTGCAAGACATGTGTAGATAAAATGTACCTTGTTGTGGAAGACATGTACAGATCAAATGTAGCTGGTTGTGCAAAACATGTATAGATAAAATGTAGCTGGTTGTGCAAGACATGAAAAGATCAAATGTAGCTGGTTCTGCAAGACATGTATAGATAAAATGTAGCTGGTTAAGCAAGACATGTATAGATTAAATGTAGCTGGTTGTGCAAGACATGTATAGATAAAATGTAGCTCGTTCTGAGAGACAAGTAAAGATAAAATGTAGCTGGTTGTGCAAGACATGAATAGATAAAATGTAGCTGGTTCTGCAAGACATGTATAGATTTAATGTAGCTGGTTGTGCAAGACATGTCTATATAAAATGTAGCTGGTTGTCCATGACATGTATAGATAAAATGAAGCTGGTTGTGAAAGACATGTCTTGATAAAATGTAGCTTGTTGTGCAAGACATGTACAGATCAAATGTAGCTGGATGTGCAAACATGTATAGATGAAATGTAGCTGGTTGTGCAAGACATGAATAGATAAAATGTAGCTGGTTCTGCAAGACATGTATAGATAAAATGTAGCTTGTTCTGCAAGACGTGTACAGATAAAATGTAGCTGGTTGTGCAAGACATGAATAGATAAAATGTAGCTGGTTCTGCAAGACATGTACAGATCAAATGTAGCTGGTTCTGCAAGACATGTACAGATAAAACGTAGCTGGTTGTGAAAGACATGTATAGATTAAATGTAGCTGGTTGTGCACGACATGTATAGATAAAATGTAGCTCGTTCTGCAAGACATGTACAGATTAAATGTAGCTGGTTGTGCAAGACATGTATAGATTAAATGTAGCTAGTTCTGCAAGACATGTATAGATAAAATGTAGCTGGTTGTGCAAGACATGTATAGATTAAATGTAGCTGGTTGTGCAAGACATGTATAGATAAAATGTAGCTCGTTCTGCAAGACATGTACAGATAAAATGTAGCTGGTTGTGCAAGACATGAATAGATCAAATGTAGCTGGTTCTGCAAGACATGTATAGATAAAATGTAGCTCGTTCTGCAAGACGTGAATAGATAAAATGTAGCTGGTTCTGCAAGACATGTATAAATAAAATGTAGCTGGTTGTGCAAGACATTTCTAGATAAAATGTAGCTGGTTGTGCAAGACATGTACAGATCAAATGTAGCTGGTTCTGCAAGACATGTACATATAAAACGTAGCTGGTTGTGCAAGACAAGTATAGATTAAATGTAGCTGGTTGTGCACGACATGTATAGATAAAATGTAGCTCGTTCTGCAAGACATGTACAGATTAAATGTAGCTGGTTGTGCAAGACATGTATAGATTAAATGTAGCTAGTTCTGCAAGACATGTATAGATAAAATGTAGCTGGTTGTGCAAGACATGTATAGATTAAATGTAGCTGGTTGTGCAAGACATGTATAGATTAAATGTAGCTGGTTGTGCAAGACATGTACAGATCAAATGTAGCTGGTTCTGCAAGACATGTACAGATAAAACGTAGCTGGTTGTGCAAGACATGTATAGATTAAATGTAGCTGGTTGTGCACGACATGTATAGATAAAATGTAGCTCGTTCTGCAAGACATGTACAGATTAAATGTAGCTGGTTGTGCAAGACATGTATAGATTAAATGTAGCTGGTTGTGCAAGACATGTATAGATAAAATGTAGCTGGTTCCGCAAGACATGTATAGATTTAATGTAGCTGGTTTTGCAAGACATGTCTATGTAAAATGTAGCTGGTTGTCCATGACATGTATAGATAAAATGTAGCTTGTTGTGCAAGACATGTCTTGATAAATGTAGCTGGTTGTGCAATACATGTGTAGATAAAATGTAGCTTGTTGTGCAAGACATGTACAGATCAAATTTAACTGGATGTGCAAAACATGTATAGATAAAATGTAGCTGGTTGTGCAAGACATGAAAAGATCAAATGTAGCTGGTTCTGCAAGACATGTATAGATAAAATGTAGCTGGTTGTGCAAGACATGAAAAGATCAAATGTAGCTGGTTCTGCAAGACATGTATAGATAAAATGTAGCTGGTTAAGCAAGACATGTATAGATTAAATGTAGCTGGTTGTGCAAGACATGTATAGATAAAATGTAGCTCGTTCTGCAAGACAAGTAAAGATAAAATGTAGCTGGTTGTGCAAGACATGAATAGATAAAATGTAGCTGGTTCTGCAAGACATGTATAGATTTAATGTAGCTGGTTGTGCAAGACATGTCTATATAAAATGTAGCTGGTTGTCCATGACATGTATAGATAAAATGTAGCTGGTTGTGAAAGACATGTCTTGATAAAATGTAGCTTGTTGTGCAAGACATGTACAGATCAAATGTAGCTGGATGTGCAAAACATGTATAGATGAAATGTATCTGGTTGTGCAAGGCATGAATAGATCAAATGTAGCTGGTTCTGCAAGACATGTATAGATAAAATGTAGCTCGTTCTGCAAGACGTGTACAGATAAAATGTAGCTGGTTGTGCAAGACATGAATAGATAACATGTAGCTGGTTCTGCAAGACATGTATAAATAAAATGTAGCTGGTTGTGCAAGACATTTCTAGATAAAATGTAGCTGGTTGTGCAAGACATGTACAGATCAAATGTAGCTGGTTCTGCAAGACATGTACAGATAAAACGTAGCTGGTTGTGCAAGACATGTATAGATTAAATGTAGCTGGTTGTGCACGACATGTATAGATAAAATGTAGCTCGTTCTGCAAGACATGTACAGATTAAATGTAGCTGGTTGTGCAAGACATGTATAGATTAAATGTAGCTAGTTCTGCAAGACATGTATAGATAAATTGTAGCTGGTTGTGCAAGACATGTATAGATTAAATGTAGCTGGTTGTGCAAGACATGTATAGATAAAATGTAGCTCGTTCTGCAAGACATGTACAGATAAAATGTAGCTGGTTGTGCAAGACATGAATAGATAAAATGTAGCTGGTTGTGCACAACATGTATAGATAAAATGTAGCTCGTTCTGCAAGACATGTACAGATCAAATGTAGCTGGTTCTGCAAGACATGTATAGATTAAATGTAGCTGGTTGTGCAAGACATGTATAGATAAAATGTAGCTGGTTCCGCAAGACATGTATAGATTTAATGTAGCTGGTTTTGCAAGACATGTCTATGTAAAATGTAGCTGGTTGTCCATGACATGTATAGATAAAATGTAGATTGTTGTGCAAGACTTGTCTTGATAAATGTAGCTGGTTGTGCAAGACATGTACAGATCAAATTTAGCTGGATGTGCAAAACATGTATAGATGAAATGTAGCTGGTTGTGCAAGACATGAATAGATCAAATGTAACTGGTTCTGCAAGACATGTATAAATAAAATGTAGCTCTTTCTGCAAGACATGTACAGATAAAATGTAGCTGGTTGTCCATGACATGTATAGATAAAATTTAGCTGGTTGTGAAAGACATGTCTTGATAAAATGTAGCTTGTTGTGCAAGACATGTACAGATCAAATGTAGCTGGATGTGCAAAACATGTATAGATGAAATGTAGCTGGTTGTGCAAGACATGAATAGATCAAATGTAGCTGGTTCTGCAAGACATGTATAGATAAAATGTAGCTGGTTAAGCAAGACATGTATAGATAAAATGTAGCTCGTTCTGCAAGACGTGTACAGATAAAATGTAGCTGGTTGTGCAAGACATGAATAGATAAAATGTAGCTGGTTGTGCAAGACATTTATAGATTAAATGTAGCTGGTTGTGCAAGACATGTACAGATAAAATGTAGCTGGTTCTGCAAGACATGTACAGATAAAACGTAGCTGGTTGTGCAAGACATGTATAGATTAAATGTAGCTGGTTGTGCACGACATGTATAGATAAAATGTAGCTCGTTCTGCAAGACATGTACAGATTAAATGTAGCGGGATGTGCAAGACATGTATAGATTAAATGTAGCTGGTTGAGCAAAACATGTGTAGATAAAATGTAGCTGGTTCAGCAAGACATGTATAGATTTAATGTAGCTGGTTGTGCAAGACATGTCTATATAAAATGTAGCTGGTTGTCCATGACATGTATAGATAAAATGTAGCTGGTTGTGCACGACATGTATAGATAAAATGTAGCTGGTTGTGCAATACATGTGTAGATAAAATGTAGCTTGTTGTGCAAGACATGTACAGGTCAAATGTAGCTGGATGTGCAAAACATGTATAGATGAAATGTAGCTGGTTGTGCAAGACATGAATAGATCAAATGTAGCTGGTTCTGCAAGACATGTATAAATAAAATGTAGCTCTTTCTGCAAGACATGTACAGATAAAATGTAGCTGGTTGTGCAAGACATGAATAGATTTAATGTAGCTGGTTGTGCAAGACATGTCTATATAAAATGTAGCTGGTTGTCCAAGACATGTATAGATAAATTGTAGCTGGTTGTCCAAGACATGTATAGATAAATTGTAGCTGGTTGTGCAAGACATGTCTAGATAAAATGTAGCTTTTTGTGCAATACATGTGTAGATAAAATGTAGCTTGTTGTGGAAGACATGTACAGATCAAATGTAGCTGGTTGTGCAAAACATGTATAGATAAAATGTAGCTGGTTGTGCAAGACATGAAAAGATCAAATGTAGGTGGTTCTGCAAGACATGTATAGATAAAATGTAGCTGGTTGAGCAAGACATGTCTATATAAAATGTAGCTGGTTCTGCAAGACATGTATAAATAAAATGTAGCTGGTTGTGCAAGACATTTCTAGATAAAATGTAGCTGGTTGAGCAAGACATGTCTAGATTAAATGTAGCTGGTTGTGCACGACATGTATAGATAAAATGTAGCTCGTTCTGCAAGACATGTACAGATTAAATGTAGCTGGTTGTGCAAGACATGAATAGATAAAATGTAGCTGGTTGTGCAAGACATGTAGAGATAAAATGTAGCTGGTTCTGCAAGACATGTACAGATTAAATGTAGCTGGTTGTGCAAGACATGTATAGATTAAATGTAGCTGTTTCTGCAAGACATGTATAGATAAAATGTAGCTGGTTCCGCAAGACATGTATAGATTTAATGTAGCTGGTGCTGCAAGACATGTATATATAAAATGTAGCTGGTTGTCCATGACATGTATCGATAAAATTTAGCTGGTTGTGCAAGACATGTCTAGATAAAATGTAGCTGGTTGTGCAATAAATGTGTAGATAAAATGTAGCTTGTTGTGCAAGACATGTACAGATCAAATGTAGCTGGATGTGCAAAACATGTATAGATGAAATGTAGCTGGTTGTGCAAGACATGAATAGATCAAATGTAGCTGGTTCTGCAAGACATGTATAAATAAAATGTAGCTGGTTGTGCAAGACATTTCTAGATAAAATGTAGCTGGTTGTGCAAGACATGTCTAGATTAAATGTAGCTGGTTCCACAAGACATGTATAGATTTAATGTAGCTGGTTGTGCAAGACATGTCAATATAAAATGTAGCTGGTTGTGCAAGATATGTATAGATAAATTGTAGCTGGTTGTGCAAGACATGTCTAGATAAAATATAGCTGGTTGTGCAATTCATGTGTAGAAAAAATGTAGCTTGTTGTGCAAGACATATACAGATCAAATGTAGCTGGTTGTGCAAAACATGTATAGATAAATTGTAGCTGGTTTTGCAAGACATTTCTAGATTAAATGTAGCTGGTTGTGCAAGACATGTCTAGATTAAATGTAGCTGGCTGTGCAAGACATGTCTAGATTAAATGTAGCTGGTTGTGCAAGACATGTATAGATAAAATGTAGCTAGTTCTGCAAGACATGTACAGATAAAATGTAGCTGGTTGTGCAAGACATGAATAGATAAAATGTAGCTGGTTGTGCAAGACATGTAGAGATAAAATGTAGCTGATTGTGCAAGACATGTACAGATAAAATGTAGCTGGTTGCGCAAGACATGTATAAATATAATGTAGCTGGTTGTGCAAGACATGTATAGATCAAATGTAGCTGGTTGTGCAATACATGTGTAGATAAAATGTAGCTTGTTGTGCAAGACATGTACAGATTAAATGTAATTGGATGTGCAAAACATGTATAGATGAAATGTAGCTGGTTGTGCAAGACATGAATAGATCAAATGTAGCTGGTTCTGCAAGACATGTATAAATAAAATGTAGCTCTTTCTGCAAGACATTTCTAGATAAAATGTAGCTGGTTGTGCAAGACATGAATAGATTTAATGTAGCTGGTTGTGCAAGACATGTCTATATAAAATGTAGCTGGTTGTCCAAGACATGTATAGATAAATTGTAGCTGGTTGTGCAAGACATGAATAGACAAAATGTAGCTGGTTGTGCAAGACATGTATAGATTAAATGTAGCTGGTTGTGCAAGACATGTACAGATCAAATGTAGCTGGTTCTGCAAGACATGTACAGATAAAACGTAGCTGGTTGTGCAAGACATGTATAGATTAAATGTAGCTGGTTGTGCACGACATGTATAGATAAAATGTAGCTCGTTCTGCAAGACATGTACAGATAAAATGTAGCTGGTTGTGCAAGACATGAATAGATAAATTGTAGCTGGTTGTGCAAGACATGTATAGATTAAATATAGCTGGTTGTGCAAGACATGTACAGATAAAATGTAGCTGGTTCTGCAAGACATGTACAGATAAAACGTAGCTGGTTGTGCAAGACATGTATAGATTAAATGTAGCTGGTTGTGCACGACATGTATAGATAAAATGTAGCTCGTTCTGCAAGACATGTACAGATTAAATGTAGCTGGTTGTGCAAGACACGTATAGATTAAATGTAGCTGGTTGTGCAAGACATGTCTATATAAAATGTAGCTGGTTGTCCATGACATGTATAGATAAAATGTAGCTGGTTGTGCAAGACATGTCTAGATAAAATGTAGCTGGTTGTGCAATACATGTGTAGATAAAATGTAGCTTGTTGTGCAATACATGTACAGATCAAATGTAGCTGGATGTGCAAAACATGTATAGATGAAATGTAGCTGGTTGTGCAAGACATGAATAGATCAAAAGTAGCGGGTTCTGCAAGACATGTATAAATAAAATGTAGCTCTTTCTGCAAGACATGTACAGATAAAATGTAGCTGGTTGTGCAAGACATGAATAGATTTAATGTTGCTGGTTGTGCAAGACATGTCTATATAAAATGTAGCTGGTTGTCCAAGACATGTATAGATAAATTGTAGCTGGTTGTCCAAGACATGTATAGATAAATTGTAGCTGGTTGTGCAAGACATGTCTAGATAAAATGTAGCTTGTTGTGCAATACATGTGTAGATAAAATGTAGCTTGTTGTGGAAGACATGTACAGATCAAATGTAGCTGGTTGTGCAAGACATGAATAGATAAAATATAGCTGGTTGTGCAAGACATGAATAGATTTAATGTAGCTGGTTGTGCAAGACATGTCTATATAAAATGTAGCTGGTTGTCCAAGACATGTATAGATAAATTGTAGCTGGTTGTCCAAGACATGTATAGATAAATTGTAACTTGTTGTGCAATACATGTGTAGATAAAATGTAGCTTGTTGTGGAAGACATGTACAGATAAAATGTAGCTGGTTGTGCAAGACATGTCTAGATAAAATGTAGCTGGTTGTGCAATACATGTGTAGATAAAATGTAGCTTGTTGTGCAAGACATGTACAGATAAAATGTAATTGGATGTGCAAAACATGTATAGATGAAATGTAGCTGGTTGTGCAAGACATGAATAGATCAAATGTAGCTGGTTCTGCAAGACATGTATAAATAAAATGTAGCTCTTTCTGCAAGACATGTACAGATAAAATGTAGCTGGTTGTGCAAGACATGAATAGATTTAATGTAGCTGGTTGTGCAAGACATGTCTATATAAAATGTAGCTGGTTGTCCAAGACATGTATAGATAAATTGTAGCTGGTTGTCCAAGACATGTATAGATAAATTGTAACTTGTTGTGCAATACATGTGTAGATAAAATGTAGCTTGTTGTGGAAGACATGTACAGATAAAATGTAACTGGTTGTGCAAGACATGTCTAGATAAAATGTAGCTGGTTGTGCAATACATGTGTAGATAAAATGTAGCTTGTTGTGCAAGACATGTACAGATAAAATGTAATTGGATGTGCAAAACATGTATAGATGAAATGTAGCTGGTTGTGCAAGACATGAATAGATCAAATGTAGCTGGTTCTGCAAGACATGTATAAATAAAATGTAGCTCTTTCTGCAAGACATTTCTAGATAAAATGTAGCTGGTTGTGCAAGACATGAATAGATTTAATGTAGCTGGTTGTTCAAGACATGTCTATATAAAATGTAGCTGGTTGTCCAAGACATGTATAGGTAAATTGTAGCTGGTTGTGCAAGACATGAATAGATAAAATGTAGCTGGTTGTGCAAGACATGTATATATTAAATGTAGCTGGTTGTGCAAGACATGTACAGATCAAATGTAGCTGGTTCTGCAAGACATGTATAAATAAAATGTAGCTGGTTGTGCAAGACATGTCTAGATAAAATGTAGCTGGTTGTGCAAGACATGTATAGATAAAATGTAGCTCGTTCTGCAAGACATGTACAGATAAAATGTAGCTGGTTGTGCAAGACATGAATAGATAAAATGTAGCTGGTTGTGCAAGACATGAATAGATAAAATGTAGCTGGTTGTGCAAGACATTTATAGATTAAATGTAGCTGGTTGTGCAAGACATGTATAGATAAAATGTAGCTGGTTCTGCAAGACATGTACAGATTAAATGTAGCTGGTTGTGCAAGACATGAATAGATAAAATGTAGCTGGTTGTGCAAGACATGTATAGATAAAATTTAGCTGGTTGTGCAAGACATGTCTAGATAAATGTAGCTGGTTGTGCAATTCATGTGTAGATAAATGTAGCTTGGTTGTGCAAGACATGTACAGAATATAGCTGGTTGTGCAAGACATGTCTATATAAATGTAGCTGGTTGTGCCATGACATGTATAGATAAAATGTAGCTGGTTGTGCAAGACATTTCTAGATTAAATGTAGCTGGTTGTGCAAGACATGTATAGATAAATGTAGCTGGTTGTGCAAGACATGTACAGATCAAATGTAGCTGGTTGTGCAAGACATGTATAGATAAATGTAGCTGGTTGTGCAAGACATGTTCTAGATAAAATGTAGCTGGTTGTGCAAGACATGTATAGATAAAATGTAGCTGGTTGTGCAAGACATGTATAGATAAAATGTAGCTGGTTGTGCAAGACATGTATAGATAAAATGTAGCTGGTTGTGCAAGACATGTACAGATAAAATGTAGCTGGTTGTGCAAGACATGTATAGATTAAATGTAGCTGGTTGTGCAAGACATGTCTATAGATAAAATGTAGCTGGTTGTCCAAGACATGTATAGATAAAATGTAGCTGGTTGTGCAAGACATGTATAGATAAAATGTAGCTGGTTGTGCAAGACATGTATAGATTTAATATAGCTGGTTGTGCAAGACATGTCTATATAAAATGTAGCTGGTTGTCCATGACATGTATAGATAAAATGTAGCTGGTTGTGCAAGACATGTCTAGATAAAATGTAGCTGGTTGTGCAATACATGTGTAGATAAAATGTAGCTTGTTGTGCAAGACATGTACAGATAAAATGTAGCTGATGTGCAAGACATGTATAGATAAAATGTAGCTGGTTGTGCAAGACATGTATAGATAAAATGTAGCTGGTTGTGCAAGACATGAATAGATAAAATGTAGCTGGTTGTGCAAGACATGTATAGATTAAATGTAGCTGGTTGTGCAAGACATGTATAGATTAAATGTAGCTGGTTGTGCAAGACATGTATAGATAAAATGTAGCTGGTTGTGCAAGACATGTACAGATAAAATGTAGCTGGTTCTGCAAGACATGTACAGATAAAATGTAGCTGGTTGTGCAAGACATGTATAGATAAATGTAGCTGGTTGTGCAAGACATGTATAGATTAAATGTAGCTGGTTGTGCAAGACATGAATAAATAAAATGTAACTGGTTGTGCAAGACATGTATAGATTAAATGTAGCTGGTTGTGCAAGACATGTCTAGATAAAATGTAGCTGGTTGTGCAATACATGTGTAGATAAAATGTAGCTTGTTGTGCAAGACATGTACAGATCAAATGTAGCTGGATGTGCAAAACATGTATAGATGAAATGTAGCTGGTTGTGCAAGACATGAATAGATCAAATGTAGCTGGTTCTGCAAGACATGTATAAATAAAATGTAGCTCTTTCTGCAAGACATGTACAGATAAAATGTAGCTGGTTGTGCAAGACATGAATAGATTTAATGTAGCTGGTTGTGCAAGACATGTCTATATAAAATGTAGCTGGTTGTCCAAGACATGTATAGATAAATTGTAGCTGGTTGTCCAAGACATGTATAGATAAATTGTAACTTGTTGTGCAATACATGTGTAGATAAAATGTAGCTTGTTGTGGAAGACATGTACAGATCAAATGTAGCTGGTTGTGCAAAACATGTATAGATAAAATGTTGCTGGTTGTGCAAGACATGAAAATATCAAATGTAGCTGGTTCTGCAAGACATGTCTAGATAAAATGTAGCTGGTTAAGCAAGACATGTATAGATTAAATGTAGCTGGTTGTGCAAGACATGTATAGATAAAATGTAGCTCGTTCTGCAAGACATGTACAGATAAAATGTTGCTGGTTGTGCAAGACATGAATAGATAAAATGTAGCTGGTTGTGCAAGACATGTAGAGATAAAATGTAGCTGGTTCTGCAAGACATGTATAGATTTAATGTAGCTGGTTGTGCAAGACATGTCTATATAAAATGTAGCTGGTTGTCATGACATGTATAGATAAAATGTAGCTGGTTGTGCAAGACATGTCTAGATAAAATGTAGCTGGTTGTGCAATACATGTGTAGATAAAATGTAGCTTGTTGTGCAAGACATGTACAGATCAAATGTAGCTGGATGTGCAAAACATGTATAGATAAAATGTAGCTGGTTGTGCAAGACATGAATAGATCAAATGTAGCTAGTTCTGCAAGACATGTATAAAGAAAATGTAGCTGGTTGTGCAAGACATTTCTAGATAAAATGTAGCTGGTTGTGCAAGACATGTCTAGATTAAATGTAGCTGGTTGTGCACGACATGTATAGATAAAATGTAGCTCGTTCTGCAAGACATGTACAGATTAAATGTAGCTGGTTGTGCAAGACATGAATAGATAAAATGTAGCTGGTTGTGCAAGACATGTAGAGATAAAATGTAGCTGGTTCTGCAAGACATGTACAGATATAATGTAGCTGGTTGTGCAAGACATGTATAGATTAAAAGTAGCTGGTTGTGCAAGACATGTATAGATAAAATGTAGCTTGTTCTGCAAGACATGTACAGATAAAATGTAGCTGGTTGTGCAAGACATGAATAGATAAAATGTAGCTGGTTGTGCAAGACATGAATAGATAAAATATAGCTGGTTGTGCAAGACATTTATAGATTAAATGTAGCTGGTTGTGCAAGACATGTATAGATAAAATGTAGCTGGTTCAGAAAGACTTGTATAGATTTAATGTAGCTGGTTGTGCAAGACATGTCTATATAAAATGTAGCTGGTTGTCCATGACATGTATAGATAAAATTTAGCTGGTTGTGCAAGACATGTCTAGATAAAATGTAGCTGGTTGTGCAATACATGTGTAGAGAAAATGTAGCTTGTTGTGCAAGACATGTACAGATCAAATGTAGCTGGATGTGCAAAACATGTATAGATGAAATGTAGCTGGTTGTGCAAGACATGAATAGATCAAATGTAGCTGGTTCTGCAAGACATGTATAAATAAAATGTAGCTGGTTGTGCAAGACATTTCTAGATAAAATGTAGCTGGTTGTGCAAGACATGTCTAGATTAAATGTAGCTGGTTCCACAAGACATGTATAGATTTAATGTAGCTGGTTGTGCAAGACATGTCTATATAAAATGTAGCTGGTTGTGCAAGACATGTATAGATAAATTGTAGCTGGTTGTGCAAGACATGTCTAGATAAAATATAGCTGGTTGTGCAATTCATGTGTAGAAAAAATGTAGCTTGTTGTGCAAGACATGTACAGATCAAATGTAGCTGGTTGTGCAAAACATGTAGAGATAAATTGTAGCTGGTTTTGCAAGACATTTCTAGATTAAATGTAGCTGGTTGTGCAAGACATGTCTAGATTAAATGTAGCTGGTTGTGCAAGACATGTCTAGATTAAATGTAGCTGGTTGTGCAAGACATGTATAGATAAAATGTAGCTCGTTATGCAAGACATGTTCAGATAAAATGTAGCTGGTTGTGCAAGACATGTATAGATTAAATGTAGCTGGTTGTGCAAGACATTTATAGATAAAATATAGCTGGTTCCGCAAGACATGTCTAGATAAAATGTAGCTGGTTCTGCAAGACATGTACAGATAAAATGTAGCTGGTTGTGCAAGACATGAATAGATAAAATGTAGCTGGTTGTGCAAGACATGTATAGATTAAATGTAGCTGTTTGTGCAAGACATGTCTATATAAAATGTAGCTGGTTGTCCATGACATGTATAGATAAAATGTAGCTGGTTGTGCAAGACATGTCTAGATAAAATGTAGCTGGTTGTGCAATACATGTGTAGATAAAATGTAGCTTGTTGTGCAAGACATGTCTATATAAAATGTAGCTGGTTGTCCATGACATGTATAGATAAAATGTAGCTGGTTGTGCAAGACATGTCTAGATAAAATGTAGCTGGTTGTGCAATACATGTGTAGATAAAATGTAGCTTGTTGTGCAAGACATGTACAGATAAAATGTAATTGGATGTGCAAAACATGTATAGATGAAATGTAGCTGGTTGTGCAAGACATGAATACATCAAATGTAGCTGGTTCTGCAAGACATGTCTAGATTAAATGTAGCTGGTTGTGCAAGACATGTCTAGATTAAATGTAGCTGGTTGTGCAAGACATGTATAGATAAAATGTAGCTCGTTATGCAAGACATGTTCAGATAAAATGTAGCTGGTTGTGCAAGACATGTATAGATTAAATGTAGCTGGTTGTGCAAGACATTTATAGATAAAATGTAGCTGGTTCCGCAAGACATGTCTAGATAAAATGTAGCTGGTTCTGCAAGACATGTACAGATAAAATGTAGCTGGTTGTGCAAGACATGAATAGATAAAATGTAGCTGGTTGTGCAAGACATGTATAAATAAAATGTAGCTCTTTCTGCAAGACATGTACAGATAAAATGTAGCTGGTTGTGCAAGACATGAATAGATTTAATGTAGCTGGTTGTGCAAGACATGTCTATATAAAATGTAGCTGGTTGTCCAAGACATGTATAGATAAATTGTAGCTGGTTGTCCAAGACATGTATAGATAAATTGTAACTTGTCGTGCAATACATGTGTAGATAAAATGTAGCTTGTTGTGGAAGACATGTACAGATCAAATGTAGCTGGTTGTGCAAGACATGTATAGATAAAATGTTGCTGGTTGTGCAAGACATGAAAGATATCAAATGTAGCTGGTTCTGCAAGACATGTCTAGATAAAATGTAGCTGGTTAGCAAGACATGTATAGATAAAATGTAGCTGGTTAAGCAAGACATGTATAGATTAAATGTAGCTGGTTGTGCAAGACATGTATAGATAAAATGTAGCTCGTTCTGCAAGACATGTACAGATAAAATGTTGCTGGTTGTGCAAGACATGAATAGATAAAATGTAGCTGGTTGTGCAAGACATGTAGAGATAAAATGTAGCTGGTTCTGCAAGACATGTATAGATTTAATGTAGCTGGTTGTGCAAGACATGTCTATATAAAATGTAGCTGGTTGTGCAAGACATGTATAGATAAATTGTAGCTGGTTGTGCAAGACATGTCTAGATAAAATATAGCTGGTTGTGCAATTCATGTGTAGAAAAAATGTAGCTTGTTGTGCAAGACATGTACAGATCAAATGTAGCTGGTTGTGCAAAACATGTAGAGATAAATTGTAGCTGGTTTTGCAAGACATTTCTAGATTAAATGTAGCTGGTTGTGCAAGACATGTCTAGATTAAATGTAGCTGGTTGTGCAAGACATGTCTAGATTAAATGTAGCTGGTTGTGCAAGACATGCATAGATAAAATGTAGCTGGTTGTGCAAGACATGTAGAGATAAAATGTAGATGGTTGTGCAAGACATGTACAGATAAAATGTAGCTGGTTGTGCAAGACATTAATAGATAAAATGTAGCTGGTTCCGCAAGACATGTATAGATTAAATGTAGCTGGTTATGAAAGACATGTATAGATAACATGTAGCTGGTTGTGCAAGACATAAGTAGATAAAATGTAGCTGGTTGTGCAAGACATTAATAGATAAAATGTAGCTGCTTGTGCAAGACATGTATAAATAAAATATAGCTGGTTGTGCAAGACATGTACATACAAAATGTAGCTGGTTATGCAAGACATGTAGAGATAAAATGTAGCTGGTTGTGCAAGACATGTATAGATAACATGTAGCTGGTTGTGCAAGACATAAGTAGATAAAATGTAGCTGGTTGTGCAAGACATTAATAGATAAAATGTAGCTGGTTGTGCAAGACATGTAAAAATAAAATATAGCTGGTTGTGCAAGACATGAATAGATCAAATGTAGCTGGTTCTGCAAGACATGTATAAATAAAATGTAGCTGGTTGTGCAAGACATTTCTAGATAAAATGTAGCTGGTTGTGCACGACATGTATAGATAAAATGTAGCTCGTTCTGCAAGACATGTATAGATAAAATGTAGCTGGTTGTGCAAGACATGTATAGATAAAATGTAGCTGGTTGTGCAAGACATGTATAGATAAAATGTAGCTGGTTATGAAAGACATGTATAGATAACATGTAGCTGATTGTGCAAGACATACGTAGATAAAATGTAGCTGGTTGTGCAAGACATTAATAGATAAAATGTAGCTGATTGTGCAAGACATGTCTAGTTAAAATATAGCTGGTTGTGCAATTCATGTGTAGATAAAATGTAGCTTGTTGTGCAAGACATGTACAGATCAAATGTAGCTGGTTGTGCAAGACATGTATAGATTACATGTAGCTGGTTGTGCAAGACATGTATAGATAAAATGTAGCTGGTTGTGCAAGACATGTCTAGATAAAATATAGCTGGTTGTGCAATTCATGTGTAGATAAAATGTAGCTTGTTGTGCAAGACATGTACAGATCAAATGTAGCTGGTTGTGCAAGACATGTATAGATTACATGTAGCTGGTTGTGCAAGACATGTATAGATAAAATGTAGCTGGTTCCGCAAGACATGTATAGATAACATGTAGCTGGTTCTGCAAGACATTAATAGATAAAATGTAGCTGGTTGTGCAAGACATGTATAGATAAAATGTAGCTGGTTGTGCAAGACATGTATAGATAAAATGTAGCTGGTTGTGCAAGACATGTATAGATAAATTGTATCTGGGTTGTGCAAGACATTTATAGGTATAATGTAGCTGGTTTTTCAAGACATCTATAGATAAAATGTAGCTGATTCTGGAAAACATGTATAGATCAAATGTAGCTGGTTGTGCAAGACATGAATAGATATAATGTAGTTGGATCTGCAAGACATGTATAGATAAAATGTAGCTGGTTTTGCAAGACATGAATAGATCAAAGTTAGCTGGTTCTGCAAGACATGTACAGATAAAATGTAGCTGGTTGTGCAAGACATGTATAGATTAAATGTAGCTGGTTGTGCAAGACATGAATAGATAAAATGTAGCTGGTTCTGCAAGACATGTATAGATAAAATGTAGCTGGTTGTGCAAGACATGTATAGATAAAATGTAGCTGGTTGTGCAAGACATGTATAGATTAAATGTAGCTGGTTGTGCAAGACATGTATAGATAAAATGTAGCTGGTTCTGCAAGACATGTACAGATAAAATGTAGCTGGTTGTGCAAGACATGAATAGATCAAATGTAGCTGGTTGTGCAAGACATGTACAGATAAAATGTAGCTCGTTCTGCAAGACATGTACAGATAAAATGTAGCTGGTTGTGCAAGACATGTAGAGATAAAATGTAGATGGTTGTGCAAGACATGTACAGATAAAATGTAGCTGGTTGTGCAAGACATGAATAGATAAAATGTAGCTGGTTGTGCAAGACATGTAGAGATAAAATGTAGATGGTTGTGCAAGACATGTACAGATAAAATGTAGCTGGTTGTGCAAGACATTAATAGATAAAATGTAGCTGGTTCCGCAAGACATGTATAGATTAAATGTAGCTGGCTGTGCAAGACATGTATAGATAAAATGTAGCTGGTTGTCCAAGACATGTATAGATAAATTGTAGCTGGTTGTGCAAGACATGTCTAGATAAAATGTAGCTGGTTGTGCAAGACATGTATAGATAAAATGTAGCTTGTTGTGCAAGACATGTACAGATCAAATGTAGCTGGTTGTGCAAAACATGTATAGATAAAATGTAGCTGGTTCCGCAAGACATGTATAGATAAAATGTAGCTGGTTCTGCAAGACATGTCTAGATAAAATGTAGCTGGTTGTGCAAGACATGTATAGATAAAATGTAGCTGGTTCTGCAAGACATGTCTAGATAAAATGTAGCTGGTTGTGCAAGACATGTCTATATAAAATGTGGCTGGTTCTGCACGACATGTATAGATAAAATGTATCTGGTTGTGCAAGACATTTATAGATATAATTTAGCTGGTTCTGCAAGACATGTATTGATAATATGTATCCTGTTGTGCAAGACATTTATAGATAAAATGGAGCTGGTTCCGCAAGACATGTCTATATAAAATGTTGCTGGTTCTGCAAGACATGTACAGATAAAATGTAGCTGGTTCTGCAAGACATGTACAGATAAAATGTAGCTGGTTGTGCAAGACATGTATAGATTAAATGTAGCTGGTTGTGCAAGCCATGTCTAGATAAAATGTAGCTGGTTCTGCAAGACATGTACAGATAAAATGTAGCTGGTTGTGCAAGACATGTATACATTAAATGTAGCTGGTTGTGCAAGACATGTATAGATAAAATGTAGCTGGTTCCGCAAGACATGTATAGATAAAATGTAGCTGGTTCTGCAAGACATGAATAAATTTAATGTAGCTGGTTGTGCAAGACATGTCTATATAAAATGTAGCTGGTTGTCCAAGACATGTATAGATAAATTGTAGCTGGTTCTGCAAGACATGTCTAGATAAAATGTAGCTGGTTGTGCAAGACATGTCTATATAAATGTAGCTGGTTGTCCAAGACATGTATAGATAAATTGTAGCTGGTTGTGCAAGACATGTCTAGATAAAATGTAGCTTGTTGTGCAAGACATGTACAGATCAAATGTAGCTGGTTGTGCAAGACATTTCTAGATAAAATGTAGCTGGTTGTGCAAGACATGTCTAGATTAAATTTAGCTGGTTGTGCAAGACATGTATAGATAAAATGTAGCTCGTTCTGCAAGACATGTACAGATAAATTGTAGCTGGTTGTGCAAGACATGAATAAATTTAATGTAGCTGGTTGTGCAAGACATGTCTATATAAAATGTAGCTGGTTGTCCAAGACATGTATAGATAAATTGTAGCTGGTTCTGCAAGACATGTCTAGATAAAATGTAGCTGGTTGTGCAATACATGTGTAGAGAAAATGTAGCTTGTTGTGGAAGACATGTACAGGTCAAATGTAGCTGGTTGTGCAAAACATGTATAGATAAAATGTAGCTGGTTGTGCAAGACATGAAAAGATCAAATGTAGCTGGTTCTGCAAGACATGTATAGATAAAATGTAGCTGGTTAAGCAAGACATGTATAGATTAAATGTAGCTGGTTGAGCAAGACATGTATAGATAAAATGTAGCTCGTTCTGCAAGACATGTACAGATAAAATGTAGCTGGTTGTGCAAGACATGAATAGATAAAATGTAGCTGGTTGTGCAAGACATGTACAGATAAAACGTAGCTGGTTGTGCAAGACATGTATAGATTAAATGTAGCTGGTTGTGCTAGACATGTATAGATAAAATGTAGCTGGTTCCAAAGACATGTATAGATTTAATGTAGCTGGTTGTGCAAGACATTTCTACATAAAATGTAGCTGGTTGTCCAAGACATGTATAGATAAATTGTAGCTGGTTCTTCAAGACATGTGTAGATAAAATGTAGCTTGTTGTGCAAGACATGTACAGATCAAATGTAGCTGGATGTGCAAAACATGTATAGATAAAATGTAGCTGGTTGTGCAAGACATGAATAGATCAAATGTAGCTGGTTCTGCAAGACATGTATAAATAAAATGTAGCTGGTTGTGCAAGACATTTCTAGATAAAATGTAGCTGGTTGTGCAAGACATGTCTAGATTAAACGTAGCTGGTTGTGCACGACATGTATAGATAAAATGTAGCTCGTTCTGCAAGACATGTCTATATAAAATGTAGCTTGTTGTGCAAGACATGTACAGATCAAATGTAGCTGGTTGTGCAAAACATGTATAGATAAAATGTAGCTGGTTTTGCAAGACATGTATAAATAAAATGTAGCTGGTTGTGCAAGACATTTCTAGATACAATGTAGCTGGTTGTGCAAGACATGTCTAGATTAAATGTAGCTGGTTGAGCAAGACATGTCTAGATTAAATGTAGCTGGTTGTGCAAGAAATGTATAGATAAAATGTAGCTCGTTCTGCAAGACATGTACAGATAAAATGTAGCTGGTTGTGCAAGACATGAATAGATCAAATTTAGCTGGTTCTGCAAGACATGTAGAGATAAAATGTAGCTGGATCTGCAAGTCATGTACAGATAAAATGTATCTGGTTGTGCAAGACATTTATAGATAAAATGTAGCTGGTTGTGCAAGACATGAATAAATTTAATGTAGCTGGTTGTGCAAAACATGTATAGATAAAATGTAGCTGGTTTTGCAAGACATGTATAAATAAAATGTAGCTGGTTGTGCAAGTCATTTCTAGATAAAATGTAGCTGGTTGTGCAAGACATGTCTAGATTAAATGTAGCTGGTTGTGCAAGACAATTCTAGATAAATTGTAGCTGGTTCTGCAAGACATGTCTAGATAAAATGTAGCTGGTTGTGCAAGACATGTCTATATAAATGTAGCTGGTTGTCCAAGACATGTATAGATGAATTGTAGCTGGTTGTGCAAGACATGTCTAGATAAAATGTAGCTTGTTGTGCAAGACATGTACAGATCAAATGTAGCTGGTTGTGCAAGACATTTCTAGATAAAATGTAGCTGGTTGTGCAAGACATGTCTAGATTAAATTTAGCTGGTTGTGCAAGACATGTATAGATAAAATGTAGCTCGTTCTGCAAGACATGTACAGATAAAATGTAGCTGGTTGTGCAAGACATGAATAAATTTAATGTAGCTGGTTGTGCAAGACATGTCTATATAAAATGTAGCTTGTTGTCCAAGACATGTATAGATAAATTGTAGCTGGTTCTGCAAGACATGTCTAGATAAAATGTAGCTGGTTGTGCAATACATGTGTAGAGAAAATGTAGCTTGTTGTGGAAGACATGTACAGATCAAATGTAGCTGGTTGTGCAAAACATGTATAGATAAAATGTAGCTGGTTGTGCAAGACATGAAAAGATCAAATGTAGCTGGTTCTGCAAGACATGTATAGATAAAATGTAGCTGGTTAAGCAAGACATGTATAGATTAAATGTAGCTGGTTGAGCAAGACATGTATAGATAAAATGTAGCTCGTTCTGCAAGACATGTACAGATAAAATGTAGCTGGTTGTGCAAGACATGAATAGATAAAATGTAGCTGGTTGTGCAAGACATGTACAGATAAAACGTAGCTGGTTGTGCAAGACATGTATAGATTAAATGTAGCTGGTTGTGCTAGACATGTATAGATAAAATGTAGCTGGTTCCGCAAGACATGTATAGATTTAATGTAGCTGGTTGTGCAAGACATTTCTACATAAAATGTAGCTGGTTGTCCAAGACATGTATAGATAAATTGTAGCTGGTTCTTCAAGACATGTGTAGATAAAATGTAGCTTGTTGTGCAAGACATGTACAGATCAAATGTAGCTGGATGTGCAAAACATGTATAGATAAAATGTAGCTGGTTGTGCAAGACATGAATAGATCAAATGTAGCTGGTTCTGCAAGACATGTATAAATAAAATGTAGCTGGTTGTGCAAGACATTTCTAGATAAAATGTAGCTGGTTGTGCAAGACATGTCTAGATTAAACGTAGCTGGTTGTGCACGACATGTATAGATAAAATGTAGCTCGTTCTGCAAGACATGTACAGATTAAATGTAGCTGGTTGTGCAAGACATGTAGAGATAAAATCTAGTTGGATCTGCAAGTCATGTACAGATAAAATGTAGCTGGTTGTGCAAGACATGTATAGATTAAATGTAGCTGTTTGTGCAAGACATGTCTAGATAAAATGTAGCTGGTTCCACAAGACATGTATAGATTTAATGTAGCTGGTTGTGCAAGACATGTCTATATAAAATGTAGCTGGTTGTCCATGACATGTATAGATAAATTGTAGCTGGTTGTGCAAGACATGTCTATATAAAATGTAGCTTGTTGTGCAAGACATGTACAGATCAAATGTAGCTGGTTGTGCAAAACATGTATAGATAAAATGTAGCTGGTTTTGCAAGACATGTATAAATAAAATGTAGCTGGTTGTGCAAGACATTTCTAGATACAATGTAGCTGGTTGTGCAAGACATGTCTAGATTAAATGTAGCTGGTTGAGCAAGACATGTCTAGATTAAATGTAGCTGGTTGTGCAAGAAATGTATAGATAAAATGTAGCTCGTTCTGCAAGACATGTACAGATAAAATGTAGCTGGTTGTGCAAGACATGAATAGATCAAATTTAGCTGGTTCTGCAAGACATGTAGAGATAAAATGTAGCTGGATCTGCAAGTCATGTACAGATAAAATGTATCTGGTTGTGCAAGACATTTATAGATAAAATGTAGCTGGTTGTGCAAGACATGAATAAATTTAATGTAGCTGGTTGTGCAAAACATGTATAGATAAAATGTAGCTGGTTTTGCAAGACATGTATAAATAAAATGTAGCTGGTTGTGCAAGTCATTTCTAGATAAAATGTAGCTGGTTGTGCAAGACATGTCTAGATTAAATGTAGCTGGTTGTGCAAGACAATTCTAGATAAATTGTAGCTGGTTCTGCAAGACATGTCTAGATAAAATGTAGCTGGTTGTGCAAGACATGTCTATATAAATGTAGCTGGTTGTCCAAGACATGTATAGATAAATTGTAGCTGGTTGTGCAAGACATGTCTAGATAAAATGTAGCTTGTTGTGCAAGACATGTACAGATCAAATGTAGCTGGTTTTGCAAGACATTTCTAGATAAAATGTAGCTGGTTGTGCAAGACATGTCTAGATTAAATTTAGCTGGTTGTGCAAGACATGTATAGATAAAATGTAGCTCGTTCTGCAAGACATGTACAGATAAAATGTAGCTGGTTGTGCAAGACATGAATAAATTTAATGTAGCTGGTTGTGCAAGACATGTCTATATAAAATGTAGCTTGTTGTCCAAGACATGTATAGATAAATTGTAGCTGGTTCTGCAAGACATGTCTAGATAAAATGTAGCTGGTTGTGCAATACATGTGTAGAGAAAATGTAGCTTGTTGTGGAAGACATGTACAGATCAAATGTAGCTGGTTGTGCAAAACATGTATAGATAAAATGTAGCTGGTTGTGCAAGACATGAAAAGATCAAATGTAGCTGGTTCTGCAAGACATGTATAGATAAAATGTAGCTGGTTAAGCAAGACATGTATAGATTAAATGTAGCTGGTTGAGCAAGACATGTATAGATAAAATGTAGCTCGTTCTGCAAGACATGTACAGATAAAATGTAGCTGGTTGTGCAAGACATGTACAGATAAAACGTAGCTGGTTGTGCAAGACATGTATAGATTAAATGTAGCTGGTTGTGCTAGACATGTATAGATAAAATGTAGCTGGTTCCGCAAGACATGTATAGATTTAATGTAGCTGGTTGTGCAAGACATGTCTACATAAAATGTAGCTGGTTGTCCAAGACATGTATAGATAAATTGTAGCTGGTTCTTCAAGACATGTGTAGATAAAATGTAGCTTGTTGTGCAAGACATGTACAGATCAAATGTAGCTGGATGTGCAAAACATGTATAGATAAAATGTAGCTGGTTGTGCAAGACATGAATAGATCAAATGTAGCTGGTTCTGCAAGACATGTATAAATAAAATGTAGCTGGTTGTGCAAGACATTTCTAGATAAAATGTAGCTGGTTGTGCAAGACATGTCTAGATTAAACGTAGCTGGTTGTGCACGACATGTATAGATAAAATGTAGCTCGTTCTGCAAGACATGTACAGATTAAATGTAGCTGGTTGTGCAAGACATGTAGAGATAAAATGTAGCTGGATCTGCAAGTCATTTACAGATAAAATGTAGCTGGTTGTGCAAGACATGTATAGATTAAATGTAGCTGTTTGTGCAAGACATGTCTAGATAAAATGTAGCTGGTTCCACAAGACATGTATAGATTTAATGTAGCTGGTTGTGCAAGACATGTCTATATAAAATGTAGCTGGTTGTCCATGACATGTATAGATAAATTGTAGCTGGTTGTGCAAGACATGTCTATATAAAATGTAGCTTGTTGTGCAAGACATGTACAGATCAAATGTAGCTGGTTGTGCAAAACATGTATAGATAAAATTTAGCTGGTTTTGCAAGACATGTATAAATAAAATGTAGCTGGTTGTGCAAGACATGTCTATATAAAATGTGGCTGGTTCTGCACGACATGTATAGATAAAATGTATCTGGTTGTGCAAGACATTTATAGATATAATTTAGCTGGTTCTGCAAGACATGTATTGATAATATGTATCCTGTTGTGCAAGACATTTATAGATAAAATGGAGCTGGTTCCGCAAGACATGTCTATATAAAATGTTGCTGGTTCTGCAAGACATGTACAGATAAAATGTAGCTGGTTCTGCAAGACATGTACAGATAAAATGTAGCTGGTTGTGCAAGACATGTATAGATTAAATGTAGCTGGTTGTGCAAGCCATGTCTAGATAAAATGTAGCTGGTTCTGCAAGACATGTACAGATAAAATGTAGCTGGTTGTGCAAGACATGTATACATTAAATGTAGCTGGTTGTGCAAGACATGTATAGAAACAATGTAGCTGGTTCCGCAAGACATGTATAGATAAAATGTAGCTGGTTCTGCAAGACATGAATAAATTTAATGTAGCTGGTTGTGCAAGACATGTCTATATAAAATGTAGCTGGTTGTCCAAGACATGTATAGATAAATTGTAGCTGGTTCTGCAAGACATGTCTAGATAAAATGTAGCTGGTTGTGCAAGACATGTCTATATAAATGTAGCTGGTTGTCCAAGACATGTATAGATAAATTGTAGCTGGTTTTGCAAGACATGTATAAATAAAATGTAGCTGGTTGTGCAAGACATGTCTATATAAAATGTGGCTGGTTCTGCACGACATGTATAGATAAAATGTATCTGGTTGTGCAAGACATTTATAGATATAATTTAGCTGGTTCTGCAAGACATGTATTGATAATATGTATCCTGTTGTGCAAGACATTTATAGATAAAATGGAGCTGGTTCCACAAGACATGTCTATATAAAATGTTGCTGGTTCTGCAAGACATGTACAGATAAAATGTAGCTGGTTCTGCAAGACATGTACAGATAAAATGTAGCTGGTTGTGCAAGACATGTATAGATTAAATGTAGCTGGTTGTGCAAGCCATGTCTAGATAAAATGTAGCTGGTTCTGCAAGACATGTACAGATAAAATGTAGCTGGTTGTGCAAGACATGTATACATTAAATGTAGCTGGTTGTGCAAGACATGTATAGAAACAATGTAGCTGGTTCATAAGACATGTATAGATAAAATGTAGCTGGTTCTGCAAGACATGAATAAATTTAATGTAGCTGGTTGTGCAAGACATGTCTATATAAAATGTAGCTGGTTGTCCAAGACATGTATAGATAAATTGTAGCTGGTTCTGCAAGACATGTCTAGATAAAATGTAGCTGGTTGTGCAAGACATGTCTATATAAATGTAGCTGGTTGTCCAAGACATGTATAGATAAATTGTAGCTGGTTTTGCAAGACATGTATAAATAAAATGTAGCTGGTTGTGCAAGACATTTCTAGATACAATGTAGCTGGTTGTGCAAGACATGTCTAGATTAAATGTAGCTGGTTGAGCAAGACATGTCTAGATTAAATGTAGCTGGTTGTGCAAGAAATGTATAGATAAAATGTAGCTCGTTCTGCAAGACATGTACAGATAAAATGTAGCTGGTTGTGCAAGACATGAATAGATCAAATTTAGCTGGTTCTGCAAGACATGTAGAGATAAAATGTAGCTGGATCTGCAAGTCATGTACAGATAAAATGTATCTGGTTGTGCAAGACATTTATAGATAAAATGTAGCTGGTTGTGCAAGACATGAATAAATTTAATGTAGCTGGTTGTGCAAAACATGTATAGATAAAATGTAGCTGGTTTTGCAAGACATGTATAAATAAAATGTAGCTGGTTGTGCAAGTCATTTCTAGATAAAATGTAGCTGGTTGTGCAAGACATGTCTAGATTAAATGTAGCTGGTTGTGCAAGACAATTCTAGATAAATTGTAGCTGGTTCTGCAAGACATGTCTAGATAAAATGTAGCTGGTTGTGCAAGACATGTCTATATAAATGTAGCTGGTTGTCCAAGACATGTATAGATAAATTGTAGCTGGTTGTGCAAGACATGTCTAGATAAAATGTAGCTTGTTGTGCAAGACATGTACAGATCAAATGTAGCTGGTTGTGCAAGACATTTCTAGATAAAATGTAGCTGGTTGTGCAAGACATGTCTAGATTAAATTTAGCTGGTTGTGCAAGACATGTATAGATAAAATGTAGCTCGTTCTGCAAGACATGTACAGATAAAATGTAGCTGGTTGTGCAAGACATGAATAAATTTAATGTAGCTGGTTGTGCAAGACATGTCTATATAAAATGTAGCTTGTTGTGGAAGACATGTACAGATCAAATGTAGCTGGTTGTGCAAAACATGTATAGATAAAATGTAGCTGGTTGTGCAAGACATGAAAAGATCAAATGTAGATGGTTCTGCAAGACATGTATAGATAAAATGTAGCTGGTTAAGCAAGACATGTATAGATTAAATTTAGCTGGTTGAGCAAGACATGTATAGATAAAATGTAGCTCGTTCTGCAAGACATGTACAGATAAAATGTAGCTGGATGTGCAAGACATGAATAGATAAAATGTAGCTGGTTGTGCAAGACATGTACAGATAAAACGTAGCTGGTTGTGCAAGACATGTATAGATTAAATGTAGCTGGTTGTGCTAGACATGTATAGATAAAATGTAGCTGGTTCCGCAAGACATGTATAGATTTAATGTAGCTGGTTGTGCAAGACATGTCTACATAAAATGTAGCTGGTTGTCCAAGACATGTATAGATAAATTGTAGCTGGTTCTTCAAGACATGTGTAGATAAAATGTAGCTTGTTGTGCAAGACATGTACAGATCAAATGTAGCTGGATGTGCAAAACATGTATAGATAAAATGTAGCTGGTTGTGCAAGACATGAATAGATCAAATGTAGCTGGTTCTGCAAGACATGTATAAATAAAATGTAGCTGGTTGTGCAAGACATTTCTAGATAAAATGTAGCTGGTTGTGCAAGACATGTCTAGATTAAACGTAGCTGGTTGTGCACGACATGTATAGATAAAATGTAGCTCGTTCTGCAAGACATGTACAGATTAAATGTAGCTGGTTGTGCAAGACATTTATAGATATAATTCAGCTGGTTCTGCAAGACATGTACTGATAATATTTATCCTGTTGTGCAAGACATTTATAGATAAAATGTAGCTGGTTCTGCACGACATGTATAGATAAAATGTATCTGGTTGTGCAAGACATTTATAGATTTAATGTAGCTGGTTGTGCAAGACATGTCTACATAAAATGTAGCTGGTTGTCCAAGACATGTATAGATAAATTGTAGCTTGTTCTTCAAGACATGTGTAGATAAAATGTAGCTTGTTGTGCAAGACATGTACAGATCAAATGTAGCTGGATGTGCAAAACATGTATAGATAAAATGTAGCTGGTTGTGCAAGACATGAATAGATCAAATGTAGCTGGTTCTGCAAGACATGTATAAATAAAATGTAGCTGGTTGTCCATGACATGTATAGATAAATTGTAGCTGGTTGTGCAAGACATGTCTATATAAAATGTAGCTTGTTGTGCAAGACATGTACAGATCAAATGTAGCTGGTTGTGCAAAACATGTATAGATAAAATTTAGCTGGTTTTGCAAGACATGTATAAATAAAATGTAGCTGGTTGTGCAAGACATTTCTAGATACAATGTAGCTGGTTGTGCAAGACATGTCTAGATTAAATGTAGCTGGTTGAGCAAGACATGTCTAGATTAAATGTAGCTGGTTGTGCAAGAAATGTATAGATAAAATGTAGCTCGTTCTGCAAGACATGTCTCGATAAAATGTAGCTGGTTGTGTAATACATGTGTAGATTAAATGTAGCTTGTTGTGCAAGACATGTATAGATAAAATGTAGCTGGTTCCGCAAGACATGTATAGATAAAATGTAGCTGGTTCTGCAAGACATGTCTAGATAAAATGTAGCTGGTTGTGCAAGACATGTCTATATAAAATGTGGCTGGTTCTGCACGACATGTATAGATAAAATGTATCTGGTTGTGCAAGACATTTATAGATATAATTTAGCTGGTTCTGCAAGACATGTATTGATAATATGTATCCTGTTGTGCAAGACATTTATAGATAAAATGGAGCTGGTTCCGCAAGACATGTCTAGATAAAATGTAGCTGGTTCTGCAAGACATGTACAGATAAAATGTAGCTGGTTCTGCAAGACATGTACAGATAAAATGTAGTTGGTTGTGCAAGACATGTATAGATTAAATGTAGCTGGTTGTGCAAGACATGTCTAGATAAAATGTAGCTGGTTCTGCAAGACATGTACAGATAAAATGTAGCTGGTTGTGCAAGACATGTATACATTAAATGTAGCTGGTTGTGCAAGACATGTATAGATAAAATGTAGCTGGTTCCGCAAGACATGTATAGATAAAATGTAGCTGGTTCTGCAAGACATGTCAAGACAAAAAGTAGCTGGTTGTGCAAGACATGTCTGTATAAAATGTGGCTGGTTCTGCACGACATGTATAGATAAAATGTATCTGGTTGTGCAAGACATTTATAGATATAATTTAGCTGGTTCTGCAAGACATGTACTGATAATATGTATCCTGTTGTGCAAGACATTTATAGATAAAATGTAGCTGGTTCTGCACGACATGTATAGATAAAATGTATCTGGTTGTGCAAGACATTTATAGATAAAATGTAGCTGGTTGTGCAAGATATGAATACATTTAATGTAGCTGGTTTTGCAAGACATGTCTAGATAAAATGTAGCTGGTTCTGCAAGACATGTACAGATAAAATGTAGCTGGTTGTGCAAGACATGTATACATTAAATGTAGCTGGTTGTGCAAGACATGTATAGATAAAATGTAGCTGGTTCCGCAAGACATGTATAGATAAAATGTAGCTGGTTCTGCAAGACATGTCAAGACAAAAAGTAGCTAGTTGTGCAAGACATGTCTGTATAAAATGTGGCTGGTTGTGCAAGACATGTCTATATAAAATGTAGCTGGTTGTCCAAGACATGTATAGATAAATTGTAGCTGGTTGTGCAAGACATGTCTAGATAAAATGTAGCTGGTTGTGCAATACATGTGTAGATAAAATGTAGCTTGTTGTGGAAGACATGTACAGATAAAATGTAGCTGGTTGTGCAAAACATGTATAGATAAAATGTAGCTGGTTGTGCAAGACATGAAAAGATCAAATGTAGCTGGTTCAGCAAGACATGTACAGATAAAATGTAGCTGGTTAAGCAAGACATGTATAGATTAAATGTAGCTGGTTGTGCAAGACATGTATAGATAAAATGTAGCTCGTTCTGCAAGACAATCTACAGATAAAATGTAGCTGGTTGTGCAAGACATGAATAGATATAATTTAGCTGGTTCTGCAAGACATGTATTGATAATATGTATCCTGTTGTGCAAGACATTTATAGATAAAATGTAGCTGGTTCTGCACGACATGTATAGATAAAATGTATCTGGTTGTGCAAGACATTTATAGATAAAATGTAGCTGGTTGTGCAAGACATGTATAAATTTAATGTAGCTGGTTGTGCAAGACATGTCTATATAAAATGTAGCTGGTTGCCCAAGACATGTATAGATAAATTGTAGCTGGTTGTGCAAGACATGTCTAGATAAAATGTAGCTGGTTGTGCAATTCATGTGTAGATAAAATGTAGCTTGTTGTGCAAGACATATACAGATCGAATGTAGCTGGTTGTGAAAAACATGTATAGATAAAATGTAGCTGGTTTTGCAAGACATGTATAAATAAAATGTAGCTGGTTGTGCAAGACATTTCTAGATAAAATGTAGCTGGTTGTGCAAGACATGTCTAGATTAAATGTAGCTGGTTGTGCAAGACATTTCTAGATAAAATGTAGCTGGTTGTGCAAGACATGTCTAGATTAAATGTAGCCTGTTGTGCAAGACATGTATAGATAAAATGTAGCTCGTTCTGCAAGACATGTACAGATAAAATGTAGCTGGTTGTGCAAGACAAGAATAAATTTAATGTAGCTGGTTGTGCAAGACATGTCTATATAAAATGTAGCTGGTTGTTCAAGACATGTATAGATAAATTGTAGCTGGTTGTGCAAGACATGTCTCGATAAAATGTAGCTGGTTGTGCAATACATGTGTAGATTAAATGTAGCTTGTTGTGCAAGACATGTATAGATAAAATGTAGCTGGTTCCGCAAGACATGTACAGATAAAATGTAGCTGGTTAAGCAAGACATGTATAGATTAAATGTAGCTGGTTGTGCAAGACATGTATAGATAAAATGCAGCTCGTTCTGCAAGACATGTACAGATAAAATGTAGCTGGTTGTGCAAGACATGAATAGATAAAATGTAGCTGGTTGTGCAAGACATGTAGAGATAAAATGTAGCTGGTTCTGCAAGACATGTACAGATAAAACGTAGCTGGTTGTGCAAGACATGTATAGATTAAATGTAGCTGGTTGTGCTAGACATGTATAGATAAAATGTAGCTGGTTCCACAAGACATGTATAGATTTAATGTAGCTGGTTGTGCAAGACATGTCTACATAAAATGTAGCTGGTTGTCCAAGACATGTATAGATAGAATGTAGCTGGTTGTGCAAGACATGTCTAGATAAAATGTAGCTGGTTGTGCAATACATGTGTAGATAAAATGTAGCTTGTTGTGCAAGACATGTACAGATCAAATGTAGCTGGATGTGCAAAACATGTATAGATAAAATGTAGCTGGTTGTGCAAGACTTGAATAGATCAAATGTAGCTGGTTCTGCAAGACATGTATAAATAAAATGTAGCTGGTTGTGCAAGACATTTATAGATAAAATGTAGCTGGTTGTGCAAGACATGTCTAGATTAAATGTAGCTGGTTGTGCACGACATGTATAGATAAAATGTAGATCGTTCCTCAAGACATGTATAGATTAAATGTAGCTGGTTGTGCTAGACATGTATAGATAAAATGTAGCTGGTTCCGCAAGACATGTATAGATTTAATGTAGCTGGTTGTGCAAGACATGTCTACATAAAATGTAGCTGGTTGTCCAAGACATGTATAGATAAAATGTAGCTGGTTGTGCAAGACATGTCTAGATAAAATGTAGCTGGTTGTGCAATACATGTGTAGATAAAATGTAGCTTGTTGTGCAAGACATGTACAGATCAAATGTAGCTGGATGTGCAAAACATGTATAGATAAAATGTAGCTGGTTGTGCAAGACATGAATAGATCAAATGTAGCTGGTTCTGCAAGACATGTATAAATAAAATGTAGCTGGTTGTGCAAGACATTTCCAGATAAAATGTAGCTGGTTGTGCAAGACATGTCTAGATTAAATGTAGCTGGTTGTGCACGACATGTATAGATAAAATGTAGCTCGTTCTGCAAGACATGTACAGATTAAATGTAGCTGGTTGTGCAAGACATGAATAGATAAAATGTAGCTGGTTCCGCAAGACAAGTCTAGATAAAATGTAGCTGGATCTGCAAGACATGTAAAGATAAAATGTAGCTGGTTGTGCAAGACATGAATAGATAAAATGTAGCTGGTTGTCCAAGACATGTATAGATAAATTGTAGCTGGTTGTGCAAGACATGTCTATATAAAATGTAGCTTGTTGTGCAAGACATGTACAGATCAAATGAAGCTGGTTGTGCAAAACATGTATAGATAAAATGTAGCTGGTTCCGCTAGACATGTATTAATAAAATGTAGCTGGTTGTGCAAGACATTTCTAGATAAAATGTAGCTGGTTGTGCAAGACATGTCTAGATTAAATGTAGCTGGTTGTGCAAGACATGTCTAGATTAAATGTAGCTGGTTGTGCAAGAAATGTATAGATAAAATGTAGCTCGTTCTGCAAGACATGTACAGATAAAATGTAGCTGGTTGTGCAAGACATGAATAGATCAAATTTAGCTGGTTCTGCAAGACATGTAGAGATAAAATGTAGCTGGTTCTGCAAGACATGTACAGATAAAATGTAGCTGGTTGTGCAAGACATGAATAGATCAAATGTAGCTGGTTCTGCAAGACATGTATAGATTAAATGTAGCTGGTTAAGCAAGACATGTATAGATTAAATGTAGCTGGTTGTGCAAGACATGTATAGATAAAATGCAGCTCGTTCTGCAAGACATGTACAGATAAAATGTAGCTGGTTGTGCAAGACATGAATAGATAAAATGTAGCTGGTTGTGCAAGACATGTAGAGATAAAATGTAGCTGGTTCTGCAAGACATGTACAGATAAAACGTAGCTGGTTGTGCAAGACATGTATAGATTAAATGTAGCTGGTTGTGCTAGACATGTATAGATAAAATGTAGCTGGTTCCGCAAGACATGTATAGATTTAATGTAGCTGGTTGTGCAAGACATGTCTACATAAAATGTAGCTGGTTCTGCAAGACATGTACAGATAAAATGTAGCTGGTTGTGCAAGACATGTCTAGATAAAATGTAGCTGGTTGTGCAATACATGTGTAGATAAAATGTAGCTTGTTGTGCAAGACATGTACAGATCAAATGTAGCTGGATGTGCAAAACATGTATAGATAAAATGTAGCTGGTTGTGCAAGACATGAATAGATCAAATGTAGCTGGTTCTGCAAGACATGTATAAATAAAATGTAGCTGGTTGTGCAAGACATTTCTAGATAAAATGTAGCTGGTTGTGCAAGACATGTCTAGATTAAATGTAGCTGGTTGTGCACGACATGTATAGATAAAATGTAGCTCGTTCTGCAAGACATGTACAGATTAAATGTAGCTGGTTGTGCAAGACATGAATAGATAAAATGTAGGTGGTTCCGCAAGACAAGTCTAGATAAAATGTAGCTGGATCTGCAAGACATGTAAAGATAAAATGTAGCTGGTTGTGCAAGACATGAATAGATAAAATGTAGCTGGTTGTCCAAGACATGTATAGATAAATTGTAGCTGGTTGTGCAAGACATGTCTATATAAAATGTAGCTTGTTGTGCAAGACATGTACAGATCAAATGCAGCTGGTTGTGCAAAACATGTATAGATAAAATGTAGCTGGTTCCGCTAGACATGTATAAATAAAATGTAGCTGGTTGTGCAAGACATTTCTAGATAAAATGTAGCTGGTTGTGCAAGACATGTCTAGATTAAATGTAGCTGGTTGTGCAAGACATGTCTAGATTAAATGTAGCTGGTTGTGCAAGAAATGTATAGATAAAATGTAGCTCGTTCTGCAAGACATGTACAGATAAAATGTAGCTGGTTGTGCAAGACATGAATAGATCAAATTTAGCTGGTTCTGCAAGACATGTAGAGATAAAATGTAGCTGGTTCTGCAAGACATGTACAGATAAAATGTAGCTGGTTGTGCAAGACATGAAAAGATCAAATGTAGCTGGTTCTGCAAGACATGTATAGATTAAATGTAGCTGGTTAAGCAAGACATGTATAGATTAAATGTAGCTGGTTGTGCAAGACATGTATAGATAAAATGCAGCTCGTTCTGCAAGACATGTACAGATAAAATGTAGCTGGTTGTGCAAGACATGAATAGATAAAATGTAGCTGGTTGTGCAAGACATGTAGAGATAAAATGTAGCTGGTTCTGCAAGACATGTACAGATAAAACGTAGCTGGTTGTGCAAGACATGTATAGATTAAATGTAGCTGGTTGTGCTAGACATGTATAGATAAAAATGTAGCTGGTTCCATAAGACATGTATAGATTTAATGTAGCTGGTTGTGCAAGACATGTCTACATAAAATGTAGCTGGTTCTGCAAGACATGTACAGATAAAATGTAGCTGGTTGTGCAAGACATGTATAGATTAAATGTAGCTGGTTGTGCAAGACATGTATAGATTAAATGTAGCTGGTTGTGCAAGACATGTATAGATAAAATGTGACTCGTTCTGCAAGACATGTACAGATAAAATGTAGCTGGTTGTGCAAGACATGAATAGATAAAATGTAGCTGGTTGTGCAAGACATGTAGAGATAAAATGTAGCTGGTTGTGCAAGACATTTACAGATAAAATGTAGCTGGTTGTGCAAGACATGTATACATTAAATGTAGCTGGTTGTGCAAGACATGTATAGATAAAATGTATCTGGTTCCGCAAGACATGTATAGATAAAATGTAGCTGGTTCTGCAAGACATGTCTAGATAAAATGTAGCTGGTTGTGCAAGACATGTCTGTATAAAATGTGGCTGGTTCTGCACGACATGTATAGATAAAATGTATCTGGTTGTGCAAGACATTTATAGATATAATTTAGCTGGTTCTGCAAGACATGTATTGATAATATGTATCCTGTTGTGCAAGACATTTATAGATAAAATGTAGCTGGTTCTGCACGACATGTATAGATAAAATGTGACTCGTTCTGCAAGACATGTACAGATAAAATGTAGCTGGTTGTGCAAGACATGAGTAGATAAAATGTAGCTGGTTGTGCAAGACATGTAGAGATAAAATGTAGCTGGTTGTGCAAGACATTTACAGATAAAATGTAGCTGGTTGTGCAAGACATGTATACATTAAATGTAGCTGGTTGTGCAAGACATGTATAGATAAAATGTAGCTGGTTCAGCAAGACATGTATAGATAAAATGTAGCTGGTTCTGCAAGACATGTCTAGATAAAATGTAGCTGGTTGTGCAAGACATGTCTGTATAAAATGTGGCTGGTTCTGCACGACATGTATAGATAAAATGTATCTGGTTGTGCAAGACATTTATAGATATAATTTAGCTGGTTCTGCAAGACATGTATTGATAATATGTATCCTGTTGTGCAAGACATTTATAGATAAAATGTAGCTGGTTCTGCACGACATGTATAGATAAAATGTATCTGGTTGTGCAAGACATTTATAGATAAAATGTAGCTGATTTGGCAAGACGTATAGATAAAATGATAAGTAGCATATATGTTTGTTAATGTTTGCTTGCTTTTCTCCATCAATAAAAGAACAACTGCTTCAGAAGGGGTCCCCATGAGGACAAAGGCTATTTTAAGTTTAGTGGTTATGTTTCGGTTTAGGTTTACAATTACGGTAAGAGGTTAGTGGTTAGGGTTAGTGTTTTAGTTAGTGTTAGAATAAAGGTAATGGTAAGGGGTTAGTGGTTAAAGAAAATAAGCAAGCATAGAAGGAAATGACATGTGTGTGTGTGCATATGTGTGTAAAGGTCACACTGTGATCGATATCGGCTGAGGTACATTGCTACACACCAGGCGTGGCTTACTTGTAAATGTCTAAACTTGTTACCACGGTGACATTCTTTATTCACACACTAACCCACCCACTCAGCCAGCACACACACAGACTAATTATGGTTCCATTCATAAAATGTTTATTAAAATGTCTTTATTTGTCTTTGTGACATTAACACTAGTAATGGAACATGTCACAGTAGAGTTTGAAACATCACGAAAGTGAGACTAATTGTAACAGTATGACACATTGTGAAATGAGGTCCCAATTTAAAGCACTTAGCTAGTATGCTAATCTATTCATCTTCATATCCTGACATTAAGTCTCAGTATACTGGTATCTCTCTCTCTCTCTCTCTCTCTCTCTCTCTCTCTCTCTCTCTCTCTCTCTCTCTCTCTCTCTCTCTCTCTCTCTCTCTCTCTCTCTCTCACTCTATGACTGTAATTAGGTCAAGTACTGAGAGAGAACTGGTGTACTGTAAAACCACCTAATATCACATCTTCATGGAAATACTACAGGAAAACATACAAAGACTGGTTGTGCAAGACATGTATATCTAGACAAATCTAGCAGGATCTGCATGTGCGTGTGTATTTGAGAACGCGTGCTTACTGAGCTAGGTAAGAGGTTGCACGTCCAACAGGTTTAGTGTCAGAGGGCTGTCAACTGATGTTTCTCCTTCTGACACACCTATCACCATAGTATCACCACAATCAACACCTTTCTCCTGTGAATCAATACCGAGACAGCCTTTTGCTAACAGAACCAGTCACTCTCTCTCTCTATCTGTCTGTTTGTGTCATTTCAGCAGAGACAAGTTCTAAAACAGATTACTGTTTCCCAGACATTGTGTTCTCTCCCTGACGAACCAACGCCTGCAATTAACACTCTTTTGATTGTTGGGCTACATTAATTCATTAACCATGAGATGGGACCTCCTTAGATGACCTATTTAATATTTATTTTAGTATGATTTTTTATTATTTGAATATGATTATAGGCTATTTTAAGGTTTGGCTATTGAACTGTAGATAGGCAGACAAGCCAGTTAAATCTCCATTTATATACAACTTCAGGGAGAATGAGACACTTTCTGGCTAACACTGTACGCATACAAACTCTCTTTCTTGTGTCACTCTGGACTGCTGGACTGTGGAACCTCTCTCTTTTAATGAGAAATTCTGCATGCACGCAGGCACACACACACACACACACACTCAATTATTCACTCAATTAAGTCTCTCTCTCTCTCTCTCTCTCTCTCTCTCTCTCTCTCTCTCTCTCTCTCTCTCTCTCTCTCTCTCTCTCTCTCTCTCTCTAAGCAACTCCGCGTACCTATTACCATATCACAGATCCCATATGTATTTTACTCAGCACTGTATTCTGAGTTAATAGTGAAACAAGGAGGCCTTGTCCATCATCAGGCCCAGATGGTGATGATGATGACGCAATGGGTGCTAACTGATTACGTAATGATAAGAAACTGATGATGTAATGATAAGATGTAATGCTGTGGTGATGTAATTTTGGGACACTCGTGTTCGGGGTCTCTTTGTTCCTTAAGCAACTCCGCGTTGTGTCGTGCATAAGAGCAGCCCTTAGTGGCCATATAGTGGCCATATACCACAAACCCCAGAGGTGCCTTATTGCTGTTATAAACTGGTTACCGACGTAATTGGATGAGTAAATAGTACTTTTTTTGTCATACCCATGGTATAAGGTCTGATATACCATGGCATTCAGCCAATCAGCATTCAGGGCTCTTACTACCCAGTTTATAATAAGGATTGTGGGGTTCATTAAGTGTCCGTTCCAAACACCCTGTTGTCCTACACCAGACTTTGGGAAAACTGACACGATGCTCATTTATAATACATATTCACAACAGACAAGATTCAGAGCAAATTTGATCCCTTACCTTATGCATTAATTCAGTAGGCTCCTGTCAATGCTATTTTCTTCTTGTCATTAAAATCCAAATGTGCGCTGACTGATCAACACAGTTTTAAGTAACTTTTCAATGAGTTCCCAACAACCTGAAGTCGCCATCCACAAGTATAAAGTAGCAGGATTGCGGGTTGCATACAAAACATCCAGGTAAAACAACAACATCATAATGATCATTGCTTGCTTGCTTGCACGACATGTGCACAGTCAAAAGAAAACAGCATACTTGCTACCTTGGTTAGCTATGTGATAAAATGAAACTTGTTTTTTTACCAAACAAGATAAATAAACGTTCAATCAGTACTGAGTGACTGAACAAAAACCTTTTGGAATGAAGGCGTTCTGTCATCACCAGACTGCCCATTTAAGTAGTGTCAAATTGGCCATCTATAACAGGGTTCGTAGCGTAGCGTTTAGCGTCACCGCTGACCCTTCTCTTTCATGTATAGTTTTTGACACTCCACTCCCTTTCCCGACACACACACTGGTGCACACACACACACGATGTGTGCTTATTGTCATGTATTAGATGTCTCTTAAAAAGAGCCTTTGGGTTGGTTGAGCATCATTGAGTGGCAAGGGACAGGGAGTGTGACGTGTACTATTGCGCGCGTCTTGCTACTACGGTGGAGAGACCAGACACAGATAGCTATCCAACTCTCAAGGAAGACGTATTTGCCCTCATCCGTCAGCTGCACACCATCCCTACAGTACAAATGCAAACAATAAGTTGCACAGGCTATAAACATTTATCCTTTTCAGGCGCCACATTCTGTCATTTGTTCTGGAGGGTCTATACTGCGCAAGGATGAGAGAGCCCACTAAAGGATGGACGTTTTTCCCTAGACTGAGACGATGGAGAGAGTGGTTTTGTATCAGAGCATGGTATTTTGGGTTCCGGTATTGTTTGAGGAACAGGAGCTCAAGCAGTCGGAAATGTTCTGGTACTCAGCTCCAGTGAGCTCCTGCCCAAGTAAAGCACTGAGAATAATCCAACTCCCTCTAGCTCCCTCCATTTGCAGGCTCCAGCAAAGCACCAACTGCCCACACCTATTGACAAGAGACAGAGCCAAGCTAGTATACACACACAAATACACACTTGCAAGCACAGACACACGCACACACAGCGTGCACACACACACACAGTAACATGCATGCACACACACCATCCAAACACACACCCACAATTAGTTTAATCTCCCTGTCACCCTGGATTGCAACCTTTAATCACATAATCACCCCTCTAAAAGACCAGCTCAGCCATGGGTTCCACTGAACTGGAGGCATTACTAATGGAAAATAGGCATACTACTACACAATAGCTTCTACTAATGGTGATATTGACCCGGTTCAGACAGGATAGACTGTTATGGTCAACATATAGAGAAAAGGCACACACACGCGCCCGCACACATTCGCACACACACACTTATATTTATTCATCGACAAACTAGCACCTAAATATTCGCACAGACATGCAAATATGCACACCCAACACATGCACGCATGAGTATACACACAAACCAACCCCCTGCCCACACACACACAAACCATACAGTAACTCCAGTCTGATAAAGTGCTCCAGGAAAGTGCCCTCCCATTTCTCACTATGTGCCAGTCTACCAGTCTGCCATCTCCAGTGTGGCGTCAGAGGAACCAATTAGGCCAGTGTTCCTGAGTGTTTCTGTCCATGGACCGCTAGGAGTCTGCAGGCAGGCCAGTGGACAGACAGACAGACAGAAATACAGAAATATAGCTAGGAGTCTACAGGCTGGCAGGCTGCTGCCAAGGACAGACAGACAGAAATAAAGAAAGACAGCTAGGAGTCTGCAGGTTGGCAGGCTGCTGCCAAGGACAGACAGACTCATGCTCCCAGCTACAGCTCCACTCCACTCCAGTATGGCTGCTGAATGTTTGGTGAGACCACCTCACTATGAGGAGACAATGATCAGCTACAGTCAGGGACTCGGACAAAACATCTATGGTCAGAGGTGAACTGAAAACCAAAACTTCTTTGGGAATCTGAGGCTGATTGTGTCATGATCCCATTGTTGACGAAATAGCAAAAGAAACCAAACAGTTTACAAACTTCGCCAAACATTATCTCTGATATCCAAATCCAAACCAACTAAAAGAGATTGAGTCGATAATTTCCTAATGTTCCCGATGCCATTCTGCCTGGCAGGATCAGAAATAGGCCATCTGTAGTGTAGGACACAAGGGAGGCTGCAGCATAGCACATAATGACAGAGAAAAGAATGATTCAGCTCATTAACACTGATGGCACACACACACACACACACAGAGAGAGAGAGAGAGAGAGAGAGAGAGAGAGAGAGAGAGAGAGAGAGAGAGAGAGAGAGAGAGAGAGAGAGAGAGAGAGAGAGAGAGAGAGAGAGACACTCTCTCTCAATGAAATACACACTGGCTAAAACAGAAACTCACAAGCAACCTTTATTATACTCCCACATCTCCCCTCACACAGTGAGAAAGACATCGCAGGAAGGCAGATGATTCTGGTTATGTTGTGCGGCCACTATGCCAGCTGTTCCAGACCCAGACTGCTGCTCACTCAGCTTTCAGAGCAGAGCTGTCCATGTAAAACTGAACAGAGGGAGAGTGAGAGGGGGAGAGTGAGAGGGGGAGAGCGGGAGAGGGGGATAGTGAGAGTGAGGGCGAGGGTGAGTGAGAGTGAGGGAGAGTGAGATGGGGATAGTGAGAGGGGGAGAGGGAGAGGGGGATAGTGAGAGTGAGGGAGGGGAGGGGAGGGTGGGGATAGTGAGAGTGAGTGAGAGGGGGATAGTGAGAGGGAGTGAGAGTGAGTGAGGGAGAGTGAGAGTGAGTGAGAGATCTGTAGAGCCAACTGATCTGTGGGATTCTAAATGGCTTTAGTCTAATACTGGGACTTTGTCCAAATTGTGCTGTGAATCACAGAGACCAAAGCATTACAGGCACCTAAACATATAGCTTTTCCTAGCTTAACACACTCTACACACACACACACACACACACACACTTCCTTCCCTCTCCTTGCCCCTGCCTGGGCTTGAGCCAGGGACCCTCTGCACACATAGACAACAGCCACCCTCAAAGCATCATTACCCATCGCTCCACAAAAGGCGCGGCCCTTGCAGAGCAAGGGGAACAACTACTTCAAGGTTTCAGAGCGAGTGACGTTAACCTCCTCTGTTATTGTTATGGTGAGAGGTTAGCATGTCTTGTGGGTATGATATGAAATGCTAACCTCCTCTGTTATTGTAATGGTGAGAGGTTAGCATGTCTTGTGGGTATGATATAAAATGCTAACCTCCTCTGTTATTGTAATGGTGAGAGGTTAGCATGTCTTGGGGGTATGATATAAAATGCTAACCTCCTCTGCTATTGTAATGGTGAGAGGTTAGCATGTTTTGTGGGTATGATATTTGTGCGTCTGAACTTTCTCACTCATCATTATTCATGATTCATTCAGGACTGTTCCATAATCATGATAGCATCTACATTCATGTAGAAGTGTTTAGAAACATATTATATTCGTATTTACAATAAAAGTGACTCCAAAATGACACAATACATCATTTACCATTTATTTTCGTTGGTAAAACATTTTCTGAAGCACAATCAAAACAAACAGCAAATGCATCCAACAAGTTTGTAGAGTCACAAGGTTGATGTAATCATTGTGTGCTAGGAATATTGGGACAAATAATACAACTTTGAACTACTTTAATACACATGTGAATTTGTTCCAATACTTTTGGTCCCCTATGTACAAAAAGTGCTGTAATTTCTAAACGGTTCACCCGAAAATACCCTCAAATTAAAGCTGATAGTCGGCACTTTAACCTCATCAAAGTCATTGAATCATTTCAAATCCAAAGTGTACAGAGCCAAAACAACACTATCCCAATACTTTTGGAGCTCACTGTATGTCAGGGGTTCCCAAACGTTTTCTACCCACGTTCCCATTTCGATATTTAAAAATTCTCAGAATCCCAAATGTGATTTCTTTTATTTTACTAACAGCCAATGTTAACTTCTTTAATTGTGGCTGCTGCAGTCAATTGCAAAACATTCTAACAGTGTTCCTGATTGCATTCACAACTCACTATCATATACTTTTAATGTGGGGCTATGACAGTCAATTGCAAATGAGTCTGATGTAATGTCTCTCACCACTAATGAGATAGGTGTGGCTTGAAGCATGTCGCGTCAGAGCTTCTCAAAGTCAGGGGGCATGGTTGACAATGTGCACCTCATCTCTCCTGTCACATCCAACCTGGATCAATATTTGTTTTTTAACAAAGAGCACTGAATCAGCGTACCATGAGTTTTAATGCACAGTATTCCCTTTGAGTCAGGAACCAGAACTCTTCCATTGTGACCTGTGATTGCAGCATTCGGACACATGGCAGCTCGATCAACTGTTCGATTACAGACATGTCAACTGAGCCAGGATCCCTGTCAAACAAATTTAGCTGATTTGGTCACTCATCTGCATAATGTTTTTGTGTTTGCATGCTTGTGATCAGTTTGTTCAGTTTCCCATATACACTACATGACCAAAAGTATGTGGACACCTGCTCGTCGAACATCTCCTTTCAAAATCATGGGCATTAATATGGAGTTGGTCCCCCTTTGCTGCTATAACAGGCTCCACTCTACTGGGAAGGCTTTCCACTGGATGTTGGAACATTGCTACGGGGACTTTCTTCCATTCAGCCACAAGAGTATTAGTGAGGTTGAACACTGATGTTTGGTGATTAGACCTGGCTCGCGGTCAGGGTTCCAATTCATCCCAAAGGTGTTCTATGGTGTTGAGTTCAGGACTCTGTGCAGGCCAGTCAAGTTTTTCCATATATGGTGAAGTCAATGGATGGGCATCTCGGCCTTCACAGCTAACGTACATTTGGAGAGCATAAGGTGGGGAGTCTTCAGTCAGTTTCCTCTTGATTGCTAGCTATATAATCAATTCTTAGTTTCACAGTGTTTTCTGATGTGAGATTCTAGGCCTCTGTGTCCCCACAAATTGTTTTCACCATATCAATTGCGTCCGGTAATATCAAAGTCTCTGCTTCATAGCTAGTGGTCCTAGCCATTCACTGTGGGAATGATTCAAGTGCAGCGGTCAAGTACTGCCTTTTCCCATGATCTAAGGGCACTCTTCTGATTAAAATTTTTCTGACAACTTCCGGCGCCGACAGAGATGGCCACCTCTCTTCACGTTCTCAGGAAACTATGCAGTATTTTGTTTTTTTTATGTATTACTTCTTACATTGTTACCCCGGGAAATATTACGTTTTATTACATACAACCGGGAAGAACTATTGGATATAAGAGCAATGTCAACTTACCAACATTACGACCAGGAATACGACTTTCCCGAAGCGGATCCTCTGTTTGGTCCACCAACCAGGACAATAGACTGGATCCCAGCCAGCGACTCAAAACAACGGCGGCGCCGGAGAAGGGGGAAACGCGGCGGTCTTCTGGTCAGGCTACGTAGACGGGCACATCGTGCACCTCTCCCGAGTATTTTACTTGCCAATGTCCAGTCTCTGGACAACAAGGTGGATGAAATAAGAGCAAGAGTTGCCTTCCAGAGAGACATTGGCGACTGCAACATTCTTTGCTTCACGGAAACATGGCTCACTCAGGACACGTTATCTGAGTCGGTACAGCCACATGGTTTCTCCACGCATCGCGCCGACAGAAACAAACATCTATCTGGTAAGAAGAAGGGCGTCTTATGATTAACGAGACGTGGTGTGATCATAACAACATACAGGAACTCAAGTCCTTTAGTTCTTCTGACATAGAATTCCTTACAATCAAATGCCGACCGCATTATCTACCAAGAGAATTCTCCTCGATTATAATCACAGCCGTGTATATCCCCCCTCAAGCTGACACATCGACGGCACTGAAAGAAATCCATTGGACTCTATGTAAACTGGAAACCCCATATCCTGAGGCAGCATTTATTGTGGCTGGGGATTTTAGTAAGGCTAATTTGAACATTTTATCAGCATATCGAATGTGCCACCCGGGCTGGTAAAATCCTGGTTCATTGTTATTCTAACTTCCGTGATGCATAAAAGGCTATTCTCCGCCCTCCTTTCGGCAAGTCTGACCATGACTCCCTTTTGTTGCTCCTAGCCTACAGACAGAAACTAAAACAGGAAACGCCCGTTCTCACGTCTGTTCAATGCTGGTCCGACCAATCTGATTCCACGCTGCAAGATTGCTTCGAGCACGTGGACTGGGATATGTTCCGGATAGCATCGGACAACAACATTGATGTATACGCTGATTCGGTGAGCGAGTTTATTAGCAAGTGCATTGGTGATGTTGTACCCATAGCAACTATTAAAACCTTCCCCAACCAGAAACCGTGAATTGATGGCAGCATTCGCGCAAAACTGAAAGCGCGAACCACTGCTTTTAACCAGGGTAAGGCGACCGGAAACATGACTGAATACAAACAGTGTAGCTATTCCCTCCGCAAGGCAATCAAACAAGCTAGCGTCAATATAGAGACAAAGTAGAGTCACAATTCAACGGCTCAGCAACCACGAGAGGAATGTGGCAGGGTCTACAGTCAATCACGGACTACAAAAAGAAAACCGGCCTCGTCGTGGACCACGACGTCCTGCTCCCAGACAAACTAAACAACTTCTTTGCTCGCCTTGAGGACAATACAGTGCCACCGACACGGCCCGCTACCAAAACCTGCAGGCTCACCTTCATCGCAGCCAACGTGAGTAAAACATTTAAATGTGTTAAGCCTCGCAAGGCTGCTGGCCCAGATGGCATCCCTGGCCGTGTCCTCAGAGCATGCGCAGACCAGCTGGCTGGTGTGTTTACGGACATATTCAATCAGTCCCTATCCCAGTCTGCTATTCCCACATGCTTCAAGAGGGCCACCATTGTTCCTGTTCCCAAGAAAGCTAAGGTAACTGAGCTAAATGACTATCGCCCCGTAGCACTCACTTCCGTCATCATGAAGTGCTTTGAGAGACTAGTCAAGGATCATATCACCTCCATCCTGCCAGAAACCCTGGACCCACTCCAATTTGCTTACCGTCCCAATAGGTCCACAGACGACGCAATTGCAATCACACTGCATACTGCCCTAACCCATCTGGACAAGAGGAATACCTATGTAAGAATGCTGTTCATCGACTACAGCTCAGCATTTAACACCATAGTACCCTCCAAGCTCGTCATTAAGCTCGAGACCCTAGGTCTCGACCCCGCCCTGTGCAACTGGGTCCTGGACTTCCTGACGGGCCGGCCCCAGGTGGTGAGGGTAGGAAACAACATTTCCACCCCGCTGATCCTCAACACTGGGGCCCCACAAGGGTGCGTTCTCAGCCCTCTCCTGTACTCCCTGTTTACCCATGACTGTGTGGCCAAGCACGCCTCCAACTCAATCATCAAGTTTGCTGACGATACTACAGTGGTAGGCTTGATTACCAACAACGACGAGACGGCCTACAGGGAGGAGGTGAGGGCCCTCGGAGTGTGGTGTCAGGAAAATAACTTCTCACTCAACGTCAACAAAACAAAGGAGATGATCGTGGACTTCAGGAAACAGGAGAGGGAGCACCCCCCTATCCACATCGATGGGACAGTAGTGGAGAAGGTGGAAAGTTTTAAGTTCCTCGGCGTACACATCACGCACAAACTGAAATGGTCCACCCACACAGACAGCGTGGTGAAGAAGGCGCAACATCGCATCTTCAACCTCAGGGGGCTGAAGAAATTCGACTTGTCACCAAAAACACTCACAAACTTCTACAGATGCACAATTGAGAGCATCCTGTCGGGCTGTATCACCGCTTGGTACGGCAACTGCTCCGCCCACAACTGTAAGGCTCTCCAGAGGGTAGTGAGGACTGCACAACTTATCACTGGGGGTAAACTACCTGCCCTCCAGGACACTTACACCACCCGATGTCACAGAAAGGCCAAAAAGATCATCAAGGACAACAACCACCCGAGCCACTGCCTGTTCAACATGCTATAATCCAGAAGGTGAGGTCTGTACAGGTGCTTCAAAGCTGGGACAGAGAGACTGAAAAACAGCTTCTATCTCAAGGCCATCAGACTGTTAAACAGCCATCACTAACATTGAGTGGCTGCTGCCAACATACTGACTTAAATCTCTAGCCACTTTAAATAATAGGAATTGGATGTAACAAATGTATCACTAGCCACTTTAAACAATTTTGTATATAATGTTTACTTATCCGACGTTACTCATATCAAATGTATACACTGTACTCTAAACCATCTACTGAATCTTGCCTATGCCGTTCGGCCATCGACTTTAATAATTACAATTGGATGAAATAAATGTATCACTAGCCACTTTAAACGATGCCATGTATATAATGTTTACATATCCTACATTACTCATCTCATATGTATATACTGTACTCCATACCATCTACTGCATCTTGCCTACGCCGGTCAGCCATCGCTCATCCATATATTTATATGTACATACTCGTATTCATTCCTTTACTCTTGTGTGTTTTAAGGTAGATGTTGTGAATTTGTTAGATTACTTGTTAGATACTACTGCATGGTCAGAAACTAGAAGCACAAGCTTTTCTCTACACTCGCATTAACATCTGCTAACCCTCTGTATGTGACAAATAAAATTTGATTTGATTTGATTTGAATAACGTTAATTTAGATTCTTAAGGTTAACAATGATTTAGAGAGACAAAGACGATATTATAATATACATTTGTATTATTATATTTGTATTTTTTTATCAGGATTTTTTACATTCTCCCTCGACGCCATTTTCATATCAGGCGACCGCACACGGGGTCACGAACCCTGGTTTAGGACCTGCTGCTGTATGTGAAAACAGCAACTCCTGTTGGTGTTTAGAGCTCTCATTGTGGGGTTGTTGCTGAATGCCAGAGGGCTGAATGCATCAAAGAATCAGTAAACCAGCTCTATTTTACCCCATTTTAAACACTAATGAGGGTTATTGATAACAGACATTATTGCACTGATCTGTGTGTGTCTGTATCTGTCAGGATATTATGAAGTGATGGTGGGATGATTTGCCAAACATAGTTTGACACACACACATGTGCACACAACCAGAGACATTCCAACACAAGGACAGCCTTTATGCTCATTTAACAGATGTTAAGTGTGACGACCTTGAAATAATTGTATCATCTCATGATTCTTCAAACAGCCAGTACAGGAGGAGAGAATATAATAACTTTTCCATACATTCATCATGTTGATTTTTCACCCCCTGCCACACACAACCTTAGCATTTGACGGTATATTTAGAACCATGACAACTGCACAGCACATCTGCCTGTCCTTTCATTCCCTATAGCCGGGAGCACGCACACACACACACACACGCACACACACGCACACACACGCACACACGCACGCACACACACACGCACACACACACAGTTCAGACCATTAGAACACTAACACACACACATGCTCTCTCCTACGCTCACTGTCTCTCTCTCCCAAACACTCGCTCTAAGGAGAGAAAGAAGAGAAAAAGACAGAGAGAAAACCCCTCCACCATTCACCCTACATGATCTTAGAAAGAAAGGAACATTACAAGAAAATAAAGAAAGAAAGGAAGAAAAAGATCCCTACCGGAGGAGCCTGTCCATGGGGAACAAGGGAAGGAGGAATGAGAGAAAACATGTCTGTCCGCCAAGCGAACGGAACGCCGCCTCCCACACTCCTCCACCGAATCAATCACACTCTTTCACCTCCCCGTCACTGTGATGTCATTCATTCAGCCGTTTCTCCGTTGCTATGGCAACTCCGCCGCTTTCTTTTCCTCTTTCTCCCACCTCTCTTTTACTCCTCCCTCTCTCTCTCTCTCTGACCCCCACAGATCCAATCTGAGGGGTGCAAAAATTCCCCCCCCTCCCAAAAGCCCTGCTCCTCCCTCTTATAATTTCTGTCCTGTCCTAGAGCAGGGGTAGGGGGGCTTTGGGGAGATGGGGGGTGAGTCAGAACAGGGAAGGGGGATTCACCTTCAATTGAGGCCACGCTAAGGGTCATAAAGCAACAACAAACATTGTTGTTGTAGCCCCAGACAAGCACACCTGACTCAACTTCCACAGGTTGGGACAATACGGTTCTGTGTGCATTTTGGTCTAAATGTTATTGACATATTCTTCTTCTGTTCAATGTTATCTAGCTAAATACCCTAATTCATGGAACAAAACACATAAAGCAAACACACAGAGAACAAAACACACAGAACAAAACACACAAAGCAAAACACACAGAGAACAAAACACAAAGCAAAACACACAGAGAACAAAACACACAAAGCAAACACACAGAGAACAAAATACACAGAACGAAACACACAAAGCAAACACAGAGAACAAAGCACACAGAACAAACACACATAGAACAAACACAGAGCAAAAGAGATGATGTGGAAACCAGCCACTAGATGCAACAGTGAGAGCTGTGAGCACCTGCCTCTGGTAACAAAGGTTGCTTGAATCCAGCAATACAAAGTTGTTTTTAAGATTTTAGTGTAAATAAATATATATTTTTTTATATTCCAAACCTTAACCCTTACCTTAACCATTCAGAGTTAATACTTAAACATAATATTTAGGAGTTAATGCCTAAACTTAACCCTAACCTTAAAAACGTATTTCGGGATTGGTGTCACATCCACGGGACAGTTGAGCTAACGTAGGCTAATGCGATTAGCATGAGGTTGTAAATAACAAGAACATTTCCCAGGACATAGACATATCTGATATGGGCAGAAAGATTAAATTGCTGTTAATCTAACTGCACTGTCCAATTTACAGTAGCTATTACAGAGAAATAATGCCATGCTATTGTTTTAGGAGAGTGCACAATTTTGAACATGAAAGTTATTAATAAACAAATTAGGCAGATTTGGGCAGTCTTGATACAACATTTTGAACAGAAATGCTATGGTTCATTTGATCAGTTCATTGGATAGACCGCTGCCATCTAGTGGTCAAAATCTAAATTGCACCTGGGCTGGAATAATACATTATGGCCTTTCTTTTGCATTTCAAAGATGATGGTACAAAAAAAATACAAAAGAACGGTTGTTTTTTGCCTTGAATTATCTATTACTAAATATATTCTGTTATATTCTCCTACATTCACATTTCCACAAACTTCCTTTCAAATTGTACCAAGAATATGCATATCCTTGCTTCAGGGCCTGAGCTGAAGGCAGATAGATTTGGGTATGTCATTTTAGGTGGGAATTGGAAAAAATGGGTGGATCCTTAAGACGTAAAAAATGTGGAGTTAATGCCTAAACTTAACCCTAACCTTAACAATCTGGAGTTCATGTCTAACGTTAACACTAACCTTAACAATCTGGAGTTCATGTCTAACGTTAACACTAACCTTAGCAATCTGGAGTTCATGTCTAACGTTAACACTAACCTTAGCAATCTGGAGTTCATGTCTAATGTTAACACTAACCTTAGCAATCTGGAGTTCATGTCTAACGTTAACACTAACCTTAGCAATCTGGAGTTCATGTCTAACGTTAACACTAACCTTAGCAATCTGGAGGTCATGTCTAACATTAACACTAACCTTAGCAATCTGGAGTTCATGTCTAACGTTAACACTAACCTTAACAATCTGGAGTTCATGTCTAACGTTAACACTAACCTTAGCAATCTGGAGTTCATGTCTAACGTTAACACTAACCTTAGCAATCTGGAGTTCATGTCTAACGTTAACACTAACCTTAGCAATCTGGAGTTCATGTCTAATGTTAACACTAACCTAAACAATCTGGAGTTCATGTCTAACGTTAACACTAACCTTAGCAATCTGGAGTTAATACCTAAACTTAACCCTAACCTTAGCAATCTGGAGTTCATGTCTAACGTTAATACTAACCTTAGCAATCTGGAGTTCATGTCTAAATTTAACCCTAACCTTAATAATCTTGACTTCATGGCTAACGTTAACACTAACCTTAACAATCTGGAGTTCATGTCTAACGTTAACACTAACCTTAGCAATCTGGAGTTCATGTCTAACGTTAACACTAACCTTAACAATCTGGAGTTCATGTCTAACGTTAACACTAACCTTAGCAATCTGGAGTTCATGTCTAATGTTAACACTAACCTTAGCAATCTGGAGTTCATGTCTAACGTTAACACTAACCCTAGCAATCTGGAGTTCATGTCTAATGTTAACACTAACCTAAACAATCTGGAGTTCATGTCTAACGTTAACACTAACCTTAGCAATCTGGAGTTAATGCCTAAACTTAACCCTAACTTTAGCAATCTGGAGTTAATGCCTAAACTTAACCCTAACCTTAGCAATCTGGAGTTCATGTCTAACGTTAACCCTAACCTTAACAATCTGGAGTTCACACCTAACGTTAAGACTAACCTTAACAATCTGGAGTTCATGTCTAACGTTAACACCAACTTTAACAATCTGGAGTTCATGTCTAAACTTAATACTAACCTTAATAATCTGGAGTTCATGTCTAACGTTAACACTAACCTTAGCAATCTGGAGTTCATGTCTAAACTTAACACTAACCTTAGCAATCTGGAGTTCATGTCTAAACTTAACACTAACCTTAGCAATCTGGAGTTCATGTCTAACGTTAACACTAACCTTAACAATCTGGAGTTCATGTCTAACGTTAACACTAACCTTAGCAATCTGGAGTTCATGTCTAACGTTAACACTAACCTTAGCAATCTGGAGTTCATGTCTAAACTTAACACTAACCTTAGCAATCTGGAGTTCATGTCTAACGTTAACACTAACCTTAACAATCTGGAGTTCATGTCTAACGTTAACACTAACCTTAGCAATCTGGAGTTCATGTCTAAAGTTAACACTAACCTTAACAATCTGGAGTTCATGTCTAACGTTAACACTAACCTTAGCAATCTGGAGTTCATGTCTAAACTTAACACTAACCTTAGCAATCTGGAGTTCATGTCTAACGTTAACACTAACCTTAGCAATCTGGAGTTCATGTCTAACGTTAACACTAACCTTAGCAATCTGGAGTTCATGTCTAACGTTAACACTAACCTTAGCAATCTGGAGTTCATGTCTAACGTTAACACTAACCTTAGCAATCTGGAGTTCATGTCTAACGTTAACACTAACCTTAGCAATCTGGAGTTCATGTCTAACGTTAACACTAACCTTAGCAATCTGGAGTTCATGTCTAACGTTAACACTAACCTTAGCAATCTGGAGTTCATGTCTAACGTTAACACTAACCTTAGCAATCTGGAGTTCATGTCTAACGTTAACACTAACCTTAACAATCTGGAGTTCATGTCTAACGTTAACACTAACCTTAGCAATCTGGAGTTCATGTCTAACGTTAACACTAACCTTAGCAATCTGGAGGTCATGTCTAACATTAACACTAACCTTAGCAATCTGGAGTTCATGTCTAACGTTAACACTAACCTTAACAATCTGGAGTTCATGTCTAACGTTAACACTAACCTTAGCAATCTGGAGTTCATGTCTAACGTTAACACTAACCTTAGCAATCTGGAGTTCATGTCTAACGTTAACACTAACCTTAGCAATCTGGAGTTCATGTCTAATGTTAACACTAACCTAAACAATCTGGAGTTCATGTCTAACGTTAACACTAACCTTAGCAATCTGGAGTTAATACCTAAACTTAACCCTAACTTTAGCAATCTGGAGTTCATGTCTAACGTTAATACTAACCTTAGAAATCTGGAGTTCATGTCTAAATTTAACCCTAACCTTAATAATCTTGACTTCATGGCTAACGTTAACACAAACCTCAACAATCTGGAGTTCATGTCTAACATTAAAACTAACCTTAGCAATCTGGAATTCATGTCTAACGTTAACACTAACCTTAACAATCTGGAGTTCATGTCTAACGTTAACACTAACCTTAGCAATCTGGAGTTCATGTCTAATGTTAACACTAACCTTAGCAATCTGGAGTTCATGTCTAACGTTAACACTAACCTTAGCAATCTGGAGTTCATGTCTAATGTTAACACTAACCTAAACAATCTGGAGTTCATGTCTAACGTTAACACTAACCTTAGCAATCTGGAGTTCATGTCTAAACTTAACACTAACCTTAGCAATCTGGAGTTCATGTCTAACGTTAACACTAACCTTAGCAATCTGGAATTCATGTCTAACGTTAACACTAACCTTAACAATCTGGAGTTCATGTCTAACGTTAACACTAACCTTAACAATCTGGAGTTCATGTCTAACGTTAACACTAACCTTAGCAATCTGGAGTTCATGTCTAAACTTAACACTAACCTTAATAATCTGGAGTTCATGTCTAACGTTAACACTAACCTTAGCAATCTGGAGTTAATGTCTAAACTTAACACTAACCTTAGCAATCTGGAGTTCATGTCTAAACTTAACACTAACCTTAGCAATCTGGAGTTCATGTCTAACGTTAACACTAACCTTAACAATCTGGAGTTCATGTCTAACGTTAACACTAACCTTAACAATCTGGAGTTCATGTCTAACGTTAACACTAACTTTAGCAATCTGGAGTTCATGTCTAAACTTAACACTAACCTTAACAATCTGGAGTTCATGTCTAACGTTAACACTAACCTTAACAATCTGGAGTTCATGTCTAACGTTAACACTAACCTTAGCAATCTGGAGTTCATGTCTAAAGTTAACACTAACCTTAACAATCTGGAGTTCATGTCTAACGTTAACACTAACCTTAGCAATCTGGAGTTCATGTCTAAACTTAATACTAACCTTAATAATCTGGAGTTCATGTCTAACGTTAACACTAACCTTAACAATCTGGAGTTCATATCTAACGTTAACACTAACCTTAGCAATCTGGAGTTCATGTCTAACGTTAACACTAACCTTAGCAATCTGGAGTTCATGTCTAACGTTAACACTAACCTTAGCAATCTGGAGTTCATGTCTAACGTTAACACTAACCTTAGCAATCTGGAGTTCATGTCTAACGTTAACACTAACCTTAGCAATCTGGAGTTCATGTCTAACGTTAACACTAACCTTAGCAATCTGGAGTTCATGTCTAACGTTAACACTAACCTTAGCAATCTGGAGTTCATGTCTAATGTTAACACTAACCTTAACAATCTGGAGTTCATGTCTAACGTTAACACTAACCTTAGCAATCTGGAGGTCATATCTAACGTTAACACTAACCTTAGCAATCTGGAGGTCATGTCTAACATTAACACTAACCTTAGCAATCTGGAGTTCATGTCTAACGTTAACACTAACCTTAACAATCTGGAGTTCATGTCTAACGTTAACACTAACCTTAGCAATCTGGAGTTCATGTCTAACGTTAACACTAACCTTAGCAATCTGGAGTTCATGTCTAACGTTAACACTAACCTTAGCAATCTGGAGTTCATGTCTAATGTTAACACTAACCTAAACAATCTGGAGTTCATGTCTAACGTTAACACTAACCTTAGCAATCTGGAGTTAATGCCTAAACTTAACCCTAACCTTAGCAATCTGGAGTTCATGTCTAACGTTAACACTAACCTTAGCAATCTGGAGTTCATGTCTAACGTTAACACTAACCTTAATAATCTTGACTTCATGGCTAACGTTAACACAAACCTCAACAATCTGGAGTTCATGTCTAACGTTAACACTAACCTTAGCAATCTGGAGTTCATGTCTAACGTTAACACTAACCTTAACAATCTGGAGTTCATGTCTAACGTTAACACTAACCTTAGCAATCTGGAGTTCATGTCTAATGTTAACACTAACCTTAGCAATCTGGAGTTCATGTCTAACGTTAACACTAACCTTAGCAATCTGGAGTTCATGTCTAATGTTAACACTAACCTAAACAATCTGGAGTTCATGTCTAACGTTAACACTAACCTTAGCAATCTGGAGTTAATGCCTAAACTTAACACTAACTTTAGCAATCTGGAGTTAATGCCTAAACTTAACCCTAACCTTAGCAATCTGGAGTTCATGTCTAACGTTAACACTAACCTTAACAATCTGGAGTTCATGTCTAACGTTAACACTAACCTTAACAATCTGGAGTTCATGTCTAACGTTAACACCAACTTTAACAATCTGGAGTTCATGTCTAAACTTAATACTAACCTTAATAATCTGGAGTTCATGTCTAACGTTAACACTAACCTTAGCAATCTGGAGTTAATGCCTAAACTTAACCCTAACCTTAGCAATCTGGAGTTAATGCCTAAACTTAACCCTAACCTTAGCAATCTGGAGTTCATGTCTAACGTTAACACTAACCTTAACAATCTGGAGTTCATGTCTAACGTTAACACTAACCTTAACAATCTGGAGTTCATGTCTAACGTTAACACTAACCTTAGCAATCTGGAGTTCATGTCTAAACTTAACACTAACCTTAGCAATCTGGAGTTCATGTCTAACGTTAACACTAACCTTAACAATCTGGAGTTCATGTCTAACGTTAACACTAACCTTAGCAATCTGGAGTTCATGTCTAACGTTAACACTAACCTTAACAATCTGGAGTTCATGTCTAACGTTAACACTAACCTTAGCAATCTGGAGTTCATGTCTAAACTTAATACTAACCTTAATAATCTGGAGTTCATGTCTAACGTTAACACTAACCTTAGCAATCTGGAGTTCATGTCTAACGTTAACACTAACCTTAGCAATCTGGAGTTCATGTCTAACGTTAACACTAACCTTAGCAATCTGGAGTTCATGTCTAACGTTAACACTAACCTTAGCAATCTGGAGTTCATGTCTAATGTTAACACTAACCTAAACAATCTGGAGTTCATGTCTAACGTTAACACTAACCTTAGCAATCTGGAGGTCATGTCTAACATTAACACTAACCTTAGCAATCTGGAGTTCATGTCTAATGTTAACACTAACCTAAACAATCTGGAGTTCATGTCTAACGTTAACACTAACCTTAACAATCTGGAGTTCATGTCTAACGTTAACACTAACCTTAGCAATCTGGAGTTCATGTCTAAAGTTAACACTAACCTTAACAATCTGGAGTTCATGTCTAACGTTAACACTAACCTTAGCAATCTGGAGTTCATGTCTAAACTTAATACTAACCTTAATAATCTTGACTTCATGGCTAACGTTAACACTAACCTTAACAATCTGGAGTTCATGTCTAACGTTAACACTAACCTTAGCAATCTGGAGTTCATGTCTAACGTTAACACTAACCTTAGCAATCTGGAGTTCATGTCTAACGTTAACACTAACCTTAACAATCTGGAGTTCATGTCTAACGTTAACACTAACCTTAGCAATCTGGAGTTCATGTCTAACGTTAACACTAACCTTAGCAATCTGGAGTTCATGTCTAACGTTAACACTAACCTTAGCAATCTGGAGTTCATGTCTAACGTTAACACTAACCTTAGCAATCTGGAGTTCATGTCTAACGTTAACACTAACCTTAGCAATCTGGAGTTCATGTCTAACGTTAACACTAACCTTAGCAATCTGGAGTTCATGTCTAATGTTAACACTAACCTTAACAATCTGGAGTTCATGTCTAACGTTAACACTAACCTTAGCAATCTGGAGTTCATGTCTAACGTTAACACTAACCTTAGCAATCTGGAGTTAATGCCTAAACTTAACCCTAACCTTAGCAATCTGGAGTTCATGTCTAACGTTAACACTAACCTTAGCAATCTGGAGTTCATGTCTAAATTTAACACTAACCTTAACAATCTTGAGTTCATGTCTAACGTTAACACAAACCTAAGCAATCTGGAGTTCATGTCTAACGTTAACACTAACCTTAGCAATCTGGAGTTAATGCCTAAACTTAACCCTAACCTTAGCAATCTGGAGTTCATGTCTAACGTTAACACTAACCTTAACAATCTGGAGTTCATGTCTAACGTTAACACTAACCTTAGCAATCTGGAGTTCATGTCTAACGTTAACACTAACCTTAGCAATCTGGAGTTCATGTCTAACGTTAACACTAACCTTAGCAATCTGGAGTTCATGTCTAATGTTAACACTAACCTAAACAATCTGGAGTTCATGTCTAACGTTAACACTAACCTTAGCAATCTGGAGTTAATACCTAAACTTAACCCTAACTTTAGCAATCTGGAGTTCATGTCTAACGTTAATACTAACCTTAGAAATCTGGAGTTCATGTCTAAATTTAACCCTAACCTTAATAATCTTGACTTCATGGCTAACGTTAACACAAACCTCAACAATCTGGAGTTCATGTCTAACATTAACACTAACCTTAGCAATCTGGAGTTCATGTCTAACGTTAACACTAACCTTAGCAATCTGGAGTTCATGTCTAATGTTAACACTAACCTTAGCAATCTGGAGTTCATGTCTAACGTTAACACTAACCTTAGCAATCTGGAGTTCATGTCTAATGTTAACACTAACCTAAACAATCTGGAGTTCATGTCTAACGTTAACACTAACCTTAGCAATCTGGAGTTAATGCCTAAACTTAACCCTAACTTTAGCAATCTGGAGTTCATGTCTAACGTTAATACTAACCTTAGAAATCTGGAGTTCATGTCTAAATTTAACCCTAACCTTAATAATCTTGACTTCATGGCTAACGTTAACACAAACCTCAAAAATCTGGAGTTCATGTCTAACGTTAACACTAACCTTAACAATCTGGAGTTCATGTATAACGTTAACACTAACCTTAGCAATCTGGAGTTCATGTCTAAAGTTAACACTAACCTTAACAATCTGGAGTTCATGTCTAACGTTAATACTAACCTTAGCAAATCTGGAGTTCATGTCTAAACTTAATACTAACCTTAATAATCTGGAGTTCATGTCTAACGTTAACACTAACCTTATCAATCTGGAGTTCATATCTAACGTTAACACTAACCTTAGCAATCTGGAGGTCATGTCTAACATTAACACTAACCTTAGCAATCTGGAGTTCATGTCTAACGTTAACACTAACCTTAGCAATCTGGAGTTCATGTCTAATGTTAACACTAACCTAAACAATCTGGAGTTCATGTCTAACGTTAACACTAACCATAGCAATCTGGAGGTCATGTCTAACATTAACACTAACCTTAGCAATCTGGAGTTCATGTCTAACGTTAACACTAACCTTAGCAATCTGGAGTTCATGTCTAATGTTAACACTAACCTAAACAATCTGGAGTTCATGTCTAACGTTAACACTAACCTTAACAATCTGGAGTTCATGTATAACGTTAACACTAACCTTAGCAATCTGGAGTTCATGTCTAAAGTTAACACTAACCTTAACAATCTGGAGTTCATGTCTAACGTTAATACTAACCTTAGCAATCTGGAGTTCATGTCTAAACTTAATACTAACCTTAATAATCTTGACTTCATGGCTAACGTTAACACTAACCTTAACAATCTGGAGTTCATATCTAACGTTAACACTAACCTTAGCAATCTGGAGGTCATGTCTAACGTTAACACTAACCTTAGCAATCTGGAGTTCATGTCTAACGTTAACACTAACCTTAACAATCTGGAGTTCATGTCTAACGTTAACACTAACCTTAGCAATCTGGAGTTCATGTCTAACGTTAACACTAACCTTAGCAATCTGGAGTTCATGTCTAACGTTAACACTAACCTTAGCAATCTGGAGTTCATGTCTAACGTTAACACTAACCTTAGCAATCTGGAGTTCATGTCTAACGTTAACACTAACCTTAGCAATCTGGAGTTCATGTCTAACGTTAACACTAACCTTAGCAATCTGGAGTTCATGTCTAACGTTAACACTAACCTTAACAATCTGGAGTTCATGTCTAACGTTAACACTAACCTTAGCAATCTGGAGTTCATGTCTAACGTTAACACTAACCTTAGCAATCTGGAGTTCATGTCTAACGTTAACACTAACCTTAGCAATCTGGAGTTCATGTCTAACGTTAACACTAACCTTAACAATCTGGAGTTCATGTCTAACGTTAACACTAACCTTAGCAATCTGGAGTTCATGTCTAACGTTAACACTAACCTTAGCAATCTGGAGTTCATGTCTAACGTTAACACTAACCTTAGCAATCTGGAGTTCATGTCTAACGTTAACACTAACCTTAACAATCTGGAGTTCATGTCTAACGTTAACACTAACCTTAGCAATCTGGAGTTAATGCCTAAACTTAACCCTAACCTTAGCAATCTGGAGTTCATGTCTAAATTTAACCCTAACCTTAACAATCTGGAGTTCATGTCTAACGTTAACACTAACCTTAACAATCTGGAGTTCATGTCTAACGTTAACACTAACCTTAGCAATCTGGAGTTCATGTCTAACGTTAACACTAACCTTAACAATCTGGAGTTCATGTCTAACGTTAACACTAACCTTAACAATCTGGAGTTCATGTCTAACGTTAACACTAACCTTAGCAATCTGGAGTTAATGCCTAAACTTAACCCTAACCTTAGCAATCTGGAGTTCATGTCTAACGTTAACCCTAACCTTAACAATCTGGAGTTCACACCTAACGTTAAGACTAACCTTAACAATCTGGAGTTCATGTCTAACGTTAACACCAACTTTAACAATCTGGAGTTCATGTCTAACGTTAACACTAACCTTAACAATCTGGAGTTCATGTCTAACGTTAACACTAACCTTAGCAATCTGGAGTTCATGTCTAACGTTAACACTAACCTTAGCAATCTGGAGTTAATGCCTAAACTTAACCCTAACCTTAGCAATCTGGAGTTCATGTCTAACGTTAACACTAACCTTAACAATCTGGAGTTCATGTCTAACGTTAACACTAACCTTAGCAATCTGGAGTTCATGTCTAACGTTAACACTAACCTTAGCAATCTGGAGTTCATGTCTAACGTTAACACTAACCTTAGCAATCTGGAGTTCATGTCTAATGTTAACACTAACCTAAACAATCTGGAGTTCATGTCTAACGTTAACACTAACCTTAGCAATCTGGAGTTAATGCCTAAACTTAACCCTAACTTTAGCAATCTGGAGTTCATGTCTAACGTTAATACTAACCTTAGAAATCTGGAGTTCATGTCTAAATTTAACCCTAACCTTAATAATCTTGACTTCATGGCTAACGTTAACACAAACCTCAACAATCTGGAGTTCATGTCTAACATTAAAACTAACCTTAGCAATCTGGAGTTCATGTCTAACGTTAACACTAACCTTAACAATCTGGAGTTCATGTCTAACGTTAACACTAACCTTAGCAATCTGGAGTTCATGTCTAATGTTAACACTAACCTTAGCAATCTGGAGTTCATGTCTAACGTTAACACTAACCTTAGCAATCTGGAGTTCATGTCTAATGTTAACACTAACCTAAACAATCTGGAGTTCATGTCTAACGTTAACACTAACCTTAGCAATCTGGAGTTAATGCCTAAACTTAACCCTAACCTTAGCAATCTGGAGTTCATGTCTAACGTTAACACTAACCTTAGAAATCTGGAGTTCATGTCTAAATTTAAACCTAACCTTAATAATCTTGACTTCATGGCTAACGTTAACACAAACCTCAACAATCTGGAGTTCATGTCTAACGTTAACACTAACCTTAACAATCTGGAGTTCATGTCTAACGTTAACACTAACCTTAGCAATCTGGAGTTCATGTCTAAAGTTAACACTAACCTTAACAATCTGGAGTTCATGTCTAACGTTAACACTAACCTTAGCAATCTGGAGTTCATGTCTAAACTTAATACTAACCTTAATAATCTGGAGTTCATGTCTAACGTTAACACTAACCTTAGCAATCTGGAGTTCATGTCTAACGTTAACACTAACCTTAGCAATCTGGAGGTCATGTCTAACATTAACACTAACCTTAGCAATCTGGAGTTCATGTCTAACGTTAACACTAACCTTAGCAATCTGGAGTTCATGTCTAATGTTAACACTAACCTAAACAATCTGGAGTTCATGTCTAACGTTAACACTAACCTTAACAATCTGGAGTTCATGTCTAACGTTAACACTAACCTTAGCAATCTGGAGTTCATGTCTAACGTTAACACTAACCTTAGCAATCTGGAGTTCATGTCTAACGTTAACACTAACCTTAGCAATCTGGAGTTAATGCCTAAACTTAACCCTAACCTTAGCAATCTGGAGTTCATGTCTAACGTTAACACTAACCTTAACAATCTGGAGTTCATGTCTAACGTTAACACTAACCTTAGCAATCTGGAGTTCATGTCTAACGTTAACACTAACCTTAGCAATCTGGAGTTCATGTCTAACGTTAACACTAACCTTAGCAATCTGGAGTTCATGTCTAATGTTAACACTAACCTAAACAATCTGGAGTTCATGTCTAACGTTAACACTAACCTTAGCAATCTGGAGTTAATGCCTAAACTTAACCCTAACCTTAGCAATCTGGAGTTCATGTCTAACGTTAACACTAACCTTAGCAATCTGGAGTTCATGTCTAACGTTAACACTAACCTTAATAATCTTGACTTCATGGCTAACGTTAACACAAACCTCAACAATCTGGAGTTCATGTCTAACGTTAACACTAACCTTAGCAATCTGGAGTTCATGTCTAACGTTAACACTAACCTTAACAATCTGGAGTTCATGTCTAACGTTAACACTAACCTTAGCAATCTGGAGTTCATGTCTAATGTTAACACTAACCTTAGCAATCTGGAGTTCATGTCTAACGTTAACACTAACCTTAGCAATCTGGAGTTCATGTCTAATGTTAACACTAACCTAAACAATCTGGAGTTCATGTCTAACGTTAACACTAACCTTAGCAATCTGGAGTTAATGCCTAAACTTAACCCTAACCTTAGCAATCTGGAGTTCATGTCTAACGTTAATACTAACCTTAGCAATCTGGAGTTCATGTCTAAATTTAACACTAACCTTAATAATCTGGAGTTCATGGCTAACGTTAACACTAACCTTAACAATCTGGAGTTCATGTCTAACGTTAACACTAACCTTAACAATCTGGAGTTCATGTATAACGTTAACACTAACCTTAGCAATCTGGAGTTCATGTCTAAAGTTAACACTAACCTTAGCAATCTGGAGTTCATGTCTAAAGTTAACACTAACCTTAGCAATCTGGAGTTCATGTCTAAACTTAATACTAACCTTAATAATCTGGAGTTCATGTCTAACGTTAACACTAACCTTAGCAATCTGGAGTTCATGTCTAACGTTAACACTAACCTTAGCAATCTGGAGTTCATGTCTAACGTTAACACTAACCTTAGCAATCTGGAGTTCATGTCTAACGTTAACACTAACCTTAGCAATCTGGAGTTCATGTCTAATGTTAACACTAACCTAAACAATCTGGAGTTCATGTCTAACGTTAACACTAACCTTAGCAATCTGGAGGTCATGTCTAACATTAACACTAACCTTAGCAATCTGGAGTTCATGTCTAACGTTAACACTAACCTTAGCAATCTGGAGTTCATGTCTAATGTTAACACTAACCTAAACAATCTGGAGTTCATGTCTAACGTTAACACTAACCTTAACAATCTGGAGTTCATGTCTAACGTTAACACTAACCTTAGCAATCTGGAGTTCATGTCTAAAGTTAACACTAACCTTAACAATCTGGAGTTCATGTCTAACGTTAACACTAACCTTAGCAATCTGGAGTTCATGTCTAAACTTAATACTAACCTTAATAATCTGGAGTTCATGTCTAACGTTAACACTAACCTTAACAATCTGGAGTTCATGTCTAACGTTAACACTAACCTTAGCAATCTGGAGTTCATGTCTAACGTTAACACTAACCTTAGCAATCTGGAGTTCATGTCTAACGTTAACACTAACCTTAACAATCTGGAGTTCATGTCTAACGTTAACACTAACCTTAGCAATCTGGAGTTCATGTCTAACGTTAACACTAACCTTAACAATCTGGAGTTCATGTCTAACGTTAACACTAACCTTAGCAATCTGGAGTTAATGCCTAAACTTAACCCTAACCTTAGCAATCTGGAGTTCATGTCTAACGTTAACACTAACCTTAGCAATCTGGAGTTCATGTCTAAATTTAACACTAACCTTAACAATCTGGAGTTCATGTCTAACGTTAACACTAACCTCAACAATCTGGAGTTCATGTCTAACGTTAACACTAACCTTAGCAATCTGGAGTTCATGTCTAACGTTAACACTAACCTTAACAATCTGGAGTTCATGTCTAACGTTAACACTAACCTTAGCAATCTGGAGTTCATGTCTAACGTTAACACTAACCTTAGCAATCTGGAGTTCATGTCTAACGTTAACACTAACCTTAGCAATCTGGAGTTCATGTCTAATGTTAACACTAACCTTAACAATCTGGAGTTCATGTCTAACGTTAACACTAACCTTAGCAATCTGGAGTTCATGTCTAATGTTAACACTAACCTAAACAATCTGGAGTTCATGTCTAACGTTAACACTAACCTTAGCAATCTGGAGTTAATGCCTAAACTTAACCCTAACCTTAGCAATCTGGAGTTCATGTCTAACGTTAACACTAACCTTAGCAATCTGGAGTTCATGTCTAAACTTAACACTAACCTTAATAATCTGGAATTCATGTCTAACGTTAACACTAACCTTAACAATCTGGAGTTCATGTCTAACGTTAACACTAACCTTAGCAATCTGGAGTTCATGTCTAACGTTAACACTAACCTTAGCAATCTGGAGTTCATGTCTAACGTTAACACTAACCTTAACAATCTGGAGTTCATGTCTAACGTTAACACTAACCTTAGCAATCTGGAGTTCATGTCTAACGTTAACACTAACCTTAGCAATCTGGAGTTCATGTCTAACGTTAACACTAACCTTAGCAATCTGGAGTTCATGTCTAACGTTAACACTAACCTTAGCAATCTGGAGTTCATGTCTAACGTTAACACTAACCTTAGCAATCTGGAGTTCATGTCTAACGTTAACACTAACCTTAGCAATCTGGAGTTCATGTCTAATGTTAACACTAACCTAAACAATCTGGAGTTCATGTCTAACGTTAACACTAACCTTAGCAATCTGGAGGTCATATCTAACGTTAACACTAACCTTAGCAATCTGGAGGTCATGTCTAACATTAACACTAACCTTAGCAATCTGGAGTTCATGTCTAACGTTAACACTAACCTTAACAATCTGGAGTTCATGTCTAACGTTAACACTAACCTTAGCAATCTGGAGTTCATGTCTAACGTTAACACTAACCTTAGCAATCTGGAGTTCATGTCTAACGTTAACACTAACCTTAGCAATCTGGAGTTCATGTCTAATGTTAACACTAACCTAAACAATCTGGAGTTCATGTCTAACGTTAACACTAACCTTAGCAATCTGGAGTTAATGCCTAAACTTAACCCTAACCTTAGCAATCTGGAGTTCATGTTTAATGTTAACCCTAACCTTAGCAATCTGGAGTTCATGTCTAAATTTAAACCTAACCTTAATAATCTTGACTTCATGGCTAACGTTAACACTAACCTTAACAATCTGGAGGTCATGTCTAACATTAACACTAACCTTAGCAATCTGGAGTTCATGTCTAACGTTAACACTAACCTTAACAATCTGGAGTTCATGTCTAACGTTAACACTAACCTTAGCAATCTGGAGTTCATGTCTAATGTTAACACTAACCTTAGCAATCTGGAGTTCATGTCTAACGTTAACACTAACCTTAGCAATCTGGAGTTCATGTCTAATGTTAACACTAACCTAAACAATCTGGAGTTCATGTCTAACGTTAACACTAACCTTAGCAATCTGGAGTTAATGCCTAAACTTAACCCTAACCTTAGCAATCTGGAGTTCATGTCTAAACTTAACCCTAACCTTAGCAATCTGGAGTTCATGTCTAACGTTAACACTAACCTTAACAATCTGGAGTTCATGTCTAACGTTAACACTAACCTTAACAATCTGGAGTTCATGTCTAACGTTAACACTAACCTTAGCAATCTGGAGTTCATGTCTAAACTTAACACTAACCTTAGCAATCTGGAGTTCATGTCTAACGTTAACACTAACCTTAACAATCTGGAGTTCATGTCTAACGTTAACACTAACCTTAGCAATCTGGAGTTCATGTCTAACGTTAACACTAACCTTAGCAATCTGGAGTTCATGTCTAACGTTAACACTAACCTTAGCAATCTGGAGTTCATGTCTAACGTTAACACTAACCTTAGCAATCTGGAGTTCATGTCTAATGTTAACACTAACCTTAACAATCTGGAGTTCATGTCTAACGTTAACACTAACCTTAGCAATCTGGAGTTCATGTCTAACGTTAACACTAACCTTAGCAATCTGGAGTTCATGTCTAACGTTAACACTAACCTTAGCAATCTGGAGTTCATGTCTAACGTTAACACTAACCTTAACAATCTGGAGTTCATGTCTAACGTTAACACTAACCTTAGCAATCTGGAGTTCATGTCTAACGTTAACACTAACCTTAGCAATCTGGAGTTCATGTCTAATGTTAACACTAACCTAAACAATCTGGAGTTCATGTCTAACGTTAACACTAACCTTGGCAATCTGGAGTTAATGCCTAAACTTAACCCTAACCTTAGCAATCTGGAGTTCATGTCTAACGTTAACACTAACCTTAGCAATCTGGAGTTCATGTCTAAATTTAACACTAACCTTAATAATCTTGACTTCATGGCTAACGTTAACACAAACCTCAACAATCTGGAGTTCATGTCTAACATTAAAACTAACCTTAGCAATCTGGAATTCATGTCTAACGTTAACACTAACCTTAACAATCTGGAGTTCATGTCTAACGTTAACACTAACCTTAACAATCTGGAGTTCATGTCTAACGTTAACACTAACCTTAGCAATCTGGAGTTAATGCCTAAACTTAACCCTAACCTTAGCAATCTGGAGTTCATGTCTAACGTTAACACTAACCTTAACAATCTGGAGTTCATGTCTAACGTTAACACTAACCTTAGCAATCTGGAGTTCATGTCTAACGTTAACACTAACCTTAGCAATCTGGAGTTCATGTCTAACGTTAACACTAACCTTAACAATCTGGAGTTCATGTCTAACGTTAACACTAACCTTAGCAATCTGGAGTTCATGTCTAACGTTAACACTAACCTTAGCAATCTGGAGTTAATGCCTAAACTTAACCCTAACCTTAGCAATCTGGAGTTCATGTCTAACGTTAACACTAACCTTAACAATCTGGAGTTCATGTCTAACGTTAACACTAACCTTAGCAATCTGGAGTTCATGTCTAACGTTAACACTAACCTTAGCAATCTGGAGTTCATGTCTAACGTTAACACTAACCTTAGCAATCTGGAGTTCATGTCTAATGTTAACACTAACCTAAACAATCTGGAGTTCATGTCTAACGTTAACACTAACCTTAGCAATCTGGAGTTAATGCCTAAACTTAACCCTAACCTTAGCAATCTGGAGTTCATGTCTAACGTTAACACAAACCTCAGCAATCTGGAGTTAATGCCTAAATTTAACCCTAACCTTAATAATCTGGAGTTCATGTCTAACGTTAACACTAACCTTAACAATCTGGAGTTCATGTCTAACGTTAACACTAACCTTAGCAATCTGGAGTTCATGTCTAACGTTAACACTAACCTTAACAATCTGGAGTTCATGTCTAACGTTAACACTAACCTTAGCAATCTGGAGTTCATGTCTAACGTTAACACTAACCTTAGCAATCTGGAGTTCATGTCTAACGTTAACACTAACCTTAGCAATCTGGAGTTCATGTCTAATGTTAACACTAACCTTAACAATCTGGAGTTCATGTCTAACGTTAACACTAACCTTAGCAATCTGGAGTTCATGTCTAACGTTAACACTAACCTTAGCAATCTGGAGTTAATGCCTAAACTTAACACTAACCTTAGCAATCTGGAGTTCATGTTTAATGTTAACACTAACCTTAGCAATCTGGAGTTCATGTCTAACGTTAACACTAACCTTAACAATCTGGAGTTCATGTCTAACGTTAACACTAACCTTAGCAATCTGGAGTTAATGTCCTAAACTTAACACTAACCTTAGCAATCTGGAGTTCATGTCTAACGTTAACACTAACCTTAACAATCTGGAGTTCATGTCTAACGTTAACACTAACCTTAGCAATCTGGAGTTCATGTCTAACGTTAACACTAACCTTAGCAATCTGGAGTTCATGTCTAACGTTAACACTAACCTTAGCAATCTGGAGTTAATGCCTAAACTTAACACTAACCTTAGCAATCTGGAGTTCATGTCTAACGTTAACACTAACCTTAACAATCTGGAGTTCATGTCTAACGTTAACACTAACCTTAGCAATCTGGAGTTCATGTCTAAACTTAACACTAACCTTAATAATCTGGAGTTCATGTCTAACGTTAACACTAACCTTAACAATCTGGAGTTCATGTCTAACGTTAACACTAACCTTAACAATCTGGAGTTCATGTCTAACGTTAACACTAACCTTAGCAATCTGGAGTTAATGCCTAAACTTAACACTAACCTTAGCAATCTGGAGTTCATGTCTAACGTTAACACTAACCTTAGCAATCTGGAGTTCATGTCTAACGTTAACACTAACCTTAGCAATCTGGAGTTCATGTCTAACGTTAACACTAACCTTAACAATCTGGAGTTCATGTCTAACGTTAACACTAACCTCAACAATCTGGAGTTCATGTCTAACGTTAACACTAACCTTAGCAATCTGGAGTTAATGTCTAAACTTAACACTAACCTTAGCAATCTGGAGTTCATGTCTAATGTTAACACTAACCTTAGCAATCTGGAGTTCATGTCTAACGTTAACACTAACCTTAACAATCTGGAGTTCATGCCTAAACTTAACACTAACCTTAGCAATCTGGAGTTCATGTTTAATGTTAACACTAACCTTAGCAATCTGGAGTTCATGTCTAACGTTAACACTAACCTTAACAATCTGGAGTTCATGTCTAACGTTAACACTAACCTTAGCAATCTGGAGTTAATGCCTAAACTTAACACCTAACCTTAGCAATCTGGAGTTCATGTCTAACGTTAACACTAACCTTAACAATCTGGAGTTCATGTCTAACGTTAACACTAACCTTAGCAATCTGGAGTTCATGTCTAACGTTAACACTAACCTTAGCAATCTGGAGTTCATGTCTAACGTTAACACTAACCTTAGCAATCTGGAGTTAATGCCTAAACTTAACACTAACCTTAGCAATCTGGAGTTCATGTCTAACGTTAACACTAACCTTAACAATCTCGAGTTCATGTCTAACGTTAACACTAACCTTAGCAATCTGGAGTTCATGTCTAAACTTAACACTAACCTTAATAATCTGGAGTTCATGTCTAACGTTAACACTAACCTTAACAATCTGGAGTTCATGTCTAACGTTAACACTAACCTTAACAATCTGGAGTTCATGTCTAACGTTAACACTAACCTTAGCAATCTGGAGTTAATGCCTAAACTTAACACTAACCTTAGCAATCTGGAGTTCATGTCTAATGTTAACACTAACCTTAGCAATCTGGAGTTCATGTCTAACGTTAACACTAACCTTAGCAATCTGGAGTTCATGTCTAACGTTAACACTAACCTTAGCAATCTGGAGTTCATGTCTAACGTTAACACTAACCTTAACAATCTGGAGTTCATGTCTAACGTTAACACTAACCTTAGCAATCTGGAGTTAATGCCTAAACTTAACCCTAACCTTAGCAATCTGGAGTTCATGTCTAACGTTAACACTAACCTTAACAATCTGGAGTTCATGTCTAATGTTAACACTAACCTTAACAATCTGGAGTTCATGTCTAACGTTAACACTAACCTTAGCAATCTGGAGTTCATGTCTAACGTTAACACTAACCTTAGCAATCTGGAGTTAATGACTAAACTTAACACTAACCTTAGCCATCTGGAGTTCATGTTTAATGTTAACACTAACTTTAGCAATCTGGAGTTCATGTCTAACGTTAACACTAACCTTAACAATCTGGAGTTCATGTCTAACGTTAACACTAACCTTAGCAATCTGGAGTTAATGCCTAAACTTAACACTAACCTTAGCAATCTGGAGTTCATGTCTAACGTTAACACTAACCTTAACAATCTGGAGTTCATGTCTAACGTTAACACTAACCTTAGCAATCTGGAGTTCATGTCTAACGTTAACACTAACCTTAGCAATCTGGAGTTCATGTCTAACGTTAACACTAACCTTAGCAATCTGGAGTTAATGCCTAAACTTAACACTAACCTTAGCAATCTGGAGTTCATGTCTAACGTTAACACTAACCTTAACAATCTGGAGTTCATGTCTAACGTTAACACTAACCTTAGCAATCTGGAGTTCATGTCTAAACTTAACACTAACCTTAATAATCTGGAGTTCATGTCTAACGTTAACCCTAACCTTAACAATCTGGAGTTCATGTCTAACGTTAACACTAACCTTAACAATCTGGAGTTCATGTCTAACGTTAACACTAACCTTAGCAATCTGGAGTTCATGTCTAAACTTAACACTAACCTTAGCAATCTGGAGTTCATGTCTAACGTTAACACTAACCTTAACAATCTGGAGTTCATGTCTAACGTTAACACTAACCTTAACAATCTGGAGTTCATGTCTAACGTTAACACTAACCTTAGCAATCTGGAGTTAATGCCTAAACTTAACCCTAACCTTAGCAATCTGGAGTTCATGTCTAACGTTAACACTAACCTTAGCAATCTGGAGTTCATGTCTAACGTTAACACTAACCTTAGCAATCTGGAGTTCATGTCTAACGTTAACACTAACCTTAGCAATCTGGAGTTCATGTCTAACGTTAACACTAACCTTAACAATCTGGAGTTCATGTCTAACGTTAACACTAACCTTAGCAATCTGGAGTTAATGCCTAAACTTAACACTAACCTTAGCAATCTGGAGTTCATGTTTAATGTTAACACTAACCTTAGCAATCTGGAGTTCATGTCTAACGTTAACACTAACCTTAACAATCTGGAGTTAATGCCTAAACTTAACACTAACCTTAGCAATCTGGAGTTCATGTTTAATGTTAACACTAACCTTAGCAATCTGGAGTTCATGTCTAACGTTAACACTAACCTTAACAATCTGGAGTTCATGTCTAACGTTAACACTAACCTTAGCAATCTGGAGTTAATGTCTAAACTTAACACTAACCTTAGCAATCTGGAGTTCATGTCTAACGTTAACACTAACCTTAACAATCTGGAGTTCATGTCTAACGTTAACACTAACCTTAGCAATCTGGAGTTCATGTCTAACGTTAACACTAACCTTAGCAATCTGGAGTTCATGTCTAACGTTAACACTAACCTTAGCAATCTGGAGTTAATGCCTAAACTTAACACTAACCTTAGCAATCTGGAGTTCATGTCTAACGTTAACACTAACCTTAACAATCTGGAGTTCATGTCTAACGTTAACACTAACCTTAGCAATCTGGAGTTCATGTCTAAACTTAACCCTAACCTTAATAATCTGGAGTTCATGTCTAACGTTAACACTAACCTTAACAATCTGGAGTTCATGTCTAACGTTAACACTAACCTTAACAATCTGGAGTTCATGTCTAACGTTAACACTAACCTTAGCAATCTGGAGTTAATGCCTAAACTTAACACTAACCTTAGCAATCTGGAGTTCATGTCTAATGTTAACACTAACCTTAGCAATCTGGAGTTCATGTTTAATGTTAACACTAACCTTAGCAATCTGGAGTTCATGTCTAACGTTAACACCAACCTTAACAATCTGGAGTTCATGTCTAACGTTAACACAAACCTCAACAATCTGGAGTTCATGTCTAACGTTAACACTAACCTTAGCAATCTGGAGTTAATGCCTAAACTTAACACTAACCTTAGCAATCTGGAGTTCATGTCTAACGTTAACACTAACCTTAGCAATCTGGAGTTCATGTCTAACGTTAACACTAACCTTAACAATCTGGAGTTAATGCCTAAACTTAACACTAACCTTAGCAATCTGGAGTTCATGTCTAACGTTAACACTAACCTTAGCAATCTGGAGTTCATGTCTAACGTTAACACTAACCTTAACAATCTGGAGTTCATGTCTAACGTTAACACTAACCTTAGCAATCTGGAGTTAATGCCTAAACTTAACACTAACCTTAGCAATCTGGAGTTCATGTCTAATGTTAACACTAACCTTAGCAATCTGGAGTTCATGTCTAACGTTAACACTAACCTTAACAATCTGGAGTTCATGTCTAACGTTAACACTAACCTTAGCAATCTGGAGTTAATGCCTAAACTTAACACTAACCTTAGCAATCTGGAGTTCATGTCTAACGTTAACACTAACCTTAACAATCTGGAGTTCATGTCTAACGTTAACACTAACCTTAGCAATCTGGAGTTCATGTCTAACGTTAACACTAACCTTAGCAATCTGGAGTTCATGTCTAACGTTAACACTAACCTTAGCAATCTGGAGTTAATGCCTAAACTTAACACTAACCTTAGCAATCTGGAGTTCATGTCTAACGTTAACACTAACCTTAACAATCTGGAGTTCATGTCTAACGTTAACACTAACCTTAGCAATCTGGAGTTCATGTCTAAACTTAACACTAACCTTAATAATCTGGAGTTCATGTCTAACGTTAACACTAACCTTAACAATCTGGAGTTCATGTCTAACGTTAACACTAACCTTAACAATCTGGAGTTCATGTCTAACGTTAACACTAACCTTAGCAATCTGGAGTTAATGCCTAAACTTAACACTAACCTTAGCAATCTGGAGTTCATGTCTAATGTTAACACTAACCTTAGCAATCTGGAGTTCATGTCTAACGTTAACACTAACCTTAGCAATCTGGAGTTAATGCCTAAACTTAACACTAACCTTAGCAATCTGGAGTTCATGTCTAATGTTAACACTAACCTTAGCAATCTGGAGTTCATGTCTAACGTTAACACTAACCTTAACAATCTGGAGTTCATGTCTAACGTTAACACTAACCTCAACAATCTGGAGTTCATGTCTAACGTTAACACTAACCTTAGCAATCTGGAGTTAATGCCTAAACTTAACACTAACCTTAGCAATCTGGAGTTCATGTCTAATGTTAACACTAACCTTAGCAATCTGGAGTTCATGTCTAACGTTAACACTAACCTTAACAATCTGGAGTTCATGTCTAAACTTAACACTAACCTTAGCAATCTGGAGTTCATGTCTAACGTTAACACTAACCTTAACAATCTGGAGTTCATGTCTAACGTTAACACTAACCTTAGCAATCTGGAGTTAATGCCTAAATTTAACACTAACCTTAATAATCTGGAGTTCATGTCTAACGTTAACACTAACCTTAACAATCTGGAGTTCATGTCTAACGTTAACACTAACCTCAGCAATCTGGAGTTAATGTCTAAACTTAACACTAACCTTAATAATCTGGAGTTCATGTCTAACGTTAACACTAACCTTAACAATCTGGAGTTCATGTCTAACGTTAACACTAACCTTAACAATCTGGAGTTCATGTCTAACGTTAACACTAACCTTAGCAATCTGGAGTTAATGCCTAAACTTAACACTAACCTTAGCAATCTGGAGTTCATGTCTAATGTTAACACTAACCTTAGCAATCTGGAGTTCATGTCTAACGTTAACACTAACCTTAGCAATCTGGAGTTCATGTCTAACGTTAACACTAACCTTAACAATCTGGAGTTCATGTCTAACGTTAACACTAACCTTAACAATCTGGAGTTCATGTCTAACGTTAACACTAACCTTAGCAATCTGGAGTTAATGCCTAAACTTAACACTAACCTTAGCAATCTGGAGTTCATGTTTAATGTTAACACTAACCTTAGCAATCTGGAGTTCATGTCTAACGTTAACACCAACCTTAACAATCTGGAGTTCATGTCTAACGTTAACACTAACCTTAGCAATCTGGAGTTCATGTCTAACGTTAACACTAACCTTAGCAATCTGGAGTTAATGCCTAAACTTAACACTAACCTTAGCAATCTGGAGTTCATGTCTAATGTTAACACTAACCTTAGCAATCTGGAGTTCATGTCTAACGTTAACACCAACCTAAACAATCTTGAGTTCATGTCTAACGTTAACACTAACCTTAGCAATCTGGAGTTCATGTCTAACGTTAACACTAACCTTAACAATCTGGAGTTCATGTCTAACGTTAACACTAACCTTAGCAATCTGGAGTTAATGCCTAAACTTAACCCTAACCTTAGCAATCTGGAGTTCATGTCTAACGTTAACACTAACCTTAACAATCTGGAGTTCATGTCTAACGTTAACACTAACCTTAGCAATCTGGAGTTCATGTCTAACGTTAACACTAACCTTAGCAATCTGGAGTTCATGTCTAACGTTAACACTAACCTTAGCAATCTGGAGTTAATGCCTAAACTTAACACTAACCTTAGCAATCTGGAGTTCATGTCTAACGTTAACACTAACCTTAACAATCTGGAGTTCATGTCTAACGTTAACACTAACCTTAGCAATCTGGAGTTCATGTCTAAACTTAACCCTAACCTTAATAATCTGGAGTTCATGTCTAACGTTAACACTAACCTTAACAATCTGGAGTTCATGTCTAACGTTAACACTAACCTTAACAATCTGGAGTTCATGTCTAACGTTAACACTAACCTTAGCAATCTGGAGTTAATGCCTAAACTTAACCCTAACCTTAGCAATCTGGAGTTCATGTCTAACGTTAACACTAACCTTAGCAATCTGGAGTTCATGTCTAACGTTAACACTAACCTTAGCAATCTGGAGTTCATGTCTAACGTTAACACTAACCTTAACAATCTGGAGTTCATGTCTAACGTTAACACTAACCTTAACAATCTGGAGTTCATGTCTAACGTTAACACTAACCTTAGCAATCTGGAGTTAATGCCTAAACTTAACCCTAACCTTAGCAATCTGGAGTTCATGTCTAATGTTAACACTAACCTTAGCAATCTGGAGTTCATGTCTAACGTTAACACTAACCTTAGCAATCTGGAGTTAATGCCTAAACTTAACACTAACCTTAGCAATCTGGAGTTCATGTCTAACGTTAACACTAACCTTAGCAATCTGGAGTTCATGTCTAATGTTAACACTAACCTTAACAATCTGGAGTTCATGTCTAACGTTAACACTAACCTTAGCAATCTGGAGTTAATGCCTAAACTTAACCCTAACCTTAGCAATCTGGAGTTCATGTCTAATGTTAACACTAACCTTAGCAATCTGGAGTTCATGTCTAACGTTAACACTAACCTTAACAATCTGGAGTTCATGTCTAACGTTAACACTAACCTTAGCAATCTGGAGTTAATGTCTAAACTTAACACTAACCTTAGCAATCTGGAGTTCATGTCTAACGTTAACACTAACCTTAACAATCTGGAGTTCATGTCTAACGTTAACACTAACCTTAGCAATCTGGAGTTCATGTCTAACGTTAACACTAACCTTAGCAATCTGGAGTTCATGTCTAACGTTAACACTAACCTTAGCAATCTGGAGTTAATGCCTAAACTTAACCCTAACCTTAGCAATCTGGAGTTCATGTCTAACGTTAACACTAACCTTAACAATCTGGAGTTCATGTCTAACGTTAACACTAACCTTAGCAATCTGGAGTTCATGTCTAAACTTAATACTAACCTTAATAATCTGGAGTTCATGTCTAACGTTAACACTAACCTTAACAATCTGGAGTTCATGTCTAACGTTAACACTAACCTTAACAATCTGGAGTTCATGTCTAACGTTAACACTAACCTTAGCAATCTGGAGTTAATGCCTAAACTTAACCCTAACCTTAGCAATCTGGAGTTCATGTTTAATGTTAACACTAACCTTAGCAATCTGGAGTTCATGTCTAACGTTAACACTAACCTCAGCAATCTGGAGTTAATGCCTAAACTTAACCCTAACCTTAGCAATCTGGAGTTCATGTCTAATGTTAACACTAACCTTAGCAATCTGGAGTTCATGTCTAACGTTAACACTAACCTTAACAATCTTGACTTCATGGCTAACGTTAACACTAACCTCAACAATCTGGAGTTCATGTCTAACGTTAACACTAACCTTAGCAATCTGGAGTTAATGCCTAAACTTAACACTAACCTTAGCAATCTGGAGTTCATGTTTAATGTTAACACTAACCTTAGCAATCTGGAGTTCATGTCTAACGTTAACACCAACCTAAACAATCTTGACTTCATGGCTAACGTTAACACTAACCTTAGCAATCTGGAATTCATTTCTAACGTTAACACCAACCTTAACAATCTGGAGTTCATGTCTAACGTTAATACTAACCTTAGCAATCTGGAGTTCATGTCTAAACTTAATCCTAACCTTAATAATCTGGAGTTCATGTCTAACGTTAACACTAACCTTAACAATCTGGAGTTCATGTCTAACGTTAACACTAACCTTAGCAATCTGGAGTTCATGTCTAAACTTAACCCTAACCTTAGCAATCTGGAGTTCATGTCTAATGTTAACACTAACCTTAGCAATCTGGAGTTCATGTCTAACGTTAACACTAACCTTAGCAATCTGGAGTTCATGTCTAACGTTAACACTAACCTTAGCAATCTGGAGTTAATGCCTAAACTTAACACTAACCTTAGCAATCTGGAGTTCATGTTTAATGTTAACACTAACCTTAGCAATCTGGAGTTCATGTCTAACGTTAACACTAACCTTAACAATCTGGAGTTCATGTCTAACGTTAACACTAACCTTAGCAATCTGGAGTTAATGCCTAAACTTAACACTAACCTTAGCAATCTGGAGTTCATGTCTAACGTTAACACCAACCTTAACAATCTGGAGTTCATGTCTAACGTTAACACTAACCTTAGCAATCTGGAGTTCATGTCTAACGTTAACACTAACCTTAGCAATCTGGAGTTCATGTCTAACGTTAACACTAACCTTAGCAATCTGGAGTTAATGCCTAAACTTAACACTAACCTTAGCAATCTGGAGTTCATGTCTAACGTTAACACTAACCTTAACAATCTGGAGTTCATGTCTAACGTTAACACTAACCTTAGCAATCTGGAGTTCATGTCTAAACTTAACACTAACCTTAATAATCTGGAGTTCATGTCTAACGTTAACACTAACCTTAACAATCTGGAGTTCATGTCTAACGTTAACACTAACCTTAACAATCTGGAGTTCATGTCTAACGTTAACACTAACCTTAGCAATCTGGAGTTAATGCCTAAACTTAACACTAACCTTAGCAATCTGGAGTTCATGTCTAATGTTAACACTAACCTTAGCAATCTGGAGTTCATGTCTAACGTTAACACTAACCTTAGCAATCTGGAGTTCATGTCTAACGTTAACACCTTAGCAATCTGGAGTTCATGTCTAACGTTAACACTAACCTTAGCAATCTGGAGTTCATGTCTAACTTAACTAACCTGTAAACTAACCTAACTAACAATCTGGAGTTCATGTCTAACGTGTTAACACTAACCTTAGCAATCTGGAGTTCATGTCTAAACTGTTAACACTAACCTAGCAATCTGGAGTTCATGTCTAACGTTAACACTAACTAACCTTAACAATCTGGAGTTCATGTCTAACGTTAACACTAACCTTAGCAATCTGGAGTTAATGTCTAACTAACACTAACCTTAGCAATCTGGAGTTCATGTCTAACACTAACCTTAGCAATCTGGAGTTCATGTCTAACGTTAACACTAACCTTAACAATCTGGAGTTCATGTCTAACGTTAACACTAACCTTAGCAATCTGGAGTTCATGTCTAACGTTAACACCAACCTTAACAATCTGGAGTTCATGTCTAACGTTAACACTAACCTTAGCAATCTGGAGTTCATGTCTAACGTTAACACTAACCTTAGCAATCTGGAGTTCATGTCTAAACTTAACACTAACCTTAGCAATAATCTGGAGTTCATGTCTAACGTTAACACTAACCTTAGCAATCTGGAGTTCAATGTCTAAACTTAACTAACCTTAGCAATCTGGAGTTCATGTCTAACGTTAACACTAACCTTAACAATCTGGAGTTCATGTCTAACGTTAACACTAACCTTAGCAATCTGGAGTTAATGCCTAAACTTAACACTAACCTTAGCAATCTGGAGTTCATGTCTAATGTTAACACTAACCTTAGCAATCTGGAGTTCATGTCTAACGTTAACACTAACCTTAGCAATCTGGAGTTAATGCCTAAACTTAACACTAACCTTAGCAATCTGGAGTTCATGTCTAATGTTAACACTAACCTTAGCAATCTGGAGTTCATGTCTAACGTTAACACTAACCTTAGCAATCTGGAGTTAATGCCTAAACTTAACACTAACCTTAGCAATCTGGAGTTCATGTCTAATGTTAACACTAACCTTAGCAATCTGGAGTTCATGTCTAACGTTAACACTAACCTTAACAATCTGGAGTTCATGTCTAACGTTAACACTAACCTTAGCAATCTGGAGTTAATGCCTAAACTTAACACTAACCTTAGCAATCTGGAGTTCATGTCTAACGTTAACACTAACCTTAACAATCTGGAGTTCATGTCTAACGTTAACACTAACCTTAGCAATCTGGAGTTCATGTCTAACGTTAACACTAACCTTAGCAATCTGGAGTTCATGTCTAACGTTAACACTAACCTTAGCAATCTGGAGTTAATGCCTAAACTTAACACTAACCTTAGCAATCTGGAGTTCATGTCTAACGTTAACACTAACCTTAACAATCTGGAGTTCATGTCTAACGTTAACACTAACCTTAACAATCTGGAGTTCATGTCTAACCTTAACACTAACCTTAGCAATCTGGAGTTCATGTCTAACGTTAACACTAACCTTAGCAATCTGGAGTTCATGTCTAACGTTAACACTAACCTTAGCAATCTGGAGTTAATGACTAAACTTAACACTAACCTTAGCAATCTGGAGTTCATGTTTAATGTTAACACTAACCTTAGCAATCTGGAGTTCATGTCTAACGTTAACACTAACCTTAACAATCTGGAGTTCATGTCTAACGTTAACACTAACCTCAACAATCTGGAGTTCATGTCTAACGTTAACACTAACCTTAGCAATCTGGAGTTAATGCCTAAACTTAACACTAACCTTAGCAATCTGGAGTTCATGTTTAATGTTAACACTAACCTTAGCAATCTGGAGTTCATGTCTAACGTTAACACTAACCTTAACAATCTGGAGTTCATGGCTAAACTTAACACTAACCTTAGCAATCTGGAATTCATGTCTAACGTTAACACTAACCTTAACAATCTGGAGTTCATGTCTAACGTTAATACTAACCTTAGCAATCTGGAGTTCATGTCTAAACTTAATCCTAACCTTAGCAATCTGGAGTTCATGTCTAACGTTAACACTAACCTTAACAATCTGGAGTTCATGTCTAACGTTAACACTAACCTTAGCAATCTGGAGTTCATGTCTAATGTTAACACTAACCTTAGCAATCTGGAGTTCATGTCTAACGTTAACACTAACCTTAACAATCTGGAGTTCATGTCTAACGTTAACACTAACCTTAGCAATCTGGAGTTCATGTCTAAACTTAATCCTAACCTTAATAATCTGGAGTTCATGTCTAACGTTAACACTAACCTTAACAATCTGGAGTTCATGTCTAACGTTAACACTAACCTTAGCAATCTGGAGTTCATGTCTAAACTTAACACTAACCTTAGCAATCTGGAGTTCATGTCTAATGTTAACACTAACCTTAGCAATCTGGAGTTCATGTCTAACGTTAACACTAACCTTAGCAATCTGGAGTTCATGTCTAACGTTAACACTAACCTTAGCAATCTGGAGTTAATGCCTAAACTTAACACTAACCTTAGCAATCTGGAGTTCATGTTTAATGTTAACACTAACCTTAGCAATCTGGAGTTCATGTCTAACGTTAACACTAACCTTAACAATCTGGAGTTCATGTCTAACGTTAACACTAACCTTAGCAATCTGGAGTTAATGCCTAAACTTAACCCTAACCTTAGCAATCTGGAGTTCATGTCTAACGTTAACACTAACCTTAACAATCTGGAGTTCATGTCTAACGTTAACACTAACCTTAGCAATCTGGAGTTCATGTCTAACGTTAACACTAACCTTAGCAATCTGGAGTTCATGTCTAACGTTAACACTAACCTTAGCAATCTGGAGTTCATGCCTAAACTTAACACTAACCTTAGCAATCTGGAGTTCATGTCTAACGTTAACACTAACCTTAACAATCTGGAGTTCATGTCTAACGTTAACACCAACTTTAACAATCTGGAGTTCATGTCTAAACTTAATACTAACCTTAATAATCTGGAGTTCATGTCTAACGTTAACACTAACCTTAACAATCTGGAGTTCATGTCTAACGTTAACACTAACCTTAACAATCTGGAGTTCATGTCTAACGTTAACACTAACCTTAGCAATCTGGAGTTAATGCCTAAACTTAACCCTAACCTTAGCAATCTGGAGTTCATGTCTAACGTTAACACTAACCTTAGCAATCTGGAGTTCATGTCTAACGTTAACACTAACCTTAGCAATCTGGAGTTCATGTCTAACGTTAACACTAACCTTAGCAATCTGGAGTTCATGTCTAACGTTAACACTAACCTTAACAATCTGGAGTTCATGTCTAACGTTAACACTAACCTTAGCAATCTGGAGTTAATGCCTAAACTTAACACTAACCTTAGCAATCTGGAGTTCATGTCTAATGTTAACACTAACCTTAGCAATCTGGAGTTCATGTCTAACGTTAACACTAACCTTAACAATCTGGAGTTCATGTCTAAACTTAACACTAACCTTAGCAATCTGGAGTTCATGTCTAATGTTTACACTAACCTTAGCAATCTGGAGTTCATGTCTAACGTTAACACTAACCTTAGCAATCTGGAGTTCATGTCTAAACTTAACCCTAACCTTAGCAATCTGGAGTTCATGTTTAATGTTAACACTAACCTTAGCAATCTGGAGTTCATGTCTAACGTTAACACTAACCTTAACAATCTGGAGTTCATGTCTAACGTTAACACTAACCTTAGCAATCTGGAGTTAATGCCTAAACTTAACCTAACCTTAGCAATCTGGAGTTCATGTCTAACGTTAACACTAACCTTAACAATCTGGAGTTCATGTCTAACGTTAACACTAACCTTAGCAATCTGGAGTTCATGTCTAACGTTAACACTAACCTTAGCAATCTGGAGTTCATGTCTAACGTTAACACTAACCTTAGCAATCTGGAGTTAATGCCTAAACTTAACCCTAACCTTAGCAATCTGGAGTTCATGTCTAACGTTAACACTAACCTTAACAATCTGGAGTTCATGTCTAACGTTAACACTAACCTTAGCAATCTGGAGTTCATGTCTAAACTTAACCCTAACCTTAGCAATCTGGAGTTCATGTCTAACGTTAACACTAACCTTAGCAATCTGGAGTTCATGTCTAACGTTAACACTAACCTTAGCAATCTGGAGTTAATGCCTAAACTTAACCCTAACCTTAGCAATCTGGAGTTCATGTCTAATGTTAACACTAACCTTAGCAATCTGGAGTTCATGTCTAACGTTAACACTAACCTTAACAATCTGGAGTTCATGTCTAACGTTAACACTAACCTTAACAATCTGGAGTTCATGTCTAACGTTAACACTAACCTTAGCAATCTGGAGTTAATGCCTAAACTTAACCCTAACCTTAGCAATCTGGAGTTCATGTCTAATGTTAACACTAACCTTAGCAATCTGGAGTTCATGTTTAATGTTAACACTAACCTTAGCAATCTGGAGTTCATGCCTAACGTTAACACTAACCTTAGCAATCTGGAGTTCATGTCTAACGTTAACACTAACCTTAACAATCTGGAGTTCATGTCTAACGTTAATACTAACCTTAGCAATCTGGAGTTCATGTCTAAACTTAATCCTAACCTTAATAATCTGGAGTTCATGTCTAACGTTAACACTAACCTTAACAATCTGGAGTTCATGTCTAACGTTAACACTAACCTTAGCAATCTGGAGTTCATGTCTAACGTTAACACTAACCTTAGCAATCTGGAGTTCATGTCTAAACTTAACCCTAACCTTAGCAATCTGGAGTTCATGTCTAACGTTAACACTAACCTTAACAATCTGGAGTTCATGTCTAACGTTAATACTAACCTTAGCAATCTGGAGTTCATGTCTAAACTTAACCCTAACTTTAGCAATCTGGAGTTCATGTTTAATGTTAACACTAACCTTAGCAATCTGGAGTTCATGTCTAACGTTAACACTAACCTTAGCAATCTGGAGTTCATGTCTAACGTTAACACTAACCTTAGCAATCTGGAGTTAATGCCTAAACTTAACCCTAACCTTAGCAATCTGGAGTTCATGTTTAATGTTAACACTAACCTTAGCAATCTGGAGTTCATGTCTAACGTTAACACTAACCTTAACAATCTGGAGTTCATGTCTAACGTTAACACTAACCTTAGCAATCTGGAGTTAATGCCTAAACTTAACCCTAACCTTAGCAATCTGGAGTTCATGTCTAACGTTAACACTAACCTTAACAATCTGGAGTTCATGTCTAACGTTAACACTAACCTTAGCAATCTGGAGTTCATGTCTAACGTTAACACTAACCTTAGCAATCTGGAGTTCATGTCTAACGTTAACACTAACCTTAGCAATCTGGAGTTAATGCCTAAACTTAACCCTAACCTTAGCAATCTGGAGTTCATGTCTAACGTTAACACTAACCTTAACAATCTGGAGTTCATGTCTAACGTTAACACTAACCTTAGCAATCTGGAGTTCATGTCTAAACTTAACCCTAACCTTAATAATCTGGAGTTCATGTCTAACGTTAACACTAACCTTAACAATCTGGAGTTCATGTCTAACGTTAACACTAACCTTAACAATCTGGAGTTCATGTCTAACGTTAACACTAACCTTAGCAATCTGGAGTTAATGCCTAAACTTAACCCTAACCTTAGCAATCTGGAGTTCATGTCTAATGTTAACACTAACCTTAGCAATCTGGAGTTCATGTCTAACGTTAACACTAACCTTAGCAATCTGGAGTTCATGTCTAACGTTAACACTAACCTTAACAATCTGGAGTTCATGTCTAACGTTAACACTAACCTCAACAATCTGGAGTTCATGTCTAACGTTAACACTAACCTTAGCAATCTGGAGTTAATGCCTAAACTTAACCCTAACCTTAGCAATCTGGAGTTCATGTCTAATGTTAACACTAACCTTAGCAATCTGGAGTTCATGTCTAACGTTAACACTAACCTTAGCAATCTGGAGTTAATGCCTAAACTTAACCCTAACCTTAGCAATCTGGAGTTCATGTTTAATGTTAACACTAACCTTAGCAATCTGGAGTTCATGTCTAACGTTAACACTAACCTTAACAATCTGGAGTTAATGCCTAAACTTAACCCTAACCTTAGCAATCTGGAGTTCATGTTTAATGTTAACACTAACCTTAGCAATCTGGAGTTCATGTCTAACGTTAACACTAACCTTAACAATCTGGAGTTCATGTCTAACGTTAACACAAACCTCAGCAATCTGGAGTTAATGCCTAAATTTAACCCTAACCTTAATAATCTGGAGTTCATGTCTAACGTTAACACTAACCTTAACAATCTGGAGTTCATGTCTAACGTTAACACTAACCTTAGCAATCTGGAGTTCATGTCTAACGTTAACACTAACCTTAGCAATCTGGAGTTCATGTCTAACGTTAACACTAACCTTAGCAATCTGGAGTTAATGCCTAAACTTAACACTAACCTTAGCAATCTGGAGTTCATGTCTAACGTTAACACTAACCTTAACAATCTGGAGTTCATGTCTAACGTTAATACTAACCTTAGCAATCTGGAGTTCATGTCTAAACTTAACCCTAACCTTTATAATCTGGAGTTCATGTTTAATGTTAACCCTAACCTTAGCAATCTGGAGTTCATGTCTAACGTTAACACTAACCTTAGCAATCTGGAGTTAATGCCTAAACTTAACACTAACCTTAGCAATCTGGAGTTCATGTTTAATGTTAACACTAACCTTAGCAATCTGGAGTTCATGTCTAACGTTAACACTAACCTTAACAATCTGGACTTCATGGCTAACGTTAACACTAACCTCAACAATCTGGAGTTCATGTCTAACGTTAACACTAACCTTAGCAATCTGGAGTTAATGCCTAAACTTAACCCTAACCTTAGCAATCTGGAGTTCATGTTTAATGTTAACACTAACCTTAGCAATCTGGAGTTCATGTCTAACGTTAACACTAACCTTAACAATCTGGAGTTAATGCCTAAACTTAACACTAACCTTAGCAATCTGGAATTCATGTCTAACGTTAACACCAACCTTAACAATCTGGAGTTCATGTCTAACGTTAATACTAACCTTAGCAATCTGGAGTTCATGTCTAAACTTAATCCTAACCTTAATAATCTGGAGTTCATGTCTAACGTTAACACTAACCTTAACAATCTGGAGTTCATGTCTAACGTTAACACATAACCTTAGCAATCTGGAGTTCATGTTTAATGTTAACACTAACCTTAGCAATCTGGAGTTCATGTCTAACGTTAACACTAACCTTAACAATCTGGAGTTCATGTCTAACGTTAACACTAACCTCAGCAATCTGGAGTTAATGCCTAAACTTAACCCTAACCTTAGCAATCTGGAGTTCATGTCTAACGTTAACACTAACCTTAACAATCTGGAGTTCATGTCTAACGTTAACACTAACCTTAGCAATCTGGAGTTAATGCCTAAACTTAACCCTAACCTTAGCAATCTGGAGTTCATGTCTAACATTAACACTAACCTCAGCAATCTGGAGTTAATGCCTAAACTTAACACTAACCTTAGCAATCTGGAGTTAATGCCTAAACTTAACCCTAACCTTAGCAATCTGGAGTTCATGTTTAATGTTAACACTAACCTTAGCAATCTGGAGTTCATGTCTAACGTTAACACTAACCTTAGCAATCTGGAGTTCATGTCTAACGTTAACACTAACCTTAGCAATCTGGAGTTAATGCCTAAACTTAACCCTAACCTTAGCAATCTGGAGTTCATGTCTAACGTTAACACTAACCTTAGCAATCTGGAGTTCATGTCTAAACTTAATCCTAACCTTAATAATCTGGAGTTAATGCCTAAACTTAACCCTAACCTTAGCAATCTGGAGTTCATGTTTAATGTTAACACTAACCTTAGCAATCTGGAGTTCATGTCTAACGTTAACACTAACCTTAGCAATCTGGAGTTCATGTCTAACGTTAACACTAACCTTAGCAATCTGGAGTTCATGTCTAACGTTAACACTAACCTTAGCAATCTGGAGTTCATGTCTAACGTTAACACTAACCTTAGCAATCTGGAGTTAATGCCTAAACTTAACCCTAACCTTAGCAATCTGGAGTTCATGTTTAATGTTAACACTAACCTTAGCAATCTGGAGTTCATGTCTAATGTTAACACTAACCTTAGCAATCTGGAGTTCATGTCTAACGTTAACACTAACCTTAGCAATCTGGAGTTCATGTCTAACGTTAATACTAACCTTAGCAATCTGGAGTTCATGTCTAAACTTAACCCTAACCTTAATAATCTTGACTTCATGGCTAACGTTAACACAAACCTCAACAATCTGGAGTTCATGTCTAACGTTAACACTAACCTTAACAATCTGGAGTTCATGTCTAACGTTAACACTAACCTTAGCAATCTGGAGTTCATGTCTAACGTTAACACTAACCTTAGCAATCTGGAGTTCATGTCTAACGTTAACATAAACCTCACCAATCTGGAGTTCATGTCTAACGTTAACACTAACCTTAGCAATCTGGAGTTCATGTCTAACGTTAACACTAACCTTAGCAATCTGGAGTTAATGCCTAAACTTAACCCTAACCTTAGCAATCTGGAGTTCATGTCTAACGTTAACACCAACCTTAACAATCTGGAGTTCATGTCTAACGTTAATACTAACCTTAGCAATCTGGAGTTCATGTCTAAACTTAACCCTAACCTTTATAATCTGGAGTTCATGTCTAACGTTAACCCTAACCTTAACAATCTGGAGTTCATGTCTAACGTTAACACTAACCTTAACAATCTGGAGTTCATGTCTAACGTTAACACTAACCTTAGCAATCTGGAGTTAATGCCTAAACTTAACCCTAACCTTAGCAATCTGGAGTTCATGTTTAATGTTAACACTAACCTTAGCAATCTGGAGTTCATGTCTAACGTTAACACTAACCTTAGCAATCTGGAGTTCATGTCTAACGTTAACACCAACCTTAACAATCTTGACTTCATGGCTAACGTTAACACAAACCTCAACAATCTGGAGTTCATGTCTAACGTTAACACTAACCTTAGCAATCTGGAGTTAATGCCTGAACTTAACCCTAACCTTAGCAATCTGGAGTTCATGTTTAATGTTAACACTAACCTTAGCAATCTGGAGTTCATGTCTAACGTTAACACTAACCTTAACAATCTGGAGTTAATGCCTAAACTTAACCCTAACCTTAGCAATCTGGAGTTCATGTCTAATGTTAACACTAACCTTAACAATCTGGAGTTAATGCCTAAACTTAACCGTAACCTTAGCAATCTGGAGTTCATGTTTAATGTTAACACTAACCTTAGCAATCTGGAGTTCATGTCTAACGTTAACACTAACCTTAACAATCTGGAGTTCATGTCTAACGTTAACACTAACCTTAGCAATCTGGAGTTAATGCCTAAACTTAACCCTAACCTTAGCAATCTGGAGTTCATGTCTAACGTTAACACTAACCTTAACAATCTGGAGTTCATGTCTAACGTTAACACTAACCTTAGCAATCTGGAGTTCATGTCTAACGTTAACACTAACCTTAGCAATCTGGAGTTCATGTCTAACGTTAACACTAACCTTAGCAATCTGGAGTTAATGCCTAAACTTAACCCTAACTTTAGCAATCTGGAGTTCATGTCTAACGTTAACACCAACCTTAACAATCTGGAGTTCATGTCTAACGTTAATACTAACCTTAGCAATCTGGAGTTCATGTCTAAACTTAACCCTAACCTTTATAATCTGGAGTTCATGTCTAATGTTAACCCTAACCTTAGCAATCTGGAGTTCATGTCTAACGTTAACACTAACCTTAGCAATCTGGAGTTAATGCCTAAACTTAACCCTAACCTTAGCAATCTGGAGTTCATGTTTAATGTTAACACTAACCTTAGCAATCTGGAGTTCATGTCTAACGTTAACACCAACCTTAACAATCTTGACTTCATGGCTAACGTTAACACAAACCTCAACAATCTGGAGTTCATGTCTAACGTTAACACTAACCTTAGCAATCTGGAGTTAATGCCTAAACTTAACCCTAACCTTAGCAATCTGGAGTTCATGTTTAATGTTAACACTAACCTTAGCAATCTGGAGTTCATGTCTAACGTTAACACTAACCTTAACAATCTGGAGTTCATGTCTAACGTTAACACTAACCTCAGCAATCTGGAGTTAATGCCTAAACTTAACCCTAACCTTAGCAATCTGGAGTTCATGTCTAACGTTAACACTAACCTTAACAATCTGGAGTTCATGTCTAACGTTAACACTAACCTTAGCAATCTGGAGTTAATGCCTAAACTTAACACTAACCTTAGCAATCTGGAGTTCATGTCTAACGTTAACACTAACCTTAGCAATCTGGAGTTCATGTCTAACGTTAACACTAACCTTAGCAATCTGGAGTTCATGTCTAAACTTAATCCTAACCTTAATAATCTGGAGTTAATGCCTAAACTTAACCCTAACCTTAGCAATCTGGAGTTCATGTTTAATGTTAACACTAACCTTAGCAATCTGGAGTTCATGTCTAACGTTAACACTAACCTTAGCAATCTGGAGTTCATGTCTAAACTTAATCCTAACCTTAGCAATCTGGAGTTCATGTCTAACGTTAACACTAACCTTAACAATCTGGAGTTCATGTCTAACGTTAACACATAACCTTAGCAATCTGGAGTTCATGTTTAATGTTAACACTAACCTTAGCAATCTGGAGTTCATGTCTAACGTTAACACTAACCTTAACAATCTGGAGTTCATGTCTAACGTTAACACTAACCTCAGCAATCTGGAGTTAATGCCTAAACTTAACCCTAACCTTAGCAATCTGGAGTTCATGTCTAACGTTAACACTAACCTTAACAATCTGGAGTTCATGTCTAACGTTAACACTAACCTTAGCAATCTGGAGTTAATGCCTAAACTTAACCCTAACCTTAGCAATCTGGAGTTCATGTCTAACGTTAACACTAACCTTAGCAATCTGGAGTTCATGTCTAACGTTAACACTAACCTTAGCAATCTGGAGTTCATGTCTAAACTTAATACTAACCTTAATAATCTGGAGTTAATGCCTAAACTTAACCCTAACCTTAGCAATCTGGAGTTCATGTTTAATGTTAACACTAACCTTAGCAATCTGGAGTTCATGTCTAACGTTAACACTAACCTTAGCAATCTGGAGTTCATGTCTAACGTTAACACTAACCTTAGCAATCTGGAGTTCATGTCTAACGTTAACACTAACCTTAGCAATCTGGAGTTCATGTCTAACGTTAACACTAACCTTAGCAATCTGGAGTTAATGCCTAAACTTAACCCTAACCTTAGCAATCTGGAGTTCATGTTTAATGTTAACACTAACCTTAGCAATCTGGAGTTCATGTCTAATGTTAACACTAACCTAAACAATCTGGAGTTCATGTCTAACGTTAACACTAACCTTAGCAATCTGGAGTTAATGCCTAAACTTAACCCTAACCTTAGCAATCTGGAGTTCATGTCTAACGTTAACACTAACCTTAGAAATCTGGAGTTCATGTCTAAACTTATCACTAACCTTAATAATCTTGACTTCATGGCTAACGTTAACACAAACCTCAACAATCTGGAGTTCATGTCTAACGTTAACACTAACCTTAACAATCTGGAGTTCATGTCTAACGTTAACACTAACCTTAGCAATCTGGAGTTCATGTCTAACGTTAACACCAACCTTAGCAATCTGGAGTTCATGTCGAACGTTAACATAAACCTCACCAATCTGGAGTTCATGTCTAACGTTAATACTAACCTTAGCAATCTGGAGATCATGTCTAAACTTAACCCTAACCTTAATAATCTTGACTTCATGGCTAACGTTAACACAAACCTCAACAATCTGGAGTTCATGTCTAACGTTAACACTAACCTTAGCAATCTGGAGTTCATGTCTAACGTTAACACTAACCTTAGCAATCTGGAGTTCATGTCTAACGTTAACACTAACCTTAGCAATCTGGAGTTCATGTCTAAACTTAACACTAACCTTAGCAATCTGGAGTTCATGTCTAACGTTAACACTAACCTTAGCAATCTGGAGTTAATGCCTAAACTTAACACTAACCTTAGCAATCTGGAGTTCATGTTTAATGTTAACACTAACCTTAGCAATCTGGAGTTCATGTCTAATGTTAACACTAACCTTAACAATCTGGAGTTCATGTCTAACGTTAACACCAACCTTAGCAATCTGGAGTTCATGTCTAATGTTAACACTAACCTTAGCAATCTGGAGTTAATGCCTAAACTTAACCCTAACCTTAGCAATCTGGAGTTCATGTTTAATGTTAACACTAACCTTAGCAATCTGGAGTTCATGTCTAACGTTAACACTAACCTTAGCAATCTGGAGTTAATGCCTAAACTTAACCCTAACCTTAATAATCTGGAATTCATGTCTAACGTTAACACTAACCTTAACAATCTGGAGTTCATGTCTAACCTTAACACTAACCTTAGCAATCTGGAGTTCATGTCTAACGTTAACACTAACCTTAGCAATCTGGAGTTCATGTCTAAACTTAACCCTAACCTTAATAATCTGGAGTTCATGTCTAACGTTAACACTAACCTTAGCAATCTGGAGTTCATGTCTAACGTTAACACTAACCTTAGCAATCTGGAGTTCATGTCTAACGTTAACACTAACCTTAACAATCTGGAGTTCATGTCTAACGTTAACACTAACCTTAGCAATCTGGAGTTCATGTCTAACGTTAACACTAACCTTAGCAATCTGGAGTTCATGTCTAACGTTAACACTAACCTTAGCAATCTGGAGTTAATGCCTAAACTTAACCCTAACCTTAGCCATCTGGAGTTCATGTTTAATGTTAACACTAACCTTAGCAATCTGGAGTTCATGTCTAACGTTAACACCAACCTAAACAATCTTGACTTCATGGCTAACGTTAACACTAACCTTAGCAATCTGGAGTTCATTTCTAACGTTAACATAAACCTTAGCAATCTGGAGTTCATGTCTAACGTTAACACTAACCTTAGCAATCTGGAGTTCATGTCTAAACTTAACACTAACCTTAATAATCTTGACTTCATGGCTAACGTTAACACAAACCTCAACAATCTGGAGTTCATGTCTAACGTTAACACTAACCTTAACAATCTGGAGTTCATGTCTAACGTTAACACTAACCTTAACAATCTGGAGTTCATGTCTAACGTTAACACTAACCTTAGCAATCTGGAGTTCATGTCTAACGTTAACACTAACCTTAGCAATCTGGAGTTCATGTCTAACGTTAACACTAACCTTAGCAATCTGGAGTTAATGCCTAAACTTAACACTAACCTTAGCAATCTGGAGTTCATGTCTAACGTTAACACTAACCTTAGCAATCTGGAGTTAATGCCTAAACTTAACCCTAACCTTAGCAATCTGGAGTTCATGTTTAATGTTAACACTAACCTTAGCAATCTGGAGTTCATGTCTAATGTTAACACTAACCTAAACAATCTGGAGTTCATGTCTAACGTTAACACTAACCTTAGCAATCTGGAGTTCATGTCTAACGTTAACACTAACCTTAGCAATCTGGAGTTAATGCCTAAACTTAACCCTAACCTTAGCAATCTGGAGTTCATGTTTAATGTTAACACTAACCTTAGCAATCTGGAGTTCATGTCTAACGTTAACACTAACCTTAACAATCTGGAGTTCATGTCTAACGTTAACACTAACCTTAGCAATCTGGAGTTAATGCCTAAACTTAACCCTAACCTTAGCAATCTGGAGTTCATGTCTAACGTTAACACCAACCTTAACAATCTGGAGTTCATGTCTAACGTTAACACTAACCTTAGCAATCTGGAGTTCATGTCTAACGTTAACACTAACCTTAGCAATCTGGAGTTCATGTCTAAACTTAACCCTAACCTTAATAATCTGGAGTTCATGTCTAACGTTAACACTAACCTTAGCAATCTGGAGTTCATGTCTAACGTTAACACTAACCTCAGCAATCTGGAGTTCATGTCTAACGTTAACACTAACCTTAACAATCTGGAGTTCATGTCTAACGTTAACACTAACCTTAGCAATCTGGAGTTCATGTCTAACGTTAACACTAACCTTAGCAATCTGGAGTTCATGTCTAACGTTAACACTAACCTTAACAATCTGGAGTTCATGTCTAACGTTAACACTAACCTTAGCAATCTGGAGTTCATGTCTAACGTTAACACTAACCTTAGCAATCTGGAGTTCATGTCTAACGTTAACACTAACCTTAGCAATCTGGAGTTAATGCCTAAACTTAACCCTAACCTTAGCAATCTGGAGTTCATGTTTAATGTTAACACTAACCTTAGCAATCTGGAGTTCATGTCTAACGTTAACACTAACCTTAACAATCTGGAGTTCATGTCTAACGTTAACACTAACCTCAGCAATCTGGAGTTAATGCCTAAACTTAACCCTAACCTTAGCAATCTGGAGTTCATGTCTAACGTTAACACCAACCTTAACAATCTGGAGTTCATGTCTAACGTTAACACTAACCTTAGCAATCTGGAGTTCATGTCTAACGTTAATCCTAACCTTAATAATCTGGAGTTCATGTCTAACGTTAACACTAACCTTAACAATCTGGAGTTCATGTCTAACGTTAACACTAACCTTAGCAATCTGGAGTTCATGTCTAACGTTAACACTAACCTTAGCAATCTGGAGTTCATGTCTAACGTTAACACTAACCTTAACAATCTGGAGTTCATGTCTAACGTTAACACTAACCTCAGCAATCTGGAGTTAATGCCTAAACTTAACCCTAACCTTAGCAATCTGGAGTTCATGTCTAACGTTAACACTAACCTTAGCAATCTGGAGTTCATGTCTAACGTTAACACTAACCTTAGCAATCTGGAGTTAATGCCTAAACTTAACCCTAACCTTAGCAATCTGGAGTTCATGTCTAACGTTAACACTAACCTTAGCAATCTGGAGTTCATGTCTAACGTTAACACTAACCTTAGCAATCTGGAGTTCATGTCTAACGTTAACACTAACCTTAGCAATCTGGAGTTCATGTCTAACGTTAACACTAACCTTAGCAATCTGGAGTTCATGTCTAACGTTAACACTAACCTTAGCAATCTGGAGTTAATGCCTAAACTTAACCCTAACCTTAGCAATCTGGAGTTCATGTTTAATGTTAACACTAACCTTAGCAATCTGGAGTTCATGTCTAATGTTAACACTAACCTAAACAATCTGGAGTTCATGTCTAACGTTAACAATAACCTAGGCAATCTGGAGTTAATGCCTAAACTTAACCCTAACCTTAGCAATCTGGAGTTCATGTCTAACGTTAACACTAACCTTAGCAATCTGGAGTTCATGTCTAAACTTAACCCTAACCTTAATAATCTTGACTTCATGGCTAACGTTAACACAAACCTCAACAATCTGGAGTTCATGTCTAACGTTAACACTAACCTTAACAATCTGGAGTTCATGTCTAACGTTAACACTAACCTTAGCAATCTGGAGTTAATGCCTAAACTTAACCCTAACCTTAGCAATCTGGAGTTCATGTCTAACGTTAACACTAACCTTAGCAATCTGGAGTTAATGCCTAAACTTAACCCTAACCTTAGCAATCTGGAGTTCATGTTTAATGTTAACACTAACCTTAGCAATCTGGAGTTCATGTCTAATGTTAACACTAACCTAAACAATCTGGAGTTCATGTCTAACGTTAACACCAACCTTAGCAATCTGGAGTTCATGTCTAACGTTAACACTAACCTTAGCAATCTGGAGTTAATGCCTAAACTTAACCCTAACCTTAGCAATCTGGAGTTCATGTTTAATGTTAACACTAACCTTAGCAATCTGGAGTTCATGTCTAACGTTAACACTAACCTTAACAATCTGGAGTTCATGTCTAACGTTAACACTAACCTTAGCAATCTGGAGTTAATGCCTAAACTTAACCCTAACCTTAGCAATCTGGAGTTCATGTCTAACGTTAACACCAACCTTAACAATCTGGAGTTCATGTCTAACGTTAACACTAACCTTAGCAATCTGGAGTTCATGTCTAACGTTAACACTAACCTTAGCAATCTGGAGTTCATGTCTAAACTTAACCCTAACCTTAATAATCTGGAGTTCATGTCTAACGTTAACACTAACCTTAGCAATCTGGAGTTCATGTCTAACGTTAACACTAACCTCAACAATCTGGAGTTCATGTCTAACGTTAACACTAACCTTAACAATCTGGAGTTCATGTCTAACGTTAACACTAACCTTAGCAATCTGGAGTTCATGTCTAACGTTAACACTAACCTTAGCAATCTGGAGTTCATGTCTAACGTTAACACTAACCTTAACAATCTGGAGTTCATGTCTAACGTTAACACTAACCTTAGCAATCTGGAGTTCATGTCTAACGTTAACACTAACCTTAGCAATCTGGAGTTCATGTCTAACGTTAACACTAACCTTAGCAATCTGGAGTTAATGCCTAAACTTAACCCTAACCTTAGCAATCTGGAGTTCATGTTTAATGTTAACACTAACCTTAGCAATCTGGAGTTCATGTCTAACGTTAACACTAACCTTAACAATCTGGAGTTCATGTCTAACGTTAACACTAACCTCAGCAATCTGGAGTTAATGCCTAAACTTAACCCTAACCTTAGCAATCTGGAGTTCATGTCTAACGTTAACACCAACCTTAACAATCTGGAGTTCATGTCTAACGTTAACACTAACCTTAGCAATCTGGAGTTCATGTCTAAACTTAATCCTAACCTTAATAATCTGGAGTTCATGTCTAACGTTAACACTAACCTTAACAATCTGGAGTTCATGTCTAACGTTAACACTAACCTTAGCAATCTGGAGTTAATGCCTAAACTTAACCCTAACCTTAGCAATCTGGAGTTCATGTTTAATGTTAACACTAACCTTAGCAATCTGGAGTTCATGTCTAACGTTAACACTAACCTTAACAATCTGGAGTTCATGTCTAACGTTAACACTAACCTTAGCAATCTGGAGTTCATGTCTAACGTTAACATAAACCTTACCAATCTGGAGTTCATGTCTAACGTTAATACTAACCTTAGCAATCTGGAGTTCATGTCTAAACTTAACCCTAACCTTAATAATCTTGACTTCATGGCTAACGTTAACACAAACCTCAACAATCTGGAGTTCATGTCTAACGTTAACACTAACCTTAACAATCTGGAGTTCATGTCTAACGTTAACACTAACCTTAACAATCTGGAGTTCATGTCTAACGTTAACACTAACCTTAGCAATCTGGAGTTCATGTCTAACGTTAACACTAACCTTAGCAATCTGGAGTTCATGTCTAACGTTAACACTAACCTTAGCAATCTGGAGTTAATGCCTAAACTTAACACTAACCTTAGCAATCTGGAGTTCATGTCTAACGTTAACACTAACCTTAGCAATCTGGAGTTAATGCCTAAACTTAACCCTAACCTTAGCAATCTGGAGTTCATGTTTAATGTTAACACTAACCTTAGCAATCTGGAGTTCATGTCTAATGTTAACACTAACCTAAACAATCTGGAGTTCATGTCTAACGTTAACACCAACCTTAGCAATCTGGAGTTCATGTCTAATGTTAACACTAACCTTAGCAATCTGGAGTTAATGCCTAAACTTAACCCTAACCTTAGCAATCTGGAGTTCATGTTTAATGTTAACACTAACCTTAGCAATCTGGAGTTCATGTCTAACGTTAACACTAACCTTAACAATCTGGAGTTCATGTCTAACGTTAACACTAACCTTAGCAATCTGGAGTTAATGCCTAAACTTAACCCTAACCTTAGCAATCTGGAATTCATGTCTAACGTTAACACCAACCTTAACAATCTGGAGTTCATGTCTAACGTTAACACTAACCTTAGCAATCTGGAGTTCATGTCTAACATTAATACTAACCTTAGCAATCTGGAGTTCATGTCTAAACTTAACCCTAACCTTAATAATCTGGAGTTCATGTCTAACGTTAACACTAACCTTAGCAATCTGGAGTTCATGTCTAACGTTAACACTAACCTTAGCTATCTGGAGTTCATGTCTAGCGTTAACACTAACCTTAACAATCTGGAGTTCATGTCTAACGTTAACACTAACCTTAGCAATCTGGAGTTCATGTCTAACGTTAACACTAACCTTAGCAATCTGGAGTTCATGTCTAACGTTAACACTAACCTTAACAATCTGGAGTTCATGTCTAACGTTAACACTAACCTTAGCAATCTGGAGTTCATGTCTAACGTTAACACTAACCTTAGCAATCTGGAGTTCATGTCTAACGTTAACACTAACCTTAGCAATCTGGAGTTAATGCCTAAACTTAACCCTAACCTTAGCAATCTGGAGTTCATGTTTAATGTTAACACTAACCTTAGCAATCTGGAGTTCATGTCTAACGTTAACACTAACCTTAACAATCTGGAGTTCATGTCTAACGCTTTAACACTAACCTTAGCAATCTGGAGTTAATGCCTAAACTTAACCCTAACCTTAGCAATCTGGAGTTCATGTCTAACGTTAACACCAACCTTAACAATCTGGAGTTCATGTCAACGTTAACATAAACCTTAGCAATCTGGAGTTCATGTCTAACGTTAATCCTAACCTTAATAATCTGGAGTTCATGTCTAACGTTAACACTAACCTTAACAATCTGGAGTTCATGTCTAACGTTAACACTAACCTTAGCAATCTGGAGTTCATGTCTAACGTTAACACCAACCTTAACAATCTGGAGTTCATGTCTAACGTTAACACTAACCTTAACAATCTGGAGTTCATGTCTAACGTTAACACTAACCTCAGCAATCTGGAGTTAATGCCTAAACTTAACCCTAACCTTAGCAATCTGGAGTTCATGTCTAACGTTAACACTAACCTTAGCAATCTGGAGTTCATGTCTAACGTTAACACTAACCTTAGCAATCTGGAGTTAATGCCTAAACTTAACACTAACCTTAGCAATCTGGAGTTCATGTCTAACGTTAACACCAACCTTAGCAATCTGGAGTTCATGTCTAACGTTAACACAAACCTTAACAATCTGGAGTTCATGTCTAACGTTAACACTAACCTTAGAAATCTGGAGTTCATGTCTAAGTTCAAACCGAACCTTAATAATCTTGACTTCATGGCTAACGTTAACACAAACCTCAACAATCTGGAGTTCATGTCTAACGTTAACACTAACTTTAACAATCTGGAGTTCACGCCTAACGTTAACACTAACCTTAACAATCTGGAGTTCATGTCTAACGTTAACACTAACCTTAGCAATCTGGAGTTCATGTCTAACGTTAACACTAACCTTAGCAATCTGGAGTTAATGTCTAACGTTAACACTAACCTTAGCAATCTGGAGTTAATGCCTAAACTTAACACTAACCTTAGCAATCTGGAGTTCATGTCTAACGTTAACACTAACCTTAGCAATCTGGAGTTAATGCCTAAACTTAACCCTAACCTTAGCAATCTGGAGTTCATGTTTAATGTTAACACTAACCTTAGCAATCTGGAGTTCATGTCTAATGTTAACACTAACCTAAACAATCTGGAGTTCATGTCTAACGTTAACACTAACCTTAGCAATCTGGAGTTCATGTCTAATGTTAACACTAACCTTAGCAATCTGGAGTTAATGCCTAAACTTAACCCTAACCTTAGCAATCTGGAGTTCATGTCTAACGTTAACACCAACCTTAACAATCTGGAGTTCATGTCAAACGTTAACATAAACCTCACCAATCTGGAGTTCATGTCTAACGTTAATCCTAACCTTAATAATCTGGAGTTCATGTCTAACGTTAACACTAACCTTAACAATCTGGAGTTCATGTCTAACGTTAACACTAACCTTAGCAATCTGGAGTTAATGCCTAAACTTAACCCTAACCTTAGCAATCTGGAGTTCATGTTTAATGTTAACACTAACCTTAGCAATCTGGAGTTCATGTCTAACGTTAACACTAACCTTAACAATCTGGAGTTCATGTCTAACGTTAACACCAACCTTAGCAATCTGGAGTTCATGTCGAACGTTAACATAAACCTCACCAATCTGGAGTTCATGTCTAACGTTAATACTAATCTTAGCAATCTGGAGATCATGTCTAAACTTAACCCTAACCTTAATAATCTTGACTTCAAGGCTACCGTTAATACAAACCTCAACAATCTGGAGTTCATGTCGAACATTAAAACTAACCTTAACAGTCTGGAGTTCACGCCTAACGTTAACACTGACCTTAACAATCTGGAGTTCATGTCTAACGTTAACACTAACCTTAGCAATCTGGAGTTCATGTCTAACGTTAACACTAACCTTAGCAATCTGGAGTTCATGTCTAACGTTAACACTAACCTTAGCAATCTGGAGTTAATGCCTAAACTTAACCCTAACCTTAGCAATCTGGAGTTCATGTCTAACGTTAACACTAACCTTAGCAATCTGGAGTTAATGCCTAAACTTAACCCTAACCTTAGCAATCTGGAGTTCATGTTTAATGTTAACACTAACCTTAGCAATCTGGAGTTCATGTCTAATGTTAACACTAACCTAAACAATCTGGAGTTCATGTCTAACGTTAACACCAACCTTAGCAATCTGGAGTTCATGTCTAACGTTAACACTAACCTTAGCAATCTGGAGTTAATGCCTAAACTTAACCCTAACCTTAGCAATCTGGAGTTCATGTTTAATGTTAACACTAACCTTAGCAATCTGGAGTTCATGTCTAACGTTAACACTAACCTTAACAATCTGGAGTTCATGTCTAACGTTAACACTAACCTTAGCAATCTGGAGTTAATGCCTAAACTTAACCCTAACCTTAGCAATCTGGAATTCATGTCTAACGTTAACACCAACCTTAACAATCTGGAGTTCATGTCTAACGTTAACACTAACCTTAGCAATCTGGAGTTCATGTCTAACATTAATACTAACCTTAGCAATCTGGAGTTCATGTCTAAACTTAACCCTAACCTTAATAATCTGGAGTTCATGTCTAACGTTAACACTAACCTTACCAATCTGGAGTTCATGTCTAACGTTAACACAAACCTCAACAATCTGGAGTTCATGTCTAACGTTAACACTAACCTTAACAATCTGGAGTTCATGTCTAACGTTAACACTAACCTTAGCAATCTGGAGTTCATGTCTAACGTTAACACTAACCTTAGCAATCTGGAGTTCATGTCTAACGTTAACACTAACCTTAACAATCTGGAGTTCATGTCTAACGTTAACACTAACCTTAGCAATCTGGAGTTCATGTCTAACGTTAACACTAACCTTAGCAATCTGGAGTTCATGTCTAACGTTAACACTAACCTTAGCAATCTGGAGTTAATGCCTAAACTTAACCCTAACCTTAGCAATCTGGAGTTCATGTTTAATGTTAACACTAACCTTAGCAATCTGGAGTTCATGTCTAACGTTAACACTAACCTTAACAATCTGGAGTTCATGTCTAACGCTTTAACACTAACCTTAGCAATCTGGAGTTAATGCCTAAACTTAACCCTAACCTTAGCAATCTGGAGTTCATGTCTAACGTTAACACCAACCTTAACAATCTGGAGTTCATGTCTAACGTTAACATAAACCTCACCAATCTGGAGTTCATGTCTAACGTTAATCCTAACCTTAATAATCTGGAGTTCATATCTAACGTTAACACTAACCTTAACAATCTGGAGTTCATGTCTAACGTTAACACTAACCTTAGCAATCTGGAGTTCATGTCTAACGTTAACACTAACCTTAACAATCTGGAGTTCATGTCTAACGTTAACACTAACCTTAACAATCTGGAGTTCATGTCTAACGTTAACACTAACCTCAGCAATCTGGAGTTAATGCCTAAACTTAACCCTAACCTTAGCAATCTGGAGTTCATGTCTAACGTTAACACTAACCTTACCAATCTCGAGTTCATGTCTAACCTTTAACACTAACCTTAGCAATCTGGACTTAATGCATAAACTTAACCCTAACCTTAGCAATCTGGAGTTCATGTCTAACGTTAACACCAACCTTAGCAATCTGGAGTTCATGTCGAACGTTAACATAAACCTCACCAATCTGGAGTTCATGTCTAACGTTAATACTAACCTTAGCAATCTGGAGATCATGTCTAAACTTAACCCTAACCTTAATAATCTTGACTTCAAGGCTACCGTTAATACAAACCTCAACAATCTGGAGTTCATGTCGAACATTAACACTAACCTTAACAGTCTGGAGTTCACGCCTAACGTTAACACTAACCTTAACAATCTGGAGTTCATGTCTAACGTTAACACTAACCTTAGCAATCTGGAGTTCATGTCTAACGTTAACACTAACCTTAGCAATCTGGAGTTCATGTCTAACGTTAACACTAACCTTAGCAATCTGGAGTTAATGCCTAAACTTAACACTAACCTTAGCAATCTGGAGTTCATGTCTAACGTTAACACTAACCTTAGCAATCTGGAGTTAATGCCTAAACTTAACACTAACCTTAGCAATCTGGAGTTCATGTTTAATGTTAACACTAACCTTAGCAATCTGGAGTTCATGTCTAATGTTAACACTAACCTAAACAATCTGGAGTTCATGTCTAACGTTAACACCAACCTTAGCAATCTGGAGTTCATGTCTAACGTTAACACTAACCTTAGCAATCTGGAGTTAATGCCTAAACTTAACCCTAACCTTAGCAATCTGGAGTTCATGTTTAATGTTAACACTAACCTTAGCAATCTGGAGTTCATGTCTAACGTTAACACTAACCTTAACAATCTGGAGTTCATGTCTAACGTTAACACTAACCTTAGCAATCTGGAGTTAATGCCTAAACTTAACCCTAACCTTAGCAATCTGGAATTCATGTCTAACGTTAACACCAACCTTAACAATCTGGAGTTCATGTCTAACGTTAACACTAACCTTAGCAATCTGGAGTTCATGTCTAACATTAATACTAACCTTAGCAATCTGGAGTTCATGTCTAAACTTAACCCTAACCTTAATAATCTGGAGTTCATGTCGAACGTTAACATAAACCTCACCAATCTGGAGTTCATGTCTAACGTTAACACAAACCTCAACAATCTGGAGTTCATGTCTAACGTTAACACTAACCTTAACAATCTGGAGTTCATGTCTAACGTTAACACTAACCTTAGCAATCTGGAGTTCATGTCTAATGTTAACACTAACCTAAACAATCTGGAGTTCATGTCTAACGTTAACACCAACCTTAGCAATCTGGAGTTCATGTCTAATGTTAACACTAACCTTAGCAATCTGGAGTTAATGCCTAAACTTAACCCTAACCTTAGCAATCTGGAGTTCATGTTTAATGTTAACACTAACCTTAGCAATCTGGAGTTCATGTCTAACGTTAACACTAACCTTAACAATCTGGAGTTCATGTCTAACGTTAACACTAACCTTAGCAATCTGGAGTTAATGCCTAAACTTAACCCTAACCTTCGCAATCTGGAATTCATGTCTAACGTTAACACCAACCTTAACAATCTGGAGTTCATGTCTAACGTTAACACTAACCTTAGCAATCTGGAGTTCATGTCTAACATTAATACTAACCTTAGCAATCTGGAGTTCATGTCTAAACTTAACCCTAACCTTAATAATCTGGAGTTCATGTCTAACTTTAACACTAACCTTAGCAATGTGGAGTTCATGTCTAACGTTAACACAAAACTCAACAATCTGGAGTTCATGTCTAACGTTAACACTAACCTTAACAATCTGGAGTTCATGTCTAACGTTAACACTAACCTTAGCAATCTGGAGTTCATGTCTAACGTTAACACTAACCTTAGCAATCTGGAGTTCATGTCTAACGTTAACACTAACTTTAACAATCTGGAGTTCATGTCTAACGTTAACACTAACCTTAGCAATCTGGAGTTCATGTCTAACGTTAACACTAACCTTAGCAATCTGGAGTTCATGTCTAACGTTAACACTAACCTTAGCAATCTGGAGTTAATGCCTAAACTTAACCCTAACCTTAGCAATCTGGAGTTCATGTTTAATGTTAACACTAACCTTAGCAATCTGGAGTTCATGTCTAACGTTAACACTAACCTTAACAATCTGGAGTTCATGTCTAACCTTAACACTAACCTTAGCAATCTGGACTTAATGCCTAAACTTAACCCTAACCTTAGCAATCTGGAGTTCATGTCTAACGTTAACACCAAACTTAACAATCTGGAGTTCATGTCAAACGTTAACATAAACCTCACCAATCTGGAGTTCATGTCTAACGTTAATCCTAACCTTAATAATCTGGAGTTCATATCTAACGTTAACACTAACCTTAACAATCTGGAGTTCATGTCTAACGTTAACACTAACCTTAGCAATCTGGAGTTCATGTCTAACGTTAACACTAACCTTAACAATCTGGAGTTCATGTCTAACGTTAACACTAACCTTAACAATCTGGAGTTCATGTCTAACGTTAACACTAACCTCAGCAATCTGGAGTTAATGCCTAAACTTAACACTAACCTTAGCAATCTGGAGTTCATGTCTAACGTTAACACTAACCTTAGCAATCTGGAGTTCATGTCTAACGTTAACACTAACCTTAGCAATCTGGAGTTAATGCCTAAACTTAACCCTAACCTTAGCAATCTGGAGTTCATGTCTAACGTTAACACTAACCTTAGCAATCTGGAGTTCATGTCTAACGTTAACACTAACCTTAGCAATCTGGAGTTCATGTCTAACGTTAACACTAACCTTAGCAATCTGGAGTTCATGTCTAACGTTAAGACTAACCTTAGCAATCTGGAGTTCATGTCTAACGTTAACACTAACCTTAGCAATCTGGAGTTAATGCCTAAACTTAACCCTAACCATAGCAATCTGGAGTTCATGTTTAATGTTAACACTAACCTTAGCAATCTGGAGTTCATGTCTAATGTTAACACTAACCTAAAGAATCTGGAGTTCATGTCTAACGTTAACACTAACCTTAGCAATCTGGAGTTAATGCCTAAACTTAACCCTAACCTTAGCAATCTGGAGTTCATGTCTAACGTTAATACTAACCTTAGAAATCTGGAGTTCATGTCTAAACTTAACCCTAACCTTAATAATCTTGACTTCATGGCTAACGTTAACACAAACCTCAACAATCTGGAGTTCATGTCTAACGTTAACACTAACCTTAACAATCTGGAGTTCATGTCTAACGTTAACACTAACCTTAGCAATCTGGAGTTCATGTCTAACGTTAACACTAACCTTAGCAATCTGGAGTTCATGTCTAACGTTAACATAAACCTCACCAATCTGGAGTTCATGTCTAACGTTAACACTAACCTTAGCAATCTGGAGTTCATGTCTAAACTTAACCCTAACCTTAATAATCTTGAGTTCATGGCTAACGTTAACACAAACCTCAACAATCTGGAGTTCATGTCTAACGTTAACACTAACCTTAACAATCTGGAGTTCATGTCTAACGTTAACACTAACCTTAGCAATCTGGAGTTCATGTCTAACGTTAACACCAACCTTAGCAATCTGGAGTTCATGTCTAACGTTAACATAAACCTTACCAATCTGGAGTTCATGTCTAACGTTAACACTAACCTTAGCAATCTGGAGTTCATGTCTAACGTTAACACTAACCTTAGCAATCTGGAGTTAATGCCTAAACTTAACCCTAACCTTAGCAATCTGGAGTTCATGTCTAACGTTAACACTAACCTTAGCAATCTGGAGTTCATGTCTAACATTAATACTAACCTTAGCAATCTGGAGTTCATGTCTAAACTTAACCCTAACCTTAATAATCTGGAGTTCATGTCTAACTTTAACACTAACCTTAGCAATGTGGAGTTCATGTCTAACGTTAACACTAACCTTAGCAATCTGGAGTTCATGTCTAACGTTAACACTAACCTTAACAATCTGGAGTTCATGTCTAACGTTAACACTAACCTTAGCAATCTGGAGTTCATGTCTAACGTTAACACTAACCTTAGCAATCTGGAGTTCATGTCTAACGTTAACACTAACCTTAGCAATCTGGAGTTAATGCCTAAACTTAACCCTAACCTTAGCAATCTGGAGTTCATGTTTAATGTTAACACTAACCTTAGCAATCTGGAGTTCATGTCTAACGTTAACACTAACCTTAACAATCTGGAGTTCATGTCTAACGTTAACACCAAACTTAGCAATCTGGAGTTCATGTCGAACGTTAACATAAACCTCACCAATCTGGAGTTCATGTCTAACGTTAATACTAACCTTAGCAATCTGGAGATCATGTCTAATTTTAACCCTAACCTTAATAATCTTGACTTCATGGCTAACGTTAACACAAACCTCAACAATCTGGAGTTCATGTCTAACGTTAACACTAACCTTAACAATCTGGAGTTCACGCCTAACGTTAACACTAACCTTAACAATCTGGAGTTCATGTCTAACGTTAACACTAACCTTAGCAATCTGGAGTTCATGTCTAACGTTAACACTAACCTTAGCAATCTGGAGTTCATGTCTAACGTTAACACTAACCTTAGCAATCTGGAGTTAATGCCTAAACTTAACCCTAACCTTAGCAATCTGGAGTTCATGTCTAACGTTAACACTAACCTTAGCAATCTGGAGTTAATGCCTAAACTTAAACCTAACCTTAGCAATCTGGAGTTCATGTTTAATGTTAACACTAACCTTAGCAATCTGGAGTTCATGTCTAATGTTAACACTAACCTAAACAATCTGGAGTTCATGTCTAACGTTAACACCAACCTTAGCAATCTGGAGTTCATGTCTAACGTTAACACTAACCTTAGCAATCTGGAGTTAATGCCTAAACTTAACCCTAACCTTAGCAATCTGGAGTTCATGTTTAATGTTAACACTAACCTTAGCAATCTGGAGTTCATGTCTAACGTTAACACTAACCTTAACAATCTGGAGTTCATGTCTAACGTTAACACTAACCTTAGCAATCTGGAGTTAATGCCTAAACTTAACCCTAACCTTAGCAATCTGGAGTTCATGTCTAACGTTAACACCAACCTTAACAATCTGGAGTTCATGTCAAACGTTAACATAAACCTCACCAATCTGGAGTTCATGTCTAACGTTAATCCTAACCTTAATAATCTGGAGTTCATGTCTAACGTTAACACTAACCTTAACAATCTGGAGTTCATGTCTAACGTTAACACTAACCTTAGCAATCTGGAGTTCATGTCTAACGTTAACACTAACCTTAACAATCTGGAGTTCATGTCTAACGTTAACACTAACCTTAACAATCTGGAGTTCATGTCTAACGTTAACACTAACCTCAGCAATCTGGAGTTAATGCCTAAACTTAACCCTAACCTTAGCAATCTGGAGTTCATGTCTAACGTTAACACTAACCTTAACAATCTGGAGTTCATGTCTAACGTTAACACTAACCTTAGCAATCTGGAGTTAATGCCTAAACTTAACCCTAACCTTAGCAATCTGGAGTTCATGTCTAACGTTAACACCAACCTTAGCAATCTGGAGTTCATGTCTAACGTTAACACCAACCTTAGCAATCTGGAGTTCATGTCTAAACTTAATCCTAACCTTAATAATCTGGAGTTAATGCCTAAACTTAACCCTAACCTTAGCAATCTGGAGTTCATGTTTAATGTTAACACTAACCTTAGCAATCTGGAGTTCATGTCTAACGTTAACACTAACCTTAATAATCTTGACTTCATGGCTAACGTTAACACAAACCTCAACAATCTGGAGTTCATGTCTAACGTTAACACTAACCTTAACAATCTGGAGTTCATGTCTAACGTTAACACTAACCTTAACAATCTGGAGTTCATGTCTAACGTTAACACTAACCTTAGCAATCTGGAGTTCATGTCTAACGTTAACACTAACCTTAGCAATCTGGAGTTCATGTCTAACGTTAACACTAACCTTAGCAATCTGGAGTTAATGCCTAAACTTAACCCTAACCTTAGCAATCTGGAGTTCATGTCTAACATTAACACTAACCTTAGCAATCTGGAGTTAATGCCTAAACTTAACCCTAACCTTAGCAATCTGGAGTTCATGTTTAATGTTAACACTAACCTTAGCAATCTGGAGTTCATGTCTAACGTTAACACTAACCTTAGCAATCTGGAGTTCATGTCTAAACTTAACCCTAACCTTAATAATCTGGAGTTCATGTCTAACTTTAACACTAACCTTAGCAATGTGGAGTTCATGTCTAACGTTAACACTAACCTTAGCAATCTGGAGTTCATGTCTAACGTTAACACTAACCTTAACAATCTGGAGTTCATGTCTAACGTTAACACTAACCTTAGCAATCTGGAGTTCATGTCTAACGTTAACACTAACCTTAGCAATCTGGAGTTCATGTCTAACGTTAACACTAACCTTAGCAATCTGGAGTTAATGCCTAAACTTAACCCTAACCTTAGCAATCTGGAGTTCATGTTTAATGTTAACACTAACCTTAGCAATCTGGAGTTCATGTCTAACGTTAACACTAACCTTAACAATCTGGAGTTCATGTCTAACATTAACACTAACCTTAGCAATCTGGAGTTAATGCCTAAACTTAACCCTAACCTTAGCAATCTGGAGTTCATGTCTAACGTTAACACCAACCTTAACAATCTGGAGTTCATGTCAAACGTTAAAATAAACCTCACCAATCTGGAGTTCATGTCTAACGTTAATCCTAACCTTAATAATCTGGAGTTCATGTCTAACGTTAACACTAACCTTAACAATCTGGAGTTCATGTCTAACGTTAACACTAACCTTACCAATCTGGAGTTCATGTCTAACGTTAACACTAACCTTAACAATCTGGAGTTCATGTCTAACGTTAACACTAACCTTAGCAATCTGGAGTTCATGTCTAACGTTAACACTAACCTTAGCAATCTGGAGTTAATGCCTAAACTTAACCCTAACCTCAGCAATCTGGAGTTCATGTCTAACATTAACACTAACCTTAGCAATCTGGAGTTAATGCCTAAACTTAACACTAACCTTAGCAATCTGGAGTTCATGTTTAATGTTAACACTAACCTTAGCAATCTGGAGTTCATGTCTAACGTTAACACTAACCTTAGCAATCTGGAGTTCATGTCTAAACTTAACCCTAACCTTAATAATCTGGAGTTCATGTCTAACTTTAACACTAACCTTAGCAATGTGGAGTTCATGTCTAACGTTAACACTAACCTTAGCAATCTGGAGTTCATGTCTAACGTTAACACTAACCTTAACAATCTGGAGTTCATGTCTAACGTTAACACTAACCTTAGCAATCTGGAGTTCATGTCTAACGTTAACACTAACCTTAGCAATCTGGAGTTCATGTCTAACGTTAACACTAACCTTAGCAATCTGGAGTTAATGCCTAAACTTAACCCTAACCTTAGCAATCTGGAGTTCATGTTTAATGTTAACACTAACCTTAGCAATCTGGAGTTCATGTCTAACGTTAACACTAACCTTAACAATCTCGAGTTCATGTCTAACCTTTAACACTAACCTTAGCAATCTGGACTTAATGCCTAAACTTAACCCTAACCTTAGCAATCTGGAGTTCATGTCTAACGTTAACACCAAACTTAACAATCTGGAGTTCATGTCAAACGTTAAAATAAACCTCACCAATCTGGAGTTCATGTCTAACGTTAATCCTAACCTTAATAATCTGGAGTTCATGTCTAACGTTAACACTAACCTTAACAATCTGGAGTTCATGTCTAACGTTAACACTAACCTTAGCAATCTGGAGTTCATGTCTAACGTTAACACTAACCTTAACAATCTGGAGTTCATGTCTAACGTTAACACTAACCTTAGCAATCTGGAGTTCATGTCTAACGTTAACACTAACCTTAGCAATCTGGAGTTAATGCCTAAACTTAACCCTAACCTCAGCAATCTGGAGTTCATGTCTAACGTTAACACTAACCTTAGCAATCTGGAGTTAATGCCTAAACTTAACCCTAACCTTAGCAATCTGGAGTTCATGTTTAATGTTAACACTAACCTTAGCAATCTGGAGTTCATGTCTAACGTTAACACTAACCTTAGCAATCTGGAGTTCATGTCTAAACTTAACCCTAACCTTAATAATCTGGAGTTCATGTCTAACTTTAACACTAACCTTAGCAATCTGGAGTTCATGTCTAACGTTAACACTAACCTTAGCAATCTGGAGTTCATGTCTAACGTTAACACTAACCTTAACAATCTGGAGTTCATGTCTAACGTTAACACTAACCTTAGCAATCTGGAGTTCATGTCTAACGTTAACACTAACCTTAGCAATCTGGAGTTCATGTCTAACGTTAACACTAACCTTAGCAATCTGGAGTTAATGCCTAAACTTAACCCTAACCTTAGCAATCTGGAGTTCATGTTTAATGTTAACACTAACCTTAGCAATCTGGAGTTCATGTCTAACGTTAACACTAACCTTAACAATCTCGAGTTCATGTCTAACCTTTAACACTAACCTTAGCAATCTGGACTTAATGCCTAAACTTAACCCTAACCTTAGCAATCTGGAGTTCATGTCTAACGTTAACACCAAACTTAACAATCTGGAGTTCATGTCAAACGTTAAAATAAACCTCACCAATCTGGAGTTCATGTCTAACGTTAATCCTAACCTTAATAATCTGGAGTTCATATCTAACGTTAACACTAACCTTAACAATCTGGAGTTCATGTCTAACGTTAACACTAACCTCACCAATCTGGAGTTCATGCAACGTTAACACTAACCTTAACAATCTGGAGTTCATGTCTAACGTTAACACTAACCTTAGCAATCTGGAGTTCATGTCTAACGTTAACACTAACCTTAGCAATCTGGAGTTAATGCCTAAACTTAACCCTAACCTCAGCAATCTGGAGTTCATGTCTAACATTAACACTAACCTTAGCAATCTGGAGTTAATGCCTAAACTTAACCCTAACCTTAGCAATCTGGAGTTCATGTTTAATGTTAACACTAACCTTAGCAATCTGGAGTTCATGTCTAACGTTAATACTAACCTTAGCAATCTGGAGATCATGTCTAAACTTAACCCTAACCGTAATAATCTGGAGTTCATGTCTAACTTTAACACTAACCTTAGCAATGTGGAGTTCATGTCTAACGTTAACACTAACCTTAGCAATCTGGAGTTCATGTCTAACGTTAACACTAACTTTAACAATCTGGAGTTCATGTCTAACGTTAACACTAACCTTAGCAATCTGGAGTTCATGTCTAACGTTAACACTAACCTTAGCAATCTGGAGTTCATGTCTAACGTTAACACTAACCTTAGCAATCTGGAGTTAATGCCTAAACTTAACCCTAACCTTAGCAATCTGGAGTTCATGTTTAATGTTAACACTAACCTTAGCAATCTGGAGTTCATGTCTAACGTTAACACTAACCTTAACAATCTCGAGTTCATGTCTAACCTTTAACACTAACCTTAGCAATCTGGACTTAATGCCTAAACTTAACCCTAACCTTAGCAATCTGGAGTTCATGTCTAACGTTAACACCAAACTTAACAATCTGGAGTTCATGTCAAACGTTAAAATAAACCTCACCAATCTGGAGTTCATGTCTAACGTTAATCCTAACCTTAATAATCTGGAGTTCATGTCTAACGTTAACACTAACCTTAACAATCTGGAGTTCATGTCTAACGTTAACACTAACCTTAGCAATCTGGAGTTCATGTCTAACGTTAACACTAACCTTAACAATCTGGAGTTCATGTCTAACGTTAACACTAACCTTAACAATCTGGAGTTCATGTCTAACGTTAACACTAACCTCAGCAATCTGGAGTTAATGCCTAAACTTAACCCTAACCTTAGCAATCTGGAGTTCATGTCTAACGTTAACACTAACCTTAACAATCTCGAGTTCATGTCTAACCTTTAACACTAACCTTAGCAATCTGGACTTAATGCCTAAACTTAACCCTAACCTTAGCAATCTGGAGTTCATGTCTAACGTTAACACTAACCTTAGCAATCTGGAGTTCATGTCTAACGTTAACACTAACCTTAGCAATCTGGAGTTCATGTCTAACGTTAACACTAACCTTAGCAATCTGGAGTTCATGTCTAACGTTAAGACTAACCTTAGCAATCTGGAGTTCATGTCTAACGTTAACACTAACCTTAGCAATCTCGAGTTAATCCCTAAACTTAACCCTAACCACAGCAATCTGGAGTTCATGTTTAATGTTAACACTAACCTTAGCAATCTGGAGTTCATGTCTAATGTTAACACTAACCTAAACAATCTGGAGTTCATGTCTAACGTTAACACTAACCTAGGCAATCTGGAGTTAATGCCTAAACTTAACCCTAACCTTAGCAATCTGGAGTTCATGTCTAACGTTAATACTAACCTTAGAAATCTGGAGTTCATGTCTAAACTTAACCCTAACCTTAATAATCTTGACTTCATGGCTAACGTTAACACAAACATCAACAATCTGGAGTTCATGTCTAACGTTAACACTAACCTTAGCAATCTGGAGTTCATGTCTAACGTTAACACCAAACTTAGCAATCTGGAGTTCATGTCGAACGTTAACATAAACCTCACCAATCTGGAGTTCATGTCTAACGTTAACACTAACCTTAGCAATCTGGAGTTCATGTCTAACGTTAACACTAACCTTAGCAATCTGGAGTTAATGCCTAAACTTAACCCTAACCTTAGCAATCTGGAGTTCATGTCTAACATTAACACTAACCTTAGCAATCTGGAGTTAATGCCTAAACTTAACCCTAACCTTAGCAATCTGGAGTTCATGTTTAATGTTAACACTAACCTTAGCAATCTGGAGTTCATGTCTAATGTTAACACTAACCTAAACAATCTGGAGTTCATGTCTAACGTTAACACCAACCTTAGCAATCTGGAGTTCATGTCTAATGTTAACACTAACCTTAGCAATCTGGAGTTAATGCCTAAACTTAACCCTAACCTTAGCAATCTGGAGTTCATGTTTAATGTTAACACTAACCTTAGCAATCTGGAGTTCATGTCTAACGTTAACACTAACCTTAACAATCTGGAGTTCATGTCTAACGTTAACACTAACCTTAGCAATCTGGAGTTAATGCCTAAACTTAACCCTAACCTTAGCAATCTGGAATTCATGTCTAACGTTAACACCAACCTTAACAATCTGGAGTTCATGTCTAACGTTAACACTAACCTTAGCAATCTGGAGTTCATGTCTAACATTAATACTAACCTTAGCAATCTGGAGTTCATGTCTAAACTTAACCCTAACCTTAATAATCTGGAGTTCATGTCTAACTTTAACACTAACCTTAGCAATGTGGAGTTCATGTCTAACGTTAACACTAACCTTAGCAATCTGGAGTTCATGTCTAACGTTAACACTAACCTTAACAATCTGGAGTTCATGTCTAACGTTAACACTAACCTTAGCAATCTGGAGTTAATGCCTAAACTTAACCCTAACCTTAGCAATCTGGAGTTCATGTCTAACGTTAATACTAACCTTAGAAATCTGGAGTTCATGTCTAAACTTAACCCTAACCTTAATAATCTTGACTTCATGGCTAACGTTAACACAAACCTCAACAATCTGGAGTTCATGTCTAACGTTAACACTAACCTTAACAATCTGGAGTTCATGTCTAACGTTAACACTAACCTTAGCAATCTGGAGTTCATGTCTAACGTTAACACCAAACTTAGCAATCTGGAGTTCATGTCGAACGTTAACATAAACCTCACCAATCTGGAGTTCATGTCTAACGTTAATACTAACCTTAGCAATCTGGAGATCATGTCTAATTTTAACCCTAACCTTAATAATCTTGACTTCAAGGCTACCGTTAATACAAACCTCAACAATCTGGAGTTCATGTCGAACGTTAACACTAACCTTAACAGTCTGGAGTTCATGCCTAACGTTAACACTAACCTTAACAATCTGGAGTTCATGTCTAACGTTAACACTAACCTTAGCAATCTGGAGTTCATGTCTAACGTTAACACTAACCTTAGCAATCTGGAGTTCATGTCTAACGTTAACACTAACCTTAGCAATCTGGAGTTAATGCCTAAACTTAACCCTAACCTTAGCAATCTGGAGTTCATGTCTAACATTAACACTAACCTTAGCAATCTGGAGTTAATGCCTAAACTTAACCCTAACCTTAGCAATCTGGAGTTCATGTTTAATGTTAACACTAACCTTAGCAATCTGGAGTTCATGTCTAATGTTAACACTAACCTAAACAATCTGGAGTTCATGTCTAACGTTAACACCAACCTTAGCAATCTGGAGTTCATGTCTAATGTTAACACTAACCTTAGCAATCTGGAGTTAATGCCTAAACTTAACCCTAACCTTAGCAATCTGGAGTTCATGTTTAATGTTAACACTAACCTTAGCAATCTGGAGTTCATGTCTAACGTTAACACTAACCTTAGCAATCTGGAGTTAATGCCTAAACTTAACCCTAACCTTAGCAATCTGGAGTTCATGTCTAACGTTAACACCAAACTTAACAATCTGGAGTTCATGTCAAACGTTAACATAAACCTCACCAATCTGGAGTTCATGTCTAACGTTAATCCTAACCTTAATAATCTGGAGTTCATATCTAACGTTAACACTAACCTTAACAATCTGGAGTTCATGTCTAACGTTAACACTAACCTCACCAATCTGGAGTTCATGTCTAACGTTAACACTAACCTTAACAATCTGGAGTTCATGTCTAACGTTAACACTAACCTTAACAATCTGGAGTTCATGTCTAACGTTAACACTAACCTCAGCAATCTGGAGTTAATGCCTAAACTTAACCCTAACCTTAGCAATCTGGAGTTCATGTCTAACGTTAACACTAACCTTAACAATCTCGAGTTCATGTCTAACCTTAACACTAACCTTAGCAATCTGGACTTAATGCCTAAACTTAACCCTAACCTTAGCAATCTGGAGTTCATGTCTAACGTTAACACCAACCTTAGCAATCTGGAGTTCATGTCTAACGTTAACACCAACCTTAGCAATCTGGAGTTCATGTCTAAACTTAATCCTAACCTTAATAATCTGGAGTTAATGCCTAAAGTTAACCCTAACCTTAGCAATCTGGAGTTCATGTTTAATGTTAACACTAACCTTAGCAGTCTGGAGTTCATGTCTAACGTTAACACTAACCTTAATAATCTTGACTTCATGGCTAACGTTAACACAAACCTCAACAATCTGGAGTTCATGTCGAACGTTAACACTAACCTTAACAGTCTGGAGTTCACGCCTAACGTTAACACTGACCTTAACAATCTGGAGTTCATGTCTAACGTTAACACTAACCTTAGCAATCTGGAGTTCATGTCTAACGTTAACACTAACCTTAGCAATCTGGAGTTCATGTCTAACGTTAACACTAACCTTAGCAATCTGGAGTTAATGCCTAAACTTAACCCTAACCTTAGCAATCTGGAGTTCATGTTTAATGTTAACACTAACCTTAGCAATCTGGAGTTCATGTCTAATGTTAACACTAACCTAAACAATCTGGAGTTCATGTCTAATGTTAACACCAACCTTAGCAATCTGGAGTTCATGTCTAATGTTAACACTAACCTTAGCAATCTGGAGTTAATGCCTAAACTTAACCCTAACCTTAGCAATCTGGAGTTCATGTTTAATGTTAACACTAACCTTAGCAATCTGGAGTTCATGTCTAACGTTAACACTAACCTTAACAATCTGGAGTTCATGTCTAACGTTAACACTAACCTTAGCAATCTGGAGTTAATGCCTAAACTTAACCCTAACCTTAGCAATCTGGAATTCATGTCTAACGTTAACACCAACCTTAACAATCTGGAGTTCATGTCTAACGTTAACACTAACCTTAGCAATCTGGAGTTCATGTCTAAACTTAACCCTAACCTTAATAATCTGGAGTTCATGTCTAACTTTAACACTAACCTTAGCAATGTGGAGTTCATGTCTAACGTTAACACTAACCTTAGCAATCTGGAGTTCATGTCTAACGTTAACACTAACTTTAACAATCTGGAGTTCATGTCTAACGTTAACACTAACCTTAGCAATCTGGAGTTCATGTCTAACGTTAACACTAACCTTAGCAATCTGGAGTTCATGTCTAACGTTAACACTAACCTTAGCAATCTGGAGTTAATGCCTAAACTTAACCCTAACCTTAGCAATCTGGAGTTCATGTTTAATGTTAACACTAACCTTAGCAATCTGGAGTTCATGTCTAACGTTAACACTAACCTTAACAATCTCGAGTTCATTTCTAACCTTTAACACTAACCTTAGCAATCTGGACATAATGCCTAAACTTAACCCTAACCTTAGCAATCTGGAGTTCATGTCTAACGTTAACACTAACCTTAGCAGTCTGGAGTTCATGTCTAACGTTAACACTAACCTTAATAATCTTGATTTCATGGCTAACGTTAACACAAACCTCAACAATCTGGAGTTCATGTCGAACGTTAACACTAACCTTAACAGTCTGGAGTTCACGCCTAACTTTAACAATGACCTTAACAATCTGGAGTTCATGTCTAACGTTAACACTAACCTTAGCAATCTGGACTTCATGTCTAACGTTAACACTAACCTTAGCAATCTGGAGTTCATTTCTAACGTTAAGACTAACCTTAGCAATCTGGAGTTCATATCTAACGTTAACACTAACCTTAGCAATCTCGAGTTAATGCCTAAACTTAACCCTAACCATAGCAATCTGGAGTTCATGTCTAATGTTAACACTAACCTTAACAATCTGGAGTTCATGTCTAACGTTAACACTAACCTTAGCAATCTGGAGTTCATATCTAACGTTAACACTAACCTTAGCAATCTCGAGTTAATGCCTAAACTTAACCCTAACCATAGCAATCTGGAGTTCATGTCTAACGTTAACACTAACCTTAACAATCTGGAGTTCATGTCTAATGTTAACACTAACCTTAGCAATCTGGAGTTAATGCCTAAACTTAACCCTAACCTTCGCAATCTGGAATTCATGTCTAACGTTAACACCAACCTTAACAATCTGGAGTTCATGTCTAACGTTAACACTAACCTTAGCAATCTGGAGTTCATGTATAACATTAATACTAACCTTAGCAATCTGGAGTTCATGTCTAAACTTAACCCTAACCTTAATAATCTGGAGTTCATGTCTAACTTTAACACTAACCTTAGCAATGTGGAGTTCATGTCTAACGTTAACACTAACCTTAGCAATCTGGAGTTCATGTCTAACGTTAACACTAACTTTAACAATCTGGAGTTCATGTCTAACGTTAACACTAACCTTAGCAATCTGGATTTCATGTCTAACGTTAACACTAACCTTAGCAATCTGGAGTTCATGTCTAACGTTAACACTAACCTTAGCAATCTGGAGTTAATGCCTAAACTTAACCCTAACCTTAGCAATCTGGAGTTCATGTTTAATGTTAACACTAACCTTAGCAATCTGGAGTTCATGTCTAACGTTAACACTAACCTTAACAATCTGGAGTTCATGTCTAACGTTAACACTAACCTTAGCAATCTGGAGTTAATGCCTAAACTTAACCCTAACCTTCGCAATCTGGAATTCATGTCTAACGTTAACACCAACCTTAACAATCTGGAGTTCATGTCTAACGTTAACACTAACCTTAGCAATCTGGAGTTCATGTCTAACGTTAACACTAACCTTAGCAATCTGGAGTTAATGCCTAAACTTAACCCTAACCTTAGCAATCTGGAGTTCATGTCTAACATTAACACTAACCTTAGCAATCTGGAGTTAATGCCTAAACTTAACCCTAACCTTAGCAATCTGGAGTTCATGTCTAACGTTAACACTAACATTAGCAATCTGGAGTTCATGTCTAACGTTAATACTAACCTTAGCAATCTGGAGTTAATGTCTAAACTTAACCCTAACCTTAATAATCTTGACTTCATGGCTAACGTTAACACTAACCTTAACAATCTGGAGTTCACGCCTAATGTTAACACTAACCTTAGCAATCTGGAGTTCATGTCTAACGTTAACACTAACCTTAATAATCTGGAGTTCATGCCTAATGTTAACACCAACTTTAGCAATCTGGAGTTAATGCCAAAAATGTGTTATCTTAGACTGTGAGAGCTGGTTGAACAAAACACACAGGACAAAACACACACCCAACAAAATACACACACAACAAAACACACACCCTTCAGCATTATCTGATCTGATTTGAACCCTGGGTCAGTCCAGCCCAGGTACATCATTACTATACTCCCTGTGTTAATCCTCATGTTGACCTTGGGGACATTAGAGAGAGGAGACCCTCCTCATTACCATTATGACTATGGAAATGTTTTTAGTAACCTCTCAAACACATCCCGGTAATGGCTGAAATGGGATAAATGGAACACCAAATTTTTCTGTTGAATCAATAAGAACGCTGAAGATTTGTCGGGGATTTAATGCATCGTCTCGACACTTACATCACAAGAAAGAAAAGTAAGATAACTTTATTTTGATGGGTGTTCATTTTTTGTGGAATTGAAAAAGTAATAATTTAGTTGAAATGTTTACAAATTAGATGCGCTGAAATGAAAGCAACTTCGGAAAATGAACACTAAGTTTATAGTGATATTATGTCTGATCTCACAAACAATGTAAAGTATGTATTGATGGGTGTAATCTGGAGTCAAACTGTTGATTTTTAATCTGAGGGTGTCCTGCTATTGACACGCTCCAGCAGGTATATTTCTCTGGTCACACCCAAAGCCAATTCCTCCTTTGGCCGCCTTTCCTTCCAGTTCTCTGCTACCAATGACTGGAACGAACTGAAAAAAATCACTGAAGCTGGAGACTCATATCTCCCTCACTAGCTTCAAGCACTATCTGTCAGAGCAGCTCACAGATCATTGTACCTGTACATAGCCCATCTATAAAAAGCCCATCCAACTACCTCATCCCCATACTGTATTTATTTTGCTCCTTTGAACCCCAGTATCTCTACTTGCACATTCATCTTCTGCACATCTATCACTCCAGTGTTTAATTGCTTTATCGTAATTACCTCGCCACTGTGGCCTATTTACTGCCTAACCTCCGTTATCCTATCTCATTTGCACACACTGTATATATACTTTTTCTACTGTATTATTGACTGTATGTTTGTTTATTATGTGTAACTCTGTGTTGTTGTATGTGTCGAACTGCTTTGCTTTATCTTGGCCAGGTCGCAGTTGTAAATGAGAACTTGTTCTCAACTAGCCTACCTGGTTAAATAAAGAATAAATGAAAATAAACTTGTTGAATTATGCAACAGAACGTGACCCAAAAAACTGTAATTAATGAGGCAGTCTAGAGAGCACAGGTGAGTGCAGGCATGCCTAGACAGATCAAGTTTTTTGGTGTTTCACCCCTTTATGTTAATGTAAACATATATGCAAATACACACAGTGTATTTATGCAAATATGGCACGTATAATTTTCTTTATTTCAACAACAAATGTATTTTTTAATCCCTGACACAATTAGAAAATCGATCTATGAGTGCATTCTAAGAAGAAGAAATAAAGTGACATTTGACAATAAATTGAAAACCTGAATTCCCACCAAAATCCCTGAATATTTGTCTGTACCAGTAAAATGTTTAATGTGCTATAATTCAGAGAATATTTGATGGATTATGAAAAAATGTTTGGAGTATCTTCATCCATTGTCCAATTGTTTCATTTATTAGGATTGTTATTAAAACCTTTTAACAATTTTGATGACCATTGCTAACCATCCCTTCTCCCCATCCCCCTCTCCTCGTCTGTTGATGGGTAGTGATTAGGGATATTGTATTAGAGAAATAAAAAATGTGTGTTCAGGATATAGAGACAGACAGACACACAGACAAAGATAGAAAGAGAGGGGGATACAGGGAGAGTAGAGGGAAGGGGGCAGGGAGGTAAGGAAAAACACCTCCAGCTAAATAAATATATACAAGTAAGTTTGATGGAATCTCCCCAGTCACGTCTTTCATCATCTTTATCTCACAAATAACAAGTACTGGAGGAAAGGGGAGATGGCGGACGGTGAGGAGAGGGAAGAAAAGAGAGGTATTTCTTTATTTTTATTTCACCTTTATTTAACCAGGTAGGCCAGTTGAGAACAAGTTCTAATTTACAACTGCGACCTGGCCAAGATAAAGCAAAGCAGTGCGACACAAACAACAACACAGAGTTACACATGGAATAATCAAACATACAGTCAATAACACAATAGAAACATCTATATACAATGTGTGCAAATGTAGTAAGATTAGGGAGGTAAGGCAATAAATAGGCCATAGTGGCGAAATAATTACATTTTAGCATTAACACTGGAGTGATAGACGTGCAGATGATGATGTGCAAGTAGACATACTGGGGACAAAAGAGCAAAAATAAATAATGTGGGGAAGAGGTAGTTGGGTGGGCTATTTACAGATGGGCTGTGTACAGGTGCAGTGATCGGTAAGCTGCTCGGATAGCTGATGCTTAAAGTTAGTGAGGGAGATATATGTCTCCAGCTTCAGTGATTTTTGCACTTTGTTACAGTCATTGGCAGCAGAGAACTGGAAGGAAAGCAGCCAAAGGAGGTGTTGGCTTTGGGGATGACCAGTGAAATATACCTGCTGGAGCGTGTGCTACTGGTGGGTGCTGCTATTGTGACCAGTGAGCTGAGATAAGGCGGAGCTTTACCAAGCAAAGACTTATAGATGACCTGGAGCCAGTGGGTTTGGCGACGAATATGTAGCGAGGACCAGCCAACGAGAGCATACAGGTCGCAGTGGGGGGTAGTATATGTGGCTTTGGTGAGAAAACAGATGGCACTGTGATAGACTGCATCCAATTTGCTGAGTAGAGTGTTGGAGGCTAAGTTGTAAATTACATCGCTGAAGTTAAGGATCGTTAGGATAGTCAGTTATACGAGGCTAAGTTTGGCTGCATGAGTGAAGGAGGCTTTGTTGCGAAATAGGAAGCCGATTCTAGATTTAACTTTGCATTGGAGATGCTTAATGTGAGTCTGGAAGAAGAGTTTACAGTCTATCCAGACACCTAGGTATTTATAGTTGTCCACAAATTCTAAGTCAGAACCGTCCAGAGTAGTGATGTTAGTCGGGCGGGAGGGTGCGGACAGCAATCGGTTGAAGAGCATGCACTTCATTTTACTAGCATTTAAGAGCAGTTGGAAGCCACGGAAGGAGTGGGAGAAGTAGTTGGTGAACCAGGCGAGGCCGTCATTTCAGAAACCAAGGCTGTTGAGTCTGCCGATATGAATGCTGTGATTGACAGAGTCGAAAGCCTTGGTATGGAGGTATGGAGAGGCGGAGAGGGAGAAGAAAAGAAAGGAGGAGAACAGTAGGAAAAGAGAGAGATGTTAAGGTTGAGTGAGTGCTTAACCTTGGGAATTTGGTCCATCAGAGTTATGAAATTACAGAAGTAGAGAGAGCAGAGAAAAGTCAGAGGTCTATTCCCTTCAAAATGGAGTCATTCCAGGCTAGTTTGTTGATTTACAGTGCAAATATGGGATTGACTACAGTAGAGGAGAGCCACTGATATAACTGTGTCTGTAAATTAATGTAACAGCAGTGGAATCAAACCCATCATTTGGTAACTGGTGGGTTTCCAACAGACTCATGCTGTGACCTGAAAAATATTATGCAAATCTCTCTCTCTCCTCCTTCTCTCTCTGTACATGCCCCACATCACTATATATATATTTTTTCTCTTGATCTCACTTTCCCCATATTCCTTCCTTTTCATCATTGTCTTCCCTCTCCTATTACTTCCATGTATTAGTGATGATGTCTCCGTCTGTAGCTAAGTAGATAAAGCTTCCCTGTCTTTCAGATTCCCTACTCAGCAGTGCACCCCCACACACACACACACACACACACACACACACACAAACATACACACACACACATTTCTCCACACCTCCTCCTCACACCTCATCCCCCACTCCCGTCCCCATCTCTCAACCCTCTCTCACTCCCCCTCTCCCATTGACATCTTTCATCCCTCTCTCACTCTTACTCTCATTAACCATCCCTCATGTCTCTCTCTCTATCACTCACTCTTTCTATTCCATCCTCCCCTTAATATCTTCATCTCTTCGTGCAACTTCCTCTTCTCCTCTCACACCTTCCCTTTCTTCTTTCATAACTCTACTACCAGCTTACACCCCCTCTCTCGCTCTTTGTCTTTGAGAACAGTTAAATCAGCCCCTACCAGTGGGGGTCCTTAGTGTATCATCATATCATTCCGGGGATGAAGCATGGTCGATTTAGCAATGGCCTGATATGATAATGGTTGAATATGAGACATGACATGTTTGAAATCATGCACACAGACACATCACACACACACACCTCACACAGCTGTTATTATTCAGGTGTATGTCTAAATCCCCCTGGCTCCCCATTAGGATCAAAGCTCTGTTCAAGGCAATGTTTAAAGGATCGTGTTAAAGCAGCCAGAGGAAAAGAGAGGAACTAGGCTGATACTCTGCTGCACACTGAAACATTGTTTGGTTTCAGGCTAAATTCCCCCATTAAATTAACAACCTGGTGAGCGGGTGACTGTGTGTACAAAGGGTGGAGTTTGTGTGTGTGTGTGTGTGTGTGATGAGCCCTGCCAGTGACGAGAGCAGCAGAGCAGTTATATTCCGTGCACCTGCACACGCTGACATTCCACAACAGAGGGAGAGAGAGCCAGCTGCTTCATGAACGCCCCTCCTTCCTCCCTCCTTCCCTCTCTCATTCCTCCTTCTGCTCTCCAACCCCTCAACCGTTCTCCCTGGATACACACCCACACTCTAACCCCATTCTACACACTCTAAATCCACTCCTTTCATGATCCCAGCAGCCACACACACCTCTTAGTCACTAAACCTCTCCCTCAGCCACACACTCATCTTACTCACTAAACCTCTCCCTCAGCCACACACACCCCACAGTCACTAAACCTCTCCCTCACCCACACCCACCCCACAGTCACTAAACCTCTCCATCAACCACACACACACCATAGTCAATAAACCTCTCCCTCACCCACACACACACCAAAGTCAATAAACCTCTCCCTCACCCCCACACACTGCAGTCACTAAATCTCTCCCTCAACCACACACACACCATAGTCAATAAACCTCTCCCTCACCCACACACACTGCACAGTCACTAAACCTCTCCCTCAACCACACACACACTCCCCAGTCACTAAATCTCTCCCTCAACCACACACACCCCACAGTCAATAAACTCTCCCTCACCCACACACACACCACAGTCACTAAATCTCTCCCTCAACCACACACACCCCACAGTCAATAAACTCTCCCTCACCCACACACACACTCCACAGTCACTAAACCTCTCCCTCAGCCACACACACCTCCCAGTCACTAAACTTCTCCTCCCTGACCTAACACTCTAAACGTCCAGAGAGCCTATCCTTTCACACCAGTCCACAAACTCTAACCCTTTCTCTCAGTTGCACTCTGCCACCCTCTTTCCAATGGCTTACCCTCCTGGTCTCTTACCCCACCCCCCTCTCACCCACCCCCCTTACTCCCCCACATACTCACACACCGCTCCAGTTCAATATTTCCATATTAATTCCTGCAAACCGACAAATCGGTTCAAATGCATGCACGTGCAAGCACACACACAAACACACACGCACATAGCTGCAGCAGAAGCAGGCCCAGACATTGACCCTGACGCCGTTACTCCAGGCCCGCTGACGCAGCAGCAAATTATAGCCCAGGGAAAATAAACAAAGTCTGCAGGGCCACCAATCACATGCCAGCAACAGGCATGCAGATCATCAAACAAGGAAGTGTTCTATTGAACAGAATCTCCCGTGGGCAAAATAATCTGCAAAACTGAATGCGATGCGAGACACCACCTGAAGTAGTTCCGGTCTTTGGGTTTTTGTCACTAGTTAAATGGACATATCAGGATTGGGGGAAGGTGGTGCTTAAACTGCTTTGCTTCGAGTGCTTAGCATGTGTGCCAACATGGATCTGAAGGGGGAGGGGGCTTTCGCTGAGAGTTTCCTTTTGCGAGGATGGAGACATCTCAAACCGCCAGAATTTCTAACACATACAGACTACCCAGAAGTTAGTCACGCAGGTGACCAAAATAAGCACTATTTTACTTCTAGGTTAACTGAGATGATAGTATATTGAAAAGAACAATTGGATTATTGTGGGGGTGACCATCATCACTGTAACAGCCTTTGATGTGTTCTATTGACTAGGATGATTCTCATCCCTCCACTTGGAAGTGATTGAGGTGAATTTCCCCTTACTATGGTGTACTCTTTGGGCGCTTTGTGAACCAAATCCATCATCATGGCCGTCATCACTCCTGTATAATCCGATACCCGTGCCTTGTACACTACCCATCGCTCCTGGAAAATCTGCAAACCGTGCCTTGTACACTACTCATCACTCCTGGAAAATCTGCTAACCGTGCCTTGTAGACTACCCATCACTCCTGGACAATCTGCAAACCGTGCCTTGTACACTACCCATCGCTCCTGGAAAATCTGCAAACCGTGCCTTGTACACTACCCATCACTCCTGGACAATCTGCAAACCGTGCCTTGTACACTACCCATCACTACTGGATAATCTGATAACCGTGCCATGTACACTACCCATAGCTCCTGGAAAAAATGCTAACAGTGCCTTGTAGACTACCCATCACTCCTGGACAATCTGCAAACCGTGCCTTGTACACTACCCTTCACAATCTGATAACCATGCCTTGTACACTACCCTTCACTCCTGGAAAATCTGCAAACCGTGCCTTGTACACTACCCATCACTCCTGGATAATCTGATAACCGTGCCATGTACACTACCCATCGCTCCTGGAAAAAATGCTAACCGTGCTTGTAGACTACCCATCACTCCTGGACAATCTGCAAACCGTGCCTTGTATACTACCCATCACTCCTGAAAAATCTGATAACCAAGCCTAGTACACTACCCATCACTCCTGGACAATCTGCAAACCGTGCCTTGTACACTACCCATCACTCGTGGACAATCTGCAAACCGTGCCTTGTACACTACCCATCACTACTGGATAATCTGATAACCGTGCCATGTACAGTACCCATAGCTCCTAGAAAAATGCTAACCGTGCCTTGTAGACTACCCATCACTCCTGGACAATCTGCAAACCGTGCCTTGTACACTACCCTTCACTCCTGGACAATCTGCAAACCGTGCCTTGTACACTACCCATCACTCCTGGATAATCTGATAACCGTGCCATGTACACTACCCATCGCTCCTGGAAAAAATGCTAACCGTGCCTTGTAGACTACCCATCACTCCTGGACAATCTGCAAACCGTGCCTTGTATACTACCCATCACTCCTGGATAATCTGATAACCATGCCTAGTACACTACCCATCAATCCTGGAAAATCCAAAAACCGTGCCTTGTACACTACCCTTCACTCCTGGACAATCTGCTAACCGTGCCTTGTACACTACCCATAACTCCTGGATAATCTGAGAACTGTGCCTTGTACACTACCCATGGCTCCTGGACAATCTGCAAACCGTGCCTTGTACACTACCCATTGCTCCTGGAAAATCCAAAAACCGTGCCATGTACACTACCCTTCACTCCTGGACAATCTGCAAACCGTGCCTTGTACACTACCCATTGCTCCTGGACAATCTGCAAACCAAGCCTAGTACACTACCCATCACTCCTGGACAATCTGCTAACCGTGCCGTGTACACTAGCCATCACTCCTGGATAATCTGCTAACTGTGCCTTGTAGTCTACCCATCACTCCTGGACAATCTGCTAACCGTGCCTTGTACACTACCCATAACTCCTGGATAATCTGAGAACTGTGCCTTGTACACTACCCATGGCTCCTGGACAATCTGCAAACCGTGCCTTATACACTACCCATTGCTCCTGGAAAATCTGAGAACTGTGCCTTGTACACTACCCATGGCTCCTGGACAATCTGCAAACAGTGCCTTCTACACTACCCATTGCTCCTGGAAAATCTGCAAACTGTGCCTTGTACACTACCCATCACTCCTGGAAAATCTGCAAACCGTGCCTTGTACACTACCCATCATTCCTGGACAATCTGCTAACCGTGCCTTGTCCACTACCTATCACTACTAGATAATCTGCTAACCGTGACTTGTACACTACCCATAACTCCTGGAAAATCTGATAACCGTGCTGGTACACTAGCCATCACTCCTGAAAAATCTGATAACCTTGCCTTGTACACTAGCCATCACTCCTGGATAATCTGCTAACCGTTCCTTGTACACTACCCATCACTCCTGGATAATCTGATAACCATGCCTTGTAAACTATCCATCACTCCTGGATAATCTGCTAACCGTGCATTGTACACTACTCATCACTCCTGGATAATCTGCTAGCCATACCTTTTACAATACCCATCACTCCTGGATAATCTGCTAACCGTGCCTTGTACACTACCTATCACTCCTCGATGATCTGATAACCGTGACTTGTACACTACCTATAACTCCTAGATAATCTGCAAACCGTGCCTTGTACACTACCCATCACTCCTGGAAAATCTGATAACCGTGCCTTGTAGACTAACCATCACACCTGGACAATTTGCTAACCGTGCCTTGTACACTAGCCATCACTCCTGGATAATCTGCAAACCGTGCCTTGTACACTAGACATCATTCCTGGATAATCTGCTAACCGTGCCTTGTACACTACCTATCACTCCTAGATAATCTGCTAACCGTGACATGTACACTACCCATCACTCCTGGAAAATCTGATAACCGTGCTGGTACACTAGCCATCACTCCTGGATAATCTGATAACCATGCCTTGTACAATATCCATCACTCCTGGATAATCTGCTAACCGTGCATTGTACACTACTCATCACTCCTGGATAATCTGCTAACCGTGCCTTGTACACTACCTATCACTCCTCAATAATCTGATAACCGTGCTGGTACACTACCCATCACTCCTGAATAATCTGCTACCCATACCTTGTACAGTACCTATCACTCCGGGATAATCTTCTACCCGTGCCTTGTACACTACTCATCACTCCTGGATAATCTGCTGCCCGTGCCGTGTACACTACCCATCGCTCCTGGAAAATCTGCTAACTGTGCCTTGCAGACTACCCATCACTCCTGGACAATTTGCTAACCGTGCCTTGTACACTAGCCATCACTCCTGGATAATCTGCTAACAGTGCCTTGTACACTACCCATCACTCCTGGAAAATCTGATAGCCGTGCCTTGTACACTAGCCATCACTCCTGGATAATCTGATAACCATGCATTGTACACTATCCATCACTCCTGGATAATCTGCTAACCGTGCATTGTACACTACTCATCACTCCTGGATAATCTGCTACCCATACCTTTTACAGTACCCATCACTCCTGGATAATCTGCTAACCGTGCCTTGTACACTACCTATCACTCCTCGATAATCTGATAACCGTGCCTTGTACACTACTCATCACTCCTGAATAATCTGCTACCCATACCTTGTACAGTACCTATAACTCCTGGATAATCTTCTACCCGTGCCTTGGACATTACTCATCACTCCTGGAAAATCTGCTAACCGTGCCTTGTACACTACCTATCACTCCTGGATAATCTGCTAACCTTGCCTTGTACACTACCCATCACTCCTGGATAATCTGATAACCGTGCCTTGTACACTACCTATAACTCCTGGATAATCTGCTACCCATGCCTTGTACACTACTCACCACTCCTGGATAATCTGCTAAACGTGCCTTGTACACTACCTTTCACTTCTGGATAATCTGCTACCCATGCCTTGTACACTACTCACCACTCCTGGATAATCTGCAACCCATGCCTTGTACAATACCCATCACTCTTGGATAATCTGCAAACCGTGCATTGTACACTACCTATAACTCCTAGATAATCTGCCAACCGTGCCTTGTACACTACCCATCACTCCTGGAAAATCTGATAACCGTGCCTTGTACACTAGCCATCACTCCTGGATATTATGCTAACCGTGCCTTGTACACTACCTATCACTCCTCGATAATCTGATAACCGTGCCTTGTACACTACTCATCACTCCTGGATAATCTGCTACCCATGCCTTGTACACTATCCATCACTCCTGGATAATCTGCTAACCATGCATTGTACACTACTCATCACTCCTGGATAATCTGCTGCCCGTGCCGTGTACACTACTCATCACTCCTGGATAATTTCCTACGCGTGCCTTGTACACTATCCATCACTCCTGGATAATCTGATAACTGTGCCTTGTACACTACCCATCACTCTCGATATTCTGCTATGCGTGCCTTGTACAATACCTATCACTCCTAGATAATCTGCTAACTGTGCCTTGTACACTACCTATCACTCCTGGATAATCTGATAACCATGCCATGTACACTACCCATCACTCCTGGATAATCTGATAACCGTGCCTTGTAGACTACCCATCACTCCTGGATAATCTGCTGCCCGTGCCTTGTACACTATCCATCACTCTTGGATAATCTGCTAACCTTGCCTTGTACACTACCTATCACTCCTGGATAATCTTCTACCCGTGCCTTGTACATTACTCATCACTCCTGGAAAATCTGCTAACCGTGCCTTGTACACTACCTATCACTCCTGGATAATCTGCTAACCGTGCCTTGTACACTACCCATCACTCCTGGATAATCTGCTAACCGTGCCTTGTACACTACCTATAACTCCTGGATAATCTGCTACCCATGCCTTGTACATTACTCCTCACTCCTGGATAATCTGCTAACCGTGCCTTGTAAACTACCTATCACTCCTGGATAATCGCTACCCATGCCTTGTACACTACTCACCACTCCTGGATAATCTGCTAAACGTGCCTTGTACACTACCTTTCACTTCTGGATAATCTGCTACCCATGCCTTGTACACTACTCACCACTCCTGGATAATCTGCTACCCATGCCTTGTACACTACCCATCACTCCTGGATAATCTGCTAACCGTGCCTTGTACACTACTCATCACTCCTCGATAATCTGCTGCCCGTGCAGAGTACACTACTCATCACTCCTGGATAATCTGCAAACCGTGCCTTGTACACTACCCATCGCTCCTGGAAAATCTGCTAACTGTGCCTTGTAGACTACCCATCACTCCTGGACAATCTGCTAACCGTGCCTTGTACACTACCCATCACTCCTGGATAATCTGAGAACTGTGCCTTGTACACTACTCATGGCTCATGGACAATCTGCAAACCGTGCCTTGTACACTACCCATTGCTCCTGGAAAATCTGCAAACCGTGCCTTGTACACTATCCATCACTCCTGGATAATCTGCTAACCGTGCATTGTACACTACTCATCACTCCTGGATAATCTGCTAACCGTGCCTTGTACACTACCCATCACTCCTGGAAAATCGGATAGCCTTGCCTTGTACACTAGCATTCACTCCTGGATAATCTGATAACCATGCCTTGTACATTATTCCTCACTCCTGGATAATCTGCTAACCGTGCCTTGTAAACTACCTATCACTCCTGGATAATCGCTACCCATGCCTTGTACACTACTCACCACTCCTGGATAATCTGCTAAACGTGCCTTGTACACTACCTTTCACTTCTGGATAATCTGCTACCCATGCCTTGTACACTACTCACCACTCCTGGATAATCTGCTACCCATGCCTTGTACACTACCCATCACTCCTGGATAATCTGCTAACCGTCCCTTGTACACTACTCATCACTCCTCGATAATCTGCTGCCCGTGCCGTGTACACTACTCATCACTCCTGGATAATCTGCAAACCGTGCCTTGTACACTACCCATCGCTCCTGGAAAATCTGCTAACTGTGCCTTGTAGACTACCCATCACTCCTGGACAATCTGCTAACCGTGCCTTGTACACTACCCATCACTCCTGGATAATCTGCAAACCGTGCCTTGTACACTACCCATCACTCCTGGACAATCTTCCAACCGTGCCTCGTACACTACCTATAACTCCTAGATAATCTGCCAACCGTGCCTTGTACACTACCCATCACTCCTGGAAAATCTGATAACCGTGCCTTGTACACTAGCCATCACTCCTGGATATTATGCTAACCGTGCCTTGTACACTACCTATCACTCCTCGATAATCTGATAACCGTGCCTTGTACACTACTCATCACTCCTGGATAATCTGCTACCCATGCCTTGTACACTATCCATCACTCCTGGATAATCTGCTAACCATGCATTGTACACTACTCATCACTCCTGGATAATCTGCTGCCCGTGCCGTGTACACTACTCATCACTCCTGGATAATTTCACGCTGCGTGCCTTGTACACTATCCATCACTCCTGGATAATCTGATAACCGTGCCTTGTACACTACCCATCACTCTCGATATTCTGCTATGCGTGCCTTGTACAATACCTATCACTCCTAGATAATCTGCTAACTGTGCCTTGTACACTACCTATCACTCCTGGATAATCTGATAACCATGCCATGTACACTACCCATCACTCCTGGATAATCTGATAACCGTGCCTTGTAGACTACCCATCACTCCTGGATAATCTGCTGCCCGTGCCTTGTACACTATCCATCACTCTTGGATAATCTGCTAACCTTGCCTTGTACACTACCTATCACTCCTGGATAATCTTCTACCCGTGCCTTGTACATTACTCATCACTCCTGGAAAATCTGCTAACCGTGCCTTGTACACTACCTATCACTCCTGGATAATCTGCTAACCGTGCCTTGTACACTACCCATCACTCCTGGATAATCTGCTAACCGTGCCTTGTACACTACCTATAACTCCTGGATAATCTGCTACCCATGCCTTGTACATTACTCCTCACTCCTGGATAATCTGCTAACCGTGCCTTGTAAACTACCTATCACTCCTGGATAATCGCTACCCATGCCTTGTACACTACTCACCACTCCTGGATAATCTGCTAAACGTGCCTTGTACACTACCTTTCACTTCTGGATAATCTGCTACCCATGCCTTGTACACTACTCACCACTCCTGGATAATCTGCTACCCATGCCTTGTACACTACCCATCACTCCTGGATAATCTGCTAACCGTGCCTTGTACCCTACTCATCACTCCTCGATAATCTGCTGCCCGTGCAGAGTACACTACTCATCACTCCTGGATAATCTGCAAACCGTGCCTTGTACACTACCCATCGCTCCTGGAAAATCTGCTAACTGTGCCTTGTAGACTACCCATCACTCCTGGACAATCTGCTAACCGTGCCTTGTACACTACCCATCACTCCTGGATAATCTGAGAACTGTGCCTTGTACACTACTCATGGCTCATGGACAATCTGCAAACCGTGCCTTGTACACTACCCATTGCTCCTGGAAAATCTGCAAACCGTGCCTTGTACACTATCCATCACTCCTGGATAATCTGCTAACCGTGCATTGTACACTACTCATCACTCCTGGATAATCTGCTAACCGTGCCTTGTACACTACCCATCACTCCTGGAAAATCGGATAGCCTTGCCTTGTACACTAGCATTCACTCCTGGATAATCTGATAACCATGCCTTGTACATTATTCCTCACTCCTGGATAATCTGCTAACCGTGCCTTGTAAACTACCTATCACTCCTGGATAATCTGCTACCCATGCCTTGTACACTACTCACCACTCCTGGATAATCTGCTACCCATGCCTTGTACACTACCCATCACTCCTGGATAATCTGCTAACCGTCCCTTGTACACTACTCATCACTCCTCGATAATCTGCTGCCCGTGCCGTGTACACTACTCATCACTCCTGGATAATCTGCAAACCGTGCCTTGTACACTACCCATCGCTCCTGGAAAATCTGCTAACTGTGCCTTGTAGACTACCCATCACTCCTGGACAATCTGCTAACCGTGCCTTGTACACTACCCATCACTCCTGGATAATCTGAGAACTGTGCCTTGTACACTAGCCATCACTCCTGGATAATCTGATAACCATGCATTGTACACTATCCATCACTCCTGGATAATCTGCTAACCGTGCATTGTACACTACCCATCACTCCTGGAAAATCGGATAGCCGTGCCTTGTACACTAGCATTCACTCCTGGATAATCTGATAACCATGCCTTGTACACTATCCATCACTCCTGGATAATCTGCTAACCGTGCATTGTACACTACTCATCACTCCTGGATAATCTGATACCCATACCTTTTACAGTACCCATCACTCTTGGATAATCTGCTAACCGTGCCTTGTACACTACCTATCACTCCTCGATAATCTGATAACCGTGACTTCTACACTACCTATAACTCCTAGATAATCTGCCAACCGTGCCTTGTACACTACCCATCACTCCTGGAAAATCTGATAACCGTGCCTTGTACACTACCTATCACTCCTCGATAATCTGATAACCGTGCCTTGTACACTACTCATCACTCCTGGATAATCTGCTACCCATGCCTTGTACACTATCCATCACTCCTGGATAATCTGCTACCCATGCCTTGTACACTATCCTTCACTCCTGGATAATCTGCTAACCGTGCCTTGTACACTACTCATCACTCCTGGATAATTCGCTACGCGTGCCTTGTACACTATCCATCACTCCTGGATAATCTGATAACCGTGCCTTGTACACTACCCATCACTCCTGGATATTCTGCAATCCGTGCCTTGTACACTACCTATCACTCCTGGATAATCTGCTAACTGTGCCTTGTACACTACCTATCACTCCTGGATCATCTGATAACCGTGCCTTGTACACTACCTATCACTCCTGGATAATCTGCTACCCATACCTTGTACAGTACCTATCACTCCTGGATAATCTGCTATCCGTGCCTTGTACACTACTCATCACTCCTGGATAATCTGCTACCCATACCTTTTACAGTACCCATCACTCTTGGATAATCTGCTAACCGTGCCTTGTACACTACCTATCACTCCTCGATAATCTGATAACCGTGACTTGTACACTACCTATAACTCCTAGATAATCTGCCAACCGTGCCTTGTATACTATCCATCACTCCTGGAAAATCTGCTACCCATACCTTGTACAGTACCTATCACTCCTGGATAATCTGCTAACCGTGCCTTGTACACTACCCATCACTCCTGGATAATCTGATAACCGTGCCTTGTACACTACCTATAACTCTTGGATAATCTGCTACCCATGCCTTGTACATTACTCCTCACTCCTGGATAATCTGCTAACCGTGCCTTGTAAACTACCTATCACTCCTGGATAATCGCTATCCATGCCTTGTACACTACTCATCTCTCCTGGATAATCTGATAACCGTGCCTTGTACACTACTCACCACTCCTGGATAATCTGCTAACCGTGCCTTGTACACTACCCATCACTCCTGGATAATCTGATAACCGTGCCTTGTACACTACCCATCACTCCTGGATAATCTGATAACTGTGCTTTGTACACTACCCATCACTCCTGGATAATCTGATAACCGTGCATTGTATACTACCTTTCAGTAGCGTTGGTCATTTGCTAAGATTCCCAGTCCAAACAGAGTAAGGAGCAGGTTTTCCTGGTGGGATTCCCAGTCCAAACACAGAGTAAGGAGCAGGTTTTCCTGCTGGGATTCCCAGTCCAAACACAGAGTAAGGAGCAGGTTTTCCTGCTGGGATTCCCAGTCCAAACACAGAGTAAGGAGCAGGTTTTCCTGGTGGGATTCCCAGTCCAAACACAGAGTAAGGAGCAGGTTTTTCTGGTGGGATTCCCAGTCAAAACAGGTGGCAGGTAGCATAGTGGCTAGAGTGTTAGACTAGTAACCGAAAGTTTGCAAGATCGAATCCCTGAGCTGACAATGTAAAAATCTGTCATTCTGCCCCTGAACAAGCCAGTTAACCAACTGTTCCTAGCCTGTAATTGAAAACAAGAATTTGTCCATAACTGATTTGCCTAGTAAAATAAATACATCAACATTTTCTTAGTGGGATTCCCAGTCCAAACACAGATTAAGGAGCAGGTTTTCCTGGTGGGATTCCCAGTCCAAACACAGAGTAAGGAGCTGGGGTCACGTCCTGGCCATAGATAGCCCTCTGGGTTATCTATGGGGTTTTGGGCCAGGACGTGATTAGGGTTTTGTGTTGGTTCCCAATTAGAGGCAGCTGTTAGTCGTTGCCTCTAATTGGGAATACTATTTAAGTTGGTTCCTTTCCCACCTGCCTTGTGGGTTAATGTTTTCAGTTAGTGCATGCGTTTATGTACGCTACACTTAGTGGCCGATCATCATTTTGTTGTTTTTGATGTTTCACATTTATAATAAAGAATGTGGAACAACATGTCCGCTGCACCTTGGTCCACTCCTTCAACCAATCATGACAGCTGGTTTGTCTGGTGGAATTCCCAGTCCAAACACAGATTAAGGAGCAGGTTTTCCTGGTGTGATTCTTAGTCCAAACACAGAGTAAGGAGCAGGTTTTCCTGCTGGGATTCTTAGTCCAAACACAGAGTAAGGAGCAGGTTTTCCTGGTGGG